>JAFCMP010000423.1:0-600000 GCA_017506865.1 Tribonema minus
CCCTAACCCTAACCTAACCCCCTAACCCTAACCTAACCTAACCCCTAACCCTAACCCTAACCCTAACCTAAACCCTAACCCTAACCCTAACCCTAACCCCTAACCCTAACCCTAAACCCTAACCCTAACCCTAACCCTAACTAACCCTAACCCTAACCCTAACCCTAACCCTAACCCTAACCCTAACCCTAACCCTAACCCTAACCTACCCCTAACCCCTAACCTAACCCTAACCCTAACCCTAACCCTAACCCTAACCCTAACCCTAACCCTAACCCTAACCCTAACCCTAACCCTAACCCTAACCCTAACCCTAACCCTAACCCTAACCCTAACCCTAACCCTAACCCTAACCCTAACCCTAACCCTAACCCTAACCCTAACCCTAACCCTAACCCTAACCCTAACCCTAACCCTAACCCTAACCCTAACCCTAACCCTAACCCTAACCCTAACCCTAACCCTAACCCTACCCCTACCTAACCCTAACCGTAACCCTAACCCTAACCCTAACCCCTAACCCTAACCCTAACCCTAACCCTAACCCTACCCCTAACCCTAACCCTAACCCTAACCCTAACCCTAACCCTAACCCTAACCCCTAACCCTAACCCTGGTTGCGATCTTTATAGACGGGTGGGGCATACAGGGCGAGGTGTGCCCATGGCGGTGCAGTGACGTGAGCCCCACCTCCACGCATGCGATCAGCTGCCCCAGCCAGCACATACGGGGGCACAACGCGACACACACTGCCCAAAAGCGGTGCCTACAGCGCATCTTGAGACAGCACCATGTCTCTATTGTCCGCAATGAGGACGCTAGCGTCTTCAAGGTACCGGGGTATCGGGCGGACACAGTCATTGACCCAGGGTGTCTGCACTTTAGCAGTGCATACCGTAACAAGGGAATAGTGCTAGACACAAGTGTGCGCGCGCCCACAGCGAGCTCGTACCTGACAGGCAAAACAAATGCCTCGAACACGGACGGCTATGCTGCTGGGGTGGGGGAGGACGCGAAGGTCAAGCACCACACCGGCACCTTGACGTCATCTTGGGCTTTTGTGCCATTCGTGCAGGAGTCGTACGGACGGCTGGGCAAGCAGACAAGCCTTTTTGTTAAGGAGTTGGCAATGCACTCAGCACTGTGCTCAGGGGGGGGGAAGGCAGATGTGTTACGCAAGGCCGGGTTAGCTAAGCGTCAGATCCACATTGAGCTGAGCATATCGCTGGCGCGGGAGTTGGCGGAGCGCGTCATGGCATACACACGTGGAGCGCGAATGCTGGGCTGTGTTGCGGCGCCGGTATCCAAACTCCTAGGGCACAGCGCAGACTAGGCTGCTGCGTTGACGCAAGCTTTTCGATTGCATAGGCAACCCGGCCTCCCTTGGGCCTTTATAAATACAAGTCCATACGTACTGGTGACGAATTGGCCAAAATTGATCCGAACCGGTTTGAATCCGGTTGCGTGGCAGGACGGACCAGTTCGAAACTGTTCTGTGGGGTAAACTTAGGCGAATCTCTGACTGTGACCTCACTCATATGCCAGCATTTCCAAGATATGACCGAACATAAGCAGTAGTTACCTCATAAGCCTAACAACAAGCAAAACAGGATATACATACACCCAACCGTGTCAGATATCAGATGCCAATAGCTGCGCACATGAGTTGCATGCGTGGTATTAAGGGCATCCAGAACTTCTCGATCGAACTTCGCTCGGCGCACACATCAACAGACGTCTCAAGGTCACTCGCCAGATTCGCCTCGGACGCTGGGCCCCCATAGTGTGGGTTGATATCACATGCCAACCCAGAATTGAACGCCCCTGTGCAGCCCCAATGTCAGGCTGGACCTGAGACGCCCCTTCCATGGCAATGTGTCAATGGACATGATGTGTCCGACATCTGTGTACGCCTGCTACTGCTGCTACTCCCACTGCAGTGCCAGCGACCACTTGGGCTACATACCTACCATGCATGATGCTCAGGCTGCTGTGGTCAATCAACCCCCCCGCCCCCCCCCCCCCACCTCCCCCCACCCCCATGGCTGGCAGACGCCCATGCATGGTGTGGGGGGGTACGGAGGTCTGACACCACATGCTTTTGGCGATGCTGACATGGCCATGCATGGTGCAGCTGACTCGTGCATGATTATTTGTCACATTTGTACACACTGCTTGAAGCAATTGCCATGCGCTGCCTTGCATTATCTGTATCGCCACCAATTCCTATGTGCGCTGCTGAGTATTACTAAGCCTCCACTCGCGGCGAGAAATAATTGAAGCCATGATGGTTGCAAGCATGGCTCAGATTGCCGTGGCGCTGCTGGTGGGTGTAACACTGCCACTGAGATATTCATGTTGGTTCTACACTGAGTGATCCATCTCGGATGAAATGCTCTTGTATTGTTATCCTCCCAAGCACACCTGCAACGGGGATCGATCACGCAGCAGATATGCATGTTGCACACTATATAACTTATAGCAATCATGTACGTCAGTTCGAAACACCCAAACGTCAAAGGAAGCAATTACAACAAATCAATGACTTTCGACGCACTACATGATGCACTGGCAATGCAATGCGTAGACAGCACTTGACACAACAAGAAAGGCATTGTCTCTTCCAGAGCGCCCCATAATTAGCATGCCACAAAGGGCCACTTGTGCATGCACTAATAACCTCTGGCAATCGGCCAGGCCGCGGCTGTACGCTGCTCATTGTCAAAGTCTGCGCAGGGCACTGGTACCACGAGACGGTCAATGTATACATGTGCTGCTTCAATGCATGCCTTCACGAGCACAGTCCTTCAACCTGCGCAACTAAAGTATACACCACCTCTGCTGTGGCTCAGATTGTCTAGCGTGATGGCGGCCACGCTCATTTGAGGAGTTGAGAAAGGCTGATATACTCTGGAAACCCCCTTGACAGCTCCGACGCAAAGGTAGGTATGCTCATGTCGCAGGCAGTGCTCACCAGTACTGAGGGTGCAGAAGGACAGAGAAATGAGAACCAACTGTCAGTGCAGTGTTCTGGTGTTGCGGCATGACAGTCCATGTAAGCCACAAACTTGAGCCACACGGTGTATTCAATCAGTTCATGCAGCACGCTGCATAATGGGTCACTATATCGTATCCACAAGGCACCAGCACCAGCAAGTTATAGACAGTGTCTTTCTTCAAAGCAAGCAAGACCTAACGCTACGCCTTGCTCTCCTCCACATACTAAGCAATGGACCCCACTTGCGAGGGGCTTGCATGTGTGAGAACATGATGGTACCCCCTCACTGCATAGGAGACGAAGCAAACAGGTTTGCTGTGTAGGTATGCAATATGCAAAAACCGCAGAAGGCTGCAGACTCTACACCAGATTGGCTGCAACCATGGGCAGCACAGCCATTTAGACCGCAAATTCAAAAGAGTAAGGGCGAGTCCAGGCTACAGCAGCAGCTTGCATGAGCAACGAGGCAAAGTTCAGCACTTTGTTGCCAAACAAGGGTTAGCAACTGCGGCCCTGACTGTGCATGTTCAGTACAAGCATGCAAGTGCTGCAGTACAAACAACAGCGACAAGCAACTTGCAGTCAGTGATGACATGCAGAGCTGTTTTACTTGGGTTAGATTAGAGTTTGGGTGTGGGTTAGGTAAAACCTCACTGCAATTCTGATCACCCACCTGCATAGTCAATAAGGGCCAGTGTCGATGGCAGGAAGTTCTCAAAGTGCAGAAACTCGGGAAAGTGCGCCAGTGACAGCACAGTGTAGTACTGCTCCAGTGGCTTGAAAAAGGTGACCGGGTCCCGCTCGTTGGTGGCAATGTACAGGGTAGACCCATGGGGCACATAGGGCTCTATCGTCTTGTGTATGCCATCTGGTGATGTGTCATAATCCAAGGTGGGATATCTGCATCAAAAGAAGGCAGGGGCAGCAACCCCGTTCAGCATGCGAAGTTGGTCAGCACTGCTGGTAGCGGGGACAAAAAAAGGGATAGTACAAGGGCACCAAGAGCCTATGGCGCATTGAGCATTGAGATACGTAGTACTCTTGTACATGCGTCATTGTTGCGCTGGTATGCTAGTGGTACAACGTGCCCCTGACACACAGCAAGCACCAGGCTGTCACAAGCGCTCCCTCAGCGATTTTCAATACAATCTCCGCAGTCCACGGCCTGCCGGTCACATGGCTCATACGCGTCAGCATAAACCGTCTTGTCGATAATCAAGGCCCCGGGACGCTATTTCGATCTTGGCGCAAGAGGGGGGCGGGCGTGCATCTTATTGGTGCTGCAGTAAAAACATACCAAAATATCGTCCCGGGGCCTTAATTATCGACAAGACAGTTCACGTGGTGCAGGGGGATAAACGTGGTGCAGACCAAGACGCAGTGGCTTGCGAGTCAGAGGCGCAAGTACAGACCTAGTTCATGACGACGCTTGTGTCCTTGAGTGCAGCAAACGTGCTCAACACAGCATTTCATGCCACTCACTTCTTGATTTGCGATTCAAGCCGGACTTTGTCGCCTCTCCGCACATGCAAGCACACTGCGTAGTTCCCCTCTGGAGTAACTTGCCACATGCCGCCTTGGATTGCCCCCGCTGTCTGGTACACCCAGTCAGCGTATGGCTTGCCCCTGTTACCAACAGTATTGCGGAAAAATACGCATTGAACGCAGGTGAGTGGCCAGCCAGAGCAAAGAACCCACAGTAAAGATGTAAAGTACTCGGCGTACAACTCATTGCCACATGCGCCTTTGTTGGTGCATGTTGGCTGCATGTCCGATGTGCCTGAGTGCACTCAGCTCAGTTCAAGCGCTCGAACTATTCGAGATGACTGTGATCTTGGGCATGAACTCTCACAGCAAACAATACATGAGTTGAACAACTGCAAACCAGCCATTGCTGACTCAGTGTTGTCACAAGTGGCCTCGGTATATCCTGCAGGCATGCACCACCCGTCATGCAATCGCGTAAGAACCCTTGCTGCTAGAGTGAATCAATGTGCAACACAAGCCTCAGTAGCAGCAATGCATGCATCATGTATAACGGCCCGTCTCAGCAGCATTCGTGTTGCTGGCACAGCAACCATCGAATGTCTGGTCACGCATACATCGCCTACTCCAAGGCAGCAGGAGCACCCCAGGGTGTCAACTCTCGCGCTTACCGGTATTCTTTTGGCATGGTGAAGTTGAGGTCTGCTGGCTCGTGGAAAGTGTTCTTCTCCACTTTCCGTTTTTTAGGGTGGCAAACCTGGAAGCCAAAGCGGTAGGCAGGCTTGAGTGCCGCCGCAATGTCCCATTCTCTCACGAGAAGGGGCACATGGGATTTGGCGACCATCTGCCGGTGAGTTGAGCCAGAGGGCATGATTGCCAGGTCTCCATTGGCCTGCAGTCGCCCAATGAGAATAGACAAACAGGCAGCATCAGTACAGGTGTGAGAAAACAACACCCTCAACCACTTTGCGCTGCATGTATGGAGCACATGGCTCTCAATTGTCGTGTTTGAGCACGCACGTACGGTTGCGGAGAGCAAATGATACCTGAGCGCTGACTCGTGGGCATGTCCGCGGGGCCATGGTCAGCTGAAAGCCGTTGGTAACGTTTGCGTACAGCTATGGCCTAAAGTAGAAGATGCAGTGGCTGCTGCTGTAGCCGATTGAGCCACGAGCTTAACATATTGAGGAGTGTGGATGATCCTCATCAAACACAAGTAGTGAAAGGCTGATTGATGTGTCCCTCCTTGGTCCAGCCGGTAGTAGCTCTGCAGCAAAGTGCCATCTTCAAGCGGTATCTTGCAGGAATGAGAGGATGAATGTGAGAGTGCAATGTGGTACAACGTATAATGTGCAGAGGGTGGTCAAGTCGATTGTCAGTGGATGACGGACGTTGCTGCACACCACCGCCCTGCCAATATCATTCAACAATTGATGATGTTTTTATGTCACGCAGCTCAGTTCAGTCACTGCGCAACGCGCTACAGAGGTGCATGCAAATTGACTTGCATGTATTGCCACACGCACACAAACACACCTCTTGCATCAGGCCTGGAGCTCCACAGCCTTTGACAAACTCGTGGTACAGCATCCCCCCTTCCGGTAGCTTTGTTAACCCCCCCGTGCCATACCATGCTGTATATGGCACCTCTGCATTGTAGTCTCCGCCGGAATGAATTCTGCGCATGGGCGATTGTGACATGTGAAATTGAGGCCGATTGAAAAAGCCATGTATGCCTTCGTGATGCATGCCTCGCGTGACGCAAGCACACGCACAATGATGATGATGCTGACGGCAGTCACTTGTTAGGGCTCCTATGCACGCACAAACACACAGCAGCATCAGCAGGAAGATGCGAGTGGCTGCTGACCGCAGGCAAATGGACTGTATGCCTTACCAGCACTGCCATTTACACCCACATGAAGCACGCATCTGCACCGGGCCCATATATACTGCTTGCCTCTCAATCATGTGCATCCACCTCGACGTTTGCAGCAATGACATCAAACCTTTACCATTACTTCAATTGCATCACTTCAAGTTATTGCACTGACCGTCCCATGCCCGCAAAGCTGTCCAACACCAGCGTCCTATTCAGGCTGTACGCCTCCCAGAAGGCACAGTGGTAAGCAAAGCTGCAAAGGAGCAAGCGACAAATTTCAATGCAGCGAACAACAAACGTTAAGCACTGTTGCTTTGAGCTGTCACTTCAAAAACATCAACAACCACTTCACACAACCACATCATTGCATGCCTGTGCACTGCACTCGGTTTACAGCATCACCACCTCTCGTTCACCTCGTTCACAGCATCACGTCAAAATCATAAATGTCCCATCACCTTCATCACCTTCACACAAGCTTCAAAGCATAACATCGCCGAACTTTTTTAACCTCGGGCCAGAATGCGCCAAGTAGATTAACTGACATCTCACAGAGGGGAGCACTGGAATCGGTTGAAGCAGGGGCACATCACCTGGTGTGGCTGTGTCCAGCGTCATAGTCCACCATATTGCGCGTCCATAGCAGGAACCGCTGCTGCCTGCAATCCTGCAGCAGAGGTATGACGGTAACTATGAATGAAGTTATTCAAGCAGTGGCAACTGCTGCTGCTTGTCACCACCCTCACCTACTGGCGCTCACTGGCTGGGATGTGTGTAAAATGGCAGAGAATAGGTGTGTTGCATTAGCAGGATAACCTGGGACGTTTGAGCACTAATTCATCAGCAAGCAGCATTAAGAGGCCACTGCGGCCACATCAGTGCATGTGAAGGATGTGTTGTCTGACAAGTGGGTTGCGGCGGCACAGCAGGACCTTGATGCCAACAGAAAATGATAGCCGTGATTGCATATATGAGGCGCTGTGCAGGGACTGCCAGCCCTCAAAGCAAGCAAATGAGCCAAGAATGAATCAAACATAAGCCAACGACTCCCGCAAAAGTGTCACCGCGTCGCAAGAGTGCTTCAGCAGCAACCATCGTACAAGCCAAGCCAACAAACTCGCCATGGTTCACGTTCAATCACAAATCTCACCTCTAGTTGTGATGATGTTGATAGCCCTGGCAGCATACCAGTCTCGAGCAGGTACTTGTCGTCCGTAAACGGAGCATTTGTGCAGTAGTAGTCCTGGTATTTGTGCCTGCGGTATTGGAACTTCACAGCTGCACAATCCGTGTTGCTCGCCAAATGTCGCTTCCTTCGCATGCAGTCAGCTGTCATGCGAGCGAACTCCGCGTCCCCCGGCTCCGTCTGCTTTGCAGCAATCCACAAAATTGCTGTTTCGGTGTGTCGTACTATGTCGAACGCCGCCTTGGCGCAGCAGGTGATCAACGATTCGCCCTGGAGGCCGCCGCACGGGCCTGGCTCATACACATCGGTGTCCAGATGGCTCGCCAATTCCGGCTCTCCTGAGCCCGCTCTCAAGCGTAATACCCCTACCGCTAGTAGTAGCGCCAGCAGAGGCAGGCTGCGTGTTCGTGCTCCTGTCATGTTTGCCTGCGAATCGAAATGAACGCGTCGGTGGGCGACCTGCGGTATTGCTGCTGGACGTTACTAGTGGAGGTAATGAGATATATGTGCCGCCCTTGCGAGCCGGTGCTGCACGCTGGCGCTGGTTCTCCCTGGCCAAACTTAGCAACTTCAACTTCCTGGCGGAACCCCGTTGAGTTCGGTCAGGCGCTGATTGAAGTTCAAGAGCAATGAGAGCAACACAACGACGCCTCAAAGGCGACACTCAGTACACTAAGTGCTATTCAATCATTGCGAGATCTCCGGTGCGGGCGGCACGGCGGCAGCGCGGTGGTGTCTTGCTGCAAAGGTAGGTACTTTGTACATTGTTGAAATTTGTTGCGCAACAATGTGGTCACGATCCCTATGTGCCGTTCCAATGCATGAGCTGGTCCAAACTCATTATCAACTCGTGCAACGCTGCCAGTGTTTCGCTGCATGCAAGTCAATTTGCTTTGTGCAAACCTACCGACCATGAACTTCCATATACCTCTCGATCCTGTTCTTCACAGGCGATAGAAGATCCCACTTCAGCAGCAACAGTCTCCCATGATAGTGCGACATCGCAGGAAACGATTTCAACGCCAGCAGCTGCTACTGCTGTTGCTGCTACTGGCACTGCCACAGCAAGGGAGATCAGGCCCTCCAGCTGATCCCGACCCTTGCAGTGGGCTGCAAGACAGCGCAGCAGTGCAATGCTGTGCTAGAGCCATCTATGACATTGCTGAGGCTGTCGGCAATGCAGCGCTGACAACTGCATCCAACTCTATCAGCACGTATGAGGCTATAGAGGCAATTCCACGCACCATCTCGCTGGCGCCTGGGGATGCCGTGTACTTGCACCTCATTGACGTGTGCCTGAGGAGGAAGGCGGAAATACTAGCCACGGAGGCGTGTGCTGCAGTCAAAGCGCGATTCAGGTATGCTCTACAGGATGTGTGCTGATCTCACACTGTCACAAACCTTCAAGAGCTGGCTGCAGCTGCTGTGTCACCAAGGCTCAGACTCAATGAAAACGCATTTTTGTGGTACAAGCAGCATTTTCCATTACACCACAGCGGTCCACGTGCACAGTGCAAGCAGAAAATGCTGCATGGTGCTTTGCACAACGTGTAGCACATGCGCGTCACGTGGTACTTCGTGCGGTGTTTCAGGTGCTGGCTCGCTACACACTTGAACGCACACCGCTGTACCATCACCTCAGGCCACTCTTGCACCCAGCACACCACGCCGTGCGTGAAATAGGTTCTCCAAGCTCCTAGTCAGTTTACTGCCAGAAAATTCCGTGCTTGGTACGATTCTCCTCGTCTTGTCATGTATTGTAATGTGTTGAGTTTGAATTATTCCATGTGCACTGTTCCTGATCGATCAACAATCTGCAGGCATACCGCGGACTCCTGCACGCTGACGCCCTATATGGACTTAAGGTACATGCTCAGAGCGGGCTTGCTGCCGGAGCCACCGTCGCCTTCCAGCATAAGCAAGGTGTGACCACCAGTCCAATGATCAGTAATCAAGTACAATTCGGTGATGATGTGCCAGTTGTGTACCAAGGCTCAACTTCTGAAACGCTTGAAGCACACTATGAGTGAGAGACATGTCGCAGACATGCATGCTCCCGGATAAGATCACTCTGAGGCAGGGCAAGGCGGGCCAGAAGTGGTTCTGCATGGCAATCAAGGGAGCGTCACCATGACTTTGTGCAAACCAAAAGTCTCAAACGCTGTCAAGGTTTGCGTGCTGTGCTCCTGCAACAAGCGCAATCAGTCCAGTCTTGCACGCCAGGTACTTACCCTCTATTCTAACAACATTCAAATGTGGTGTTGTTCATGTGTACGGGCATTCGTTTCCGACACTGGGGTATGTTGCGACAAGCATACAGGTAGGGTTGCCAAATACTCAAAATACCTCAGGAAGAAGCGACTGTGCAACATGGACTGCAGGCTCATCGCTGCACTCTCGCTCTGTCCTCATCTCAGTCCTGATATTCCAACACGCAGCAGAGATGGTGTGTGCATCATGTATTGTCAGATGCAAGTACGCCTGTAACATCACATCATCACATGCAGCTCATTCAAATCACGTGCATTTGTTGCAGGAGTGCCGCAAGGAGCGGTTTCTGCTTTGGACCAGGAACGTGCCTGATCACGGCGCTGGTCACAGTCACAAATGGTGAGAGGAAGGAGGGCGAGCGATGCTAAGTTTGCTGCCAAAAACACGTTTCATCATCAGTCAAATGCTGGTGAGAGTTTGTGTGATTTTCTGTTGCAGCGGTGGTCACAGTCACAAAGGGTGAGAGATAGCAAGTTGCCCGTCATGTTTGTGTATGTGCTGTTGGGGGGGCCTACTTGCTAACCCTAAGGGAAGGGTCAGAGGTCTAGCAGCACAAGGGGTGGTCAAGTGTGTTGCGACTGCACCAATGCACTATTGTGCTGTCACAAATCTATTCCAGGGATTTAGGGTTGCAGCTGCGAAGGAATAAGGGTCAGGAACCAACACAAGCTTGCTTGGCCTACCACTGCGACATGTGTGATTGGCTGTCTCAGTGAAACAGGCACAGTTAGCATGCTGTTTGGTGTGATCTGGGCAACCGCCGGCCAACAAGGTGGCAGTGTTGACAAAATCTGTTTTTCAACAATGCATCCCTTACACACTTGATGAGGTACAAAACAGGTCAAAGGCGTTGGTGAGTCAGCAGTTGCATTAGCTCCTCATATGATTGGGCAATTGATCACCTGCTTGGTTGCATGATTTTTCATACTTCGAAGTATAATTGCGTGTTCCCATTCAGGTGGTGCTCGTGTTGCATGAGTTTTCGTATGATTCCATGTTCCCATCCAGGTGCTGCTTGTGTGACAGTATAATGCGAGGTACGCCCAACCCTAATGCTCACCCTCAGGCGTAGGCCCTAACCCTAGACTGCCTACTAACCCAAGAGCCACCCCCAGTCCCACATCAGATTCTGATTCAGCTTGTTGTGTTGCACCCGCTTCGCAGGTTCTCTATGGCGTGTGCTTTCTGGGAGGCGCGCAGCCTCAATCGTACGCTAGTGCTGGACAGCTTTACGGGAATGGACAAGTAAGGCTTGCCTAACTCTAAGTTGGGGCAATTTGAGGTAGCCTGAGGTTGGGATAGTGGTCACCCTTGCCCCAATCGCACATGAGCTTTGTACAGTCTTGAGGCACTCCAAGCAACAAAAAGAAGTCTCCATTTTTCAAGCACTAACAAAAATTGTGGACCTTGGCAGCATGTGAACGGTAGCGGTGAACGCATGTATCTGCATGCATAAGCAGTCAACGAGCAGTAAACTACATTATCAGCAAGTGCTGTTGACAAAGCAGTGTGGCTGCATCACTATGAATCCTGCATCACAGTTAATCTCCATGTTCCACAATGGCACTGCAGTGCAATGACCTTCCACATGAGGGTCAGCAATCGGGTAGGTAGGATAAGGCTGAACTGTCGTGGGCACGGCACTATTCTGATTCATCAAGGTGAGAGCACTGATCCATGAACCTGAACACACTCAATGGGCAGCACATGTGAGTCACGGTTAGCCAGCGTTGTTCTGAATTCATCGCAAATGGTGGTACGAGCGACCAACAGTATCACATCAACGCACAACATTCTAATTGCTAGCCTGGCGCGTGTTGGTTTGCGCCAGTGATTCTTACTACTGGCGTGTGCTACACGACATGATGTGTTGATGATGTAATGTCGTCCACTGATGAAGCCATTTTACCAACAGTGCACTCTCATGCCACATTGCTGCTTTCAGTAGAAATGCTTCACCCTGCTCTCTATTGTGACCCCCTGCCTTACCCGATGTCCACCAACAGAATTCATTCCGGCGGCGCTGTCAACGCGGAGGTGCCCTACATTGCGTGGTACACACTCACCCCGCTGGAGCAGATGCCACATGGCGGCCTCCTGTATCACCAGTTTCAGGAGGGCTGCGGCGCGCCGGGAGTGCTGTCAGAGGTGTGACAGTGCTCAGACGAGTCGCGCTCTCGAACATCAGGCCGTTGTCGTATCTTGTTTCCGCTGTGTTCATCTTGGACGTAGTCGTGTACTGAGATTACAGGGATGTGTGCAGCATCACAGATGACCTCATCAGTGTTACAACATGATGGCAGTTCACTTCACTGGGGCTTGATGCTTGACTTGTCACACAATACAGAGAGTTGGCATCAGGCTTTCCAGATATGCACCTTCCTTGCGTGTCAGCGAGTTCCGTCATACATGGTGCACAATAGCAGCCCGCTACATATACACTTGAGCCATGCTCTCGAGGCTGTGCTCACTTGCTAAACAGTGATTACTTGAAGCACATAAGGTTATTCTGTTGTGCTGCCGTGCCATTGCTGAGCACATGTGCTCGCCAGCCCTCTGACCCTTGTTGATGTGCCGATATGGTGTTGCGCACTCTTTTTGTGTGCACTTGTGCAGGCGGATGGTGATGTGGCCATACTGCCGTCCGGCGCTACGCGCGCCGACATGCTAGCCCTCGCACACGTGCCACTGCTAGTGCGCAACTGGGAACAGCCATCCGATTTCCACGGCGGCAGCGCAGGCCACAAAGACCTCGCCTCAACAGGGCCGGCTCTGCAGCACACGCACTTGATTTCCGTGGCGCAAGCCAGGCCTGAGTTGAAGTATGGGTTTCAGGTGTGTCACCGCCCGGAGGCGCCCAAAGACAGTGCTCCGCACATCTTCAAGGAGCCGGGGGTGGACTACTCCATGCCGGATGGCTTCTGGTGAGTCAAGACACTGTCCAACATATGCTGTTTGATCACCTTTCATACCAATGTGGTGTACAGGAGCTCAAGTAGGTTCATGGTGCGCTTGCCAAAGTGGGTGGGTATCTGTATAAGCCAAGTTCAAGCGTCTCACCATGTATTCATTGGACTATACGTGACACTGGGGCTAATGTCATACTTGAAGTGGACAACTTGGTTACTGAAGTACTGCTTGCATTGCCGTCTTGAAGAGATGCATGCGATTTCCACTACTGTACCTGGCGCATACAAGTCACAAGGCATCCTTTGCCCAAATGCCAATGCCTACGTACGCCTGAGTAGTGTATGCGTTTGACATCATATTTTGATTCATCTACTTTGAAGTACTTGTTTCACCTTGTGTCCCTGCAAATAAGGCGGCGTCGCCATTAGTGCTTGCTTCGACTACAAGGCCAGCTGTGTACAGACTGTTTCTTGAGAGCCTAACTGGCAACTTCAACTGACAAGAAGAAGTCGCTCAGCGTTATCGTGCAGATGTTGATTTTCAGCACAGCGTGCTTCTAATACAGTTTGCGCCCCCTTTGAAGCCTCATTGTTCTGATTGTTGCCACTTTGCTGCCCTGCAGGAAACGCATCTACTCACACTGGGTGTACGCCATCAGTGGCTCCATCATGTCCCAAGTGCGCTTCCGCTCCAAGAATCACGGCATGGCGGTGTGCCTGCATGTGCGCCGTGGAGACAAGGTCACCAAGCCGCACATGGAAGAAAAGTGAGTGCGCGCTTGTACTAACCCTAACCTAAGTGCTGCATGACGCTGAGCACAGGGTGTGGAGAATTGTAAGTAAATCGTGTTGTGACGGGCAGTTCCACATTTGAGCAGCAACATACCACAAGGAAAGATCACTGCAATAATCTTGTGCGTCTGGCACACGAGATGAAGTTTGCCACTGAGCACCCCGATGATGGTAAGAAGCAGCAGGCGTCGCATTTCTTTGCAGCAAAGCAACAAGCTAAGTAGTAACAATGAAACCCTGATGCCCTGCAGCTCAGGTTGTGGCACTCGCGGACTTTCGTGTTCCAGCTAGCATGCTGCATGTATGACCGTGTCTCACACGTTTCAAGTTGCCGCGGATGATGCTACAGTCAAAAGGCCGCACAGCTGTCACATTCATGCAGAACCGCGCTATACATACAACAGAGTAGTATCAAGGACAGAACTGCAAAATGAGTTGAATTTGATGTTGCTGTTGCGATTGCATGCAGTAACTTGTTAGTGAACATGAGCATGGATATACATGCAACAAGACTGTAATGTGCTGCGGAGCGCCATGTCATATAGCCATACATTTCAGTGTTGTGTCATGCGCGTTCCTTCCATCAAGTTGTCAATGCGCATTTGACACACCCAGAAGATCTACAAACACAGACATGTTCACGCAGGACCGCAAGTCCAGCGACCAGCATGATGTGCTGCCGTGCTGCCGTGAAAGGCACTGAATATCATGCAGTGCTTTCCGGAAGTCATGCGAAGCCTGCATGAAGGCAGTAACACTGTTGTCATGGGTGCTGCTATGAGTTGTTCAGCAGCGTGATGTTGCGCCAATCGCCTTGCACGAATGTTTTCACATTCCGCAGTTTTCACTCGCAATTGCTTCTTCGCCATAAGCCCTTTTTCACGCTCTGTAGAGAATCCCTGTATATTTTTTGTATGACCACCTCACACGCCATGAGTAAGCAGCCATGACATCCGCACTCACCCTCTCTCTTTAACCCTGTGCTCCGGTGCAGGTACCCCAATCTGAACTACGACACTTCCCCGGAGGGCATTTTGCGCACCATAGCGCCACACGTTCCCACCGGCTCCGTGCTCTACATCGCCACCAACGACGAAGATCCAGTGGCCTTCTTTGCGCCGCTAGAGGCGCACTACACGGTCATGTCGGTATCGCACTTCCCGTGGCTGCTGAGAGCTGGAGACTTTATGCCATCGACGCTGGCACTGGTGGATTACACGCTTCTCAAGACAGAGGAGAACTGCGCTCGGCTCATTCCCACGTTTGCGTCAGAGGAGTCGCGCGGGTTTGACACACACATTAGCTTGTCCCCCTTGCACAAATGATTGACTGGGGAGCATCGCCGTTGCAGATTACAACTGACAGTGTACAGCAGTTTATCACATGAGGGGTTTGTCAGCAGGAGGCGTGCAACATTGCGCGCTGAAGCATGCTACCCCCCACCCTCCTGACAGCTTTCAAGAACAGTGTGCACGGCAGCATGCTCGTCACTGCCATTCATATGTGACGTGCGTACTAGCAACAAGCGCTTTTGTTCTCAAATGCCCCCATTCAGACAACAATTGCCTCGCGTTTCTTCCATCTCATGGATGGCGCACCTCTGTATGTCATGGCAATGTGCTTCAAGGCAACAGGTCAGGCATGAAATGCGCGCTTGAACAATGGATCCTGGATGAAGGCCTGTGACTGTGAATACACTCTGCTTTCAGTGCTTCTTGTCCTATCAATATTGCAATGGCACTGTCAACGTGAATGCGTCGTGAGAAATGCCACCCCACTGCAAGTCACCGCACACGATCGCAAGTCTGCAGCAACCTGCAGCATGCCCACTACTGCGTGCTCGACAGATTCACATGCACGTACGGCGGCTCTAGGCATGCTGGCTGAGCACCAGGGCCAGCATGTGCGGGAAGGAGCAAACATTCAACGTTGCAGGCAAATGCATGCTCATGGCACAATGCGGATTGATTACACCATTGAGTCCTGCAGCAGCATGGTTTCAGCAAAGAACTCCGAGTACAGCATAGAACACATGTCACGGCGCACTGATTAATGACAAAAAAGTGCTATTATCCAGACTGTACTGCTATTCTTCAGGTTGCTTCTTTACAATATATACCATGCCGCCTCCCAATGCCACCACATATGAGTAGGAGTTAAAGCTGACGGTAATGAGCTTGAGAGGATCCCCACATAGCAGCCCTCCTGTGTCCTGTTGCGATAGGGCGGAAATCACAAAAGCAGGCAGAATGGGAGAGTTCACAGGTGTGCTTTGAAATGGGGCAGGCAAGCTTATGGAATCAGGGCCTTGGTGATGACGATGATCTAACGATGACTGCAGCCGTGCTAGCTGGACCAAAAACAGCCTGAGTGCATGTTGTTCACAAGACTCAAGAAAACATGGCAGGGGTCTCAGGGGTGTTCGCGAGTAATGAGATGCCGAGTGATTGCTTTGGGTGTTGCATCTGCCTATAAGAAAGTGGTGCAGGCTATAGACCCGGTTATTGACAGCAAGCTGCGCAAGCAGTCACCAGCTGCAAGGTCTCAGCGCTGCTGTCTGTTGGCTTTGCAGCAAGTCGACCGTGACAGCACGAATGATTCACTACGACCGGCTAATTCACACCAGGCCTTGCACAGTACTTCAGCGACTGAACGTCCTGGTGAATCTCAAATACGTGCTGACATGCCATGCTGTGAGCCAATGAACATTGCAGCTCTACATCACAATGCAAAGAGAGAAGCTGATTGCTGAGCACAGGACCGCGTCACAATGTGGAGGTCTCGGTGTGAGGACACGACGGGGATATTTATCTCCCACCACACTCGAAGAGTGATTCGATCCCGCTGTGTCACGAGACTATGGAGGTTTGGTGTACTTAGGCAGTCTGTTTGCCGCATTGTGCAGTCGTCGTTCATATTTGTGTGAGTGTGCATGCGCAGTTGACAGCTCGTCGACAAAATGGCTCACTGACAAATGGCCACACAAATCAGATTGGGCGCCTATTGTTTGGCGCCTACTGTGTCACGGATCAGGTTGGGCGCCTAGTTTGTGTTGGGGCTCAACTTGCTACATGCTCTGAGGAACATCAACATCGTCACTGATGCTGCTAACCCCTGAACTTGGACCTACTGTCACAAAGTTATCAACTCGTGCGCGGAGAGTAGCTTGATAATCATGTTTGCGCGTTGCCTGCATGTTGGTCAAAGGTGTGTCATGAATCTGCACGCTTGCTGGACCAAAACAAACTGTAGTGCGATTGGATACCCGCAAGTCTTCGGTGTTGTGGGAAAGCCTAGCATCGCCAACATGCGCGTACCTGTACTATGCGATAAAGCGTGGCGATCACCGATGATTCTTGTGATGCCAGATCTCCTGTCGCCCTCACCACCGCACCCGTAGACGCCTTGAGCACAGCAGTCCCCAGTTGGTTTGGCACTTGTGTCAAATCGACATTCTCCATGAGCAGCAATCCAGATGTTATGCAATCAACGTCCGAAGTCAGAGCAGCCTGCCTCGCAATCCTAGCCACCTGTGCAGCCAGCTCTGCAGTTCTCTTCGACCCTAAACTTCAAGTTGAGATTTGAAGTTCTTTTTTTAGTGTGAAAAAAGTTGGGGTCAACTCACCTCATCATATTGCAGATTATGCCGTCTACGCGGGCTGCAGCGCTGGCAGTGGCCCTGCTGGGCCTCGTAGGGGAGGTGCGTGCCTTCATGGTGCCGCCGCAGAGTCAGCGGCACGTCAGCGACACACCATTAGCCAGGGCCACACAGTTGAAGTACAGGTCCTGTAGTCTCGCACGGTCGGCGCGGACGCTTGCGGCAGCTACACTGGACGAGGAGAAAGACGACAACATATTTGACCCGGACGACGCTATTCCCACGCCCACCAATGATGCGGTACGTGTCCTGTACGCTTCATTGGCTTGATGTTGCACAGCCCCCTCACCAACAAAGCTGTCGACCTCTGATCTCTGCTAAAATATTATTGGTGTGCTTGCAGGAATGGAAGTTCTTCGATACCGCACGCATCAACGTAAAGGGCGGGGATGGAGGCGATGGCTGCGTCGCTTTCCGGCGCGAGAAGGGCATTGCTATGGGAGGGCCCAGCGGTGGCAATGGCTCCAGGGGAGGCTCTGTAATCCTCAGATGCGACGAGGGACTCAACACGCTGGCAACTGTCAGAAATAAAGTTCATTACAAGGGAGAAGATGGGTCGGTGAGTCCGCGTGTACGAATTGCCGACAGCTCCAGTCAATCACTGGCGCAAATATACTTTTCCTGCACAGACGCAATAAGACCTTGCTTTGCTCGTGCAGCCATTGCATTGTAATTCGTGTAGATCATCAAGACAACATTGATGGAAGTCCGCCTTGCGCTGCATGAACAACGTTTTTGTTCATGTTCAACTTCAACACGGCAATATCGCAATTGATGTACATTGTTTTGTTTGTTCCCGCATCTCTCAGAACGGGCAGGGGAAGTGTCGACACGCAGCAGCGCCAAGGGACTTGTTTGTGCGAGTGCCGCCTGGCACGGTGATCAGGGATCAAGATGGGGTGCTCTGTGGAGAGGTGACTGACCATGGCGAGGAGCTGGTGGTGGCAAAGGGGGGGAGAGGGGGCAGGGGGAATCTGGCGTTCAAAACTGATAGGAATAATGCGCCGAAGGTGAGCACTGATAATCGAGTCAGCATTCACGCAACTGAGGGCAGAATAGAGTCTGAGGAGCTACGTAATGGCCCGCGAAGACCAACAGCACCTGCACCTGCTGTACAAGCACTACTAGGAACCTCTTTTCATTGAAAGCGTCGAGAACATTGAGTATCGTCGACTGCGTTTCAAAGTATAACATAGCTCGGGCAGCGCCTTTGACAAATCAGTGCTGCTTTATGTGAAGGTGAGCTCATTGTCAGGTTACTCTGCAGCATTGTCATGCTGCAGATTATGAATATCTCGCAAGTGTTGACACAATGAGTGGCATGATTAGTGCCTCATGCAGAGTCATCATATGCAGGCATGCCACACGCATGAAGTAGCGTAGATACATCCTGTGTACAATACGTAATGTGATTCTTCCAAGTATGTGCTACAGCAGCTTAGACAGCACACAGAACAATGAGGCGCAATACGACACTCGTGCCTCATTTGGCATGACTCACAAGTCACGAGTCTGCCAAGTGCTGTACAGGGACCATGTGGCGGTTTGCATCAGTTTATATGCTTCAGGTATCTGAAACATCCCTATTAGCACTCGCGATGAAGACTTTAGCACTGAGCACATGACACACCCTGAGGCCGCTGACAAAGGCGTCATACGACCCCCTGTTTTGAATGCGTACTCGGTTGTCAAATGCCAGATGTCCAGCGGCCAACAAACTTCAATACGATGAATCATGGCCAGCACTTTGTCTTGCCATAGATGCGTAGGCAGGCACGTGGATAGCTTTGATATACACTGCAGTGTGGTGTGTTGCTGTACTGCAATTCAATAGAATGTACCTGCAATGATTTTGGACCAAGCACCTCACCCTTGCAGTCGCCACGGTTTTTGCTGCCTGAACCTGCAGCGGAAATGAAAATGGGATGGGGTGCACACATATTTTCAACAACGTACTTCAGAGCTATAATACATGCGGCATGTATGCCTCACTCACATAGCTCAGCCAGGCGGAACTCACAAGCTGAGCCATGTATCATCAGCTCAGATTCCTCATCATTCACCTCCTGACACCTCTTTTCGTGTGACAGTTCATGGAGGTGGGGGAGAAGGGGTCAATGCGATGGCTAACACTGGAGCTTAAGCTGGTCGCTGACGTGGGGCTGATCGGTGTGCCAAATGCCGGCAAAAGCACGCTGCTAGCAGCTGTATCCAATGCGAAGCCCAAGGTCAGTATTCATGTGCATTATGCTCGTTGATGCTTTGCAATGCAACATAGAGTATGTTTTAGGTGGCAACCGCATGAACTGCGGAGTGGGAGATGAGGACATGAGGGCTCTATGTACTGCCCATGTCACCGAAGGCCAGCGCGCTATTATCTCAGGCTTAGGATTAGGGTTAGGTTACGATTTAGGGTATGTGGTTTACAGCACGAACGAACTTTGCTGCACAACAGTGTGGTGTTGCCATAATGCATCATGCACACATTGCGCGCACCGAATTCGGCTGTGGGCGCGACGATCTTGCTGACAGTTGGGTCAGCCTTCTACAGCATATATGTGTGTGTACAGCTTACACACTCTTAAAGCATGTTTATGCATGAAAGCACACAGCTATAACAGCTGTCCAGCGATCACCACATGCATGCATTTATCGTGAGAGTCGGGATCACTTCTGCTGGACTCGTCGACATGATTTCAGCAGGTGATGGGATGACTGCGATCGCGTCGTACAACCAGCATGTCAAAATGAATGCTCAGCCAAACTTGATGTTGGAGGGTCCGATTACTTGATGGGCTATCTTGTGCATTGCATCCTGAAGCGCAGACGGGTATCCATCAATACAGTACTCACATATCATGAATACACGCACACATAGCAGTGCTGATCATCGCAACCGCCACATACTTGAAGTTCAGAGATTATGTTCAACTGCTGCCCGCTTGCGACTCGTTCACACCACCACAGATTGCCGACTACCCGTTCACGACCGTCATCCCAAATCTGGGGGTGTGGGAGGAGAGTGCGGAAGTGGGTGGCAGCCCTAAGGGACTTGTTCTCGCAGACATTCCTGGCCTGTTGGAGGGTGCACACATGGGAGTGGGACTTGGTCTAGCATTCCTGCGGCACGTGCAGCGCTGCCGTGTGCTGGTGCATGTGGTCAATGGCGACAGCCCTGACCCCCTGGGTGACTTTGAGGCTATTCAACAGGTGACCACCGGTGATAAGACTGACTCTCTGCAAGGCTGATGATGTATTAGCATTGGTTGCACAATCACTGCACCAACCGTACCCCTAGCACAGCAGTCCTTGTGTGTGTGCCTGCGGGCTTTCGCGCATTGAATGCACTCATATTGGTGGTTTGCGGCATACAGTGGACTTCACGACCTCAGAGTATGTCATCTGATGGCAACGGCGGGCCATGTGCATGCACTGCGGCAGCATTGTGACATGTGCTCCGTGCCCAGGTGTCTGATGATAATTCTTCTATTATACCTACTCCAGTAGCCACATGTAACAGCAGACTTTGCGGGAGTGCAACATCACAAAGAAACTGTGCTGGCTGGCACCCGCATACAGATATGTAGTCACTACAATAGTGCTTATCACTAGTTGTAGTTAGAGTTGCTGCTTTTCATGCATGCCTGGAAATACAGGTTTGCGATTATCTGCTGTGATTGTTGATGTTTGGCGAAATATACAGCCGGTACACTCCAAGAGTTGAAGTTTGGGTAAGGGTCAGCTCTGCAAGCCAGTACACAGCAAGTGCTGTACAATCTGCGCAAAAAAGTGTAGACTCTGACTTGTTTGACGCAACATCAAGTGCGTACCCAACATCAGGGAGCGGTACTAACAAAGTATCACAATACTTCTGCCCACTGACCTGTTGTCTGTGCACACCTTTCATGACTGTGTGACAGGAGCTGGAGCTCTTCAATATCAAGCTGGCTGGCAAGCCACAGGTGGTGGTGCTCAACAAGGTCGACTTGCCTCACGTTGCTGAGAAGCAGGCAGAGATAGAGGCTGGCCTGCTAGCCATGATGCCCCACAAGCGGCTTATGACCATCAGCGCTGCCAAGAGGCTGCACACAAGTGAACTGGTAAGTGCTTGAGTACGCAAGCAGAAAGCCGCTGTAAGTTTGATACCTTGCTGTGGTTTAACACATGATTTCCTGCTGTGTATGGTTAGCTGGTCTGCAATGTGTCAGGTGCCACAAAGCGCGCTGTTTGCATTAACTCTCAACCAACACTACCTTCACTTCGACGTCCCCATCATCGTATACTTTAAAGCATGACGCTGTTGTTGTGGTGTGCAGGAGCAGTGTTGTGTGTTATCAATCCAAAGATTGCATGCCGTGCCTTGGGGTGAGTTGGCTGTGGCTATACCTGCGTACCTCCCGTCCTAACCTGTGTTCCGTCCATTTTTGAACGCACGTTTAGCAGTGGCATTGCGTCGACCGTGTGACCCGATAACACGCTGTGAACTGTATGCCGGCGTTGTTCATCAGTTGGTTTATCATCATTTGCTCTTGTGCTGCTGCAGATGTACAGAGTGCTCAAGCTAGTGCAGTCGCTGCCAGAAGAAGAGGAGCTATTTAATGGAGAGGACATACGCACGTTGGAGCCAGATGATGATGACGAAGACAGGGGCTTCCAGGTACACATTTGCTCAAATGAGCACTGCACCTATTTTTGAAAGATTGTATCAGAGCCATGATGCCACATGCAGTTGAATTTGAGGAGTGCGCTGCTGTGTGTCCTCCATGTTCACTACATGCAAAGTGGTGACCCTCAAGAAGGGTACTGAATGAGTATACTTTCAGCTTGTGCTTTGAGCATCCGTCTCGTCCACTGTGCTCCTGGCGCCCAAGTCATGTTCAAGCCGTGCTCTGGTATCGTGTCAAAGTAGATGCGCTTAATCATGCAGCCATGTACGTTAAGCAGATGCACCCGACCAATGAGCTCAGCGCGCAAGCACATGAGTGTGCGCACGCTGTATTACTGTGCTTGGACCATAACTGAGATGGCTAGGCCAGGCTGCTTGCTTTTGCATATTCATATATAGCAACCCCTGGCTGCAATGTGCACAGCCACTGACAATTGTCACTACTCCCTCAATATGTCCAGATCCTGAGCGACCCGGCCTACCCGGGCCAGTGGCGCGTGGCTGGCACGCGCATTGAACGCACCGCGCGCATGACCAACTGGGATTACTACGAAGCCATTGTCAGGTTTCAGCGCATCATGGATGCCATGGGGGTTAATCAGGAGTTGCTGAGCGCTGGTGCAAAGAAGGGGGATCTCATCATGATTGATGAGTACGATTTTGACTTCTCGGGGGATCTCAAGGCCAGCAGCCTGCTGCAGCAGTACCTGCAGGACAGTGGTCTGCAATGAAAGCACTTGACGCCTGATGTGACTGTCATTGTGTGCTGTGTTGTGTGCGCATGTGTGTCAGTTCTCAGCACTTGATTATGCATCGGGTGCTTTTAGGCAAAGCTCAGTTGTATCAACGCAGCAGCACCATGTACATGGGATTACGGCACACACCAGTTGATGTACCTCTTGTTGGCAACTGTATACTGACATAGCATGAGCAGGAGTTGAGAACAAATGGCTGTACCTGAGAACAAATGGCTGTGCCTGTGTATGACATGTGTCGATGCACATTGAACGCGAGCTGCGACATCAAGCAACTCGTGTTGCATTCAACATGTGGCAAGCATCTACAACAAGTTGTGGGGCGTTCGAACTCGTGCATCTGATCGCGATTGCCATTTGCATTCATCACAAGGCTGATTCAGCCGCTATCTTCAACCTGACAGCTGAGCTACCACGCAACATGTCGGCCGTGATGTGCAACGTGTATCTAACGCCATTGACGCTGACCTCGGGTTGCCAACCACCACTGTTGCCAACCACCACTGTATTGTGACTGCTGTCGCACATGAGCCTGTCAGTGAAGCAACAGGCAGGGTAACTAGCTACCAGACATTCATGCAGCTACCGTACCATATAGCGCAGAGGGCAGCAGCAGAATCTACGCTGCCCCTATGTGCGCCTGCACTCATGGTACATACCAAGAACACTACTGTACGCAAGCCTGCAGCGCTTGTGCCACTGCTGCCATCGTGCTACCTCAAGTTGTCACTCGGCCACGATGTCTACTTGCACCTGCCACACTTTGCGGCATAGAAGCTCATATCGAATGTCAACATCAAGCACACAGGCGCACACTGTATGGAGTCGGAGCCTGCTGCTACTGTTGCCGCAGCTGCACATGTGTGCCTGATGGCCTGTTCCAGTGCACTAGCACTACTTTCACTTTGCCATACTCATTCATGGCAGGTCACACCTGAGCAAACCCCCTTTTCCCCTGATCGCTCTTGAAACAGAGACTGTAGATGGGGTCCCGAGCTTGAGGTTGGAGGTCTGTCCAGTTCAACCTGCACATGTTCATCTGCTTGCCTGTACTGTATAGTTGCGTAGCCGTCACTGCCTAGTCTACAGCGCACACAACCGTGCGCAACGCTAGCAACAACCGCCCGACCACTGCCATGCTGGCTGTGCTAGCTGGCTCAGACTCTCACTCAATCTACACGTGCACAGTGCACAGCGAGCCGGTCCACCCCGTGGCACAGTTGCAGCGCTTGATGCTGCCGTCGCCATAGTAGTTGACAGTCGCGCACGTGCCGCCATTCTTGCAAGGGTTGGGGGTGCAGGAGGTGGGGCGATCCTTGGGGAAGCAGTCTGTGGTCCAGCCGTACTTGCCCTCCACCCTCAGGCAGACGGTGTTGTCGGGGCAGCACTTGGTGTTGGCGGTGAAGGCGTTCGAGGCATAGCCTGTTGTGACATTGGAATGCGGTCAAGCCGTCACGGTGTCGGTGAGTGTGAGCAACAGTGAGACGCACACCCGAGCAAGAATACCATGTTGTGGGTTTGTATGCAAGGTTGCCAGTTGAAGATGCTGCTTTGGTCTATGCAAAGAAATTGCAGGTGTAGAAGCACCAAATGCACTCACCAGTACAGCAATAACGAGACAAGCATTGATGATCACTGGAGTGAACAGTGTACGTCGAGCCACCAAAGCACAGCACCTGAAGTTTTCCCGTACAGCAACACGTCAACTTCAAGTTCAATATGGACCCTTGCCTGAGATGGAGCGGCCGCAGGGGGCGTGATTGAGTGCACACTGCCCCCCACACAGGCTCCCCGTGTAGTTGCCCATTTCACTGCACAGGCAGACAGCCTTGGGCCCAGCACAGGTGCCACTGCCGGCAATGTAGGCCACGCCGCAACGAGCACCGTTCTTGCAGGGGTTGGGGGAGCAGGGGTTGGTGGCAGGGGGCATGATGCAGGGGGGCTCCCTGTTGGTGCACGAGTTGTTGACGTCGGATGGGTTGCGGCAGAACTCTTCGCTGTTGTCGGCGAGGACGGAGGCGATCTGCTGGGCGCAGCAGTCACTGGAGCCACTGCAGTCGGCGCTGGTGTCGCACTGGCCGCAGCTGCAAGCGGGGGATTGGTGCAACAGAAACGCAAGTGGAACAACGGAGCAGCATTGGCAACGGTGAGGTGGTGTGCCAGCGATGTGCACATATGTGTGAGACCACAGCCGCTCTGGGGTACTTGAGCATGATGAAATGCGTGAAGCTCAACTTCCTACAAAGGTCACTGCCCAGTACGCAAACGTTACTTGTGATGCTAGCCTCAACTGTTTGATGCGTGACAGTGTTGCAAACACTCAAAGCGGCAGCGCCGGCAGCAACGTAATGCCCCAAATAATTATGTGCAGCAGATGGTATGCAGATACTGCAATGACATACACCTAAGTACTCTGCCTTGCACAACATACACTCACTCGAGCTGCAATGAAGAAGAAGCTGAGACGGGCAGACACAAATTCAAACAACCTCACTTTGAAAAACCTTGCCTGATCAGACAGGCGCAAACGAGTGGGGCTTTCCGTGCGTAGGCCTTGGATGGAGCAAGCCGGCTGCTTGTGTGCCGTCGCATTTGCAAGATAGCATCGGATACACACTTTACGCTGTTGCGTCTAAGCTCTCGTCAAGCGGCATTTGAGATGCGTATGCAAAAGCCGATGCAAGACCGATGCAACACCGACCTTGAAGGGCAGCAGACCTTCACAGGGCACGAGCCTCCGTACAAGCTCAGACTGATGGTGGCTTGGACGCCTCCAGCGCAGTTGAAGCCTGAGGGCAGCGAACGAGCAGCGATTTCACAAGACAAGGCAATGGATGTGCATTACAGCAAATTTGTCGTCCATGCACGAAGTGATCTGCAGCTCTAATCAGACCCCACTTACTTAGCTCTCGGCTGGCCTCATCGATTGCCGCGGCCAGGTGCCAGCCCGCCACCAGGAGCACAAGGTGCAGAGTCTTCATTTTGTCGAGATCTGTGAACAGCACAGTGGGATAGATGCAGTGAACACCTCGCGCCGTACCTCTGGGATTGAAGTCCCTCCTCAAGTTCAATTGCCGATGCCTCGCTGCAATCAATGTCGGCGTTTAGGCGGTGGGGTTTAGGGGTATTTTCATGTAGGCAGGGCTAGGATTAGGATAAAGCTGGAGTGCATCGGAGTTCACGGAGAGGCAGGCCGTTTGTCGGGAGCATTAAGCGACAAACACACATCGGTTTCGGTGGAACTGCGCACTGCTGTCACTGCGTTTGATGACACGTGCGCGTTGTCAAGCAGGCCACCGTAGTACAGCCAGCTAACACGGATGAGAAAACATCGGATCCCAAAGGGGCGGCAGGGTTAGGGTTAAAGTATACCCAGCCCCCTCCCCCTCCCATACATAATGCCAATATCTTGACTACAGCCCTTCCTGGTCTTCTGTCTGTCTGTTTCTTGGATGGGCATTTTGCATGTACGCAATCCTGACTTGTGTACGAAAAACATGTAATAAATGCTCTCAAACCCTGCAGCAGGGCCCGCACTAAAGTGACTCGCGACATTGGGCAGCGACATGGTGCCTTCCTTGAGTGGGCTGCCGTCATTGGAGTTCACATGTGACAGCCCTGCGAACCAGAACTCATGATATGACATTTGTCCCGTACATAAGCACTGATTCAGGTGCAGTTCCCAGGCCGCACCCACTTTGTGCATGGAACACAGACCATGCCAACCAGAGTACACAGGCCAATAGATGCTCCAGCTGTAAGGTCCACAAAGGTGTTCAGTAGCGATGCAGCATGTGTTGTCTTGTTAACAGAAGAGCTTGCCTGCCCCGCAGAAGTCGTGCATGAGTGGTGCTTCGCTGTGGATGATGCGTTTCTGACCGCATTCCAACATTGCAGTGTCACTAGTGCATACATCAGGCAGCCCACAAGGCCCCTGAAGGCGTGCACAGACGCAACGTGCTCAAGAAGACAAGTTGATCCCAAGTAGGACCCTGAGGCCATGAGTCTGGCAATTTCTACAGGCTCTGGGGGTGTGACCTTTTCAGCGACACTGTGCTATTGAGCCTGGCGAACTTGTCAGAATACCGCTTCTGTGCATTTTCATCAAACTTTGGGTTAGGTTAGGCTAACCTGACCCTAACTCTAAACCACAATAGTTTCCGACTATGCATGCTAAACAGTGGTCATACATTTGTAACCCACAGAGCAAGGAGCAGATTGCAAGCACAGTAACACGTACCTGCGATGCTGCACTAACACACTCTGCATATGAGTGCGCAAAGCACTATCAAGCATGCACAGCTCCTGCACTGACAGTTTTCAATGCAGGCGATCTCATCGTAGCTGCATGGGGTAAAAGCAGCGCGAAAAGCATGTACAATCAGCCCTCACAAGAACTTGAACATGTACACCCTCAAGTTCAATTTGCACATCGTGCATGTCTCAGCAGCAACACCCAAGCCTGCGCTCAAGTGGCTTTTCAACGCAGAAACAGAGCAAACAGACACTCAAGGAAACGAAGTGCAACATGTTTATGTAGTGTCATGCGGGCATTACTTGTTGACATCAAGTATGTGCACAGAGCAAACAGACACTCAAGGAAACGAAGTGCAACATGTTTATGTAGTGTCATGCGGGCATTGCTTGTTGACATCAAGTATGTGCTGAACGCATCCGCCATGGCCGACAGGCTACGTCACTACATCAGTACAATAACAGGGCTCGCGGCTACAATGATACCAGTGCCTGAGGCTCCACAGGGTATGCTAGTTTCCTCATGTGCAAACCCTTTGCAGCTGAGCACCAGAATTGCTGAGACGTGCACCAAGCAACTGGATGTGTCTTACACCTCAGCTTTAGCGGGGTCATGGTATTCTACGGTGCAGCCCTTTGGAAGAGTCACGCGGTTGAAATAAGTGTCTGGCACTTCCAGGAATCTCAGCGTGCTAGGCAGCTGCAGCTCCTGGGTGTAAAGCGGGCCAACAGTCAAGTACTCCAGCTTATCTGGCAACTTCAATGACTGGTTGAAGTTGACATATGCAGCATTGAGGTTGAGCACACGCAGGCCACCGGGCAGACCTTCCAACGGCGAATCAAAGCCACCGAGTTTCAGGTCCAGGCTGTTCAACGCTGGTGGAAGTGCAGGTAGTGGCTTACTTCCCCAGCTATGACACACAAGGCTGAGCCGCTCTAATGCGGGCGGCAGCGCTGGCAGCACAACAGCACAAACTCATCGTCAAGTATCCAAGCACAAAGGCATAAGTTTGAGAGACTGGAGGGGAGGACCGGTAGCGCAGGCATGTGGCCCTGGTGTATGTCAAGGTACTCCAATGTGTTCGGCAGATTCGGCAAGATGACTTGTTTGCTCAAGCTCTGTGAATCATCGTTGCCGACGGCGCACCAACCGACAGAGAACGAGTAAACCTTCGGGTAGCGGAAACGTACCCCTACAGGAAGTTAGCCTCAGCATCGTGAGGCGCGGTGGCCAGTGGAATTGATGGAAGGTGCAGTTGTCTTCATCCTCGCCATTCCCGATGCCGACAAGGTCGAGCGCCTCAAGGTTCGCTGGTGCAATATGCAGCAGATCGGCAACCGAGGGCTGGTTGTGGTCCTGGCACAGTGTGAGCCATTGAAGTCCTGATGGGAGCTCGTCGAAGATGCCTCTGAATGACTGGTGTAGGGTGAGATACGTCAGGCTGGGTGGCAGGGCAAAGCGGACGCTGCTGTAGTCGCCCTGCAGTACGGGAAGAGGAAACAGGAGCAGAAAGAGTCAGTTGGAGCAGCTGATTGCATGTCCACATCAATGTTTGCAGTCAACAGAAGCACAGACTAATACTAGCAGTGGGGGTTGGCATCAAGAGCAAACACACTGCAAGCATGGTAGTCAGTGACTCTCTGCGCACACAAACATGAACGCATTAAATCATTGGTAAAATAGTCATTGCACCATCGTATGCCGCACTGTTCACAAGAAGGCTCATGCAACAGCAAACACTTTTTCAAATATGCAATGAAGCTTGCAGAGAGTTGGTGTTCCGTGCATCAGTGTGAAGTAGCATGCATGTGTATAGGTAGAGGTAGGTTGTACCTGTGTCGCACCTGTGTTTGATGTCAGCTCACAAGCTTCAATTATTGAAGTAAAAAATTTAGGGTGTATGTGTATGCAGACCTCAGCTTCCAGAGCTATTTGCGCAAAGTCATCGAGGCCAACATAATGTTGCAATGGCGTGCAGTTTCTTGGCTGCTGCTATGACTAACCTCTAGCTCCAGCCTGACGACATACCGGCTGCTGAGGATGGCGTGGACCAAGCTGGCGGATGCTGTCGACGGCTTGAAGCGCGCTTTGACTGGCGGTCGGCACTCTCGCCAGCATGTTTTGTTGATGCCCCATGCAGCCTTGGGGAGTAGGCCTTGAGCGGCAGCAAGCTCGAACACCTCAAGCACATCGACTGCTTCTGCGCGCGGCGAGGTCTCTGGCGCAACGACGTGCTGGGGATGCCGTTCGTCACATCTGGGTTACCATGGCCGCCAGCGCAGCAGGATATCCATAGTTGCTCCTTCTCGACCGATTGCTGCGTGCCCTGATGTGTTGCTGCTGCATGTGTCGTGCTGTGATTATCGATCTCGTCGCTGCAATTCTTTGAGAGAGCCGTTGAGGTGAACCCCAGGTTGACTGCACAGACTTTGCTTTGCGGGTGATGCTGCTCGAGAGACGATTATCGCCGCATGATGCTGACGTATTCTTACAGGCAGCGCTAAGGCAACGCAACTGAGTCGTCACACTCACTTCAAGTTTTCTACTTCAAGTTTCCTTCTTCAACTTGAAGTTTGTTAAGGAAAAAAAAATCTCTACAGTGTGTGTGCCTGCGAACATGTCATCATCTGAAGAGGAGGAGGCGGCTCCTGCCAAGCGTGATGCAGAGGAGGAGGACGATAGCGAGGAGGAGGAGAAGGTGAAGCCCAAGGCCAAAAAGGCCAAAAAGCAGAAGGAGGCGAAAGAAGCTACAAAGGATTTTGAGTCTGGCGTGGAGATCGGCGGGACAAGACGCATCTCAGGCAAGTTGGCATCGCATGTGCTTCCGTTATGCCCGTGTTGGCAGTTGCTTGCACGAAGCATGGCAGGCACTGCGTCCTCCGCTACCAATTGCGTACATGGCGGCCGTGGACATACAAGATGCGATGGAGCAAAGCAAGCATGATCGGAAGATATCGTTCTGGATTTCACAGCATCAAGCATGGATCCCGTCCATGTTCAGCGCAGTGGTCTTGATTACACACAAGCTGCCTGTCTCGCATCATCGATCAGAATGTGATGATGCTTTACAGAGTTTGTGTCACGTTCTACAACAGTACAAGATCACTGATGCCATCACCTACCCATACACACAGCTGCGCGTACTCTAATGCTCAGCTACCACAAATTGGCCAGCTTCAGTATGCACTGCAGGCCCTATGCTGGTCATCTGCTGCTTGCACACAATCATCAAACCAACTGACGTCATCAAAATGCAGTGGCCATTGCATTTTGAAATTTTGGATGTCATCGCGACTAGACATCATGATACAGGTTCATACTCTATTGTGGCCGGCTCCAATGCCATTGCAGGGTGAGCAAGAGGGCAGAGGATTCTCAACATGCGCAAATTGAGTTTTTTACAAACTGTGCATAGACTACTCTGAGTGCACTCCGTAGTGTGCCAGCGGCTTCGTACTGCAAATGTTGCCAACCATATACATGTGCTCACCAGCAAGCTATGTGCAGTATGTAACCTGGTCAGAAAACGTAACGTTTTGGTTGAAACATTCAGCTGTCACAATGAGCAATCACGCCCAGTACGCACCTGCGCATATGAAACATTCACCTCACCTAACCCTAGCCCTGATTACACAACATGCTGCCCTGTGCCCTCCTAAATCTCTTCAGTGCGAACATTCAAGGGCAAAACCCTGATTGACATCAGGGAGTACTACACGGACAGCAGCGGCACGGCCAAGCCCGGCAAGAAGGGCATCAGCCTCAGCCCTGAGCAGTGGAATGGCCTCAAGGCAATTGTGGATGATGTCGACGAGGCTATTGCCAACATATAGCGCTACTTAGGGGGTAGTGATTGAGCACTGGTGCAGCAGCTCAATGGTCAGCATCCAAAGTCTATACTGCGCCATAAGTGCCGGAGCATCTATTGAGCACATCCTTTTGCACATGGGAAGCAGGCATCAACATGCTGAGTACATGGACGCTGCAAACGGCTTTGCATGTTTGCTCAAGGAGCCAAAGGGTTGTCGCATTTCCCACTCTCAATTGCATGTGTGAAGGGAGGGGGGACCGGGGGGGGGGGGGGGAGGGCACTGGGTTTGCGGTTTTGCAATGCTCACCATTAGTGGCGCAACTCACCACAAACATGCATTATGAAGACAGGCTGCCCACCGCATTCGTTTGCTGGTGTTGTGTTCTGGGTGTCGTAGCTATGCCCGCATGCAGCCTGCGTGTGTGCCAAGTGACCAATATCACTTGACGAATCCATTGCCTTCCTTTTTAGTGTGACCGCTGATTCTTGCTGTTGCGGACATGAATGCACCATGATGTAACCTAGCGAAACCGCATGCATGCTGTGTCATTTTTCAAGTGTTGTGTACACAATAAATGCTCATGTGCTACATGCATCCTGCTACAGTAAGTGTTGTGCCTTGTTGCAAATCAATCTGCCTAGTTGTGTGTTCAAATTGCCTCTGCGGTTGTTAATGCTAATGCTTCAGCAGCTGCTGCATGCATCCAGCAATGATCAATGACCGTGCGTGCTGCTTGTACCATCATCATACATCTACAGATTGCTGCTCGTGGTGTCATGTTTGACATTGAACCAGCAGCAGCCATTCACTGAATGCCTGAGTGACGGCATGGGTTGAAGCGCAGAGGAAATGCCCGCACTGTGTCCTGTACAATGAGAGCCACGCAGGCACTGTGATGCCTTCGTTGGCAACATCAATGCTGATATTGGGCTCAAACCTGCACTACCAGAAGCCCAGAGGAAGCCACGGAAGATGTATGTATGCATCACAGACAAAGTCTCACACTGCCGCGCAATGCGTGTGCAAGCCGAATGGCGATTGCCACCATCTGGCCTGCCAGCATGTCAAGTGTTTCTAAAACGTCACCTTCGGTGTTCAGCTGGAGATTGGCATCGACATCACACTGCAGCAGGGCAGCAGGGCAGAAACACATGCCAAAAATGTATGTTTGAATGGCAAAGAAGTGTGTGGAATTTACAGTATTTACAGGCTTGACAGCAACGCGCTGCAACACTTGCGCTTGCGTGCACAGACAAGAGGCTGGCAACAGTCAACTGCGGTACAATTTGATGGTGTTGCATAACGACACATCAAGGCCAACCGGCACCTGACCGCTCAGGCCGCAGTCATACTCGCACTTGCACCGTCATCACCACCCATTTCCGCAGCCGTTGCTGTAGCCACAGTGCGTGCTTCTGCCACTGGAGTTGCTGCTGCTTCCGCTGGCGAGCTACCAGCAACAGGTGGCATACCTGGAGCCGGCGTTGCTGACGCAGGTGCTGCTGCACCATCCACGTCCATCGCTGCTGCTGCTGCTGCCGCTTTCGCTGCTGCCGGTGCCGCTGCCGTTGCTGCTGGCGCCGCTGCCGCTGCTGCTGGCGCCGCTGCTGCTGCCGCCGGCGCTGCTGCCGCTGCCGCCGGCGCTGCTGCCGCTGCAGCTGCCGCTGGCGCGGCTGCCGCTGCCGGCACACCTTCCGTCGCTGCCGCCGCCGCGTCTGCCACTCGCTCCTGCTGCTGCGGCGGCGGCGGCGGCACCTTCACCGCAGCACGCAGCAACAGCACTGGCTCTGTGACTCCCTCTCCGACACTATCACCGCGATTGCTGTAACTGATTGCGAACAGTTGGCAGCCGGGCGCGACAGCCGCCAGTGCACGCTCCTCTTGCATGCGCAGGCCGTCGCCGGAGCCGTGCTGCAGGCCAGCAAGCTGAGCGCTGATGGGGTCGGACGCGGCTGCCAGCGCATGCTTCACGACGGAGTGCGCCACCGCATCCAGCGTGCAGAAGAGGTAGGCGTCGCCGCCCATCATGCGGCGCGTCGCGTCCTCAAATGCGTCCGCGGAGATCGCGCCGCACAGCCACGCGCACGCCACCGACACCCACGCTGTGTAGCGGTCGCCGACTGCAGCGCTGCCAGCGCCGCTGTTGGCGTGCTGCGTTGACTCTTTGTGGGCAGGTGCCGCCGCTGCCTCAGCAGGCGCCGCCGCAGCAGGGACGGCAGCAGCGGCGCCCGGCGCAGCAGCGGTGGTGCTAGCAGAAGCGGCGTCAGCTGCGGGTGGTGTGGGCGGCAAGCCGTCGGCGCTGGCTGCATCTGCTGAGTTCGCAGGGTGAACCTGACGCGCGACATCTGTGCCACGAAGCAGCCGGGCAGCGCGCAGCAGCCGCTGCACCAGTACTGCAAAGATGCGCACGCAAACATACCCCTCCTCCCCTGTCACTACTCCTTGCCCGCCATCGCTTTCGCCAGCGTTCCCGTCTGGCCGTGCTGGCTGCTTGTCTGTTTTCTCGGTGTGTGCGACGTTGCTCGCAGCTCCATCCTCAGCAGCAGCAGCAGCAGCAGCAGCTGGGGCAGCGGCAACAGCAGCAGGATTGGCGTTGAAAGCACGGCGTTGCTCCGCGGTGCCACTTGCCGCTGCTGCCAAGCACCCCCTACCGAACAGGCTCACAAGCATCTGCTCCAGAGCATCAGCTGCTATGGCGGCGCTGCCGCTGCCTGCGTCGCCGCTGCTGCCGCCACCCTCGGAAGCTGAGCGCTGTTGCGCATCCGCCGCAAGCAGCACGAGCCTGTGCGCATCACGCGCGGCAGTGGCGACGTCCGCAGCGCTGGCAGCAGCACCAGTGCCTCCCTCCGAGCTGCCATCGTGGCGCAGCGACAGCGGCACACACAGGTGAAAGGCGCCACCGCTGCCAGCTGCGCCGCCAGTGGGTGCGCAGGCTGCACCGCTGCCGCCCGTGGCCTCCTCCGCGGCAGCAGCAGCAGCAGCGCATTGCCGTATTTCGCCGAGCAGCGTGGCAGCGCTCAGGGCGCGCCTGTCCTCGCCCTTGAAGTGCGCGCTGCGGTGGTCCAGCGCCTTAACAAGGCTGTTCTTCTTTACGGTCGCCGACCACGCGCGCTCCATGTCCCGCTTTGCCGCCAGCCACTCCGCCTCCTTCTGCTGCACGCGCCGCAGCACCAGCGGCACCGCCGCCGCCGGCGCCTTGAACAGCAGCTCCAGCATCGCCTCCCCACGCTCCCCGTACAGGCGCGCGATCGCCGCGCGGTGCGTCGCCCCCAGCGCACGCGAGTCCAGGTGGTACTCGCAGCGCAGCGGCAGCGCCGGCGGCGTGCTGTCAAAGCCCGCGCGCGCCTCCGCCTGCACTGCGGCCAGCATGGCTATCTCCTGCGCGACGGGCTCCAGGCGCTGCCGCGCGGACGCGAGCGCGCCAATCATGACGTCGAGCTCGAACCTCTCGTCTTCAACTCTGAAGATGTGACGCTCTGCGGTGGAGCGCTGCATGTGGCGGAAGTTCTCGCTGCCGACGGGCATGCTCACCCAGACGTCGTTGAGCACCGCTGCCTCCGCGCAGCCGCCGCGCCCGCTGCACAGCGGCGGCGGGTAGATGCGCGGCGGCGGCAGCGCCCAGTAGCTCGGCGTGCACTTGCGGCTGCCGCTGAGGTCCAGCTCCGAAACCGCAACGTTGTAGTTGGCGCCGGCCGCGGTCTGCGCGGCGCGCAGGCGCAGCACGCGCTCAAACTCCTCCATGAGCGAAGTTGCGGTTGAGCGCGAGGTTGAAGTTGACGTGTCGAAGAGCTCGCGCGCAGCGGCGAGCAGGTCACTGAGCGCGTACACCTCGCTGGCGTACAGCGCTAGCGCCTTCAAGAACTCCTTCCAGAGGTCGCGCCCCAGCGCCGCGCGCGCCGCGTCAAAGAACTGCTTCTCCGTCGCCGAGCTGTAGCACGCGAGCGCTGCCGCGCCTTCCACGTCGCCGCCGCCGCCGCCTCCGCTGCTGCCGCCGCCTCTGCTGCGCATTTTGGCGTGCGGTTGGTGTCTAGCGCTGCCATGGGGCTGAGCAGCGCTGCCGGGCATGAGAGCGGAGTCGTTGTCGTCAATGGCGTCGTTGGAGGGCATGTGCGCGCGTCTCTTGCCCCTGGCGCGGTGGTGATGATCATCCGCCAAGTCCGATGGCTCATAGCCCTCGTCATCTGCACCGCAGACGACGTGAACAAGGCGAATTGCATGGATCAGCGCCGCCGAATGATGGGCATTGTGAGAAGGCATGTCAGAAAGAGCAAACCACTTCGAAACTTGCTTTCGGCACTGTTTGCCAAATCTCGGTGACGCCGCGAAGACAGCAAAGCGCTGTCATGAGGTGTTGAGCTGTGACAAGCGATGATGCTCATCCCCAAGGAAGAACACGCCAGCATGGCAGCAACAATGCTGCTGCTCTCTCGCATGTGTGACATGATTGAAGCCCTAATACATCCCCTAGCCCTAACCCTAATGCGGTCGCAAGGTCAGGGTCCCATCTGTACATGAGGGCTGTTGAATCATAACATGGCTGCTTACCCACCATAGTAGCAAGTGTGCAAGTGTGACATTTGAAAGATTTGCAGTGTCTGCTAACGTCCTGGTTGATACTCAGGCTTGTGTTGTGAGCTACGGTTGGAGTTAGGATTAGCATTGTTTTGCGCCAGACAAGGTGAGTAGTGCATACGCCAACAGTACAGCATCCTACGCCAGTTTCACAGTGTGCGCTTTATAATACTCACTATAAAGACAGTTGAACTTGAAGTTGCAGCACACACTCAGTGCAACATTGCTATTGTAGCCTTGCCACCAACGTGCAATGCACGCTTAAAAGTACTCCGTCTTGCTCTGTCAGCAAGGAACCAGCGGTCAGCCCTGCAGATGTTATTGCACCACAATCGACACCAGCACACGCGTGCTACAGCCTGACTGTTCCAGGCACAGTCCGCAATGGCCCGCGTTGATTATTTGCATGCACACTCTATAATGTGTAGCAGTGCTGCTGCATTTGCATGCAAACTACACTGCTACAGCAATCTGCCTGAGCACTGCCATCGACAGGACAGCACTGAAGCAGCCGTGCACTTTGAAAACAGCAGAACCTGCATAGACTCTTGTCTACCAGCTCATCGTCTCTTGGCAGCTGCATCCTGCAAGCCTCTCACTCGCCGCCCGCTGCCCTAGACAATTCATATCGTAGGTGATTGCCCCCTGCAAGCTGTGCTCACTCAACAGTTACAAAAGCAGCAACTGCCAGAGGCCACTCACCGTCCATGGCGTCAACTCCATATTCGTCAACACCGCTCATCGCGGCATCCTCTGCTCCCCCCGCCCCCTGCCACTCCTCCCCCTCCCCATACGCCACCCTCTGCCGCTTCTGTTTGCGCTTCCCTCCGCCTTCCCCCCCGCCGCGAGCGCCCCCCCCCTTCTCCCTCGTACCCCCGCCCCCACCAGCCGGCCGTTTCTGTAACTGCTTCTTGCGCAGCCGGCTCTCCGCCGCCGCCGCGAGCCGCGCGATGCGCGACTTGCCCTCGCCGCTCTTATCGTCCGGCATAAACGCGGCAAACTCGCGCAGCAGATCGGGGTCGTCGCAGAACAGCCGCGCCACGTGGTCCAGCACCGAGTCGAGGTCCTTCTGCTGGTCCTCGTACTTCTGCAGCCACTCCACAAAGCCCATGTACGTGGCGCTCTCCTCGCCGAAGCGCTCGCGGATCTTCGCCACGTAGTGCACCGCCGCGTTCAGGTGCTGCGGCGGCGGACCATCCGGCCCCGCCTCCCCCCCCCCCTCCTCACCGGGCTGCGCGGCCGCGGCGCTGCCGTCAGCATTGCCCAGCGCCTCTGGCGCCGCCGACTGCTTCCCCTGGCGCTGCTGCTGCCGCTGCTGTTGCTCAAATGTGGCGGCGCCGGATAGCTTCCCCATGCTGCCAGCGAGCGCCGGCGAGCCGTTGACGCCGGACTCCCCGCCATCGTCGCCCCCCCTTCCTCCCCTCGACTGCGCTGCTGCCGTCCGCTGCTGCTGCTGCTGCTGCTGCTGCTGCTGCTGCGTCGCTCCCCCGGTGGAGCGCTCGCGACTGCCGTTGGACGGGGAAAACCGCGGACTGCTGCCGCCGCCGCCATTGACAGCGGCAGCAGCAGCTGAGCCGTTGCTGGTGGCAGCGCTCCGCTGACCGCGGCGCATGGCGTCGATGGTGTCGCTGGTGATGTGGTACGCAGCGGGCAGAAACGCGTTGAAGCCCAGTATGAGGTCGTCGTTGCCGCCAAAGATGCTGCACACGCGCCGCACGACGCCCTCCGGTGGGAGCTCTCCCTGCTTGTAAAGCTGCAAGACAGAGGTACCCGCAATGTCCAGGGTTAGTGATCGGCGGCATCAGCGCTGACTGGCTGAGGGGTGACCTCACTTTTGAGTCCAATAGTGCCGATGGGCGACGACACATTTGCCGTCAGGTGTGGTCCTATGCGCTAATCATTGCCCCTCGCATAGCCAGATACGATTGCATGGATGCACCTATACAACAAGCTTGGAGTGAGGTTTGCACCTCAGGGCGTCTACTGAGAATTTGGTCAACGTCAGTAAAGGAGTAATGGCATACTTATTTGATTCATGTACAAGTCACAAGACTGATGAACTTGCCAATCTGCAGTTTGGTTCTGGACTTCAGCAACATTTTCGACTATCAGAAACAGGTCAGGGGTTCATTACTGCATGGTAGCCATTGTCATATATGCGAAGTGGAGTGCTGCTATTGAAGTAGCAATTGACCTAGCTCATCACGTCAGAATTGCACTAAGTGCGCCATTGTATCTTCATACATGTCACGCTTACCGCAGCATCGCGTGTTCACTACTATGAGTGGGTGACTCACAACTTTAACACCCACTTAATTGGCTGCAGTGATCAGTGAGTCACAACTTCAACACCCACATAGTCGCCGCAGCCAACAGTGCTTCAACCTGAACACAGCTGCTGTACCACTACTTCAATCACTTGAAACAGTTCAGGCCATCAGCGTTCAGCTGCACTCACGTTGATGATGTCGAGAAACTCGCGGTAGATGGCGGGCTGCTCCTTGTAAACGGTGCGAACGCGGTTCAGGTACATGTAAGCGTCATCAATGCTCCGCGCCCCATCTGCATCATTGTCCTCCTCATCGTCTCCCCCTGCTTCCCCCTCACTCTCCCCCCTTTCCCTTCTCTGCCCCCCCCCACTTCTGCCCGGCCTGGCAGTTCCTCTTCTGTTGGCGCTTTGCTGGCTGCTGAGGCCTGCGCTGCTGCCGCCGCCGCCGCCGCCGCCGCCGCCGCTGCTGCCAGACTTCCTGTGCGAGCGCGATGAGCTGCCGCCCGGCCCTGAAGAACCCGATCGCTGCTGCTGCTGCTGCTGCTGCGAAGCGCGCTGCTGCTGCGACCGCCTGCCGCCGCTGCTGCTGCTGCTGACGCGCGCCGCCGACTGCGCAGCGTGCGCGCCGCCCCCGCCGCCGCCGCCTCCGCCGCCGCCATAGCCACCTGAGCTCGACCGCGAGCGCTGCGCCGCCGCCGGCGCGTATGGCGCCGCAGCAGCGCCGCCGCTGTCGCCGAGGCGTGCGCTGCGCGCCATTTGCTGGAAGCGCGGGATGTCGGCCTCCGTGAATCGCAGCGGCTGTGGCAGGAACGAGTTGAGGCCCATGACCAGGTGCGGGCGCCCCTCGAATAGCTCGACCACTTGGCAGATGACCATGGCCGGGGGCGCTGTCGGGTCTCTGAAGACCTGATCAAAGTTCAACAATGACAGCAAGTATTGAGTTGTCAGCAAGCTCGATCATGACAGCAAGTATGGGGGTTGTCAACATTGGTCATCGTGATGTACGGTCAACTCACAACATCGTACCTGGTGGTGCCATTATTCGACGTGCACGTTGTGGAATGGCGTCGTGACGACAGTCGAGACAAGCTCCTTTCAACCGCTCCACGTGTGCCAGCATATCATCCTGCACTGTACACCACATTTTGTGTCTTGTTCTACTAGTGAGTATCGCTTGCGTCAAATGCCCGAGGTGATTGGCGTCAAGCTTGCTACCAGGATCTCCACGTATCTTATGACAAATAGAACATGTCTCAATGCGCAGTAAAAATCAACCCCGTCGCAAACTGGAATCTCTCTCTCCCGAACTTTGTAATCAGCACCTTAGGGTTAGGGTTAGGGTTAGGGTTGCCACGCACGTCCTTGAGAAAGTGCACACGTTGAGTTGAGGTAAGGCGAGGATCGAAAGCTCAACTTCTACTTTAAACTAGATAATTGACACAGATGGGCCTAGTGCCCTATCATCAGCATCTATGAGATACTTTCTTCTGTTGCATCTGTCGCATTGCAGCATTTTGCACATATATGCTGTACCTGTTTACTCACCTTGACGGCCTTCACAAACTGGTCGTAGATTTGCGGCTTGTCCAGAAACTCCGCTTTCACCTGATCCAGGTACTGCAGCGCATCGTACACCGTCACTGTCGCCACACTTCCTGCTCCGCCACCCCCACCCCCCTGCGCACCGCCACCAGCTGCTGCTGCTGCGCGCTGAGCACTGCTGCCTGCTGCTGCTGCTGCTGCCGCTGCGCCGGCGCCGCTCGCCGTGCGATGGCCCTGCGGCGGCGGCACCTGCGCCACTGGCCTGCGCCCCTGCTGCTGGTGCTGCTGCTGGTGCTGCTGCTGGTGCTGCTGCTGGTGCTGGTGCTGCTGCTGCTGCTGGTGCTGGTGCTGCTGGTGCTGGTGCTGCTGCTGATGGGACTGCGCCGCACGCCCCCTCTCCCCCCCGCCACCATAGTACGGCTGCTGCCACATGCCCGACTCCCCCCCTTGAGAAGCCGCCCTGCCGTTGTTGGCACCCGAGTAATTGGGCATCGCGGAATTGGGGCGTGCGTTGTGCGCGCTGCCACCGCCGGCCGCAGCTGCAGCAGCGGCGGCGGCGGGCTTTGCGGTGCGCGCCTGGGCAGTTATGCTTTCTACAGTTACATCCGGCGGCAGGAATGCGTTGAAGCCGCGAAGGAGTTGCGGGTGGCCGTGGAAGAGCTTCACAACGCGGCCCACCGTCTCCGCGGTCTCCACGTGCTCTGTGCGGTACGCCTGCCGCAGTGGCGTGGAGCGGTGTGCACCAGAAGCAACAGTTGGGGTTGGGGTAACGCTTCAGACACCCTACGTTTTGAAACTTTGACAGGGCATGTGAAACGCGACCTGGGCATGCAACGGCAGAGGCGTGTGCTGAGGTGCTCAAGATCGCGTACATAGTGCTCTTCAAACATGCGTAGCGTGCCTGCCGCCTAGCCCCAGCCAGCCCCCATGCAGTACTATATACATTTGGCTTGTCGTGCAACAGCAGTGAAAGCTGCACATCCATGATGGACGTTGCCACAAGCAGAATCGTCAGTTTCAATTGGCGACACAGCGGTGTTCCAGAGCTTCTACACTATGCGGCGACGCGAGCGTCATTATTGCTGCCGCCAGACATTGCCTTAGCCAGCACGCAGCCACACTCAGCACAGCGGCGCAACAGTGCCAGCGTGCACCACGGCGGTCGAGGCCATCCTGTTCCTCACCTTCATGATGTCTACAAACTCCATGTACACGTGTGGGGAGTCCAGAAACTCCAGCCGAACCATCTCCAAGTACTGCAGCGCAACATCAACTTCAACATCCGGCTCCTCCGCTGCCAGTGGGGGGTGCGCTCGCACCGGTGAGGGGCGCAGCGGCGCAGCATTTGCCGTACGCGCTGTCACCGGCGCCTGTCCGTATGACGCTCTCTCAGTGCCCATTGATATCGACGGTGGGTGCAGACTCTGCTGCAGAGATGGCGTGTGCTGGTGCTGCCTGGGGGCTGGCTGCTGTGTCCTTGATGCCTGTTGGCGTTCATGAAATTCGTATATGACCATTGCAATGGGTTCAGGTGAGATTGAGTGGGATGGTTGGTGCATGGGGACATGCCAAAGACAGCAAGCAATTTGTGTCACTGTCTCGGTGACAGCTCACAGGTGATGGAGCTGCAGAGCGGAAGGTGCTGCCACGCCAACACCAACAACTGGTGCCAGCAACGGAAAGCACACTGCTGCTGACCGCTACAGCATCGATTACGACCAACCCCGCCGCAGGGGGTCCAGGGTCGGTTGTTAATGACTGAAGTTGACACGCACAAACCGAGCATGGCAACACTCGGCACACTGACCATTCGCTCTACAAACGATTTTTCGTGATGAAAAGGCACATGCGCAAGTCCCTGGCCCGGCAGGCCATCTTCGCCGTAGCGACTCATGATCTCTCTCCATGTTGCTGCTGCTGAAGTTCGACTGGCACCACTAAGCACTCACCTCCGTTCTGTTGCCACTGGCCATGTTGCTGCTGTTGTGAAGTTTATGGTTCGTAAAAGAACTCTCAGCAGCTGCGCCAGCAGCAGAGGAAGTCGAGCGCAAGACGCGCTCAGGCGTGCAAACCGCAGTCGAGCTTTGCCAACGGTGGATTTTGGCGCTGTGGCTGTTCGAGAGCTCCAGTCAACGAACTAGGCGCGGCTCCGTCGGGTTCATGGTCACGCATCCTACACCTGCACGCGCTGCCGCTGCCTTTGTGTCCCTCTGTGTCGCTCTGTGTCGGATTTCAGCCAAAACTTCTTGCCCTAGCCCAATGGTTCACATCTAGGTCCAGGGCCTGCATGTGAGGGTTTGGGGGTTACTAGGCAAAAAAAGCTAAACCACGCTCGCTCATCATGGTGGGGATGTGTCCCATGAGTCATGACGCTATCGACACTGGTGGTTGATGATCATTTCACTCCTGTCCAAGGAATCGAAGCAAGCCACTCTTCTGCTTTCAGTCCGCGCACCGCGACGGCCTGTCTGCCAGGGGCCTGAGCATCAGCATGCCAGTCAAATGATTCCAGTGCTTCAAACACGGCACAATCTGCAATGCTTTCGTTGTCAAATGATGGTACGTCATGTAACGCCAGCACTTCTTCAGCCTGCGTCGCAGTCATGTTAAACAGACGTCCTGCCACGCCGCCATCAGGTCGCTGCAGGCGCTGCAGCCACGTTAACAATTGTTAGTCTTGTACAGTAAGCCTCGCGCTTCTGTCACTGCATGGTCACGCAGGCTCGCCAGCGTTACCGCCATGGAGCGGTTCATCGCTCTTTGCACACGAGCGGCTGCAGCACCGCCGCCGCGCGCGCTGCCGCTGCCGCTGTGCATCACACCGCTGCCGCTGCGAACCGCGCCGTCACCATCGCATGTGCTGCCACTGACACCATGAGGCGCGCCGCTGCTGGCGTTGTGCGCCGTGCTCTGTTGGTCATCGATGAATGTCACGTTCGATGGTGGCGCAATGAAGCAAAGCACCACATCAGACCAGCCCTCGTCAGAATGCCAATACTGGCGCGGTTCATCAGGGTCCTGCTGCGTGGGTAGACGCGATGGGCCAATCGCATTGCCATTCTGCTTACCTGCCCTGCCAGTGCAATGCACCATGGCATCAAAATCCATGACGCGCATTGCCTAACACAGCCTGAGCAGCTTGCGGTTGTGCCCAGTGGTCATGAAACGTCAGCAACCACCTGAGCGCTGCTGCGTCTGATACCAAGTGTCACTGGGTTGCCGCACACATAGGGGGTACAGTGGTCGATTGCGAGCTAGGCACTCCAGCGCTATTGCGCCCATGTGTGAGTCTAGCTGAGAGGTCAACTTGCTGAAGTAGCCAACTACTACTTCGCGTACCTCCTCCCCTTCTCAAAGTCGACTGTCAGCGCCCCGTTGTTACGCATGGCAATCTGGTGTGTAGTGGCCATCTATTTCAATGAGAGGTCGAAGCTGTCTTAGCACGCCGGCCACCGCTGTCTTTGACGCGTCAGCATAGAGCACAAAGGGCAATTTGAAGCCCGGGTGCATGACCATGCTGGTGCCACACATCACTCCTTGAGCTACATCACTCCTTGAGCTGCCTGTCGCTTCGCGTGCCACCCTACATGCATGTACTTACTGGTAGCTTTGGTGAGAACTATGCATTCTTTCTGAAGTCTTCCATGTGACAGCGGTAGTATTTGAAGCAGCCCATTACGGTCTGCATCTACATCTTGTCTGGCCTCTCCGACGCCACCACCTGCGGCGATATGTCCATCATGGCATAGGCCTTGGCTGTGTCTGGGCGCACTTCTCCTGTGCCAACGAATAATGTGTCCCAGAAACTTGACATTATTTGTGCTTGAACAGCTTAGGGTCAGGGTTAAAGTTGCACTTGTGACACGCCACACTCATGTTCGCTGCGCGGATCTGCGTAGCTCGTCGTCAAGCTGCTTGCTGTACTCATCGACTGACTTGCTGTAGATGAGCAAATCATCTATGTACGTACACCATGCCGCGTGACACCATTGCTTCGCGAAGCACATGGTGCACGAGATGCGTAAAGTGCCGCGGCAAGTGGACAAGACCAAATGGCACCACTGTGTACTGGGAGTGTACTACGCGCAGCTCGGCACACAAAACGCTGTCTTTGCGTTGGCGGGCTCAGCAAGTGAGATCTGGTAGTAGCCTGCCGCCAGGTGAATTGATGACATGACCTTTGCTCTGCGCACGTTTTGCAGCATACCATTGATGTCAAGAAGGCCGTGACGGAGTTGAGGTTGCACAAGTCAACGCAGAACCTAACCTTGCCATTCTGATAGACAAGCACTGAGTTGCCTGCTCACCGGACGCCACCTCATGGCCGCGTTGCAGCGTGGCCCTGACATGGTCCATGATGCAATCTGCCTCTTTGCATGCTCAATGCCGCATGGCGGACCTAACCTTATCAGCTGTTGCTGTTGGCGGTTTGGTTGCGCAGCGACCGCTATATGTCCTTCTGGCATCTATATGCCACATGGCGGCCTAGCCTTATCAGCTGTTGTGGTTGGCGGTTTGGCTGCGCAGCCACCGCTATATGTCCTACTGGCATCTCAGGTCAGTGCAGCAAGCGTTCTTAGTGTCGGCAGCAAACACATCCATGTTTGCGTGCAGCCCCCATAGCATCTCATGTATGAGCGGCTCACCGTCCAACGCCTTGCGCAGCATGGGGTTCACGCCCCCGTCTAGCAGGAGCATCTCGCGAAGATCATTGATGCGCATGTCGTCACGCTGCCGCCACGAGTGCCGCATGCGCTATAGCCGTGTTACAATTTTGGGTATGCACCTTGGTTAGCAAGGGTGCATACCACCAGTTCTGAGTACCAAGGGTGCTTTATGATGTCACAACTTGGGGGTATTCTAGGGGATTGTCAAACTCTAGCCCTGGGAGCTTCTAGTCACTCAGATTCACTTGTCTACATAGGCTGGCTAGGGTCACCAACACCATGTGATCCATGCATGACATTCTGTGTGACTTTCATCCAGTATATCTTTTGTTGTGCTTCTTTCTGTCTGAGGCTGTTCCAAGACGATGCATGTCACTCCTTCATGAATTGTCCCCTCAAATATGGTCAGCTTGCATGTTTTATGTAAAAACTGGCAACCCAGAGGTCTATTACTACCACACGTACCCCTGCACTCGCTATCACGGCCATGCCCTGTTGCTCTGCTTGTTTTCATCGAGCCAAAATCAACTACCAGTTCAACTTCGACCCCTGGCCGTGCCCGTGTGCGCGTTGACTGGGCTAGGCTGGCTGACCGCTGTGCTCCCGCGGCAGCCACGTTGCTGTGCCTAGGCAGCGGTGCCAGTGCAACCCTACCAAAGTCCACCTGGGGGCACACTCACACTCTAGTTTTGAACTAGCACTAGCTCTAGCACTACTAGACGGCATCAAAAACCCCAGGCCCGGGCACTAGAGAGGACGTGGTTGCACTTGGTGGTCAACACATACCTAACTGGGGGCACTCTCCAGTGAAAGTGGCCAAGAGTGGACTTCAGCGCTTTGCGAAAGAAGGGGGTAGGTTGAGTGCATGCTTGATGCGCTTCAGTCCACCATGACCCTAACCCTAACCCTAACCCTCACCCTCACCCCTCACCTTGAGCTCTCTTCGTTGATGGGCAAGTGTGCCCAGCCGGCGGAAACAGCTCTGTTGCCGCCGCGCCTGGCATAGACGGCCCAGGAAGTCAGCCAGCGGATGCCGCTTAGACAGGCTAGTGATGCCTAGCGGACGCCTACGTGAGGCAGGCAACAGCAATGCGTTGCACTCGGCCGCCAGACGCTGGGCGTCCAGTGGTCGGCGAGAGCTCTAGGGCGCGCGTGCACGTAGTGTGGCGTCACGCGGAGGCCGGGACGGCCGCACCTCGCCACCCCTTCTTACTAGTACTAGCTACATAGCCTAGACAGGCCAGAAGTGCCTTGAGAGCACCCACCATATAGCAGAGTGTACCCAAGCGGAGAGCCTCTGCCAAGCGGTGGACGCGATCAGATTGTGACTGGCATGCTCGTTGGCTAGACGTGGTGCCTTGACAATCTGATAACTCGTACTTCGTCACTGAAATTGGCTACGGACTGAGTACCAGCCCTCAACGCGATGACACACTGACAAGCCCATCAAACTTCAACTTCAACAGCGAGCTGACAACGTTGTACACTACGACCGACGAACTTTCACAACGTGGCTCCGCCTGATCCATCTTTGAACCCTTCCTTGCGCGGCAGTTTCATGCGTGAGCGTGGCGCGACGCCACCATGCCTTCATCGTCAGGCAAATCAAAGCGCAAGAGCAGCTCGGGATCATCCCGCAAGGGCACCGGGCTCAAGCTGGTCGAGCACGGGCCGGTTAAGCCGCCTTCACGGAAGAGCGGCAAGTGCAGGCAGGATGGCCAGCGTGACGGCGGGTTTGCCGGCTTCAACCCTGCGGCCATAGGCCGCAACCGTAGTGCTAGCGACGCTGGCAGTACCGCTGCGGCGCACCGCGGCGCTGGACTGCGCGCCGCTGGCATGGGCGGCGGTGATAAAGGATCCGGCGCTGGCGGCGCGCGCGGAAATGCCACTGGCGCACGTGCTGGCAGTAGCGGCGCGTGCGGTAGCGCCATCGGCGTGGGCAGCGGCGCTGGCGGTGCGCGCGCAGGTGCTGGCGCTAGCGGCGCGGACGGAAGCGCCATGGGTGCGGGCAATGGCGTTAGCAGCGCGGGCGGCGGTGCCAACGGCGCAGGGGGAGGCCGGGATCGGTGGCGCCGACGGCGCGGGCAGCGGCGCTACTGGCGCGGGCGGTGGCGTCAGCGGTGCAAGCGGCGGCGCTAGTGGCGCGGGCATTGGCGCTGGCAGTGCCGCTGGTGGAGCGCGCTGCGGTACCAGCTGCACGCGCAGCGGTGCCGGCGGCGCGAGCACTGGTGCTGTGCTGCGTGACGCCGAACAACGCGCCGGCGACGCAGGCGGGAATGGCGACAGGAGCGGTGGTGGCAGCGCAGAACGCGGCGCAGGCGGCGAGGTGTCGGATACGGAGGTTGACACGGACGAGGAAGTCGACGCCCTCCACGACTTCCGCCAGTACTGCGAGGAGGTGTGCCTCACGCACACGGCAGCCCTGAAGGCTGCGGTCGACGACAAGGCGCGGCTGCTCGCCGCTTTGCACGTCCTAGACACGCAGTATGCGAAATCCATGCCGGGGGCGCCAGACGCGGGCACACATAGAGGTGCCTTTCTCCACAGTGGCCACTCCAAGGAATCGGGACGGCTGCAGGACCTCATCGTGGTGCAGAGCGAGACCATCATCGCCGAGGACGCGCGCGTGCGGGCCTTGGGCGAGCGGCTGCCGCGCATGGCAAAGATGCAGTACAGCAAGCACCGTGGTGGCGACAGCGGTAACAACGCGGTGCAGGAGTGGCTGGACCGGGGCCACGCGGTTGCGGCACTTGAGCAGCTGCTTGAGCACGGGCTCAAAGTCGCCTACTCCGGTCTTGGCGGCCGACGCGCGAGCGCTGCCGGCAGCAGCGCTGCTAGCGGCGGCGGAAGCGCGTCTACTAGTACTGGCGGCGCCGGAGAGGGATCTGCGCAAGGGCTGCCGTGCGACGGCGGCGGCGGCGGCGGCGCCACCAACGACGGCTTGCCTCACGCCTGGCTGCCCGGCGAGTCAGCGCTCAGCGATGGCGGCAGCGACAGCGGCCATGTTCCGGGCACGCGGCTTCAAAGGAAAGGCCGGCGCGCGCACAAGGTTGGCCACAAGCACTGCGTGCGCCGCGGCGACGATGGCAATGACGGCAGCAGCAGCGGCAGCGGCGGCGCCAGCAGCGGCGACGACGGCGGCGATGGTAGCGGTGGCGGCAGCAGCGACGGCGGCGACGACAGCAGCAGCAGCAGCAGCAGCAGCAGCAGCAGCAGCCACAGCAGCAGCAGCAGCAGCAGTAGTGGTGACAGCGGCGACGATTCAAGCGACGACGGCAGTTCGTGCCGCCGCCTCAAGCACAAGCGCAGGCGCGACGGCAAGTGCAAACGTTACGCCACACACTCTAGCAAGCACCACAAGAGCAAGCAGCACGAGCACGACGTGCGCCACTCTTGCGACGCAAAACGTCGCTCCGCCATGTCAGTCGTCAAGCGCAACGCCGCTATCAGGGGCATCGCGCTACAGCTGGACATCAACAACGGCCCCTGCGCGGACAGCTTCGCCATGCTGGAGGAGCGCTGCATACAGGACGGCTTGGTACTTGCCGGTGACAACAAGCTGGTAATACTAGTAGAGCACATCGTACAAAACATGAAGAACCGCCCGGACGACCGGCAGCAGATATGCGGTGTGCGGTTCCCGGACAGCAACGGGATCACCACTTTCTTCGAGATGTGCGCAGACTACGAGTGGTGCAAGGCGGCACTGATCCACCACTTTGACAGCCCGCAGCAGCGCGAGAGAGCGTGGCATGGGTTGCTGCTACTGGTGCGTGCGCCGGGCCAGCACCCGCTCAAGTACAGAAACATGGTCCTCGCGGCGGTGCGCGCTGCCGCGAAAACTACGGACTCGCAGAGCTATGAGGCTTTGACGCGGGGGATGCCGAAGCAGGTGCTTGCGGTGCTAGAGGAGCAGAAGATCAAATCCCGTCTGACCCGCGGCGACACATCTCTAGATCACGCCATCACGGTCGCCGCCGACACCTACAACGCTCAGCTTGCCAAGGCGCAGCGCGACTACCCGGTGGCAGCGCTCAGCGGGCACCTGTCGGCTGCACAGGCCAAAGACGTTCTCGACGTGGTCACGATGGAGAATTGCATGGCCAAGGCGTACTTGGCATCCCTGCCTGGTCACCGCTTGGGGGGCGACCTTGGCAGGCATGATGGCAGGCGCGCCGATCGGCAGGGGGAGGGGCGCAGAGACAGGCGCGGGCCACGCCTGAGGGCGTTTGGGGCGCGCGACGGCGTCCCGAAGCGGGCCCCATTCATGTGCTGGGCGTGCAAGCGCCTTGTCGAGAACGCCGACACGGGGGACCATCATGGCACGCAGGAGTGCTTGGACTGGTCCAGGCGGTACAAGCAATACACCCACTACGACGCCTGCCGTGACACCTGCCTGGAGGTGGGGCGCCTTCAACTCAAGTTGGACAGGTTGGGTGGCGACGCATCCAAGCTCAAGGACGACCCCAGCTCCATGCTTAGCCGACCTATGCACGAGTGCACGCCTCGGGGGCCGCCAAGCGGCAGCTTTACCCCGCGGGAGGGTTGCGACAGGAGTAACAACGGTGGGCGCGGCGGCGGGTGCGGTGGTCGGGGCGCTGACCATCGCCAGGACGGAGGACGCGCTGGCTACTACTCACTCAGGGCGTGGCGGTGGCCGCGAGCGCGGGCGCGGAGACAGTCAGGAGCGCCGCCGCGACGAGGATCGTGATCGCGGGCGCACGCGCGACGATCACCAACGCGCGCGCGGCGATGGGGATCGCCGTGGTGGGAATGACCAACGCCGCCGAGGTGAGAGTTTGCCGCCGAGCGCGCGCGTTGCGGCGGTGGTTGCCGGCGACGCGCAGCAGCGCTCAACTAGTGGCGGGGCAAGGGGAGGCCAGCGTGGCAGGGGTATGCAGGCGTGTGCAGCTGCGCAGCAGCGCGCTGATGGGGCGGCTGATGTCGGGGCGCAGCAGCGCTCAGCTAGTGCAGCACCAGCTACAGCTCGCGTGCAGCAGCGCTCAGATGATGGTGTGCGCGCGCAGCAGCGCTCCGATGGCGCGCGTGTGCAGCAGCGCTCTGACGGGAATGGCGCACGCATGCAGCAGCGCTCAGATGATGGTGTGCGTGCGCAGCAGCGCTCCAATGGCGCGCGTGTGCAGCAGCGCTCAGAGAGTAATGTGCGCGTGCAGCATGGTGTGCAGCAGTGCTCAAATGGCGACGACATGCGTGCGCAGCAGCGCTCAGATGGCAACACGTGCTTGCAACAGCGCTCAGGCAGTGCTGGCACGCAGTCTCGCGCCGATGAGGCTGGCGCGCAGCAGCGCGCATCACGTGTAGTGGTGGCAGTGCCGGAGCGCTGCCATAGCACCATTGCGGAACGTATTCATAGGATCACACCCAACTTGGCACCTAGACCATCATTGAGCCGCCTGGCCGCGTCTTCCCTCAGCGTCCCGCTTGACACGGCTGGCGAAGACATGGTGCTCACTCCGCCTTCCCCCCCACCGCTCATTCCGCCACCTCCCCCCCCTCTTGGGCCGCCGCCCCCCCCCCCATTGCAGACTGTTAGCACGCGCTAGACGGAGAATGGGCCAGCACGGGTGCTGCGCCACGCGTCGCTGTTCAGCGGCATCGGCGGCTGGGAAGCGGGGTTTGAGCAACTTCACCTTGACGGCGTGCAAGTGGACACGGTCTTGGCGGTGAACAACGACCCCATCGTGACGGCGGCGTACAGCAACACATTTGCGGGCAAGGGGAAAAGGGTGCTTACAGCCAGCGTTGGCGACGCCAAAGTTACCGAGGCAGTCGCCGGCGCGGCGCCGGATGTTGTCACCTACTCGGCGCCATGCACGGACTACGCCACGACGGTGTCATCAGGGCGGGCGAGGCGGCCGAGTGCATAATGGCGGCAGTTAGCAATATCCCAGCGGGGCGGGTGAAGTTTGCACTTGTACAAAACATGCGCCACATGCTGCGGTCATCCACGTGGCAGACGGCCAAGCGTTTGTTAATTAGCAGGGGCTACGCGGTGTCCACGGCGCTTCTGCCGGGCAAGCTTTTGGGGTGCCCTTGTCGGCGCACGCGCGTCTACTGTGCCATTGTCAGGGTTCGGGAGGGAACTAGACAGGCGCTGCAGCGTTTTGGCGCGTTTCTAAATGCATACATACGGCTCTGCAAACCAGTGGCTTTGATCAATGCGGTACCTGATCTTGGTCCTCTGCTGTTCCTCAAGCCCCGCGCCAAAGGCAAGAAAGGCGTGTATAGCACTGCTGGCTTGCTTCCTAGCCCTGTTAGGCGTTACACTGGCGTTGTTGGCAGTGAATATGTGCGCAGTGCTCAGGATGACGGTCCAGTAGAGGATTCAACTGTGACCCACGCATGATCAGCTAGCCAGGGCCATGACGTATGGCAAGACTTTGCCAACAAAACTGCTCAAGAGCAAGCTCAGCCTCATGACTGCCAATCTCGTTATGCCGCAAGCAGCAAAGCTGGTACTACAAGCAGGGGACCCGAGCGTCATTGAGCTGGCGGACAGCAAGACGATTGCCATTCACGGCGTGGTCACGCTTTGGTTTCAGTGAAAGGGTGGCAAGCAGTGCCGGCACAGGTGTTACATAGTGGATATGCCTGGCATTGATGCCATCGTCGGTACTGACTTCTTTGTGTGCTGTGGCTCCGTGATATCATATGCCAGGTGCAAGCCCGTTTGCGCTCATGGGGAGTTTTGGCCCAGAAATACCCATGGTGTCTGAGGGGACCCCGAGAGTTGCAACGTCAAACGGCGCGGCACCGTGCGCAGCTCTTCAGAGGCAGAGGTGCCAGCACCTCGCATCGCGCCGCCAGGCTCACCGAAGATGTGGTCCTGCAGCCGTTCGAGGAGCAGCTGCTGGAGGTCGGTCTACATCCAAAGTTGGCGGGCGTATCGGAGTATGACGGTATTCTGGAACCTGGCAGTTCTGCGGTGATGCAGAGTTTGGTGAGTCGCGGCGCCAAACTAGCTCTGACCGCGGTGCGTGTCGCGTCGGCAAGCGTGGTTTACACAAAGGTGGTCAACACGTCGACGGTGCCACTTTTCATCAAACGCAACACGCATTTAGGCAGTGTGAGGCCGGCGCGGGCCGGTGAAGTTGTTGAACTTCAAGAAGCCAGTTTGCCAAAACTCCAAGACTGGCTGTTGAGGTTGGCAGCGCAACAGGAGAGTCCCTAAGTGCAGGTGGCGGCGATTGCTACTGCATACCGGATGCAATCTGATGCAGTCATGGCTGACGCACTGCAACAGGATCTGCACAAGCACTTTTAGCAGCCCGGCGGCAGCGCGGCACGCAATGCTAGCAGAGGCGCGGCGCGCGATGCTGGCAGTAGCGCGATGCGCAATGGTGGCAGCAGCGCAGCGCGCAATGCTGGCGGCGGTCCGGCGCGCAATGCTAACGGCAGCTCGGTGCACAATGCTGGCAGCTGCGCGGCGCGCGGCGTCGGCTGCAGCACAGCGCGCGATGTCGGCGGCAGCGCTGCGCATGACGCTCACAGCGGCGCAGCGTGCAACGTCAGCAGTGCGGCGCGCAATATTAGGGAAGCGGCGGCGCGCACGGGCGCGCGACACGCGTAGGGTGCAGCAGCAGCGCGGCGCGTAACGTTGACGGCAACGCGGCGCGTGATGGCGGTGGCACATGTGTGCGCGCGGCAGCAAGCGGTGAAAGCGGCGGCGCAGTGCGTGACGGTGATGCTTTCATAGCAAGTGGCCACGGCCACGACGGCAGCACAATTGGCGCTAGCAACGACGGCACGCCGGCATGCGCACTAACGGTGTGCAGCGATGAGGAGCTGCGTGAGATGCTCCTACTGGGCGGGGAGGTTAACTCCATGCTGCGCGAGGTGGCGCTGGACGGCGAGCCCCTGATAGACAAGGTGCTACGGGTACTGCGCGCAAACAGGGCCGTATTCGCGGCAGATCCCAAGAACCCACGGCGGACGCACCTGATGGAGGTGGACATAGACACGGGCGCTGCGGCGCCAACTGCTGACAAGGCCAGGCATTGGGCATACAAAGAGGCAGAGTACATCATGGACCATGTCAGGGCCATGCTGCAACGCGGTCACGTGGAGGCTTCCAACAGCCCATGGGCCTGCAACCCAGTGCTCGTCAACCAGAATGGCAAGATTAGGTTCTGCGTTGACTTCCGCAAACTCAACGTTGAGTACTCTGTCACCAAGCGCGACAGTCACGGCTTGGGCAACATAGATGATATGCTGCAGAAGGTGCACGGAGCGAAGGTCATGTCATCAATGGACCTGACGGCAGGCTACTACCAGATCCCACTGGCCGAGTCACCCAAGGCCAAGACGGTGTTCCGTGTGCCGAACGGCGCGCTGTAACAGGACACGGTGGCGCCATTTGGGCTTGTCAACCTGCTGGCTCAGCTCACGCGCCTCATGCACCAGGTGCTTGGGGAGGCAATGGGGTCACAAGCAATGGTGTACATCGACGATGTGCTCATCTATAGCAAGTCAGTGGAGGAGCACATCAACCAGCTTGATGACGTGCTGCAGCGGATCCACGCGGCGGGCATGAGTGTGGCGCATCACAAGTGCCAGTTGCTCAGGCACGAGGTCAAGTTTCTAGGCCACTTTGTTGGCACAGGTGGAGTACGCCCAGCCCAGATAAAGTAAATGCCACGATGAACATGTCGCCGCCGGTGGATACGTCGGAGAGGCCAGACAAGATGCTGATGCAGAACGTATTGGGCTGCTTCAACTTCTACCGCTGTCACATGTAAGACTTCAGCAAGATCGTAGATATCTATAGATGTTACCAAACGTATTCCTATATTATAAGCACATGCATTTACAAGGATGGGGCGCGAAGCGACAGGCGGCATACCAGCCGCTCAACGAGCGATGTGTGACGCCAGCATGGCCATACACACGGATTTCACGTTGCCCTTCATGCTCTAACTGACGCGGCAAAGACCTGACAGCGTGAGCCGCTGCACGTGTTTACTTGGTCCGACCTTTTCAGCAAGATACAAGCCTTCACCAAACTTTGTGCGCGATGGGGCTCTGCCAACTTCGAGAAGGGGAACAGGTGAGCGAAAGTTGTAGTTGGCTACTTCAGCAAGTTGAACTCCAAGTTAGACTCAAACATGGGTGCAACAGCGCTGGAGTGCTTGGCAGTCGTGCTCGGAGTTCAACTTGCTGAAGTAGCCAACTACAACTTCGTGCTTGGTGGTCGTGCTCGCGCTCAATCACTTCAGACCCTATGTGTGGGGCAACCCAGTGACGGTGGTTTCAGACGCAGCAGCGCTCAGGTGATTCTTGATACTTCAAGACCACAACAGCAAACTGCTGCGCTGGGCCATGCACATCATGGAGTACGTTGTCACGGTGCAACACAGAGCAGGCAAGCGGAACAGCAACACCGACGGGCGCGTTGTGCGTTTGCCCACGCAATAGGACCTTGAACCGCCGCGTCGGTACTGGCACGCCGATTGCAGAAACCATTCATGTATACTTGCAGAAAGCGTTCATGTATGCTTGCAAGATCTGCAACAATTTAGAGGTGCAGAGACCTTCTGCGTGACGCCGAACTATCAAGCGCGACCGCAATCTGCCCTTGGCCATGCACACTGTCAGTTACCATGCACACATACTGCCACAACTGCTAAGCGCATTGTACATGAAAGCATTGAGCATACAATGTTGTCTTTCCTGCATCTCACAATGATGCTTTTGACCCAGAGCTAGCGCCTGATTTAACCCTTGTGCCAAACAGGTTGCGCCAGTTGCGCCAGCTTGCGGCCTAAGTGACTCGTGCCGCAACTGGCGATACTCGCAATTTTACTAATGAGTGTTGCAGCATGCTCATTACTCGCGAGTTTGCCTCATATCTTGTCAGTCTAGAGTTAGTGTTTTAAATAGGGTTAGTCATGAAGATGCTAATCTTAACACTTATGTAAGTTGTGTGGGCCTTAATAATGACTGTAGAATGACTAGAAGCCTTAATGTGAGTTGCGCCAGTTGCGCCATGGTTTTAAAACTAGTTTAGCCTGACTCAAAATCCCAACCTCAATTGCGCCAAGGCCGTCTGAGTTTAGGCGCTAGCCTGTAGCCTGAGAGCGTCAAATACACTGGTGATGAAGTACGTCCAGGCTCAAGTTGAAGTCTGCCGTCATTTGCCATACTTGAGGAATTTGCAGCAATTTACTAGCTTTGACGTAATTTGGCGTCATTACTCATCAACAACCCTGACAAAGCGTTGCGGTAGTCTGTCTGACTAGCAAGCCTGCGTGTTCACGAGCTGCACAGTTGGTGCTGCTCAAGCGTGCGTCAATCTCCATTGTGTGTCTGAAGCAGCAACCGCGCTGAGGAGTTGCTCGCATGCACAACTATCCCCATAGCAGGTGCCACGAAGCGCATCGGCTGGTATGCCCCAGCTTAAACATTGTAGTCGTTGTGGTTGCGGGAGAAGAGCTGCTGCTACCGCTGGCCGCTTCAAACATCATTCCTGAATTGTAATGCGTGTGGCATTTCATGTGTCAGCGTTGTCTGCGCCTTCCCTCCGCGATTTTTCCATTGCACCTGCCGTGCGAAGGGGCCCAAACTATATGCATTCCACAAAGTGCTCGGGCAGTCTGCCAGCCAGCAGCAGGTGTGTGTGCGAGCCATACATTTTTTGCATGCACCTGGTGTACGCAGTTTGCAAGTGCACCACAGCTCAGCTCAGAATATGTTGTGATACCAAAATTGCCCGAATGAACGCCCCATACCTTCAAGCTGCCAACGCCCGATGCCTTACCCCACGCAGCAACGCCCAACAAGCAGGCTTCCACGCAGCTGCATGCCGCGGCCTCACCAGCACCATCAATGCCGTCGTTGGACGCATCTCCCGTCGCCATCACACAAACTGTACTTGCTGCAGTGGCTGCTGCTACGCTGCTTTGGCATTCCCCAATACGCCCGCTCTGACTTGCACTTGCGCCACAGTGACGCTGACAGAGCAAGCTTGAGCAGAAGCCCCCCCCCCCGCCCCGCGCCCCCTTAACGCCCCGCTTCTTTGTGGACGCTTATGAGATGCACAGTGCGCGGAACTTTTCATCCGCACGCACATGCGGCAGCTTTGTGTGAGAGCTGTTCGTGTAGCTAGTAAGCTTCTGTGTACAAGTTTGGTCTTCTCATGCAGCGCACAAGATGCCCACAATGAGCTCGGACTCATGTGCTTTGTACCCACGTCTGCATATCATGTCTGATGATGTTGGCTGTGCGCACTTTCAGCAGGATCGGCGGCGTTTATACAAAGCCTGGCCAATGTGTTCATTCATACAGAAGTACCTTAAATGTATGCAAGGCTGCCCCATCTGCCCTGACATGACACGCTTGCCTCTGCTTTCAATTTGCTGCTCGTAGGTATACGACGAGGTGTCTCACCCTGCGGTGCACTCACTGATGAAGGAGCAGTGGCCAGCTGGCAGCAACAATAAAACAATTGTGGCCAAGATGCTGGTGGTCTATGGCACCACCAATGCGGGAAGTGAGTACCTGTGGTGACAGTTGACCTGACCTTGAACAATTGCGGTGAAGTTTAAATTGAACTTTACATGCAAGTTGAATGCCGCATGTACAGCCATGTATGTGCTCTGAGCAATTTGCAGAAGTCACACTCAGTCTGTTGCAGGCTTTCGCCAAGTTTTGTTAATGACACAAGTACGCGTAGCGACGCAAGTGCGCACAACGACGTAGGTATGCAGGATTCTGGGTAACGACGGCTAATTACGGCAAACCCTAGTTGCTGCAATACCCTAAACCTAGACCCAACCCTTACTAAGGCTAGGGTTAGAATGTGCTCCAGGGCGCATAGGTGCATGAAAGAGTGGTGGAAGCCTGCCCTGCGCATTTGAGCATTCTCTGCACCTTGGGGTCAGCGCACTTGTGCTGCTGCATGTCTTGATCCCCTTGCCAGTCTCTCGAGTGAGATGGGCGATAAATCTAGGCAACCCACCGAGAAACACGCCGAGGCAGTAGCGGCACTCCAAGCGAGCCTGATCACCAGCAGCAGCAACATTCGTTGTGCAGCGTCCATTTGTTGCTATTATCCTCTGTCCAGGGCATGATGCATCTTGCCACACTGCACTTGCAAGCAGACGCAGCCACCGTTCTCGCGTACCCTCAGCAGCACCGATGAAAGCGGTTCAGGCCCGAACAAGCAACCCTAGTTAGGTCAAGCCCTGAACCCCCTAACCCTACTTGTGTCAAACCCTAAGCCCCCTTACCCTACCTCGAATCTTAGGCCGTCATTGCCGCAAGTATGTACGATCCGGGCTAATAACATCATAATGCATACATACCTACCCCCAGGACCCGTCATTAACCCTGCTTTCGCCAACGTTTACTCCGTTTTTACGTGTGTCTCGCTTGCCAGTCGTTTGCCGCTGTGACCCTCTACAGTGTGTATATTGGGTAGAAGTACAAGGCCGTTAGGTTTGTGATGCGCATGAAGCTGGCAATTGCGAAGCAACTTGAAGTTGAGCGACATCCATCTTATTGGCCAGTCGTGTATGGCCATCAGTATATGATGGGTTACAATCAAGTCTAAGGTCAGACTAACCCTAACCTGACCCTAACATTGACGTGATCCACTGCGCTTGCTTCCTCTGCAGAGACGTTCACGGTGCTTGGGTCTGCCGCCGACCCGGGCATTCTACCGCATGCACTCATGGACATCTTTGAACTGGCACCATCGGCTGCCACCATCACCTTGAGGTGCACAGAGGTACGATGGGTTTGTAGGGTATGACTTCTTGGTAACACCACCGTATAAGTGTTGTGAATTTTTGTAATACCAGGTCATGAAGCTGCAATTTACAATATGCTCCAGGACATGGCTGTTGGTTGTTGAATGAAAGGTCAATGTCCATCTGCACTTCCTAGTGTTTCAGCCATCTGTCCATGCATTGCCTCCCACGGCGAGTTACACGTGTTGGTTAACGCGTTCGGCGCAGCGGGCCACCGGTCACGGGTTAGACCCAGTACAAAAACTATTACTTGTACCGGTGCGACAGGTTTACGCGCCATCTCTGACTCGTACGCGTACTTGTTGAAATAATCATGTTGCGCTACTCGCGACCTGTTTTACAACGGCACTACGCACCACATCCGCCCCCATCTATTCATGAATGGCAGTTTGTTCCTCAACATTGCACACTGCTACGGTGTCACAGGTTTACAAGAACAAGGTTCGCGACTTGCTTGACATTGAAACTGCCACAGCGGACAAAAAGGTGAGCGGCGATTACTGTGGCGCAAGCTTGCTTGTGTTGCGTAGCTGTGCCACATCTGACGCAAACTTGCTGTCGCTTTGATGCTGCCAGCTCTGATGCATACAGGCACAATATGAGTGTCAGGATTTGCAAGTCACATAGTATACATCTCAAGCCTGCTTATGCAAATCAGCGTTGATGTGCTATTGTGTTTGGGCATACTTGGGTATTGCTGTTTTGTGCAGCAGCGGGACCCAGCGCAGAATGGAGGCTATGAACGGACCATCAACAGTGCAGAGGACGGTATCGAGGTCATCCAGAATGCCCAGGCGAGAAAGTGCTTGCATACACAGAAGGCTGGATGTTGTTGGTGCTTGTGGCCTGTTTGCAGCATTTCGCGCCAGGCCTAGGCTGCTACTCTTCTTGAAGTTCAGCAGCAGACTTTACCGTAATGCAACTGCCAATGTGTGCACCCAGGACAGTTCACTTGTCCACTCTGTCACATCTGCAGCCTTGAGGCTCAAGCCTAAAACACATACAGCAATGAATGATTGCTCACACACTGCTCTTGACAGTCACCGCAGCAGCTTGCATGCATCTTTTTGTTTGGAGGCCTGCAAGCATGATAACATTGCCACGAGCAAATTGTAATGCAACAAGATTGCATGTTATCATTTGTAATGCCGCATATTTACTGTTGTTCCTATTGCATAATGATTTGCCCGTGCAGGAGAGGCGGCAGACGCACAACAACGGCATTAATGAGGTGCGTATTGCAGTTGCCAACAAAAGCCTGCATGCCTTCGTGGTGTGTGGCCTAGTCATTAGGCATTGAAAACCACAATTTCATGGCTGAACAGTGACTGCGCAAGCAATATGTGAGCTATCTGGTGTAAAAGTATCATGTCACCCAGGCTACAAGCCTTGATCCGCCCTCCAGGTCCATGAACTAGCGGTAACAGCTGCTGTTGGTTATTGCGATTTGTATCTTGCGGGTGTCAGGCAGCTACAACAGTCTGCCGGACCTGAGTAATGGTTAACTACAAATGTGTTCGCCTTGACTCCCACCCCCTGTACTAGTAAATAGTGCATTGCGGTGGCAGCGTGTGAAACGTAGAGTGTCACACTTCCATTGTCGTATGCGTGCTTCCTGTGAGGCGCAAACAGCAATGGCTACATACAACTTCATGCACCTATGATCATTCTGTTGGTGTGAATCTTACTGCAAGTTAAGCAAGTGCAAGAGTGAATGCAGTTTGCTTCACTTCTGCAAGGGGTCAAGGTGTTGACGCTCCTAATTTTGCGTAGGGTCAGGTATCATAGTCATATTCTGCAGGCACCAATAAATATGGTTTGCCTTGCTCTTTACAAGAGGCATGCTCTGTGATCAAGTACATGAAAAGATTAAAACTGTTGTAGTGATTATGATTAATCAGCTGGCATGTGGTTCATGATGTGTTCGAGTGCATGACAACAGCTGTATGCATTCATGGGGTATCACCAGCACCCCCTGCACTCATCAAAACATTATTTGCTGCCGTAAACCCTAACCCTAAGTGATACACTTAACAATGTCCTTTTTTGCACCTCTTCTTCGCCAGACATCAAGCAGGAGCCACCTGCTCATCGATATCAGCGCCACCCTGAACGGCCAAACTGTGAGTCTTCTACAATAACTCACATGAGCACTTACCATGTGCACCAGTGCATAGTGTTGTCATAAAGCGGGCTACCGTGTGTGCAGAATTACCGTTTGATCAAAAGTTCTAGAGGCTCTTGGAACATCTGCAGATTGCAAGACCATCGGCTGTTGACAGCACACTCCCCATCGCAGAAGGCCGGATGACCCAGCCTTGACTTGAAGTTGCAACCCAACACAACTTCCTCCACTGCTTCTAGTATCTCAGGCAAATGACCCTCCACTGTTATGGTATCTCAGCCGAATGACCCTCCACTGCTTTTAGTATCTCAGCCGAATGACCCTGTCTTGACCTTGCAACGCAGCGTTGCAACACTGTTCCCTTCTGCCTCCTACTTGTATCTTATCCTGTCAGTCATAGTTTGTAGCGGCTGCAGCCTGTAGCATCATGTGGACCGCTCAAACTGCTTGCACTTGCCTATACCGGGCATCATCCTGCTTCACTCCACTTGAGTATGCACACTGCCGCCCAGCGTGGTCTGCGGCTCTGTCCGGTATGCTGTGCCTAGTAACAAAGCGGCAGTCAAAAGAATTCAGCTTGACATGTATACCGTTTAAATAGCGTCACCAATGTGCTGCAAAACTAGTTGGACATAAATCAGCATTGGCTTTGCAGTTCAGCAGTTGTCATGATGCTGAGCGTGTTGCCCGAGCTTTCCGTTAGTTGGCCGATGACACAGAAATGACAGTTCCCCTCCAGGGAGCCCCAACCACCCTAACCACCCACAACACTTATTATTTCGATGTTTTGTATGAGCTGAACGGAGAACAACGAACCATACTGAGGGTCATGATGAGGCGTTGCGCTCGTCATCTGCCAGTGGCACTTGTTCGCAGCGCCTGCCCCCCCCACAGCCTTTTCAGTGTAGCATTGCCACCCACGCCTTTTGCTGCCTGTTCTATGCCCGATGATGCAGAGGGAATATTGGGTCACCGACATGGCTGGCACGGAACAGAGTAAGAAGTGAGTCACAGGCCTTGAATTTACCTACTAATAGCCAGCCTCAGCAATACATCAGCGCATGTGGTTGTCAGATTGTTCTGGGCCTTGCAATTATTGTTTGGCCCCAACATTATTCATACTTTGACAGCATTGTGTTGCGCCAGATGAAACCGCACTTTACTCGATGTTTGATGTACACCACTCAGGAGATGTTGTTACGGTACATATGCCTATGCTGGTGATGGTGATTCTTTCTATGCAATGTTGATTCTCTATGTGCCAGTGCCAGGCATGCTTGAGCTTGAGAAGCAAAGCTCGACTTCAATTGTGTCGGTTCAACGAGCAGAAAGCTACATGAACATTCTCATTGCTGTGGAGATGGGCACCACTCACTATGTCTATGCTTCTTGGCGCACATGTGTATGAGCAGCAACACACATCAATAAACTGCAGGATTCATGCTTCAAGTTGATGCAGTCTGGCATGTACGCTTGGTCTTGCCAGCAACAGTACTGTCAAAAACAGTAATGAGACAAATGTACTCCGCCCTGTCCTGCGTTGTGAAGCAATGGTGTTTGTTACAAAGCTAAACGAATAAAAACTATTGCTGTGACTACAAAAGGTTAAACATGGTGAAGACTAAAAAAACAATTTGCAGTTGCATTATCTACAGAAAAACCAGGTCAAAAGGATGACGATTGGTTTCGGCAATTGCTTAAGTGCGCTGGTGACAGCTGACATAGCCAAAAATCCCAAAATACCGCCCGATCCGTGTTGGCGAAGCTGAAACGCCAGCCGCTGGCGTAGGTTCAGATCACTGCTTGTCTCACTATCAGGCTTACCGTGGATTGTTCACGCCTTGACGTAATGTACACTCAGCAGAGTCTTGAAGGCTTGAACACGTGGCAATTGCTCTTGTGCCTCGCAGGACGAATGGCAACCGGACACGGATGGAGGAGGCGGATGACATCAATCTTGTAAGCAATGACCAAGTTGCTCATCTGCTCAAAAAATCTTTGAAATTCTCTCTCACACCTATACATAGCAGCCCAATGACGCAGAGGTTGCAATTGAGTTTAAAGTCGCGTGCTACAAAATGGCCAGGCCTTGCATAGAGAATTTGCAGATGATCTGAATAAGATGCTGGTGAATGTGTTTACATGCGCCGTTAGGGCTTGTGGTCATTCTGGGTGTCACATGCGGATTGTGTTATCGACGGCTTCAAAAGTTTGTGGAACAATTGGTTTCAACAGTGTGACCACAGGCTTCTGGTATAAACTGTTTGCAATGTAGCAGCTGTGACCGTGAAGCTCATCAATTGTGAATCGCTATCATAATGCCTACTGTCGTGAGTAGTGCAGTGGCGACTGCATTGTTGCCCCACTCAAGACGTTGCTGAACTTTGACAGTGGACGCCTGAGTATAAATGACCACATCGTCATGCACATATTCTTGGCTATGAGACCTCAACTTGAACATCATCAGCATCCAATCCCAGTGTTGTCGATGTCTTGAGGAAAAGGTGTGGCATTGTTCTGTTTCAAGGGACATCGTAACGCGGCTAGAAAACGCACGGACACCTCCTGTATAACGGCACAAATTTGTGGCCCTCTCTCAACACCTTGCACAGCTTTGGTGGACGTTTTGTAATGGACCGAATGGTTTGCCAACTTCAATTGACAAGTATCGCCTGTCTACTGTAGCCTTGTCAATGAATTGTGGCCTTGCTCTGACAGCTTGTCGTGGTGCCTGCCTGTCATATTGAGCAGATTCAGTTTGGTTATACTCCCGCATATTGCTGTATCATGCGCTCGCTGACCTCAGGACAACATGCACTTCTGGAAATGCATGAGGATCGCGGAGAAGCGCTTCAAAGCTGCTGCAGCTGGAGCCAGGTTTGCTGTCAAGCTCACAATCAGTCACCTGTTCATCAAGGCCGCCATTGTAGCTTGCTCAGCAGTGACTCAATCGTTGCTGCTTTGCTCTTTTATTATGATCACCACAGTGCAGCATTGGTGGCAGTGAAGCTGAAGATATAGACTACACCCGAACTCGGGTGCAGCAAACGAGTTCATTGGAACTGCATGAGACAGGCTGACTCGGAGCTGATCTGTTGGCACAACATGTTCCGTTGCCTTCCTGTAAAATTATCGGACTTCCGTTGAACAACTTTCCGCAGCAATGCGGCGGAGCAGAACTGTAGGGTGCAGTTCAATCATCCTTGACCATCATGAATATTGAATTGGTTACTGCAGCACTCACTTTACATTTTGTGTCGATGTCTGTAACAGCCTACAATGCATCAATGAAGCACTCTGATTGCATGTGAGACTGTCTATGACATCATCACCATTTGGCAGCAACTTGGCAGTGAGGATTGTGTGAACAGGTTATGTGGACGTATGGACTTGTATTTATAATTATGTGGACAGGTTATGTGGCTGGCTGAATTGTTCTTGTCCACACTTCTTGATGCGACAACCTAAGTCCCCTGAAGTTCAGGTTGCAGGAAACTTCAGTATGAATATGCTCTACCTCAGCAAGCCGACCACTACAGTAAGAAGTTATGGTGACTTCAACATCATAGAGATACTCCAACTGGCAGTGCGTTGTTTGGGCTGATCATTATTGCTGGCTAGCGACCCATATCGCTTTCTAGCAACCGGGGTCGCTTTAATGCCACTAAGGAACAGTAACTGCAAAGCGATCTCTGCCTAGGCTGCAAGCCCCATAAGCCACCTTGGGCCACATTGTTCTGATGATTGCTGCATGCCTCCAGCTGAGACTGTGCTGCGTATTACCCTCATGCACGCATGATTGCCTCCCCCCACCATTGCCTGCCAGTGCCCCCTCCTCTGCGCCCCTTCTGATTCCTGTTTTTGGCTCTATATGTAACAAATTGCCGAAAACTTTGCCTGTCGTGGTATTTGATTCTCTTCAACACACTGGACAGCAGGAGGGTGCCTGCCCGCTAGGCTGGCGCTAAAACTTTATTGAATCCCTCACGCTTACTGGCACTCTGTGCTCATCTGTTGTGCTGCTTATGCTGACAGTGTCATGGTGATATGATGCGCTGTCACACAGGTCTGCGCCTACCCCCAAGGCTAAAGTTGCAACAGCGGAGGAGCTGGGCTTTGCGCTCGGAAGGGGACGAGAGTTCACCCATGCCCTTGAGCTGGGATTTACAAACATGCATGGGTGAGCACTGACGACATAGAAACATGCATACCATAAAAACATACATACATCATGATCTTAGCAGTTGCGGCACGATCAGCAATGGCACTTGGCGTCAGACGCGTAGACAAATAGTAGATAGTACAGTATAATCAGTAGATAATGGGGTGACTTGTGCAGACAATAAGGTGCCTTGTGCAAATGCGGTGTATCCTGCTGCTGCTAGGCATGCACTTTTCATCAGGGTTGACATATACGGTCGGTTCTATGTCATACGTTCGTTATATACGTATACCGCCCTGAGAAGCGAATGCGTTTGCAATATGCGGTCGCCGCTAACTTCAACTTCAGCTTCACATTTAACTTCATGTTGAACTTCCTCCTTGTTTGGCCGCCGTGCGTGAGGGCTGTGTGCGGTTGCCGAGCATGGTTTCGTTTGTCGAGCACGAGCTGCGCACTTCATGTCGTATATGATTGCTCAATGCAGGCATTGTACCACCATCTGTGCTCTGTCATACGGCGTAGGCTGTATATGTGAACCCTGCTTTTCATGCTCAGCAAGCCATATGAGCTGGGTGCCTGCGATTAGGTTCACAACCAGTGATTACACCTATGTTCGGCGCTTGAAGCTTAATTGCAGGCGAGCCTAGCTTGATTGTGAGTGCACGGCCTTTGCCCTTGGCCGGAGGTGAGAAGTCGTCATCTTGTGTGCCATAACATAGTTCCAGGAGAGCTGTTGCCTTGCTTTTGCTAACTGCCTGCGGCAGCAAGTGGCGTTCTTGCCATCCTGGCTAGCTCGTGCTAACTGCCTGCAGCAGCAGGCGGTGTGCGTACCTCCCGCGCTTTTCATGCCGCTGCTAGCGAACGATGCTCATGGCCGGTAGATAGCCACAGCCGCGGTAACTACTGCTTGCTCCCAGTGCGCAAATGCTGTGTTGCGCAGGGGGGCGGGGTGTCTAGACCTACCATTCCAAACGTTCCGCTATAAGCATGATGGTCATATTCAGATCGTGCTGCATTCATAGTGCAGCAATTCGCTTCACAGTACGAGTAAACGCGTACGTACTGACCCATGCCACTCCATGCCATGCACTCAACTTGGTGTTCTTCAGGCCCTATGATCTGGTCATTGTGGGGGCTGCTTCCCCTGCATCCGCTGCTTACGGAGAGACCGAGCAGGTGCTGCAGCACACGAGCGAGGCATTCAAGGTGAGAACATGCAAGTTGTATTCTTGGCGTGATTCATATGCCATGGTCATATTCGCGTTTACTTCCTGCCAGTTCCATTCAACATTGAACTTTTGTGTGGTTTCCGTCATCCACCATCTGCATGTACAACTGTAGATATTTGTTGGAAAACATGACGCATCCTTCTCGCTCCGATCCCTGATTTTGTGCCTTGGACTGCATTGCTTTGAGCAAGTGGATGGCTGGAATATTGGTAGAGGGATGCTGCTGGACCAAAGATATCTTCGGTCCGACCTGAGTCTGACTAGGGCTAGGCTAGAATTATATACTTCAGTATAAGTTTATGATGAGGGTGCAGGAAATAGACACTGTCTGACACCTGCGGCAGCTGGCTGCAATTGCATGACTAAGATGAACTTTTCGGTCACCCCTGTCACTGGCAAACCCGGAATATTGGTCGGGGGGAATCACCGCACTGCTGGCAGGGTCACTGCGGCATTGCTCCCGCGCAGTTTTGGCAGCAGTAGCGTGCAGAGAAGGTTCAAACTGCGTTGCTTGCCAGCTCTGACAGCGAGTACTATAAATGCTAGTCGTATCGGGGCGCGTGTGCTCTTGTTACCACCAGCAGCAAACTTGGGATTCACTGAGACGGCGGCGTGAGGCCATCCTGCGACTGTCAGTCATCCCGCCACTAGTTGACAGCCCCCCCCCCCCTTCCTTGCATTTACCGCCATGCCGCAAATGATGGACAGTGTCGAGTTTCTTGAGCCAGATAGTAATCGTGCAAGTACGCTTGGGCACAGCCTTGGCTCCAGTATGTTTATCTCCTGTCAATGCAGCTTACACGTAAAGGCGCTATGATTTAGGTGAATGCCAGTGTCACTTGGTGTGTGACATTATGCATCATGACGAACTTTAACCCTAATCTCTATGTATACTGAGGGAGCAGGTACTGATATACTGACTCTGGCTGACATTGCATGCCAGCAGATGCATCGCTTGTCGTTTGCCGCCTACACACACATAATTGCCTATTTAAATTGCTGATAGGAACGTGGTGCAGTTCATGGCTGAGGTGCGGTTAGGTTACTGTATGGTTTAGGTCAAGTTGATTTTCTCCACTGCCACACATGCCCCCCTTGGGGCATTTTTAACATTGACACACCCTCAATGTCCTCAAAATCACCTGTTGGTTGCATTGAATTGCCTGATTGCAGCTTGGCGTGCATGCGTCCATAGCTGGTGCACCAAAGCGTAAGCCGGACGGATGGAACATGAATGGCCGCAGCACTGCAAGCGCCGAAGGGCAGAGGTATGTTCAGAAGAGCCCTTAGGCTACCTTAACCCTGTCACTTATTGCTGTACTTCCAGGCGCCAAACCTGATACCCACCCCCATGCACTTTGAAGTACCTGATGTGAAGCGTTTGTTCTGGCATATGTAGCACTTTACGGCTTTGTAATATGATGTGCTAGGAACTTGCAGGCTTGCACAGAAGCTACTGCATCTATCGCGCCTGGTGGCTAGCTGAACCGCATCCGTCGATGGTCAGGTCACATTGCTTAGGCGCTCAGCTTCGTGTTTGGCTGCTTGTTGCCGCTTGTTATTGCAGCGCCTGCGTTAACAACTCAAGTGCACGTCTGACGTGCAAGCAACGCCTTAGTCCTGTTCGTCAGAACTGAGCGAGATACGGTCTACACGATCATGCCCCACAATGGCAGCCGCTGCTGTTGCAATGGTGTTGCTGCACCTTACGTGCTCTATCTTAATCTTAGAATGTGCCATTCTTGTTTTGCCGGGCTCACAAGGTGAAGTCCTGTGCCAGAGTTGAGGTTGGGGGTTCATCACAAGACCAGCGCACTTGACCGCAAGCCACGTTAAAGCAATGTTGGGCCATTTTGTTTTGCGTCAAAGTGTCTTCACCATGCTATGCACCTGTGTCTTTTGCAGGCACCACGTGCCATATATGATATGGACAGCAGCTTCCTCAACATCGGCCCAGGCTGGGATGACGCCAGCAACAGCGCGGCAGCGGAGGCCGACCGCCGCCATGTTGAAGACCTGCAGCAGCGCGATGCTCAGCACCAGTTTGAGGTAACCGGACGTTGAGGATTGGGTGATTGTTGTCGGCATTGTTCGTAAACGGGTTGCAACTTTGACACGAACCTCAAGTGGGCAGCATGTGCATAATTTTGCGTACATATGCCTATGCATGAAGTTGTCCTGAGCAGCACGGGCCACGCTAGCGAATGCGTTGCGCATCCTTGGACAAAGCACCAGACTGGCGCAGGTCCACCGGCGTGTCCACCATACTCTAGGTGACCAATTATTATGACACTGCGTCATCACACACCACTCACGCCCAACGCGCACAAGCAGCCCCTCCATCCCCCCCCCCCCCGCCCCCCGCCCCGCTGCAGCTGACGGCTTGCTCATGACCGTACCTTGCCTGTCCTTTGTGAAATGACTCAGATGGAAAAGCTGAAGACACGCATGGAAGGTGTTGAGGCTGAGAATGTCACGCTCAAGGAAGAGGTGAGCGTTGCGGTGGCTTTACGTATTGCCCAGCTGTGACTTTCACGCAGAACACAAGACAATTTGCTCGCAGTTCTGAGGATAGTGACATGTCTGGAGAGAGGTGGGCGTTGCAGCAACTCCTCAACATCATGGTCGTGTTGCGCCCTGTGAGCCTTGAGGCTTTCTGTGTCTGTTGATTACGGCATGTTGGACACGTAGACATGTCATTGGTACACGGCGCTGCCAAAGGCAACCGTTTGAAAGTATGGGTATGCGCATGACATGCACATGGCAGAGTACTGTAGCAAAACGAACCAGTGATTCTCGCGCAAAACGTAGGCAGCAGCTGGTCTGCAGCTGGTGTGTCACTTGGCTAACGCGGGAGCAAAGCGAACACGACAACACCAAATGGTGGATGTATATGCAGAGGTTGGCTTCGTTACAGATCCAGAACAGTTACATCTTCACGTTGCTTGCGGTTAAGAGCTGCGCATGGGGAAGGTCAATCGTGCATGCCGCAGCGATCGTTACTGCAGTACTTGCTGCTTGGGCAACTGCGCACTCAACAGACCAGCACATATTGACACCACATCGCTTTACTCATTGCGTTGTTGCCTGTGGCTGCAGCTGGAGAAGGTGCGGTGCCAGCAAGCAGAACTGCTCAGCAACCAGACCGGGGAACAGGAGGTATGTAGACACATATGCATGAAACGACGTCGCCACCTCAATTCTGTACATCAAATGACTCAGTTGATGAATGCAAAACAGATGGTGAAACTCGAAACGTGTATATCATTAATTGTAGAATATACGAGCCGCTTCGATCACCATGCAGCGGCAAAGGACGCAAATATTTGCAATGCCGCTACAAATGCCAATCCAGCAAGGAAAGGTGACAGCGCATTGCGCCACTGCCATGCCAGAGGTGGACAACCAAGCAGCCAAGCGGACACACCTCACAAGAGCATGTGTTGCTTATCAACGATGCGTATCAGGATCATGATGCAAAGCCTGTCTGAGGCAGCATGTCAGCGCACCGAGGACCCAACCTCGACATGTGCTGAGCTCTGCTCTGCTCTGTCAAAAGTAACTGAGGTATGTAGAGGGCTACTCGTATGTGTACTGACGGAGCATGAAACCTACACACTTACATTGCATGTGCCTACATACGTGCACAGGTTCTCAGCGCAGTGGAGCTAGTCTTGTTAGTTCACATGGACTGGTCCAGCAGCATTTCAGTACAGTACTGACTGCTCGTTAGCACCGAGAGGTGCGGCAGCGCTCGCGGTGGCGCTGATGGTGGCGAGGGTGCATCAGGCAGCAAGGGGATGGGAGATGCTGGCTGTGAGCAGGAGCTGCGGAGTCGCGTGTGGTGAGGATACGGCTTTGGGCAGCAGCAGGGGATATTGGAACATGGGGATACGGATAGCATCAGGGCACACTGTAGATCGTTTGCTTGAACACGCAAGAAAAAGAACCTCGGCCAGGCACGTCAGCGGCGTGCTTAGGCAAGGAATCGAGGACCGGGCGCCTCTGGCCCAAATGTATACTAGAGGCATAACCGCGGTCCTCCGGCGTTTTCGCTCAAGAGATGGAGACATCGGCTACGATAGGTGTGGCTCAGACTGGGTGCCGCTGTGTCTGCCCCCCATGAGTCTAGTACAAGCCTGCAACGCAGGGCTGTAAGGGCCCGTCCGATTTTAGTTTTCCGCAATCTTATCCAACGCATCAAGCCCACCTTGGGGCTGCTATAAATACAAGTCTTAGATCATAAGTACAGTTCCTACCCTGCAATAGGACGGTTTCTCCACTTGCACAAGCACCTACGCAATGATCACTTCTTTGCACGCCAGCTTGCCCTGGTCAAGTGCCGTTGTGCACTTCTGCGTTGGGTCCACCTTCAGTGTCCTGCTCTGCCACGGTGATCAGTTCCGTCATGTACGGGACATCAGAAACTGCACTTATTTGCTTCATCAAGCAGGGCACCTTGTCCACTCAAATTGCCCAAATACCACAACGCCGCAGGCAGTATTTCAAAATGCCAAAGCTCACTTGTACCATGTGTGCTGTGGTGATGCTTTCGTTGGAGATGAATCCATCTGCAAGGACCAAGGCCGGAAAACGTATGGGGTGTATGGCTACATGTTGGGGTTGTGACCAATCAATTTGAAAGGCAAGGTCGATCGTGCAATAATGTGGAGGTGTGGATGAGGTACACATAAATGTGAGTCGTCTAGATGTATGCTCACCAAGCGCGCATTACTCTATCGCTGTTGTGTTCACGGTCGCTGACACAGTGCCTGCATAATTCACATGTGTAAGCAGCACCTTGACCTTGTCCTCCAAAAGTGACAGAAGGTATTCAGTACTCAAGAACTTGACGTATCATGCTGCACAACGGCTTTTGCTGCTGTTGCAATGATTATGCTGAGGCATATGTGCTTTTCCAACATGCCATTACTGTTTGAGTCAGCATTTGGTCAAGTTCACAACTTGAAGGTTATGTCCCGCGCACAAGTAGAAGTCCGGGGCTCACAATGCCTGTGCACACCACAACTGCAGCGCACATAAGAGCAATTTCGGCTGCTGCGCCAATCTGTGATTGCGATGCATTGCACCTGTGTCTGCTGCAGGCGCGTGAGGCCGCGGTTGAGCCACGCAACGAGCTTGCACGCCTGGAGCCTGAGGAGCAGGTACTGAAAGCTGTTCAGCTGCGCGTGCACGCAGGAGAAGCGGATAACCAGATCGCTGAGCTGCGCGAGGACAATGCCACGCTGCACGCGAGAATAGATGAAGTGAAGCAGCAGGTAAATGACCATAGCCGCAGCAGTGCTGTTGAGGTAGACAGGAATGAATGTACCTGCCGCATTGCTCTGAGCAGGCAGGTGTTCTGCAGTGGCTTTACTGGTTGTTGCATTGACGGCATTGAAAGCACTCTACATGGGATTATATTTGCTGATGTTCGGGTTAGCTGTAGCTTGCCACAGCTTACATCACTGCGAAATTGTAGCTCCTCTGGCAGCAGGCGCAACCGCACATTTTTCAACACACACCAGATCAGTCATTGCATTCCTACTGCCTGTGGCTGCAGATGGAGACGATGCAGCACACGCTCGTGGAGGTGTTCAACAAGCAGACCAAGGAGAAGGAGGTACAAATGCTTGGGATGCATAACAAACTTCGAAGTGCATCACACACTTGATTCAGCTGGAGAACTGTTACAGAGGTACACACGTTAGACGACGGTCCGTTGCGACGGTGTCGTCTGGACAACAGTAGTGCAGACCACACTGTCACGACAGTGTCGTCTACAGGACAGCAACATGCGCCAGTCTGTCGCGACGTTGTTGTCTAGACGACAGCAACTCACGCCAGCCTGTCGCGACGGCGTTATATAGACAACAGGGGTCTTGCGCGAGCACCAGGCGAAACCGTCAGTTCACGACACGACATGAACTAATGGGGTCTTGCGCGAGCACCAGGCGAAACCGTCAGTTCACGACACGACATGAACTAATGGGTGAAGTGCTGTTTCCATGGCAGCGCTGTGGCCTGACAGCTGCTGGTCAGAGTGTTGCGATGATGCGCTGGCCTTTGCTTACGTCTCTGTGCCTTACCCTCTCTGGCACCGCCAACTCAAAGCCCCTGAACTGTTTGTTGGCTCGCTGTATGTAGTCTCTCCTCGTCTTACACCTCCTTGGTACTATATAGCGGTGACATCTTAGTTGCATAAAAACGTCATGACGTCAAACAGCCCCAGCCCTGCCACATGTGCGACAAATATTGGTGTCCAAAGAAGCTGGCAGAGCGAAGTTATCAACAAGTGGTTGATGTTCGATGCACTGCTCAATTGAAGCCGACGATATGAAAATTTGCAACATGTGGCCGTTGAAGATTATCGCCTGCACCTGCCTGTATTTTTGGCATTCCACAGGTGCAAGAGCACATGAGAACGCTGCACGCGGCTGAAAGTGAGAACTCATTGCTGGTCAAAAGGCTGCAAGCGGCTGAAAGCGAGAAGTCCACGCTGACAGAAGAGGTACGTGTGTTCACTGGCTTTGCTGATTGTTGTGCTATCTATGCCTTGGATGGAATGGCGGCCAACCTGGGAAGCACAAGAATTTACTGAAGTACTTCAGAAGTATATACTTCCGAAGTATATGTACGCAAGCACTTGAAGAGAAACAGATGCGCTAAATGGAGATTCAGTTTTGCTGCTGCCCTGTTAATGGCTGTGCTGCGCGCTGCTTCACAATGTCTGCGTCTTTGGTGGCACAATGTTGGTAGTAGCTGGCCTGCAGCTGGTGTGTCAATGGGCCAACGTGGGAGCAATGAGAACATGTTAACACCACATGGTGGATGTTTACGTACACGTTGACATTGTTACATACCCATGCTTTAAGCCTGTTGCACTCTGCTTACGGTGAACACTAGGGCATGTGGAAGGTCAATGCATGCCGCAGCAATTGTCACTGCAGTACTTGCTGCTCGGGCAACTGCACATTCAACCGACCAGCTTATATACACACGGTCTGGCTTCACTCATTGTGTTTTGCCTGTGGCTGCAGCTGGAGAGGCTGCGGTTCCAGCAGAAGGAGCTCCTCAGCAACCGGATCAAGGAAAAGGAGGTATGTAGACGCACATGATGAAACGACGTCGCCACCGCCAATTCTGTATATCAAATGCCTTAGAGGGTGAATGAAAAAACAGATGGAACAAACTTTAAATTTGCACGTCATTGATGTAAAATAAACGAGCTGCTTCAACTACCATGTGAAGGCAAATGATGCAGGTGTTTGTACCGTCTTGTCAATGATTAAGGACACTGGACGGCTCTTTTGTTTCCGCGTAAAAAGGGGGGATGGACGTCCTTTTTGCGGCACTAATCAAAAGGTGGACGCATTTTAAGAAGAGTACAGAGATCAACTGCTATGCACTTCGTTCTTCTTCATAGTTGATTCGCTCGCCGTTGCCAGACCCAATGTTGCACCCAGCGCGCAAAACGTTTCGTCCCTTGCCAGTTTTGTCAGGGTCCGCGTGCCAGTGTTTAAAAGTGCAGCTAGGTCTCCATAGAGCAGAGGTTGAAGCTGGTAAACAGCGCCTCATAGGTTTCAAGCCAGTCCCGCAGACGTACAGCAGCGCCGCATGGCCCAGCTTCAGCACGAGCAAGTTCAGCTTTGCTTTGACAGAGTGAACTTCGTCGTGAACATAGTAATCGGTACTGTGTGGCACACAAAGAGGGGTGAACATCTTATTGCTGAAGCAATAAAATAAGGGGTGGACATCTATTTGGTGAAGCAATTAAAAGGGTGTCCTATGTTTTGGTGCTGGCGTTACAACCAACAAAAAAGCCGTCCAGTGTCCTTAATTATAATGATATATCGACAAGACGTTACTGCCGTTACAACTGTTAATTCAGCAATGAAGTGAATGAGGTATGTAGAGGGATTACTGTTATGTGTACGGGACATCACAAACTGCAATTGATAGTTTGCTCCATCTAGCATAAAACCTGGTCCACTCGAGTTGCCCAACTCCCCTCCCCCCCTTCACCCCGCTGCAACTATAGGCTTGCTCATGACCGTACCATTACGTGCCTAATTAGGCCGACCGGGCCAACAACTGGCGCATACTGGGGACCAGTCTTGATTACGCCCTGGTGTCTGCCCTGGCATTCTCAATTACCGTCAAGTCGCTATTTAAGCCGGCCGGTCACCTAATCAAAACACGCGTTTGTATACGTCGGACAAGCAAATCAAATCAAGCCGTTCCATCCCCAGGCTCTTTAAATTAGTGCAAGTGGGTTTTGCTGTTTTGTGCGTACGAAGCTGAAACTGGCTCAGAAGTGGGCTGCAGGCATTGGAGGGCAGCGCTGCATTACAGATATCTTCAAGAGGGCACCCTAAGCCACTTATGCAGGCAACAGCAGCAACTTCAGTTCAGCGTGCAGCACGAGCAGCTACACGCACACTAACAAACATGGGGCGGACGGCTTATGGTTGAATCCAGCGAATGTATTACCCAGGCTGAAGTAGGTTTGGGGCCAATATCACTTTGATCACGTGTCCGGCCGGCTTAAACAGCGACATGACGGTAAGGCGTACGCCTGGTGGTGCATTTTCCGTCGACCTTATGGGTGCGTGGCCCTGTTGTGCGCTTGCACAGTCAAGTAAATGAACCGAAATGCCATAGCAGGCAAGCAGATGGCGAGTGCTCCTCACAAGTGTTGTGATTCTGATGTACAGCCTGTTTGCAGCCGCACGATGATGCCTTGCCCCCGTTCATGACCTAGTTTTTCGATTCTCAGAACCACCTTCACCTGGAAGTTGAATTTTCTTGCCCAAAACAATTACATGAAGACAGCAAACGCACATGCGATCATGGATGGTCGTTGTGTGCTCTTTTGGGATGTTCTGATGCTCTGATGTAAATAGGCCTGATGCTTTATTCGCGTGATCCTCTTGCAGTGCCCGAGTGCTTTGTTTGACGATGCCTGGTCAGACTAAACAGACACATGCGGGTACCTTGCTTGTCCCCTGTGAATTGCTTTAGATCGAGGAGCTGAAGACATGCATGAAAGATCTACAGGCTGAAAACGGGATGTTCAAGGAAGAGGAGAGTGCTGCGGTGGCTTTACGTATCGCAAAGCTGTGCCTTTTGCACAGTCCAGGCTAGCTTGATGAGTACAAGCAAATATGCAAGCAGTCCAGAGGATAGTGACATGTCAGCAGCGAGGTGGGCGTTGCAGCAGCTCCTCAACATCATGGCTGTGCTGTGCCTTGTGAGCTTTGAGGCCTGCTGTGTCTGTTGATGACTGCATCATGTTGGACACGTAAATATGTCATTGGTGCGTGCTAATCACTGCCTGATTCGCTCCAAAAGAACCATGGCTGCGCAACTGGGTTGTGTGGCAAGTGCAGCTTGGTGTCCAAGTAACAGTAGGTGTAGGGTAGCTCTTGTCTTCCAGCCAGTCCCTTCAACGTATGCTATTAGTTGCACGCTCTGTGCACCTACCACAAGCAGAAGATGGTACACTGCCTTTTTCTTGTAGTTTAAAAGGGTTAGTACAACGCTTCCAGCAGGCGCAAGCACAGTTCAGCTCTGGCATCAGATGCCTTACCCAAATGGCGCATGCAGCCGTTGACTCAATGGTATGCGGCCACAAACTTAGGTCATTTGCTACAATGGGAATGCGGCAAGCAACCAATTACTTTGCATACAATGCATCATGTCTTCATGCGCGATCCACTAGCTCCGAGGATTGGGCTGAATTTAATTTTTCTTGGCGGTGTTGTGTGTAGACAGAAGCAAGTCGTGAGCAACATTAAATGTGTAGCATCTGTGTACCGTATTATCTTTAATTAAGCCCATGGGGCGAGCTTTTCATGAGTTTCCAAGCCCTCATAAAACGAAGCCCCGCCCTTTTTATCTCTCATTACACTATGCCCCCCCTTTTCAGGGTTAGGGTTAGGGTTACAGCATGTACTCTCTTTGTACGTGTACTCTGCACACTTAGTGACTCATGCTACGTCAGCACATATGTGCGCACATGCATGCACTGTCCTCAATGTGCACAGCAGGCAGAAAGGCAGCTAGGACACAACCCAACTTCACTGGACCTGCTCACGCGCACAGCGCTGGCCTTCTGCCGCCGCGGCGCCGCCCGTGCGTGCACGCGCCGCGCTAGGTCTATGACGGAGGCGGCGGCGGCAGTGCGGGAACGCGCGGCGGCGACGGCGCGGCAGCCGGGCGGCGTCGGGCGCGCCGCGCGGCTGCTGGCGGAGGGTGCTGACACATCTGCCCCCCGCGACTCTGCTACCTTGCATAAACTGCAGGCTAAACACCCAGCTGGCGATGCGTCTGCGAAGCTGGATGCCGCGGCATCGCGGGCGCGCAGCTTGGTGGCGGCGGCGGCGCTGGCGGCGCCGGCACCACTCAACTGCGCTTCATTCACGGCGGACGGGCTACGCGAGGCCATCCTCGCCGCCAACCCTGGCTCGGCCGCCGGTCCCTCTGGGCTGCGCAACTCCCACCTCCAGCAGTGCGTCCGGCACACGGCGCACACGTCGGGGCGCACGGTTGACTGGCTCCTTGAGCTGCTGGCGTGGCTGGGTACCGCGGTGTACTCCACCCCCGCCGCGCTGCCCGCCCCCTTTTGGCGCCTTCACGCGGCCGCGCGCCTCAGCGCTGTGGGCGAGAAGGCGCGCCCCATCGCGTGCGGCGACACCATCCGCCGCCTGTTCGCCCGCACCTTCTGCACGGACACCCGGGACCGCGTCTCCGCGCTGCTGGAACCAATTGGCCAGTTTGGGGTCGGCGCGCGGGGGGGCGCAGAGAGAGTGGCGCTCATGGCGCAGCTCACGCATGAGTGCGGCGGCGTGCTCCTTGCCATTGACGGCAGTAATGCCTTCAACGCGCTGTCGCGCTCGGCAGTCCTCACCGCGGTGGCCGAGCATCTGCCTGGCCTGTACGGCTACGTCGAGCACATCTACGGCCCCGGCCGGGCCCCTTGGCTACAATTTGGCCTAGATGGGCACGCCGACGCCGCCATCATCCTCTCCCAACAGGGCGTGCAGCAGGGCGACCCATTGGGGCCGCTGCTGTTCGCGCTGGCACTGCGCGGCACCATGGTGGCTGCCCGCGCCAAGTTCCCGCAACTGGCGCTTCCGGGCTACCTCGATGACCTCACCATCATGACGCCCAGCTGTGACGCGCCGGTGCTCGACCACGTTGGCCGCGCGTTCTGCTTCATACAACAGGCGCTGAGCGAGCTCAACATTCAGGTCAACGTCACGAAATGCGCGGCGGTGGTGCCGGCCTCAGGCGGCGCCCGCGAGCGCGCCGCCGCCGTCTTTGCCGCCGCCAATGTCCCCGTACCAGTATGTGACGACGGCATCACGCTGATGGGGGTGCCGGTCGGCACCGAGGGCTTCGTGCGCGCGCAAGTGGCGGCGACCCTTCGTGCCCCCGGCACCGACCGCCTGGTTGCGGAGCTTGTGCAGATGGAGGATGTGCAGGCTGCCTTCTCCATTCTGCGTCTTGCCGTCCCCGCCCGCGCAGGGCATGTCTCGCGCAATACAGCGCCATCCCTCACGCACGAGGAGCTACGGCGCTTCGACGCCATCACGCTAGCGGCCGTGGCCGCGCTGGCGCAGGAGCCATCGGCGGGTCTTACGCCGCCGGCCCACCAGCGCGCGCCGGCGGCGGGTGACGATTGCCGCGGCCCGCCGGCGGTTTCGGCGGCGGCGGCGCCGCCCTCTCTGTGGGCGGCGGCAGTGGCATGGGTACGCGGCGCCGACTGGGGTGGCGAGGCCCCAGTGACGCTACCAGCACATCAGCAGGTACGCGTGCATCTGCGGCTGGGGAGTGGTGGCTTTGGCGTGCTGGGCGCGGCGCCCCGTGCATGTGCCGCATTTGCTGCACGTTCCCTCGAGTGCATGGGGCCGGCACTGGCGGCATTTCCAGTCGCGGCACGCAGCCGCGTCCTAGAGCATGCCCGCTATGGCTTCACCTTCACCCAGATAGCTACCTGCCTGCAGCAGCTGCGCAGCGGCAGCGATGAGGCTGCAGCGGCCCTCGCACTGCTCCTGCCCACGGTCTGGTACCAGGACTGGCGCCAGGACGACGGCGCATGGCGGGCGCTGCGCGATCTGCTGCAACGGGCAGGCGGAGCTGCGGGGCCGGGCATGCGGACTCGCGCCGGCGCGCGCCGCGCTGCTGCGCCAGCGGTGGCGCGCGAGCCAGGCTCTGCCCAGGCCCCGCCGGCCGCCGTGCTGCCGCGGCGTCAAGCGGCGCTATCACGGGTGCTAGACGCAGCGCTCGCCGCCACGCAGCTGCGTCGGCTTGAAGCAGCAAATGCGTTGGAAGCAGTCGCGGCGTGGCGCAGCGGCGCCTCTAAGGGGGCCATGGGTTTCTTGGCGCAATTGCCGAGCACTGACCCAGCGGAGACCATGTCCCCGCCGGAATTCCGCGAGACGCTGCGGCGCCACCTGGGCGTGGAGCGCCCCGCCCCCGCTGCGGCGCGGTGCCCCAAGTGCCATAGACCAGTGGACTCGGGTGCCCACCTGCGCCGCTGCACACAAGGGCTTAACGTCACGCGACACAACTTGCTCGCAGACGCGCTCTTTCAGCTGCTCAAGCAGGTGGCCCACCTCCGCGGTCTCGACCGGGACACCCTTGCCCCCTTCCGCCGCTACGCGGCGCGCCACGGGTTCAACAAGTTCATGGACATCGTCTTTGGCAGCAACCAGGTCTGCCTTCCAGTCCCTAAAGTGCAGCCGAGCGCCGACGCGGTAGCAGCAGGCCGGTGCACTAAACTGCGCGGCGGCTTTGAAGTAGCTTGTTGCATAGACGTCACCATACGTGACAGCTCATGCCCCTCCCGCCTCCGTCAGGCTCAGGGGGGCGCGCGCGATGTGCAGCGCGTGCTTGAATCGGCTTCGCAGGAAAAGATAGACACATACGTAGTCTCAGGGGCCCTGGACCCCACTACACACACCCTATTTTCCGCAGCCTTTGACCACTTCGGCGCTATGTCACGCGACACCCAAGCGCTGCTACACGCACTCGCCGAGCAGAGCTCGCAGGGCAGCTACAATCTCGCGCAGCGCGTTGCCTTCTGGCGCCGCCGCACCTCCCTCGCGCTACAGCGCGCGCTCACACGTGTCGTGATCGACAACTGGAACGCAGTCATTGCCCCTGATGGCGACGTCAGCGCTTACCGCCGCATCGCACTGTTGCAAGTGCCGCGGCCCTCGCCGGCCAGCGCCGAACCGCCGGCTCCTCCGTAGATTTAGTTATTGCAAGCCCGATTTATCGTGCGCGCAGCCCATGCGGTCCAGGACATAATATACAACTTCACGTTCAACTCGCCTCTTCAGAAGTGAAGTTCCAAGAGTGAACCGGGCTTCTGCAGCGGTGTAGAAGTATGCGGCTACCGCTACCGGCACTTCATGATGGTGGTAGATGAGCTGAAATGGCTAAACACATTTATAAATGCAACCCAGTGGCACCCTTTCTTTCTCCAAACATTCATGGCGCCCACCCCCCTATTTTCGCCCTCATAGGAAACTTGCCCCATGGGCTTATTTATAGATAATACAGTGTATTCATGTATTTATCGCTGCCGATGCCATCAACAGCTGCTTGACAGGCGGCGCCGCTGACACTGCTGCTTCACTGTAGATGTGTATGGCTTATCGGATGTTTTCCAAGTTTGCTGACCAATGCTCTTGTGTGGCCATTACCGTGATCATGCAGGTGGTTGAGTTCAGGCAGGACAATGAGGCACTTCGTCAACAGGTGGAGCAGCTGAAGCAGCAGGTATGCATACATGCTACAATCACTGCAGCATACAGCCATGCACTATTGAACGCCCGGATGAAGTTACACTATGTATGACTCAGCAGCCGCCTATGGCATATGATGTTGTGTAGCCATATAAGAGCCACATGCTGGCTCCAGCCCCCCCATGAGGCCGACCGTGCACAGTCAGGACGGGTATCAGCAACAAATACTCGAGCACTACTCCCAGTAAATCCGAAAAGTGTACAAAAGTACTCAAATACCACTCCCGAAAAAAATTCAAACTATGTACACAAGTGTTACAGTACTGTTTTTGACAGGGGTTGTCACGACTCCTCCAAACCTGGACGACTCCGACTCCGCTCCGGGGAACAGTGACCTGTGGGCCTACGACTCCGACTCCGCTCCGGGGAGCTGGCACCAATCGTTGGACGACTCCGACTCCAACTCCCGCCGGGGAGCAATGAGCCGGCCGAAACGACTCCCACTTTGCTCCGGCCGGAGTGGAGTCGGAGCGGAGTCACCAACGACTCCGGTCTGACTCCGCTCCTGCCTATTAGTAGCCAATACCACCTTACACTACGTCTGTCGCTCAGCTCAGCTACTTGCAGCAGAGCGGCTCCGCATTGCACCGTTGCACCGAATATATGCGTGTTTGCGCACGCGCAGCCTGGAGTCGGTGCCTTTCGCTCCGGAGCAACTGTTCGACTCCGCTCCAACTCCGGCCGCCGGAGCAACTTGCTCGGCGAACGACTCCGACTCCGACTCCGCGGTTAATGAGATGTGCCGAACGACTTCGACTCCGCTCCAGCCCGACTTCGACTCCGCTCAGAGACGACTCCGAGCGAGGAGTCGTGACAACCCCTGGTTTTTTACTTCTGCTTGAGGGGCGGAAAAATGAAACACAAACTATGCAACTCGTGTACACATGTGCTGTGTCAAGCGTGTGACACTTGTAAATGTACTACTCCTGGATATTTTAAACAAGTAAGAGTACAGCACTGGAGTACTTGATTAGTGCTTTTAAAAGTAGATCCAGGTCAGGGATCGTATCAATTACTCCTGGATATTTCAAACAAGAGTACAGCACTTGAGTACTTGATTAGTGCTTTTAAAAGTAGATCCAGGTCAGGGATCGTATCTATTACTCCTGGATATTTTAAACAAGTAAGAGTACAGCACTTGAGTACTTGATTAGTGCTTTTAAAAGTAGATCCAGGTCAGGGATCGTATCAATTGGTCAGTCAGGTTAGGGGGTGAGGCTTGAGGTTAGAGTAATATGGCAACTTGCCCGAACTCTCGCCCTGACCAACATTTGTAATCGAGAACTCCGACTCCAACGAATCAGTTGTGTGCCCTTGGCCATGGGCTGACTTGTTGAGAATTGACCTCCCACCTGCCCTCCACACAGAAAGTTTCATTTGTGTGCAATCGACAGCTGTCAGTGGTGGCGGTCTGGTGGCTGCCTGCATTATGTGATGATACACAAGCACGTTACGTATGGCCAAGGTGCGCCATGTCTTTGTTTGACGCTTTTTAAAACGCCTCTATGTATCAATAAATCGTTTGAGGGGGCAGTTGCCGGTCTGAGGGGCGTTTGCCTGTCTATAGATCTATAGGGGGGCCGGTACCTGAGGGTAATTGCCAGCACTTTGTTGTTGTCATCAGACTCTGTGCACACGAATGAGTCTGGGCAGTGGTGACTGCATCAACCCTGGATATGAATTATGCCGTGCTGGATGAGGCTAATCTGAGCCCTTCAAGTAGCTGTTTCAAGCATCAGACTTCCGTGCCAGGACAGTGAACAGACTAACGCATCCGCTACAGGATGAACGGTGTTTCTGACAAGATGTCAATGCACAAATTACATGACATTACTGAGGTCCAAGCCTGCAATGTTGTCAACAATACGTTGTCGGCTGCCCTGCCTTTTTTGTGCCATTCCTCAGGTGCAAGAGCAAAACGACAAGCTGCAAGCAGGCGCTGTCAAATATGCCGCACTCAAGGCACAGGTCAGTGCTGCAGCGGCTCAACAGATCTGTGGCCTGTGCCTTGCCCTGCGTTTTTGAGGCCAGGTCAAACAGCACAGCAATTGTCACCAACACGCCAAGTGAAGATTTTCAGGTCTGAAGCTGCTCTGCAAATGGCTGATGCTGCTCTGCAAATGCCTGCATCGTGCCTTGTGTGCAGTCACCCTGCACTGCTCAACAACAGTTCAAGGTCTGCTACATGCCTGCAACTTGGTTGTGCTTTTTGTTATTGGGGTTAGTTGAGCGTGCAGGCATTGGCAATGTCTGGGCTGCACACAATCTACATCATACTTACTTTGTTTGTACAATCGATATTGTTTTCTTGTTTGCGACACGCACGCAGCAAGAACCTCTTGCAGCCACCATAAGCGACCTGGAAGGCAAGCTGCTGGCGTCACAGCAGCAATGTGCAATTTTGCAAGGTGAGTGTGAATGACATGTCCTGATAAGCTTGAAATTCTGCATTGATGACACCAGTGGCTTTGTGCGAAACCATTCACCAATCCAAGGTGCGCCACTGTACGACTGCTCTGCATCAGCTTTGCTCCTCAGCATGTAGTGCCGCCAACACTTATGGCATGATGGTCCCAGCAAATTGCACCACGGGCATGCACAGCATGACTCAACAAAGTACAAACTGATGCAGCTTGCATGCTGGAAATACCGCCACCGTATTTCCATTTTGTGCTGTAGCAGGTAAACATTAACATAATTATTAGTTTGAAATTGCATAAACGCAGCCGATTGTCTTGCCGTGGTGTCAAGAATGGAATGTTGTTGGCCTTGCAGGTGGTGCTGGAAGCTGATCAGTCTAATAATACTTCCGCTGTCATGTTATTCCACTGCTGCCGTTGGCACCACAGAGAATGGGAATGTGTCTGCTAGCTGTATGTGTAGATCACAGCCACTGGGAACATCATCTTAGCACCATGTATAGCTACAAGTTATATATAGCTACACGTTCCTGATACACGGTCGTAGTGATTCTTGTACGTCTGACATTCCTAGTGGTGTCCAGAACACTACACAAAACCACAGACAAAGTCTGTCACACCGTCTCAATAGGCATGAAAACAGGAATCAAAGTGGGATCTAACTGCCGCTTGCCATGGGGGATTCAATTTGGTCCCTTTATGTATTTATTGCCGTGGGGGCATGGTCCCTATGAGTATGTATGGCCATGGTCCCTATGAGTATGTAGTATGTATGGCCACACATACTCATAGGGACCATACCCCCATGGCAAGCGGCAGATGGCCATACTGACACATAGGGCTGCCTCCATCTTCTGAATCAGGGGCGTCGATGCCGTGGTCGGCTGTTACAGTATGTAATTGACACCTGTGCCTGTCAAGTTGATGCTTGTCAAGCTGATGCCTACCAAGTTTGTACATGTGGACTTGTCTTTATAAAGGCCCCAATGGAGGCCGGCTCGCCTATGCAATCAAAAAGTTTGCGTCAACGCAGCCGCCTAGTCTGCGCTGCACCCTAGGAGCTTGGTTACCGGTGCTGCAACACAGCCCAGCATCCACGCTCCGCGTGTGTACGCCATGATGCGTTCCGCCAGCTCCCACGCCAACGACATCTATCAAGTTGATACCTATCAAATTTATGAAGTTATGCCAATCAAGTTAGACCAATCTAGTTGATACCAATAAAGTGTATACCAGTCAAGTGGTTACCCATGAAGTTGGTGCCTATGATGTTGACGCCTAGTAGTCATGCATCTACCGTCATGTGCTACATTAGGCCGGTCAGTCAAGAATTAGGAGCGTACCGAGCACCGATCCTAAATAGGCCTGGGTGTCATCACGCTTTCCTTGTTAGCCCTGGTGGCACTTTTTTGTGGTCACCCTATTATGGCATGCACATCATATGTCACTGAGGAGGAGCGCGAAGGACAGCATGCAAGCAGATGACAGGTGCCATTGCACTGATGCACGCCTTCGTTGCAACGTGGTCTGTCTTGGGTCTTTGGCTGCAGCCTGCTTGGCCTCATCGGCCTTCGGTTTATGACCCACTACGCAGTGTGTGTGAGCAGTGGTTGCCTTCTTTGACAGAAACTTCAAGAAGTCTGAGCTTCTTCTCGTATTAACAGTGGAGACAGAAGCAAAGGTCTCGCCAATGGTCATATATTGCCCAGTGGTGTTTTGAGTGCCCTGTCCTAATTGCGTCTGGTGCTTTTTTTTTGCATGATCTTTTTTCAGTGTCCTTTTCCTGGCCCTTATGAATGTTTGACCGACAGGCCTAAGTTGGCACACGACGTTACTCAACATGCAGTGGTCATCTACATGCATACGGTACAAATTGTCATCTATCAATCTGACCCCTTTGAAACTGTCACCGATATGACAGGCCGACGACATCAGGCCACCGGCGGCCGTGCTCACATTTGCAACCAACTCGCTCAAACCGAGGAGGAAGATAGAAAGTTCAAATTGAGGTCGCTGGTCTCTACGCGAAGGCAGCTGGTTAGGGTATTGGCGGACTATGCTTGCAGAGGGGATGCCGCCCTACCGCGCCACAACGCGACTGGCCTGCTCATCCAGACAATTGAGGAGACCAATGCAGCTTTCGTTCAAGTTGAGGCGGCCATCAAAGCATACATGAGAGCATCAGAGAACAGGGAGTGTGAGGATGAGGAGGCAGCGATCAGGAAGACAATGCCCCGCCACCTCAGCAGTAGGCTTAGCCATCATGATCTGAAGGGTCTCAAGAGCCCGCATGCACACAACAATGCTCTGCCCCATGGGGACATTTGCTCAGACAGATGCAACGCACTGTCGCAGGCTCCATTCTTCGCCAATGAAACGATTTGATGTCAAGAAGAGAAAGTTCTTACAGAACACAACTCTCGCCCCCCTGCATGGGTACTTTGCGCACAATTGCACTTGCGTAAGCGGGCCATCAAACTGACACATACTCATCATCGAGTGAAGCGACCTGTTTGTCGTGGACCGAAAACATGCCGTACAATAATTGTGGGTCAACGATGTCCAACCCATCAGTCTCACGATATCAGACAGCACTGCACATGCTCTGAAAAGTTGATGCCTATCAAGTTGATGCCTATCAGTCCACACCGAGATTTGTGCTCATGATGCCGCCCACTTTATTAGGGGTGCAACAGAAATGTAGGTAGATGCACCGGCTGCCGACATTCTGTTGGCACCGGCTCCCGCCATTTCTGTTCCACCCCTAATGCGTCCTGAATACAGAGCATACTCCTCAGGTTGTCCTGTCAAAGCATGCTCCGTAGGGCCGCCGTGGCCTCCTTACATAATCATCAACGGTCGCGAGCGAGCGCAAGCGAGCGCGCGCCGTGCGCACGCCTTCTACTTCGTGCGAGGCCTACGGGATGGTGTTTAAAGTTCAAGTATGTTTGTCCTCATAAAGTTGAAGTTCAAAATGAAACCCCCACAACCCAAAGAAGGAGCGGGAGGCGAGGCGCATGTCGGCGACAGTGGCAGCAGCAGTAACAGCAGCCGCAGCGTGCAGCAGTAGCGCTTAATCGGCCGTTGCATCAGAGCAGCAAGGTCGCAAGCGACGAGGTGCAAACAGTGGCTGGTAGTGTCCACCGCGAAAGAGCAGCGTGAGAGCAACGGGCTTGCTGTTGACCGTGCTGGGCGGCCTATGCGAGACAACAGCGCAACGTGAGTAACGGTCTGCTGTTGACCGTGCTAGGCGGTGTGTGCGATAACACCAGAGCAACGTGAGCAACGTCTCGCTGCGTCGTGCTAGGCAGTCTGATGCTCGTGCGCGAGAGACACCACAGCAACGTGAGCAGCGACTTGTTGCAGATGGTGCCAGGGTGGCTGCTCGTAGAGTGAATAATGCTTTTTTGGAACGACGCGCAAATTCATTGCAACGTGCCCTTCCACACGAGGTGCGTCCTCCAGAACTACGCCTCGAACTTGGAGCGTGTGCTCCAATACATCACGGCCAAGCGAGACACAGGATTCGCCCTCAACAAAAACGCTGCCAAGCGCGTGTGTGGCAACGTGTTTGAGGGCTGAGGCGTTCTTCATGTCAGCCCCATTGCACGTCTGTCACGTGGCTTTGCACCACACTCACTGGCAGTAGCCCTGCCAACCAGCCGCAGCCTGTTGCGTGCCCTGCTGCATGGGCGTCGACCCACTACACCTGCAGCATTTCTGCATATCTGTTGCGTTCCGCATGAATGTATGCTGTTACACACGGTCTGCGGTCCCCCTCGCTCTTTCGTGTCACCCATCACCGTACTGCGCCGTACCTGTGCAGTCATCTTCTGCGTCATCGTTGCATGAACATTCGCATGCGTGCATGTCTGCCTCTTTGTGCTTTGCGTCGAGTCGCCGTACCCAGCTCGGTGCTATGCTCACAACCCACTATGATGCTGCCTCCGTCCCTGAATTGATTGACCGTAGGTTATGACCACTCATCTACACCCGCATTCACCATGGCTTGCCCTACTTGCATTAGGGTTTCATGGTGTGACGCCCGACGTCGTGGATCATTCCCTTGTACTTAAGACTACCTTGATACCCCACCTGCGCATAGTAAGCAGCTGATGGAGCATCCCATGGCATGTCTGGGTGCAGCGTCATCATACCCACGGCAGCCAAACCCTGCCGCAACGCCTGCCGCCCTCTGCGCATTGGACCGCCTTCAAATTTTGATGCTCTCTGGTTTACGACCACCACCTGCGCTTTGTGTACATGTACTTTTATTAATTTCGCTTCGCAAGGGGTGCGAAAAGCCCTCTCTTTGGATGTGCACTCAATGCAACATTCCTTCTCCGAAGAGAGACTCAACCGCAAACAGGCTTCCCCCTCTTCACACTACCACCAACACCCCACAACCAAACCCTACTTAGGGTTGCCCAGCCGTGAGGCACACTTGTCCCGTCTTGAAAAAGATTTATGCAGGCCTGGGTCGCCTTTGACAGCGCCCAGAACTGAGGACCATGCTGACATGTCTGAATCACGCCTCTAGGCAAAATGATCACTGGGCACCAGGCACTGGTGCTAAGGGTATCAATGCTGTTGCTACGAAGAGTCCAACCCAACCCCAACAAACCCCACCCAAACCCCGATCGGTCCCCACTATCATGCTGCACCAAAGTGCCTGAGCTACTGCCTCTACACGACCAGACCCACTTTGAGGCCTCCCGTGTCTCCGCCAAAATGGTCCTAACCGTGAACAGCTTTGTGCAGGCCTGGGCTACTGGTAGCAGCGCCCAGAACTGAGGACAATGGTCATGGATCACTAAGCGCCAGGCACTGGTGCTGCAAAGGCTGATGCTGTCACTCCAGCAAGCATATCTACTAAAACCCGCCCTTCTATTCGCTAGTGTTACCCCCCCGGTGTCCCCGGCCGCACACTGGAACCCCTGCTGCGAACTCCTTCCTCCTGCTGCTCCTGCTCCTGCTCCTCCGCGCCGCTCCCGCCAAGCAGCTGCCGCCGCCTGCCCCGTCGCCGCGCACAGGCGCCGCTCTAACCACATGCCTTGGACAACACTCCGCAGAGTTGTATGACTAACAATCAAGGGTGCCGCGAGGCCCCAAGATAGTGTCCTTGTGTCAGTCGTGGGTTGAAGGCGTGCGCCATCGCCGGCGGCAGGGACGGCGGCGGATAGGCTCCGTTCTTCGACGGTGTGGTTGCAGGTGTTGGTGTTCGCGTTGATGATCTTGGCGCAGCAGGCAGCAGGCTTGACACTCGGTCGCTGCGTCGGCGTAGGCCACCAGGCAGGCGAAGCCGCCACCTGCCTGCGCCGTCGCCGCATCGCTGACCCTCCCCACGGACAAGACTCTGAAAGAGTGTGTGTAACAACAATCAAGGGTACCGCTAGGTCCCAAGATAGTGTCCAGATGTGAGGTGCTGGGGCAGCAAATGCGGTGTACGGCGGCAAGTGCTGGTGGAGGCAGCGCAGGTCCGATGTCCACAGTCGCCGATGCAGCAGTCGGGGCCAGAGGTGCCAGCAGAAGCTGCGGTTTGCCGCCACACGAACAACACTCCATAGGAGTAGGGTCAACAATCCAGGGTGCCGTGAAGCCCCGGGATAGTGTCCTTGGTGGCGAACTTCAAGCGCAGGTTGGTCGGCACATGGCGGAAAACGCACGAGCCCTGGCGACGGCCGAGCAGGCGTAGTCTGCAGCAGCTGCGCACAGCTGCATGAGCCCCACTCCTTCTGCTTCAGCCACGGATCAGCTCGAAGAGCAATTGGTATGACAATCAACGGTGCCAAAAGGCCCGAAGATAGTATCCTTGGGTGGCGTGAGGGGAGGGAAGTAGCTGCTCGTGCTGCTTGAGAGGCGAACTGCAAAGCTTTCCATGTCCTTGCCGATGCCGCGAGCTCGAACGTAATGCTCCGCTGGCCTGCTGGTGCTGTGTGATAAGGGGCTCCAAATGTGCGGCTGAAATGTGGCAGGTGCTGCTGCGGCGCGCCAGATGCACCATGGCTGGTGAAACATGCTAGGCGCGCCAGACAAGCAGCCCCCACCCTCCACTTCATGGCGCTGCCACACCTTTCGATGTTGGCGAGCTGGCCCGGGGGGGGCAAAACCAGTGTACATGTACTTGTGGTGAATGCGCACAGCCACCGCCTGCACTATTCACGTTGCCATCACTATCACTTTACCGTGTACTGAAGGCAATACATACGCACACAACGGTGGAAGCTGGGCCTAGCGCTGATCATCACCTGCATGATTGTGCGCTTGACTTCTGCTCTGCAGCACCGCCTGCTGCTCGCAAGCGCCCAAAGGCAGGAACTGCTGGGAGCAGGCCACGAGCCGCTAAGAAAGCCGCCGCAGCCTCATGTGCACCAAGTAACGCCAGTGGTAAGCACGCAGAGCAATGCGGCTGCACCACGTGCTACTCCAGACTCTGCCATGCGCAGTACTTGCCAATGGGTTTACATGCTGCTCAGGGTTCTGGCATGCTCATGCTGCTCTTGGGACCTGAGGCTTCTCACTTGTCAACTTGAAGATTGCTGCAATTGGCCAGGTTCCTGGTAGATTCGGTAACAAAGCATTTTTAAATAACTCACATCTGTTGTCGCGGTCACTGATGTTGCATGTCTATAGTGATTGCACGTTGTACCAGTACCCATGCCTTGTTGCCGACATGCATGCATCCAAATTGAAACCTGTGGTAAAACAGGACAGGCAGGCAGTTGCACTGTGATGCTGTACTCAGTTGAGTCTCTGCTGACCACTACTACCACCTGTTACTAATTGAAGTTGATGACAGTGCACGTGCACTGGGGAGGTTGTAGCGATGGGAGCTGTGCACGGCAACGCCTGTACTCAGTATATTGAGGCGTTTCTGCGCTAAGTCAGGTTCAGTCATCCTTTTTTGCCATCATTATACTCATGATGTGCGGGTTGCTGTCCTTTGGTGCGCAGCAGCAGCGGCAAAGGCAGCAGCAGCGGCGGATGGCGCTGCAGCAGCGGCGGAGCAGCAGCCACTGGCACCTCCGAGTCTGCATCATGAGCCAGTCTTGAAGTGCGTTGCCGCCTCTGAGTCACCTCCTTCTGGGCCTGGCTCCGGTGGTCAGTGCCCAGCTTCAGTGCGGAGCTTATTGATAACATGTTGAGTTGGCCTACAGTATATAAAGCATACGCAATGGCACTTCCAGCAGTTCCCGTCCGTGTATAGATGTGAAAGTGTCTCTGTACCGATGAGAAGTGTTGACCAAGCACTCAGCCTTGTACTGATGACAAGTCAGTGTTCAACTTGATCCTCGCTGGCAGATGAGTGCATCATGACATAGCTTGCCTGCATTGTGCTTTGAAGTGCTGCTGTACTGATGCATGCATGTACAGTTCTGTACCCGGTGCTTCTGGGCAGTTGTTGATCAGCAATAGTCTCACACTGACCTGTATTGATCAGCAATCATTGCCTCACCGGGAGCACCCGCCGTCATTTGTTCGTTAGGTCTTGCTGCAGGGCAGCACTTTCAGGCGCTTCGCGCGAGACTGGTGGCCCGGTACACCCAGGCAGTTGTGGTCCGCGTCTGGCCCCCCCAAGTCGAATTGTACGACAGGGAGGGACAGCACATTGGACACGGAGACCACTGGACGCTGCGGCACCCGGGGGACATGGAGACTGTAAGGGAGAACTTCGAAACAGTGTATGGCAAGCACGTACGCAGTGGGTGCGTCGCGACCCTGAGGGCGCTCCTCTTTGCAAAGGCAAAGGCAAGTTTCAAATTGTCGTCTACCGTCGAACAGTGTGGTGCCACTGGATTGGTGCCACCTGGTTCAACTTGTCTCTTCTTCAAGTTTGGGACAGTTCCAAGACAGTTCTTGGATTGGCGGTTACAGTTGGTTGATTTGGGTGATCTCTTCTGTCACTGCAGAGTGAGCGATAGCCTGATAACACACACACTTGCTTTAGAGGTGCTGTGAGGTGTCAGTGTGCTGTCTGCTCTGTTCGTCATTGACCGTGTAGTGCAACCACGTTAGTTGGTTCCCGGTACGAAAGCGGCCTTCCATTAGACCGTCAGTTACTGCTGTAGCGACAGCATGCCGATTAACAGAGAGCGCCCGCATGGCACGCGCACGTCTCTTGCCGACCGAGGTTCGCCACTCCTAGGCAATTGGTCCGCCGAGAAGGCGAAGACTGAGACCACTGCGCGTGAAGTCGACAATGGAGAGGCCGGGCACCGCCTCTTCGCTGTCCCTGCTGTGGCGGAGGATCCGCTGCAGCCAGTTAGCCACGGCGACGAGACAACGACCGCAACTGTGCCGCCTGCTGTGCTCCGGCAGGACGCCCTTGTTGGCCTGGGTCTCTCTCCTCGTGCAACCTACGTCGGTGCAGCAGCAGACGATCGCCAGTTGTCTGCAACTAGCACATCGGCGAGGAGCTCCATCGCCAGTGGTGGTCTCGGCTTGGCCGCTGGGGCGCCCCGTAGCGAGGAGCATATATCTGTCCATGGCGAGGCCGTGGGCATCGGCAACACCATCAACGACGCCCTGGAAACCGCCAGCGTCGATACCGGCGGCAGCAGCTGCTTCCGCGATCACCGTCATGATGGTTACATTTCCACACCCGACGGCCTGCGGGAAAGGGGGGGTGAGGAGCAGCTGGACTATAACCAGCAAATCAGGGAGATGCTGAGAGCCGGCTTTACTCTCGCCCCGCTTAGCATGGCCGTCAGCCTGATCGGCGACCTGCAGCACAGGTACGCCACAGCAACAGACCAGATCATCGGCCTACAGGACATTGTAGGTGAGCAGGAGCGCGTGCACGCACAGTTTGCAGCAGCTTTACGTAATGAGATGGATAACTTCCAGAGGCGTCTGGAATTGGCTGAATCTAGGGCCAAAAGCAACGGAACGCGCGCAGATAATGCAGAGCTGGTGGTTGAGGTCCTGCAGCAGCAACTCAATGAGGTGATGAAGACCGGCAAGGGCAACCACCAGCTTGCGATGAACTGTGTTGAGAACCTCACACGCCGTACAGACGGGCTGACGGCGGCGGTAGATGAGCTACGCCAGGCGCGGGCGCATCGCTCTTCCACACCCGCGTCGGAGTCCACACACCGCAGCGTGCTTGAGCAGCCTGAGTCTACCTCGCGCGCTGAGCTCAGTGAGCGAAACTTGCGCACTTTTGGCGAGGGTGGCGCTATCCGTCAGGACGTTGACCTACGCTCCATGCGCAGCGCCCGTTCCGCGCTTCTGCCTCGGCCTCCGGCTCTACCTGCGGCGTCGCTTGCTTCACCGGCGCCCTCTGTTGCGGCTATTGCGCCCGCGCGAGCGCTCTCGGCCGGCGCACCATCATCATCGCTCGCGGCAACCATACCCGTCAATGCGCCCGCACCACAGCCAGCTGCCTACAAATCCATGTTCGCCGCACCAGAGCCATATGTGCCCCTTCGCGGCACTGACCTTGACTCGGCATCGCAGCAGCGTGACCAGATGGACATGCTGAAGTCGGATGCGCGCGCGCAGCTGGAGGGCGCGGCGCGCCAGGCACGCCACCCAACTACATACACGATTACGCATACGCAGACCACACAGGGCCGCCTAGCGGAGCAGATGCATGCAGAGGCGCTGGCAGTGGCGGCGCAGCGTGAGCGTGACGTGAAAGCAGAGGCGTTGGCAGCGGCGGCGCGTCGCGAGCGCGAGCGGGCTCAACAGGAGCAGACTCTGAACCAGCAGCAGGTGCTTCGTAGCGAGCAGTCACAGTTTGGCGCGCAGGCTGCGCTGTGGCAGCGCGAAAGGGATGCGCAGCAGCGTGCATTGGACGCGCAACAGGCTGAGCTACGCGCTGAATGGCGCGCTCTGGACGCGGCCAAGTCTGAGCGGCCGCACGCGCGCAACAGTTGCGCCGGCGGCGGCGGCACTTCCAGTCTAGGTGGTGTGCGCCGCGGCGGCGATGGCATTGGCGGCAACGGCGGCGATGGTGGTGGCGGCGATGGTGGTGATGACGGTGGTTCCAGCAGCGGCGCCCCGAGCAGTGGTGGCGACGGCGCGCGCCGCGCCTCCATGGCCGCAGCAGCACCAGCAGCAGTGGCGGCAGCAGGGGCGGGAGACCTGTCAGGCTTCGACTCAGAGGGGTATGCAAACATGCGGTTTGCGGTCACACTGGACGAGAAGCACTTCCCTAAGACCAAGGTCGACCAGGGAAACATTTCTGCTCTCACCTCTCTGCAGCGGCAGCTTCCTGGCAAGTTTCGGTCGGCGGCGCTCGCTCTGCGGCAGAAGCAGAGGCCGCTGTGGCCTGCCCTGTGCAATGCAGACGACTTTGGCTGCGAGTGGTACGTCACCGCGGTCTACAGCATCGTAAACTGCATAGCCGACGGCGGCGGCGATCACCCACGGCTCAACATGCTGGCCCGTCAGGCAGCCTCGTGGGAGATGCAGGGCAGTGAGCAGGGCCTGCGCGACGGCGCGCTACTCTCATGGCTCTTCACCAAAATCGCCAAGTTCCTGGAGATTGAGGAGCCCACCGCGGTGGCTGCCAACCTGATGAACTGGTCACTGCGTCAAGGGCTGGCGCTCAAATACTTCATCGTAGAGTTTTCAGACGCCGCCCAGATCGCCACATCGCTGGACAAGTCTCTTGACCACATCGTGGTCACCGCACTGCAGCGGATCATACGCCACCACTATCCCTACATCTCAGGGCCCTACAAGCAGGCCATCCTAGAGCCCACGGCACGCTCGGCGGATCTACTTGCGATCCTGGCGGAGGAGGCACAGGGCGCTGACCACTACTCTACGGCGCCCCTGGAAGACCGCCCTGTCTATCCCACAAACCTGGTCTCCTACGGCAAAGGGCTCAACCGAGGCGGCGGCGGCGGCGGCGGTGCAGGCAGGTCATTGCCTAGCAAGCCAAACCGCGACAACATCGCCGCTGCTGCTGAGAAGGAGGCGCGCAGGGCGGCCGCGCACGAGGAGCAGCAGCGCTGCCAAGTGCAGTACGCGATCTACGAGATCTGCAACACTCTCCCGGGACGTACCCGCGCATGCTTCAACTGCGGCAGCACTGAGCACGTGTTCGCGCGGTGCGACGCCGACTACAGCGCTGAGAACTGGGACGCAGCGGTCCAGCGGCAGCCGTGGGTGGTCAAGTTCCGGCCGAGCAGCGCTGAAGACTTCAAGCAGCTATGCGCGCGGGCGGTACAGGGTGCAGAACGGGGGGAACGCGGCAGGTCGGCGCAGGCGGCATTCAGCAGGCGTGGCAACGGCGGAGGACGCGGTGGTTGCCGCGGCGGCTACAGTGGTGGCGGCGCTAGCCGCGGCGGCGGCGGGCGCAACACCTAGGGGTGCGACCCCACGCCAGCCCTCGGCGTGGGGAGAGCACTTGGGGGTCCTAGTGTTACGGGGGGCGGGAGTGACGCCCCGCCCCGGACGGCAGTCAGCGCGCACGGCGCGCCCGCGGTTGCAGCAGCTGGTCAACAGCAGCAGCAGCAGCAGCCGCTCGTGGTTGCAGCGGCAGCATCACAGCTGCGGCAACAACCGCCTTATCTCCCTACGACAGCGGCGCCGGCAGGCGCCGCCTCAGCTGCGGCGGCGGCGGCGCCTGCGGCCGCCGCCCCAGCGGCGGCGGGCATAGCTTCTACGGTGGCGCCACCGCTCGCAACATCTGTAGCAGCTGCGCTCCAAGGCGCTGCGACGGCAGCGGCGCTCGCAGGCGCCGCGCCGCTCGCGGCGCATTCTACTGCGGTGAAGGCGCCGGTGAGCGCCGCACACACACTGTCAGCAGCAGCGCCACGGAGCGCTGCGGCGCCAGCGGCGCCCAAGGTACCATCTTCTCTGCGTGCAGGTAGCAACTTGCGCCCCGCCGCCTCGCCCTTCATACCTGCATCGTCATCAGGGGCTCAGCAGCGCGCGTGGCACCGCCGCGCGGCGCAGCAAGACCTCAAGACGGCTGGCTTCGCGACCCCCTACAGTAACTCCGCGACGGCTACGGCGGCGCGCGGGACAGCTGCGTTTCAGCGCGGCACGCCGGCGCGGCGCGCATCAGCGACCTGCGCTGGCTCAGGGGACGTTCGCGATCAAGGGGGGGTGGGGGCTGCCCCATCAACTGCGGCAGCAATATCAACGACGGCGGCGCCCGCGATGGCGCACGCTGCATCTACTTCAGCTTCACCACGACCTGCATCAACTTCAACCTCATCACGACCTGCATCAACTTCAACCTCATCACCTTCTGCTCCAAGCCCAGCAGCACCTACTTCAAGGTCAGCCGCATGCGGCGACGGCAGCGCTACCTTCACCAAAGGCGCACTGGTGACATATCTGAAGCAGGGTGCAGCGGAGGGCGAGCCTGCCAAGATCCTTGCTGTGCACACCCAAGCCGGTGAAGACCCATACTACACCGTGCTACTGCTGCGCTCATGTCAAGAACGGCAGACCGACGCTGCACATTTGCGCCTCTGCCAGCATGCTGCGCCATCAGCGACGGCAGCTGCTGCTGCGGCGGCGGCGGCGGCGCCGGCGCCGGCAGCGCCGGCAGCACCGGCAGCAGCAGCGGCGGCTGCGGCGGCGGCGGCGCCAAAGGAGACACCCTCAACTATAACCAGCAAATCAGGGAGATGCTGAGAGCCGGCTTTACTCTCGCCCCGCTTAGCATGGCCGTCAGCCTGATCGGCGACCTGCAGCACAGGTACGCCACAGCAACAGACCAGATCATCGGCCTACAGGACATTGTAGGTGAGCAGGAGCGCGTGCACGCACAGTTTGCAGCAGCTTTACGTAATGAGATGGATAACTTCCAGAGGCGTCTGGAATTGGCTGAATCTAGGGCCAAAAGCAACGGAACGCGCGCAGATAATGCAAAGCTGGTGGTTGCCCTTGCCGGTCTTCATCACCTCATTGAGTTGCTGCTGCAGGACCTCAACCACCAGCTCTGCATTATCTGCGCGCGTTCCGTTGCTTTTGGCCCTAGATTCAGCCAATTCCAGACGCCTCTGGAAGTTATCCATCTCATTACGTAAAGCTGCTGCAAACTGTGCGTGCACGCGCTCCTGCTCACCTACAATGTCCTGTAGGCCGATGATCTGGTCTGTTGCTGTGGCGTACCTGTGCTGCAGGTCGCCGATCAGGCTGACGGCCATGCTAAGCGGGGCGAGAGTAAAGCCGGCTCTCAGCATCTCCCTGATTTGCTGGTTATAGTCCAGCTGCTCCTGGGGCTGCCCCATCAACTGCGGCAGCAATATCAACGACGGCGGCGCCCGCGATGGCGCACGCTGCATCTACTTCAGCTTCACCACGACCTGCATCAACTTCAACCTCATCACGACCTGCATCAACTTCAACCTCATCACCTTCTGCTCCAAGCCCAGCAGCACCTACTTCAAGGTCAGCCGCATGCGGCGACGGCAGCGCTACCTTCACCAAAGGCGCACTGGTGACATATCTGAAGCAGGGTGCAGCGGAGGGCGAGCCTGCCAAGATCCTTGCTGTGCACACCCAAGCCGGTGAAGACCCATACTACACCGTGCTACTGCTGCGCTCATGTCAAGAACGGCAGACCGACGCTGCACATTTGCGCCTCTGCCAGCATGCTGCGCCATCAGCGACGGCAGCTGCTGCTGCGGCGGCGGCGGCGGCGCCGGCGCCGGCAGCGCCGGCAGCACCGGCAGCAGCAGCGGCGGCTGCGGCGGCGGCGGCGCCAAAGGAGACACCCTCAACTGGCGCCACCGGCAGCAGCAACGCCTCGGCGCGCGCGCAATGGGCAGACTTCAAGGCGTGCGCAGCGCAGCGACACGCGCAGCAGAAGGAGACCAAGGCACGCTCCCAGCGTCAGCTACAGGCGAGCATTGACGAGGACGAGTGGGCCGGCCTGGCCACTCCGACGTTGCATCATAGTGGGGGTTCCACTACGCTGGCCGATGTTGCGGAAGACGGCTTGGACAGCTTGGGGCGAGAAGAGGCAGCGGTGGACGCAGCGCGCGTCGCGGTGTATGTCAACGGCCTCATCTCAGCGCTCTACACGCCAGAGAGCCGCACGCACGGGCCTGGTGTCAGCGACGCTGCCATCTTCCAGTACTACGCGGAGGTGGTGGCATTGGAGGCGCAGCTACTTCCGCTGGCACAACAGGTTGAGTCAGGCAAGCTGCGCGGCTCTGTGCATGCTGACTTGAACTCCCTCTTCAGGTGTAGGCTGCGCTCAGCCCGCGCGCAGCGGTCGTCTTTCATCAAGCGTAGCCTGTGGGACTCTGGTGCGTCAGTAACTGCCATCTCACAGCGCTGTTATGAGCGTCTACTAGCTGGTGGGGCCATTGACAGTGCCGACGTCCAGAAGCTGACTGCAGCGCGCAGCATTGCCGGTATCGACACCAGTGCTGCCCCGCAGAAGGTCACCATCATTGTGGCCCTACAGTTCGGCGCAGTCGGCACGCATGGCCTTTCAGCTCCCGTCATGGCGCTTGTGGTACCGCACCTGCCGTACGACTTCATTCTGGGGCGTGACTTCATCAACCGTCACCCCTGGACTGCCGCCAACACACCTTTGTACGGCTTTGGCAGCGACGAGTCCCCACCACCTGGCAGCACCGAGTACAAGTTCGGCAGCGCTCATCCACAGGCCCAGCCCACACAAAGCGACTCTGCAGCCTACTCATCTCCTACGCCCCCGTGCTACGCATACGACACTGACAAGCAGTGGGTGGCAGTAGTGCGTGTGGACGCGCATTCACCGGAGACACCTGCTGAGTCCGCCACACCAGTGTGGATTCAGGTCATGGAGGCAGACGGCGTAACACCAGTGCAAGCCCCGGCGGAGCAGATGGTACAGGTCCTGGTGTCAGCAGCCCATGCAGATACTGTCGCCAGCACGGAGCTAGCTACGGGCACCTTTGCCAAGCCAGTGCTCCTGCAGCAGCGCGCCAACGTTCCATTCAGCCTGCCACGTGGCACAGTGCTCGGCAAGGCGATTCCACTTCGCAGTGTACCTGCCGACGACATGCACCGTGAGCATGCCGACCGCCCCCGCGCCGTGGAGGTATACTGCGGCGCCGGCGGTATGGCGGAGGGCCTCCGCCACTACGCTGACATCGCCCTCGCCATCGACCACGAACAGCGCGCACTGGACATCTACAGCGCTAATCACCCCGGTACGCAGACGCTGCGGCGCGACATGGCGCTGCCAGAGACGCGGCGCGAGCTGATCACTGCCATGCAGCGCCTACAGGCGCAGGTGCTCTTTGGCAGCCCACCATGCACCCGCTACTCGTATGCCGGCACGCGGCTAACGGCACTTGGCATCCAGCACTTGTACTACATGTTGGAGGTTGCCATGGGCGCAGACTGCTGCCGGTTGCTTCTGCTGGAGAACGTGCCCGGCTTGCAGAGCGCGCCCGAGCTCACGGAGTTCTTGCGGTGCGCTCACCACGGCGGCTTTACGCTACAGGAGGCGCTGTACATTCGTGGGGACGACGCGCACCTTGCACAAACGCGCCATCGCGTGTTCTATGTGCTAGCGCGGCCCGGCAGCGGCGAGCATGACAGCGCGCGCATGCGCGCGTCCATGGCGCACGCGCGCGAGCTATTGGCCTTTGCCAAGGCCGGAGCCGCGTACGAGTCAGTGCGTGAGGTCACCGGCGACGTACCCGACAGCAGCGGTCAGCAGCGGCAGCTCTTCACGTCAGTTGGCCGCAACCGTCTCTCCAAGCAGGTCTACAGCATGGACGGACCAGCGCCGACTACGCGCGGCAGCACCTACCGTCGCGACCCCAAGCCAACTGGTGTACAGTGCACCATGCGTCCAAAGGATGCCACTCAAGACCCGGCCGAGTTTGCGCGCGCTGAGCATCTGCCGTGGTCAGCACTGCGCGCAATTCACAGCTTTCCTGCCACCTACAAGTGGGACGCGCCGGAGGCCGGCGACGTCGCCGCATATGCGCAGTACCTTGCCAATGCGGTGGCGCCGCGCATGGCGGAGCTGGTTGGCGACATCCTGCAGCAGAGCGGCGTCTTCCATGACGCTGCAGAGCAAGCGGCGCGGACCCTGCCACCTGAGATTCAGACGCTGATCAACACCGGCACGCACGTCGCTTTCGGCACGTACGGCGTCAAGCTCGCAGCTGCAGCAAGGCAGCGCATGCGCGACATGGCGGCAGGTGCTGCCGCGTCGGCATTGCCTCGCGCGCCCGACAAGGTGCGCGCAGCAGCAGCGCAGTCCGCGGCAGCAGCGGCGGCGGCGACGGCGCCGCCAGCAGCAGCAGCAGCAGCGGCGGCGGCGGCGGCGGCAGCGGCGCCTGCGCCGGATGCAGCAGCGGCGGTACCGACGCCTACTTGTTCGCAGCACGCGCGCGCGGCTCCTGCCGCGGCGGCACGTGTGATGGCATCAGCTTGCACTTCAACGCACGGCGCGCGCGCCGCGGCCTCGGCGGCCGCGGTGGCGCCGGCGACAACATCATCACCTGCGCGCAGCACTGAGGCGGCGGCTCCCGCCGCAGCAGCAGCTGTGCATGCCCCGTCATTGCCTACTTTAACGCGCGCTGCGGCGGCGGAGCCCGCCGCAGCGGCGGGAAATGGCACTTCTTCGGGGGGGGGTGAAGGTGGTGGCAATGCGCTCAGCGGCATCTTTTCGCTGGACATGCGCACGGAGGAGTGGAGCCGCACTAGAGACGCGAACACTGACGCGGACGCTGGAGCGGCTCCCATGGACGCGGCAGCGGTGCGCGAGGCGCTGCAGCAGCAGCTGGGTGAGTCGATCTCCTTTGAGCCAGAGCAGGGGGATGCAAAAGTACATATACCTGATAGTGGTGGCGTTGCTTTGGGGACTTATGCTCACATAGACCCCAAGGTGAATGCAGCACTAGACAAGGCTCGCGAGTGCTTGCCAGCTCATATGTTGGCAGTGCGCGTGGACCTTGAGGGGTGGAATGCGGACCAAGTGGCGCGGCTGTGCTTCATGTTGGCAGAATACGCCAGCAAAACCTTCTCTAAGGATAAGTGGGATGTAGGGTTCTGTGATGCCCTGCCTTTCCGCCTTGACTTAAAGGAGGGCACTATGCCGTGCCACGACCGCCCCTACAGGTACTCCCCTGCGATGACGGCACTCATCAAAGTTGAGATTGACAAGCTGCTTGCGGCTGGCATCATACGGCCCTCTCTGTCCAACTGGGCATCCCCTGTAGTGGCAGTGCTCAAGCCAGACGGCACAGCACGCATCACTGTTAACTACAAGAAGCTCAACGCCCAGACAATAGTGCCACAGATACCCATCCCCAACATTGAGGATTTGCTCAACAGTCTTGGTGGGTCCTCTGTCTTCAGCACCATGGACATCACGAGCGGCTACTTCACCTCTGCCATCAGCCCTGACGCCATCCCCCTCACCGCTATGGTGACCTCGTTCGGCCTCTATGAGTGGCTACGTTGCCCCCAGGGTGCTGCCGGTGCGCCTGGACATTTCACACGCCTCATGCAGACAGTGCTCGCGGGCCTTAATCGCGTACAGCCCTACATTGATGACGTCATAGTGTCCAGCACATCCATCGATCAGCACCTCAGCGACCTTAAGGGTGTCTTTGCCCGTTTTGAGCAGCACGGTATGAAGTTGGCCCCCGCCAAGCTCCACGTAGGCTGCAAGCACGTCAAGTTTCTGGGCCACATTGTCGGCGTAGATGGCATCAGGCCTGATCCTTCTAAAGTCCAAGCCCTGCTAGAAATGCCTGAGCCCAGTAACCTCTCGCAGCTGCGCGCGTGGCTAGGCCTCGCCAACTACTACCGCCGCTTTGTGCGCGGCATGGCTCAGCTAGTGGCCCCTCTCACTGCTCTAATGGCGAAAGGCGCGGAGTTCAACATCGACAGCCAGCAGCGGCGCGCCATGCGCGCTGTCAACGAGGCATTGGCGCTGCACACCGTCATGCGCTACCCCGACTACACTGCTGCCGCCAGCGGCGCGCGCCCCTTCATCCTCGCCACCGACGCCTGCAAGGAGGGCTTCGGCGCTGTGCTGTCACAGGCTGACGTCGATGGCGTCGAGCAGCCCATCGCCTTCACCTCGCGCGCGACGCTGCCCAACGAGCGCAACTGGTCTACCACGGACTTGGAGGCTGGCGCGATCGTCAACGGCATCAAGAAGTTCCGCCACATGCTGTGGGGTACCCCCTTCACGCTCTACACCGACCACCGCGCACTGCAGTACATGGAGTCCATCCGTGAGCGCACCGCGCGCGGCGGGCGCTGGGCCGAGTTCCTCTCAGCCTTCGACATCAACGTGGTGTTCAAGAAGGGCAGCGCTCACGGCAACGCCGACGGTCCGAGCCGCAACCCACTCCCCGCAACTGCCGCGGACGCCGCCGAGGCGACGCGCGAGCGGCTCCTGCACGCGTACGGCCTGGAGGCCGTCGACGCCCACCGCCTTGAGGCACTCGCAACCGGCGAGTACTTGGAGGTTTGCATGCTCATTGTTGACGCATTGCAAGGGGGCGGCGTGGGGGAGCTTGCTGCTATGTCGGAGACGGCGGGCGTGGCTCCGGGCGCGTGCGATGCATTTGCCCAGCACGAGGAGCTCGGGCGGCTTACCCCCGGTGACTGGCAGCGTGAGCAGTGCGCGGATGAGCAGCTTGGCGCGTTACACGCCTTCTTGGCCGATGGCGCGCTCCCTCATGACGCGGCGCTTGCTACACAGGTGAAGCAATGGGCGCAGCACTGCACTCTGCGCGCCTGTGGAGACAGTCAGCTGCTAGTGCGCAACCCCCCTGACGCCCCCAACGTCGCGCAGATCGTCGTGCCCCGCTCCTTGCGTGCCCTTGTTCTAGATGCCTTTCACGGTAGTGCATGGGCAGGTCATCAGGGCATCAAACGCACTCTAGAGCGTGTACGTGCACATTGTTGGTGGCCTAGTTGGACGCGCACAGTCAACTACTGGGTTAGTCATTGTTGGCCTTGCCAGGCGTACAAGAACACTGGCAAACTCTCGCGCCACCCCCTCGTTTGGCGTGAGAGACCCCCCTTTCCCTTTCATACCATCGCTATCGACCATTTTGGCCCGTTGCCCCTCAGTAACAGCGGCCACGCTTACATTCTAGTAGTCATGGACTTGTATAGTGGCTGGGTGTGGTGCTATCCTATCACCCCAGACAACTTCAACTCTGTTGGCACGGCTCACATCTTAGTCAACCAGCACAGCACACTCCATGGCACACCTGCCAAACTCCTGAGCGATAGAGGCAGCATCTTCATGTCGGCCCTTGCACGCGCATTCTATCAGCAGATGGGTATGCGCAAGCTGAGCACTACCGCATATCACCCTGAGTGTAACGGCAAGTGCGAACGCTTCATGCAGGAGCTGGCACAAATGTTGGCAATGACAGTCGATAGTGCAGCGGGGGATTGGCCAGATTGGTTGCCTCATATTGCTTTTGCGCACAACACGGCACACAACCGCGCAACCGGCGCGACTCCATACCTACTTGCCACCGGTCGTGAGGCCCACTACGCCTTACATCTCCTTCTAGGCAGGTTGCAGAAGCCCATAGCGCCCCCAGGCACGAGCCCCTCCGTAGCTCACCTTGTACAGGAGCTCACGCAGCGCCAGCGTGCCGCGCACGATGTTGCTGCTCAGCGGCATGCGCTGCGTCGCGACCGTGTGCTGCGGGACAACGAGGCGCTCGCGCGCGCTTTCGGCTTGCGCACACACTACGCGGCAGGCGAGCGCGTGTGGTACTACCATGCGCCGCGCACGCATGCTGCCGCCGGCGACATCGACCTCGACCGGACTTCACCTACGTTCGGCACGCCACTTCGGACGCTGTTCAGCAAGAAGCTGCTCGATCGCTGGCAGGGCCCCTATCGTGTCCTCGCCGTCGGTCCAAGCGTCTTCGGCGGCAAGCCGGTGCAATCCGGTGTGCTGGTCATCGACATGAAGGAGGGCCCCACGCGCGTCACGCGCCACCTTGTCAAGCTGTGCCGTGACCCCACCAACGACAGCGAGGGACCGCCCGGCACACTGCCAGCCGGCTTTGCCCGCTACCTGCTTGCCAAGCATTGGCACGGCCGATCGCCCGGCTCACTCACTGCCGATGACGTCATCGCCGACCCTGAGCGTCACGGAGTGGAGGCAGTGCTGCGCCATCGCCTTGTTGCGGAGGCGCGCAGCCGCGGGCAGCGCCTACAGTACCTCGTACGCTGGGAGGGCGACGTTGCCAATTCTTGGGAGGACGCGTTCAACATGGACGCGTGCCCTGCGGCGTTGCACGAGTACTGGACTTCGTTGAGCCGCGCCGCCGACCTGCGCGATGACTTCGCGATCGACGGCGCCGGCACGGAGGTCGTCAGGCGGGCGCTGCGCAAGGCGGAGAAACAGCGCGGCATCGGAGGCGTCTTAGCTGTGTGTGGGCGGGGGTCATACGAGCTTGCGCCCGGCGCGCATGTTGTCATGTCGGCACCCAGTAGCAAGGCATTGCTCAGCACCGCTGTCAGGGGTATGCAGATCATGGTGGTATACCAGATGACTGCTTCTGACGGTGCAGTGTATACACAGTGGCATGAGGGGGAGGTCGTGGGCATAGTGCAGTCCGCAGCCCGCGCACGCAAACAGGCACCGCGTCTTAGGGTGTTCTGGGTTGATGAGGGCAAGTACTCTTTGCTGTCACTTGACGCTGACACGTATGGCACCGAGCCTACGTCACCGCAAGGCACTTGGTTTCTGTGTGGTAGCAAGACACAGATTGCTGCGTTTACCGCCGAACAGGAATGGGCAACCATCAAGCCTGTCGTCGACGAACTGAGAGGCGAGCGGTATGTGCTTCTGTGTCTGGTGATGTTTGAGGCAGCACGTCGTGGCAGTGATGGCAGGGCCGGCAGAGTGGTTGAGTACCCGCTCTGAGGCCATGTACATGAAGAAAATGATTTCCTCGACGGTGGCTACAACCAACTTAAAGCAATTAGTGCAGCGTGTACCCACAACACCTGAACTTCTTGCCAGCCAGCCTTGTGCCTGACAGCACTGTTTGTGCAGGCAGCAACAATTGCAGAGGCAAGGCTTCGCAAGCACGCTACCTGGTTGCAAATGGCACACAGCGCGGTGAAGGCGCATGATGGGCCATACGACAGGCATGGGTTCTTATGACATAGTCTAGGTTTAGATGCAATGTTGTGGGCGGCACGTCAGGGCTGCCCCCCTGGGGTGATTTGATGCCGGAATGATGTGACGGCGTCATGTTGTGCTTATGCTACCGATTAGAGGGGGCGCATCACGATGCCGGTCGCTTGTGCCATATGCATTTGAACCGTACATGCATACCAATGCCTCTGCTTGCAATAAACTTCTTTGATCGTTGTTGGTGCCTAATCTGCCCTGAAGTCGTTGACACGTGCTGCTGTCAATGTGACTTGCATCGGATGCAACATTGTGATGTGACGTGAGCACGACAAACCTATTGCTACTAGTATGCCATCTTGTGTCAAGTTAGCGGCTGCATTTAACATGTGCAAAGCTGTGTCGATATTTGTTTTCGCTGCTGAAGTGCTTGCTCACCTGTACAACAGCAAAGGCAAGGCACATTTGCACTGGTTGCGTTTATCAGCGGGCGTCACGGTCCGCGAGCGAGCGCGCGCCCGGCGCAAGCCTTCTACTACAACGCCTCCTTCGCGCCACAGCGCGCTTCCAGCCACTTGAATCGCTGCATTTTGATGGCTTACAGTCATATGATGATGTTTGAAGACACACCAATTGGTGAAAGTTACTACTCTGTACTTGCTAATAGTCTGTGCACGTGGTTGCATGATACGGTGGGTGCTGACTGAAACCCCCCTGTCCAACATTTGGGGTTGGCCAGTAAAAAGGGTGATATGATTCGAGTCTTGCTGGTAAAAAGGTCACAAAGATGTCGAACAAGACGGTACATTTCAACTGGCAAGAAAGGATTGAACTGTGCCAATATTACATCCTTTCTTCACTTCAAGTTTGAAGTCTGCGGTGTTGATGACCCCGGCATAGGGGGGTTTGTAGAGGGAGTCCCCAGAGACAAATGGAGGAGTGTTGTTGTGCTTCGCTGTAGTTAGGGGGGGGGCAATTGCTTTTTTTAAAAAGACAAAAGGCCGCCGGGGTTTATGTTTGCTTCTTGGCTGCCAGTGGGACTGTGCGACGCCGTGTGAATGGCTCAGCCATTGTGGCAGCTTGAAAGGAGCACTTGCAATTGTTCAAACTACTACGATAGACCTCGCAGACAGCGGATTTGCATCGTTGTACGAAACCAGATTCCAGATTTCAATCAAATCGGTTCCTACAATTATATTGTTCCACGTTACAGTACTGCAACACCTAAGTACATACACAAAGCAGCCCAGTTGGGTCAGTAAAACTACCAAACAGGCGAATCAAAGAGTTAAGTAGCAGTCTCAAACTCCGTCATCTGGCATGGCTTGCCAGACGGTACTGTGTGCTACACATGTGCTGCAGCTGCACATCAATTGGTGAACCGGCTCGGACTCCGAAACTCTAGTAGCTGAATTCTCAAGGGAGCTTCAAGTTGTGGTTACTGCAGTGTCACAGTGGCTTAGAAAGAAGTGATGATGGACACGAAAACATGAACAACAAGTTACCCACTCAGGCTGGCACTGTGCGGAGGTCCCATTTCCACACCAGCCGGCATCGAGTGCGAACAATTATTGCGGCCATGATCATGCAGCCTCACCTCCGAGCCACGCCTGGTAACCCGAAGGCTTACTTGCAAGCTGTGACAAGGGGCCATCTGTCAATCGGGTCATGATGTAAGGCTGCAACTACTAGTAGGACAGTGGTAGGGATGTGTGCTAGTAAGCTTATCTATAGATGCAGAAAATTCAAGTTGGACCTCATGTTGCATATCAGGAATTGCTGAGTCACGTCAATGATGTCATATGCAATTAATTGCAACCGTTACTGCTGCGCCAAGGAGTTCCAGGCCTGCAACGTCCTTGAGGTGCTACTAGCAGTATGTCGGACCCTGCACAGCTGCACATCAGCACCAGGCTTAGCAGTCCACCGTCACGAGCTCAACTGTAGGTCAAGACATCAGCATACTATGTAGTACGTTTATCTTTGCCGTGTAGTCGTAGGAACTGCGGGAAGAAGCAGCAGCATGAGCAAGAGCATAACTTGAAGATGTCAAATAGCAGGCTAGCAAAGCGCTGCACCAAGTCAAGGTCCGCCTTGTAGCATCAGTCTGAGACACTTGGTCACTGTGTGCATGTGGCATGAAAGTATTACTTGCATACCAATGCATGCATAGTATTGAGAAGCAGCTGTTACAGGAGGCTGTTGAAACAGTCCAAGACTCATGATGTTGACTCTGACGTCTGCCATTATTGGTGATCTCACTGTCCTGATATTCATGTTGCATGATTCTCATGGAGCGTGACTGGGCCACATCACCACTAGAATCATTCACAGCCACTGTGACTCACAGTGACAGTAGGACCCCTGAAACCTACCCATATATCAAGCGCTGCGTATTTCACCATGCCCGCAACTTGAACCTCAAAGTGTACTATGCACAGATCCTGCTCAGGGCATAGCTGTGCTCGCCAATGATGCAGATGCGTACAAGACCTGATATTTCTGCAGCCGCGAGCACTTGCATATGCTGGGTCGTTTTCACACGCTAAGCTGCGTACTGCTTTGACTGAGTAGCGCCACAACCTCGCATGTGGTAAGCTGCGCTTTGGCGCACCGCACTCGTGTGGCATTTCGATCGACCGCCACCGCTCACGGCGTGATGCTACCACGCAACTACACAGGTCTCAGCAGCGGTCAGCAGAATTGAGGGTGATCACCGCCGACAGCGCCGTGTGGACTTCACCTGAGCGCTGCCTCTAGCGTAGCCACGTAGCGCTGCAGCCTGCAGCACATCACACTGGGGGTGTGCCTGCTGAGCATTGCGCACGGCCGCCAGCGCTCCACAGGTGCGCAGCTGCGCGTGACACTGGCGATCTGCGGCCTGTGCCACGATTGTGAAAAAGGTGGCACCCATCTGCTGCAACATGTGATGGTCCGTGTGTGCATGCATTGCCGCGGCTACTGCTGTGCATACTGCATTGACATCAAAAGAGGCTGGAGCGCAACTCGGAGGCGGCTTAGAGAACGCCGCCTTGAGAGCATCCGTCTGATGGTGCAAGTCAGCGTGCATCGTTGCTGATACCGCTGCGATTACCGCATCGTTGTCATACGTTTGAAAGCACCTCGAAATCAGATCGTGCAGCGCAGAGAGAGCCTTCACCTCAAGTGTCGCGCTCTGCGCAGCATCGCTTAACAAGGCAATGCAGAGCTCGCACCCTCCCGCCTCCCGCAGCTTCATACGACTGGCATCGCTGTTGGACGCAAGGACCTGCACCGCCATGAAAGCGTGAATCTGGAGAAGCTCGTTGTCCGGGAAAGCGCGGATCGCTCTTAGCGCAGCCTGCGCTGCGCCTGCTGTCGCTAGCCGATCCCGATTAACGGCACGCGCTGCCAATATGCTTATCGAGCACATCCCCATCCCCTGCAGGATCAGCTCATCGGGGTGCCTGTCTAGGGTTGAAATCAGGCCCTCGCACACGCCAGCGTCCTCAAGTGCTGCTGTATGGAACTTGCCGAGCGCTGAAGCTGACTGCACCGCCCGCAGCCGCATGTCCGGGTGGCAGAGGGCGCTTTCTGAGGTGAGGATGGCTGCGAGGGCTCTGCAGGCACCCGCTGCAACCAGCCTGTCCGCGTTGACTTGATGCGGACCAAGCGCGACGACGGCATCTAGCGACGACCGCAAAAGGCGAGCATCTTCCGCGCCCTTGCGTAGGGCTGCAGCTACCGCCTCGCACGCGCCTTCGTCGCCGAGAGCTGTGGCGTTGAAAGTGTTGTCTGCGGCTAGCAAAGCAATTGCTGCAATGCTGTCCCTCTGCACCTTCGCGCTCTCGCCGTGTGCCTTGACTACGTGCATGACTGTTGTGCAGCCCTGCTGTCCAAGCTGATTTCGCCGGAGCGCCTGCGCGATGCCTGATATAGGTTCCTTTAGCAGCCTGCGCACCGCCCGCATACCCCACTTAGCTGCTATCCTCGACTCGTGAGTATTCAGGCATGCCACCACTGCAGCGCAGGCATTGGGAAAAGGATCCCTCGCCATGAGCGACAAGTGTGCACGCAGGAGCTAATAGTCTGACCCCTACACTGCCGCTGTGACAGTGCAACAGTGCACTCGCCCTCTCTAGACTCACTGGTTCACTGGTTATACAACTTCAACTACACAACTTCGCACCAGTGCAAACTTCAACTCGTGAGCGGTGGATGGTTCACAAAGTTTACACCAGCCTGCGCCGCCATGGGACACTCCCACCGGAGCGGGTCGCTGAAGCAGACCAACAAGAAGCACAAGGGTACAGGGGCCAGCAAGCGCGCCACCACAGCCAAGGCAGGGCCAGGCCGAGTGGAACGCACGAGAGCTTCGTCTGTAGCCAGTCAAGATCGTAGTCTGGCAGCTGCAGGTCGCATGCAGAGAGCCAATCAAGCCAAGCAAAGACGAGATCAGAAGAGGGAGGCAGTATGGCTGCAGAAACGGGTGGGGGGCGGTGCTGCTGCACCGAAAATTGCGCTCTGGATCCCACTTTCACCCCTAGCCGACTGCCATGCTGTACAAAGCTTACTGCTGAAGGAGGCAGCTGGCATGGCGCAGCAAGCTGTCCACAGTGGACCCGACGCAGAGGCGGTTTCAATGAGCACTGTGTTGTTCTCGCAATACAAGCAAAGAGTCACCTTCGTGCACCCCAAGCGCAGTGCGATGGACGTGCTAGAGCTGGCGAAGGTGGCGGATTTGGTGCTGCTGGTGCTGCCAGTGCAGCAGGGCACCGAGCACGCTATTGATCAGGTAGACCTCCTGCTTCTATCTTGTTTTGAATGCTTCTGTCTTGTGAATGCTAGGTCTTTCGTGCAAACTCAACTGTGCATGGCTATGCTGCATTCAACCGTTGTTTATGCTGTGCCTGCACATGGTCGTCTCTGTCTTGCAGAGACAGTGCATTATGATGCTGGGGTATGACCAGTATATACGGTACATATTGTGAAACTTCAGCCTCAGTTCCTGATCGACAATTGCAACAGGGAGGTTTCCGTACTGTTGTCAAGGTCTATTCACTTTCCTTGACAAATTAATCCTGCACTGACCATACATTTTGGCCTCTGCAGGAAGGGGAAACAATGCTGACCATGCTCAAAGCCCAGGGCCTTCCGGCAGTGGTGGGCATCACCCAAGGCCTGGACGCTATAAACAACGGCAAGCTCGCCAGGGACTTGCGCAGCTTCGGGCAGCGCTTCTTCCACACCGAGTTCACGGACGAAGTGAAGTTGGCGGACGCAACGAGCGGCGTACAGCTTGTGCGAGCGGTTACAAGCGCTCCTGTGCGGCCGATTCACTGGCGCGGAATAAGGTCATATATGCTGGCGGAGCATACGGAGGTGGAGCCGGTCGAGGGCGATGCTGACGTGGCCAACTTGAAGATACGCGCGTGAGTTTTTGGTATGGTGAAGTTTTAAAACACTAGGTGATTGGAAGCTGATGCGCTGCCTGCAATGATGGCCACCATCGTGTTGCACTGCTCCTGGTGTACACGGCACCAGTGGGTATGTTGGTATGACCTGGTTGCATACATGCGCACTTATATACTACCGGGGCGAGGCACGTGTTGTTTTAAAAGAGATATGGAGACTGATGGCACAAGTGTATGTAAGTGATGATGCAATTTTGGCTCTGTGCGCACTCTGTCACCAGGTGATTATGAGGTGATTGCCGTGCGCTGTGAATAAGCGCTTTTGTGGCATGTGCACAAACGCAAGCGGCGCATGGGATTAGCCTTCACTCGCAGCTTACATAACTAACAATGACTCGACGCTTGTCATTTTTAGTGCTGCAGCCATGCGGTGACTTGAGTTTCGTACAGGCGCTGCTGGGCACGAGCAATTTTATTAATTGAAGTTAAGCACCTTCAATTGAAGTTGAATGTTAAATCTCCTGCTGTGTCTGCAGGTACGTGCGCGGGCGGCCCCTGGGCGTCAACCAGCTGGTGCACCTCTGCGGCCTGGGGCAGTTTCAGCTGTTACGCATCAGCAGCGCTCAGGAGCCCTGTCCGATGCGCGCAGCACGAGACGATGGACTGCCACAGGGGGCAGCAGCAGTGCTCGCCGAGGCAGATCCCGAACTTCAAGAGGATCTGGAGATGGAGGCGCAGGTGGATGACCTGGCGGGCGAGCAGACGTGGCCCACAGAGGAAGAGGCGAGTCAACTTCAATGTAGCTGAGTCCATGTTGAAGTTGAGGTTCCGTGCGTGCAGATGTGGCCCACGGAGGAAGAGGCGAGTCACTTCAATATTGCTGAATTCATGCTGAAGTTGAGAGTCAGTGTGTAGCGGGATTGATGCCAGCGTTGTGCTTTCTGTCGCAAGCTGTTGTGTGTTGCTGAAACCACCTCTGGTCGAGTTCAAGTTGCTGTTGAAGGTTTCGTGTGTGTGGCAGTGTGACATGTCGGTATCGCTGCTTGTTTTTTTTGTGTCCCCACGCAACAATGTCGACCAAGATCGCATTGGCCTGGGTAAGTGCTGTGGCCGATCATCAACGCCATGCCTTTTTGTTGAAGCGTTGCATGAGGGTCAGCTGAGGGATTGGTTCGGGTTCGGGCTTAGCCTAACCCTAAACCTAGGTCTCCTGCAGACACACACCCCCTGGGCGTTGCGCAAGCTCGCCGGTCGACGCAGTGCAGCTTCTCAATGTGCTGTCCTCGCTGACCCCGCTCTGCGATGCCCCTGTAACGATGCTGCCACTCCAACAGCTGGCTGCAGCTGCCGCACTGGAGGATGACAGTGACAAGCCAACTGCCAAACGGCCTCAGGGCTGGTCCACCTACCAAGCCGCCTGGCTGGAGTCATCTGATGCTGCTGCTGATGCTGCGGCACCAGCAGATGACATGGGTGATGTTGCAGCAGCACCTGGAGGTGGCAGTGAGGGGGCTGCAGGAGGGGGGGTGATAGAGGCGGAGGATGGGGAGCGGTGGCTACAGGGCCCTGATGAAGAGGACGACGGTGATGATGATGGTGGTGGTAAGTGACTACGGCTGATGTTGTTTACTTGGCAAGTTGCAGAGGTGATGGTGGCAAGTGGTCGTGATTGTTGCTGCTTTCAATCTAATTATGTCAAGACAATGGTGGCAAGTGTCCGTGGCAGTCCTGTCGTGGAATCAGTGCTGGAATTGGTCACTCATTAAGATGATAGTCCTGGACACGGCGACTTGCTGAGATGACATCGTCGTGGTTGCTGCTGTCAGTGTGATGGCAGACAATTATTATTGATGGCGGCCAGTGGCCGGGGGCTGCTGTCATAGATACAGTCAAAAGCGTGCTGATTTGGTGGTTCATGCGCAGTTAGTGGTAACTATGGGTGCTGAAGGAACATTCCAGGCGTGTGACGGGAATCATTGCTATGTTTGAACCATGCGTTGCATATGGCATTTCAGGTGTGGTACAAGGTACTCTGGCACTGACCCAACTATTCTGGTTGCAAGCACCAACAATCCAGCTACCTCATGATGACTCTATGGATGTTGTGCATTCTGCCTCTGTGCAGACGGCATGGAGGTAGGTGATGATGCTCAGCTGGCCCGCAAGAAGGCGGAGGAAGGGGAAGAGCGTGAGTTCCCAGATGAAGTGGGCACGCCAGAGGACGTACCTGCACGCAAGCGCTTTGACAGGTATCGCGCCCTCAAGTCCTTCCGCAGCAGTGCCTGGGACCCTAAGGAGAGCCTGCCCAGGGACTACGCGCGCATTTTTCAGGTATGTATGTATGACTGTTGTACATACATGAGCAGCACTATTGTGTACGTAATGGCGGTATATATGAATAGTTGCGCACATGATGGTATGGGGTCAGCTGGTCGACACTAACGTTGTGTTTGACCGGTTATGTATGTATGGCTATTGGGATGAGTGAGTCAAGTCGTGAGTCACAGGTAGTGCTCAACTTATTGAGTGCGCCCTGCAGATGTGCCGTGGGCCATGCCAGCAGCAATGACTCTACGCTGGTTGCTACTACACTCTGCACGCATGAACACTTGCGCGTTTGAATGGTTTCAAGGAGCAGCTACGCACACTGTGAATGTCTCCTAATATGGGTTTAGATGTCTCCCAATATGGTTCTAGGAGTTGGCAGGCAACATCTGCAGCTTAGCGTTGAAGCGCCTGCTTGCAGTAGTTGCAGCAGAGTAAAGCAGTAGCGTCTTCAAATTATGCGCGCCACTGTCTGCAACCATCATCTGCAGGACTGCAACTTGAATAATGTTGTTTCATTTCACTAATCAACAGTATTTTACAGGGCGCAGTGCAGACTAGGCTGCTGCATTGACGCAAGCTTTTCGATTGCATAGGCAACCCGGCCTCCCTTGGGCCTTTATAAATACAAGTCCATAAGTACTTTACAGACAAGGAATTAAGGCGTGGATTAGCTGCAGACTTGTCCGACGTTTGTATGCGGTGGGGGAGACAATGCTTATGCTCTCGTAATTTACTATGAACAGAGTTGATGTTTGCACTTGAAGTATGCACCTCCGGCAGGTTATTCTGGCTCTTCTCCTACTGCATGAGAAACAGTCCAGTTCTTACTGCCCAGAATCACGTGATGGTGCATATACTGTGCCGCCCGCACTGCGAAACCTGCGCCGCCATTTTGACGGGCGCCGCCAAGCCAGTGGGCTACATTTGAGCTACATACAAAGCAAAGTAGTTGCCTGACACAGCTCACCGGCCACCTGTCGGCCTTTTGATGTTGAAGTTGCTGAGGTTTTTTGAGGTATGGATCTCATGCAGGACGCTCTCGCTTGTGTCCTTTCCCTGGCTGAAGCTCATCACCCGCCTGCTCTATTGATGTGATATCAATGCTGGCACACAGGAGCTTCGCTCATACTTCACCCAGCAACAATGTGCAACTGTAGACGTGGTAGTGGTCTGTACACGTATGTATACCGAGATCGTCAGCGCTCTAAGCCTTACCCTAACAGAAACACTCATCAGGCAGCCTAACCCTGACCCTGACCCAACCCTCGGTTCCATGCGTCGGGTATGCTGAGTAGAGTGGCTGATGCTCTCTCGCCTCTCTCGGCTGCCGCTGCTGCCGCAGTTCGACGACTTCCTGGCCGCCCAGAAAGCGGTGCTGCGTGAGGGCGAGGCCGTAGAGAAGGACCAGAATGAACAGCTGGTACGGCAGGGGTACGCACCCAGCGCGCGCGCCGCGTCATCGCGCTCCCGCGCCAGCAGCATGGCCGCTGCTGCCACGCACGCCGACGGCGGCATGGATGTCGACGATGACGATGCTGCCGCTGCTGCCGCTGGCGCTGCTGCTGCTGGTGCCGGCGGTGCTGCTGCTGCAGCTACTGCTGGTGCTGGCGGTGTGGGGGATGGTGTCATGGAGGGCTGGGGGGGGGGGAGCGATTTCGGCAGGGGGAGCGCGATGGGGGGCGGCGCGGTGGCGGGGCACCAGGGGTTCATTGCGTGCGGGACGTACGTGGAGCTGGTGGTCGCGCGCGTGCCGCTGGAGGCGCTGCGGAGGCGTGCTGCGCGCGCGCTGCCGCTGCTGGGCTTCAGCCTGCTGCAGTTTGAGCAGAAGCTCAGCGTGCTGCACTTCCAGGTGGGTTGCACAATTCTATCAATGGATGTGTGCAGATTAATGCTCTCTTTCGCTTGGAGGTCTTGATGTTGAAGCTGTCAGAGTAATACATTTGCGCGCGGACGTTTACAGTGTGTACCGATTTGTAGGTCTTGGAGTTAGGGCTGTGCGAGGAACACTTTGGCGGTGGCATGCAACCCTGATTACTCATATTGTAGGGAAGTGCTCAAGCGCAATGTATAGTGAAGCTGTCAGTGAGATATGACTCTGCAGGCTCTGGTGCTGTTGCCACATGCCAGCACGCATGCAAACTAGAGGAGCTACACTACAACACTTCTACTACCGCATGTGCAGGCACTAGACGTGCCACGCTAAATAATCGTTTGAGGTTTACACTTCACTTTGTTTTCACTACATGTGTGACTCTCCGTGTTGAGCAGGTGATGCGCACGGCAGGCTACGAGGCTCCCATCACCAGCAAGGAGCGGCTCGTCATTCAGTGCGGCTTCAGAACGTGGAGCGCAAAGCCCATCTTCAGTCAGCTCAACCTCAACTGTGATAAGCACAAGGTGTGTCGGCGTTAGGTGCAAGTGGCTGGCTGCAAATGCCATGTAGCTGGGGTCTGCTGTTTGAGATAGTGCCAGATTTGTACGCAGACTTCCCAAGCACCATGTTTTGGGTAAATGATGTCGTCAATCTGTCCGACGTGCTGATACCTGTTTGAATTTTAAAGCGTTTTGTGAGCGTACTGCGATTGCTGTGAGCTCTGCTGGTATTCCAGATCATGTGCTGTGCTGTTGTGTCAAGTGCTTGTGCCACGGTCTGGACAGATTGTGAGGTTGATGATAAGTCATCGTAGCGACCTGCTTGAGCCTCGCGTAGGAACCTTACAGCACGGTATGAGATCACTAGATCAACAACTACCCCAACAACTATCAGTCTGCTAAAGAGGCATCATTTGTGACCACCTTCATCATCTTCAACTTGTGACGTTCCACACCACCGCTGTTTAGCATCTTCAACCTGTGACGCCACACACCACCCTCTGCCCGCAGTTTGAGCGCTTCCTTCAGCCAGACCGCTTCTGCGGCGCCTCTGTGTACGGCCCAGCCACCTTCCAGCCAGCCCCCGTTCTGCTCTTCAAGGAGACGGTTGATGCTGCTGGTGCAGTGACTGCCACACAGCTGGTGGCCACTGGGTCGCTTCTGGGTGTTGACCCTGACCGGATTATCCTCAAGAAGATCATCTTGACGGGGTACCCTCTCAGGTACTATGTCGTAAGAAATGCGGTATGTTCCTTTGTCTATGTTGCCATGCTGATACTTGGTTCGTCCAAGCTGTCCTCCGACCTCCTTGTGCTGTCAGAGTGACCTGGTGTGTACTTTTTGAAGTACCTGTATACGTGTGGTGGCTCTGCACGTGTAGCCGTGCTTGAGCTGCGTCTGACCTGGTGACCATCGACTCACATCTGTTGTAAGTGTTTCGTGAATTGTATATGTGGTAGAAGTTGCAAGTAAAGTGGCGGCGGTTGCGCATTTAGTGGGCAGCTGCCAACCTAGTGTTTCTTTGAGTTCTTTGCAATAGCGTCATGCGTGTGAGAAGCAAACCTTGTACTTTGCCTCAATTTGTATGTTTGTCAATTTTGCGGTTGGTGATTTCTGCGTCGTTCAGCCTCTGCTCAAGGGTAATCGCATGAACTTCGCAGAGCAAGAATGCTTGCAGCGTGCATAGCAGTTGGGTGGTATGACAAGCATAATTGAAGTATTTCATTTTATAACCAATGTGTACATACATACACCTTCAGCTGAATGCCGTGCGATTGCGTGTTTGTTTTGCAGGGTGCACAAGCGACGTGCGGTTGTAAAGTACATGTTCAACTTCCAGGAGGACGTCAAGTGGTTCAAGCCCGCGGAATTGGTGACCAAATACGGCTTAACAGGCCACATTCGCGAGCCAGTGGGCACGCATGGTCTCATGAAGGTCATCTTCAACAAGCACATCAAGCAGAACGATACCGTATGTTTGCCGCTCTACAAGCGCGTGTACCCCAAGTTCGATGGCGAGAGGCTTGAAGTTCTGTAAATGCATGCCTCTACATACAAGCAAGCTGCTCATTGCAATGATGAAATGCATTTATGCGCCTTGGTGCTGTGTGTGCTGTGCCACCATCTTGAGGTGTCATTGTTGGTGCGAGTGATGCCGTACTCCAGTCATGGCTATTGTGTTTGATGATGCGGTGTCGAATTATTGTGATCTGCCACTGCCAATACTCTCAGGCACCTGTGTGCAAGTGCATCGTTGCATTGCGTTCGATTGGACTGCATTGTGCCTTGCTCTCGTCGACTCAGTCCCAGGTGCTGCATGCAAGAGTCTGTTGTCACACTGTTGGTTTCACATGCTTCTCTGACATCAAAGGGCCTGGGTATTGCGAATTAGCACTTCAGAGGACAAGGGACTGCAGAGGAAAGATAACACGAGGACTTGAACCAGCGCCAGTGGTGACTGTGACCACAGAAGCTTAGAACCTGGACACATACTGTTAGGAGTATATTGCTAGCCTGCTGCTGGTGCTCAACACAACGCTTCGCATGGGAGTGCAAGTGGGCAAACACCTTGTTGCAATGACTCGCCAACCAGGCATGACTGAGTGAGGGCTTGCGTGCGAGGCAGCAATTTGAGGGCGGCCATAACACATGTAGGTACTCACGAATGCTGCAGTATATGGCAGGAACAGCGGTGAACGATATAGCTGCCATGCTTGTGTGCCCAACATCAATAGGCAGCATCTGACTGAGCTGTGAAACTCCCGACTGCCTGAAAGCAGGATGCAAGCAGATTGCGCAGAAAACGAGCAGTGACCTGAGAAGAGACAAATGCATCCCTGTTTGGCAACTACACAGAATATCAATATTATGGATGTGCTGTGGGCCAGGCAAAGCCTTGGTTTGCTGCGATTGCGGGAGAGGGGCTGCTATTTACAGAAATGCCATATGTAGGCAGAGGGAGGGGAGAAGGCTGAACTGATTCGCGTATCGTCATCAGTCAAGAAGTAGTAGCTCTGCAGGCTACAACTGTGCGGCGCATCTAGAATAATGCAGCAGCGGCAGCGGAACCATCATGTAGGAGCATACGCCAATGACCATTGACCCTACTACTGCTGACCCTAATTGCGAGCATCAGTGACCTCTGCAGGAGCGCCCTCAAACCTATCGTGCGCCTTGCCATCCAAAAACGTCTTGAAGCGCCGCGACGCGTTACACGTGAACCAGAAGGACAGGCAGTAGCGCGTGCCTTCCGTCACCAATGCGACTTGGTGCTTGTTCTCCCTTCCTGCGCTGAATGAGAGCACCAGCCCCGGGGTGGGCTTCACCACCATGGGGGGAGATTCCATTCTGAAGAGCCCCCCTTCAAAGTCGACTCCCTGCTCTGAGAGATAGAGAAGGCCACTGTAGTCGTAGTGGTCGGTGCTGCACATAGGGGTAGGGTTGGGGTCGGGGTCAGAAATAGGGTTACACAGCAGAGCGATAGCGGGGCGACATACACAGTTTTGATAAAACTGGCGTGCAAACACAGGGTGCTACTCTGCAGGCTGTGTTTCTGTGCATGGGAGGCTGCAATCTGGTCATGGCATGTTTTAGTGTTCGACTTAGGGTAGGGTAAGCCTAAGCTAGGTCTACAGTAGAGGTGTACATGAATAACAGTTTCACTGTCATGAAGCAGCGAAAGTTTTGAGAAGCTGTTTTGCAGAGCGTGCTTCACACTGCACTGCATCATGCTTTGACTTTTGTCATGTCAAAGTATGAGCATGTAGGTGTGTACATAAACATGCGCACATTTCATGCATGCATCCATCTCTGAAATGATACATGCCCTCAAGCATTTGTTCATGCTTCACCTTTCTTTGTCCACATGCATGTGCCAGTACTCGTCGTGCATGCTCTTGGGCTTCCACTGGCTGTTGCCAACCAGGCGTGTGATGAAGGTAGGTGCGGTGAAGTAGAGGAAGTCCAATTCGAAGCTGGCCTGTACGAAGGCTCGTATCCGCTCCACAATGTCCCCATAAAACCTGCATGACGTATGAATGTATGTATGGAGGTGCGGCACATGAAGGTCAAGATTGGTGGGGCATGTGCAGTGGCACAATCTGTGGGAGTGCACACGCTTCAATGAAGCTAGAAAGACCCCCCCCTCCCCACACACTCCCGAATCGATGGCGCTATTGCATGTGAATAGCACATCATCTGCCACTCATATGATGCACATTGCTGGAAACTGGTGACTGCCGCATCAGCCATACATACACACACAAGTGCACACAGAAATTAATAAAAGTACGCACACATGAATACATACATGCACCACTGCGCTGAGCAATGCGCTGACTTGTCTGCCTGCCTTCTGACCAGCAAACAGGAACTCTGGGGGCAAAGTTGAAGTCGCCTATCAACATGCAGCCCCCTGCGTTTGACGTGCCTGTCCAGTTCTACTGTGCCTACAGCGGTTGCCTACAGTCCACCTTTTTTGTACATACCGTCCCTCCCATCCACATCACTGCATGCCAGCCTCCATCGCCTAAAGTGGCAACTGTGGCAGCCCACACATGAGCATGCACACACTGTGCAAGAGGAGCGCTTGAACACATGGTATTGCTCACCTGTACTCGTCCACAGAGTACAGACTCTCGCGCCCCTTGTAGATGTTGACGACGCCCTGAGGGTCCCTCAGAAAACCGCCGTTGATGTCCAGAATTGTGGGGCCCCCCGCTTTGCTCCGCCCTGCCATGCCGCGCTCCGCCATATCTATGAGCAATGCCACTTCGTCCTTGCTGGCGAATTCGCTCATTGCGATGCGGGCGCACGACCCGGGTACGTCAGGCCGCGGATGGCATCCAGGAATAAAGGGAGTGTAGTGATCTGAGGCGCAGGTCACGTTGAAGCGACACCCCTGAGGTGCCGGGCAATCGCTGCCAGTCAGGTACACTTCGTCCGTTGCATGTTCAGCCGCCTCTGCTTGCGTCCGTCGTTTTCGTTTCGCAGCTCTGCTGTGCTCGTGCGTCGTCTGCGTATTGTCATCGTGCACCCTAGTAAAGTGCCCGAAAATCGCTGGCGGCTTCCCCCCCGCCATGCGGAGGTACACAAAGCCTCCAACAAGAGCTATGCCTACTGCTGCTATCAAAGCCAGCATATATCTGCTGACGAATATACTTGTCCTGCTACGGGTCCTCTTGATGGGAACTGGCTGCTGTTCTGAGATGACAGGCCTCCGCTTGCGCACCATGATCGCCTCTGCTTCTTCTCAGCGCACCTCCTTGTCCATCTAGTGCCAAAGCCGTGTCTGGCTTTCGCCCAATCTCCTTTCGGTGCTCAGCTCAACAGGCTTCCGCTTGCAACTAAGCCAGCACGTTCACTCGGTTCGGATCCTAACATCAACAACAACTTCAAGTATTCGTGGATCCATCATCCTCACGCCATGGCTGGAGGCGCTGCTGATGGTGGCGGTGGGGGACGGCAGGGCAATGTGCTGCTCCTGGAGGAGGAGCTGAGAGAGGTGGACTACAGCATCAGGTGCACACAAAGACCACACGAACACACACGCACAGACACGCCATACAGTCCTCGGACTCCTCGCACACGCCTGTTGGACACACCTTGTGCATGTAAAAGTGAACAGCTGCCATAAAACGACAATTGAGCCACTACATATTCCGCAAGCAACAAGACTGTTCACCTCGGAACACAGAGCACGAGCTTCTGCAACTTCTGAATAGTTCAACGAGTAGGCGAACTGAATTGCTGCTCTGAAATGTGTTGTTTGCAGCTGTTGAGTGAACAATTGACAAAAGCGAAACAGTTCGAAGTAGGATGCTTATGGCAACGCTTCTGTGCCGCCATGTTACATTATCAGCAGCTTCTTTTACCAAGTGCTTGCAGAGCTGGGGCGCCGCCGCCGCTGTGCTGTACTTTCAAGATAAATGTATGTGCAGACTATTCTCATGCGTGAGCTGTGCGGCTGATATAGTCTGATAATTTGAAGCTAGCATGATGCCTTCTTGACTTCCTGCATGCAGTCGTACAGAACAAGCAGTCTGAACATGCGCATGAAATGCCTGGGTTGGCAGCTGCCTCATGTTGGATCTGTATAGTCTACCAGGTTCAGCCGTTTCAGCAGGCTTCCAGACACTTCCCCAGCTCTAAGCAACCTAACAATGTACCTCTTCGGGTGTGCATGAAACGCGCAGGTTTCATGCTGATTTACTGTGCCTTGTGCTGTTGCTAGCCAGCTCATGCAACTCATACCTGATGTTGCTGATAATGCACGCATCTTTCAGCATCATATTTTGCGCTGTCACTGTTATGATGCAGCCTACAATGGAAGCAGCACATGATCAGCTGCGGGCATCACAGAGCACATTCAATGACCACATCACCACCAACCGGTTAACGCACTCGACAAAGTGATTGCGTGCCACTCACACCAACGCTTCTGCAGCGGGACTTGCTTGGGCGTGTTGGTGATCTGCCTGCTGTTGTTGGCGGCGATTGGTGCACCTATCTTGACCAGACATTTTCTCATATGCGTGCGTACATAGCACCTTGCATAACTTGAAACCTGTGGAACGTGCAAGCCTGCCACTCAGTTTCCCTTGGTTTGGTCCTTGCAGGCACCTGATCAGAAGCAACATTGAGCTGACGGCAGCGCTGCAAGACACCTACGACACAGACTTTGAGCAGGCGTGGCTTGAGAACAAGGCCACCATAGCAAAGAAACAGCAGCTGGCAAAGGCGCTACGGACTATGATCAAGGAGGCATTGGGACCACATGGTGCCACTGACAGTGACAGTAGTGCAGCATTACCAGAGCCAGTGGACAGTGGTGGAAATGGGACTATGCCTATGGAGTGGGAAGGCCACCAAGAAAATGCCGGGGAAGGAGTAGGGGGCGGTGAGGAGCAGCAAGGGGTGATGCTGTGAGCGTCTGTACGTGTGTGCTCTCATGCCAGAGTGACACTGAACGCTGTAAGTAAATCAATGTACATACACATCAGATGCTGTCTGACAAGGAGTGCTGGTGTTCTCCCTCTGGTGCCCACACGCCAAGTGATGCTTGATATGAACCTTCGCCCTGACTGTCACACCGGTTGCACGATGCGTGCACGATCACAGTAGTTTACCAGACCTGATGTAGCTCCATTTATTTATTTGGCCCTCTGCAGATGCCTGTTCCCTGTCCACAATAAACGCTTTTGAGCGTTGAGAACTGTGGCTGATGCATGTCACATGCAGTCTCCATGCACGCAAGCAGGCAACATGTGGCTTGTGGAGCCAGTAAATTGTGGTGCTTCCTGCAGGGGAGCTTCGGCGCTGTCGTCACCTAATTTTGATCACAGGGTCACAATGTCATGCCGCACATACTTAACCCTAACCCTAACCCTAAAGATGCACGCACAAGCATGCGCAACGCATGAGTCCTACCTGTGGCAACAGAGGTGCGTGCATATGTGTGGTTGCGCGGTCTACAGTTATGTGGGTATGTTTGCAAAGTCTAGATTTATGTGTTTGATGATGTTGTGTGTGGCCGAAGCCATTGTGAGTGGGCCTCATCCAACCTCAATGTACAACTGAGATCGACGCCCCTGAGCAGGAATCAACGGAAAGCGTGAAGGTGCTGAAGTGTATGTGCTAATTATTCAAGAGGGAGGTGGCTCTGTCCCCACAGCATTGCGTTTGTGTGGCCATAATGTTTGCAAGCCTCATAGAAGTCATGACATTGTGGTCCTTATAAAAGTCATCGCTTCTAGGGATATAGAACAACTTTGAAGCCTCGAGCATCTGGCCTTTTTTGCACCCTCAGCGAGAAAGCAGCATCATAGCAGCATCATGCCAATGTCAGGGTATACACGCAACGGTTTGTGCATACATACTTCGAAGTATACATTATTGTTGTTTAGCAAATCTGAATAGGGAGATACGTCTGTTGCAAAAGACTGGTGCTGCCTGTTTGGCAATTGCCTGTTGAACATTAACAGGACAGGCATGTACTGCGGACGGAAACGAAGCTGTCAAAGGCCGGTAGTCAACAGCTGTGTGGACACTGTGTGGTGCTCCAAGAGAGGTATGGGTGTCCGCCTTGCATGGACAGGTGTGCATCCCACAGATGGGCTCTGTAAACTGTAACATCACCGTAGCGCAGGCACAAGGAAGCTCAGACATCTGGCGTCTCATGGCCATCGCGAACATGAGTATGTACATGCATGAACGGAAGCCTGGGATGGGGTTTCAGAAGTCATCCACTGCAATGAAGTAACGAGTACTGCGTGTTTTGTGCCGCTTACAGTGGCGCAGCTCTCACCACGAGCAATACGCTGGCTGATCATGACACCGCCGCGCTCTTCACGCAAGTCCATCCAGCATTGAAGGATTTGTGGCAGCGCCGTTTCGAACGAACTAGCTGTGGGCTGAACGACGGGATGCGATGTGAAGCGCACATAATCGATTTGGCGCGAGCACTATTAGGCAGCAGCACAAGTGCAGCAGACAGTTGACAACTGTGTGGTGGGGGGAAAACCATCCTCACGGGGAACGCATGGCCGCAACCGCGCAATGGGTTGCCACACAAAACGCCCGGGTGGGTGGGAGGATTTTGCAATCAGTCTCCGCCTGAGCTGCAAGCTCCACGTGCCACCTTGGGCAACGTTGGCGTGACTGCTGCATGTCAGCCAGAGACTGCGCCGCGTGTGACTGCACACCAAGACCATAACCCCCTTCCTCCTCATGCCCCCTGCTGGGTCCTGGTTTTTGGCTTCATTTTGTGCCAAAAATGCCGAAAACTTTGAAACTAGCTGTGGGCTGGACGACGGGATGCGATGTGAAGCGCACATAATCGATTTGGCGCGAGCACTATTAGGCAGCAGCACAAGTGCAGCAGACAGTTGACAACTGTGTGGTGGGGGGAAAACCATCCTCACGGGGAACGCATGGCCGCAACCGCGCAATAGGTTGCCACACAAAACGCCCCACAGAGAAAACCCCAAAAGCCCGGAAAGAAAACCCCCACAAGCAGCTGTCAGTCCAAAGAAACACTTGAAGGGGAGGTGGTGGGGGGGAGGGGTTGGCGATCCGGGGCCCGGCCGTAAACGCGTCCAACTCAGCCTCAGGGCGTCGACGTACTACAGAAGGCGCCGCAGGCGTCGTAGATGCCATCACGCCGCAGTGGCGGTCATAACGGTTGTATGTTAATGCCGATGGTATGCAGGAAGAGTCTGGTGGCACGAGCAGTCCAAGCCATTGCGCGTTCCAAGTCGCAGCCGCTTGTGTCCTCATTAAAAAGCCTGTGACCGATCAGTATGACACAAATCGCAGTTATCATCGAGTCATGGCACTTGCGCTTCATGCTGCAGCCCGTCACTGGGTCCCATAGCGAGCGTCCTGTGTGACAACATGAACTGCTATGGTGGTTGCTGTATGTCAGCAGCTGACACTTGGCACTGCTCAGGCCGGGCATGAAACACGCCGAACCTCTCAGATTTGACTCGAGTGCCGCCATAAGCAGCGGCAGTCCTGCAACAGTAGCAGATGAGTAACTTCAAGAACGCTCAACACTCCAGATAGAGGATGGCATATGAGATTCTGAGGACAAGTGAATGTCATTGAGCGCCCCCTGCTGCAGCTACGACAACGATAACCTGTATATGAGGGGTACGCGATGAGCAATCATTACACTGTGAGTGTCAGACTGAGTGACTGTTAGTGTGACACTACATTGCTGCCCCTATGACCGCATACTGCACTCGGTATGTGAGGGGCCGCCAGTAGTACTCAACCGACAGGACACCCCTCGGGACAAGAGGAGACACCATGCCGGGATCCAGTACACTGCATTGGCCGAACACATGCGTCGGGCAACCACAAGAAAAGAAACGAGAGGGAAGCGCGCCGCTGGAATTCGATAGCAGCTGCCTCTACGACCTAAATGTGCACGGTATGTGAGGGTGCTTGTGCGACAAGCTTGCATTACATAGTGACTGTGACTTCTGTTAGTATGACACTGCATCACTGCCCCTACAACCGCAACTGCACTTGCCGATGGTATGTGAGAGGACCTGCGCCGTCACTACTAGGAAATGTAAGAGGCACGGTGCTCCATGTGAGAGGAAGTCGAAGTTCAATTGCTGCCTAACGACCATGGTATGGGGCCGTTTTCGACAAGCATTCAATGCCTTAAAGATATGATTGAGGGCATGACGCTGTTTGTAAAGCGTTGCTGCCCAAGGACCTCATGGGACCACATGAGGTTGAAGTCAAACTTGGCGAAAGCTCCCACATTTTAATAATACAAGAGGTGCGTGCATGCGCTGTACTGTCCAACACTTGCAAGCAGTTGACTACTGCAATTACGGCACTGCGAGCCGAACACACACTGCGGGTGCTCTGCCGCTATGCCGATTGCGCGCGCGCAGACTACTAACATTTCTTATAAAACACGATGCGGAACATGATGCATCGTGGAAGAAAGGAGGTAGGCTGAGTTTGCGGTCGTACACGGAGTGTTGAACACCTGGTGCAGCCAGGGATGGCAAACAGTCTCCGCTTGGGCTGCAAGCTCCACGAGCCACGGACCACGTCCTTTGCAAGCAGTCTCGCCTGCGCTGAAGCTCCACGCAATCATTCTGCAATCAGGCTCCGGGCTGAAGCTCCTTATTTTGCAATCAGTCTCCGCCTGAGCTGCAAGCTCCACGTGCCACCTTGGGCAACGTTGGCGTGACTGCTGCATGCCAGCCAGAGACTGCGCCGCGTGTGACTGCACACCAAGACCATAACCCCCTTCCTCCTCATGCCCCCTGCTGGTTCCTGGTGTTTGGCTTCATTTTGTGCCAAAAATGCCGAAAACTTTGAGTTACGGAAAAGTTGAAGCTTGTGTGATGATGAAGTTTGAGGTTGTTGGAAACTTTGAGTGATGAAAGAGGCCAAAGAAAGCGCGCAGCAGCGCAGGAAGTTCGGCGGTCTGCACGATCAGCCCGAGACTGCTGCTGACCAGCAGAGGTTGCTAAAGGTATTGGAGTTATGCGCCAAAAACGATCGCCTGCCACGAGCGGCCTGGATTCTCAATCAGCACGTCTGCGCCACAGTCAGGGCATACTCAACGTGCCATGCAAGCTTTCTTGCGAGCACTACTTCTTCGGCGGCGCAGAAAGCTATTGTGTCAGAAATACAGGTCACGGCTTTAACGCTGAGCGGCGACTTCGACCCAGAGCCCATCCAGCTAGCTGCCTTCCAGGATGCAGCACCTGCACCTCAGGGATTATTTCAATGGCCGCCTCGGCGCAGTGCCACAGGGGCTGGTCAGTCTACGTGTGGACTCCAGAGCAATCTCAGGGCTCAACCGCATCCTGCGCTGCATGCCCGGAAGCCTTCGGCGTGTGACCATTCACGATGACGACCTGTCGGTGGGAGACGGTGACACTGCGGACGACTTTGAGGATTCAAGCGAGGAAGAGGACCAGGAGGCGGACGCGCCGGAGCAGGAAGCGCAAGCCGCTATGGCGCCGCCGCTACTGGAGCCAGTGGATGGGGAATGGCCCGAGCCGCTTGTACAAACTGCATCGGCGGCTTGGCCGCCAGGCGTAACGGAGTTGACGGTCTGGAACTTCAATTCGCGCCCTTTCCTGCAGGGTCTACGTTCCCTGAGCATCCGCCTCACCGCTGCCTCCATCTTCTACTTGGAGGCGTATCGTGAGGAGGCCATGCAGCCGCCCGTGCCGGTATGGTTCCCAGATCTCGCTCTGCCGAGCAGCCTGGCAGCCCTGCACGTCTACATCGGTGACAACATTCTCTATGACGCGCGCTATCGGCTACCGGTGCTGCCGCATACTCTGCGCGAGCTTCACCTGGAGCTGCCACGCCTGGCCCCTGGTTTTCACAGTCTGTGGGGACAGTTAAGCAGCCGCCAGAGATTGGGCAGAACTTTCTGCCTCAGCCGCTGCCCAGTGAGCTGCGCGTGCTGCATCTGGAGGCGCACCTCTGGCCTGCTGCTGGTCTGCGTGTGCTGCCGCAGCACCTGCACACAGTCACCATTCAGTGTCGCAACATGTACCAGCTGCGGCAGTGTGTTGGCCGCATCTCGCGCAGCCACTTTGGCGAGGATGCACAGCAGTGCTCAGGGCTTGCAACGCAGCAGCTGCCAGCACTCACTTTCAGAGCAGATAAGTGTAAGAAATTTGAGCTGGTGGTGCGCGGGCCAGCTGCATGCTGTGCTGACTCAGTCTGAATACACGCCATGATTGCATCAAGTAAAGCATGACTTGGAGCAGCATCCTGTCGCTCCCCTGTGCTCTGCATGACGGCAACACACTTGAACACTTGCAGGCTGCAGTACTTTGGCCAGGTATGCTTCAACATGTTGGCATACATACCGTATCTTTGCAGAATGCAGCACCTGCAGTTCCTCCCCTCAGTTGAAGCTGAGCAACAGCCTCGCTTGCGCCAGCGTCAGCAGGCACGATGCTGTCGCCACCTTCAACACTGCTGCCAGTCCATCAGTACACACTGATATGCATAACGCAATTGGAATGTCAGTCATGAGCAAAGTTAACAATTGTGGGCACATGCGCTGCTATTGGGCACATATGTCAGGCAAATTGCATGCTCGTGGACACTCTTGCACCCCATCAATGCAGGATGTGACACCATCGCGTAAGGCCTTGTAGGGCATTTCAAGTGCTTGGGTATGCTCTGACAAGCGCACATGGATTGCGTTGTGAGCAGCAAACCTGAACTGTATACAAGCAGTGCTGTGGCCCCCCCATTCAACCCAAAGGCCGAGCGGCACTTGCCAAGTAGGAACTGCAGTCACTGTAGCAATCATGGCGAGGAGAAGCACACTTGATGAACAGCTGAACAGTGGACAGTGTGAGCAGTGCACTAGTGTGGCAGAAGCATGGCATTTGAGCTGTGTCTGAGCTGTGTCCAAAACATCTGAAAATGACGTGCACTATTGTGACCACACCAAATGTGGGGCACCTTATACTGCAATTCACAACAAGCCAAGGTTCAAGCAAATGCCTCCATTCCTTCGCTATTTCCTGAGTATATAGTAGCTGGTACTGTACACATGGGCACCACCATAGGTCCATAGCGAACAAATGAAAACCATCAGCATCAGTGCACAGCACTCGTCAGATGCACTTAGGCATCGCTCACCGCTACTGGTCCGGCTGGTTGGCACGTACATGCAGCGCTCGCGGCCAGCATTATTTGCTTCTCAACTATATTTGCAGCGCAAATATACACGAGTCACAAACAAATGACACGGTTGTACCCCGCAGGCAGTCTCAAAAAATCATCCCACACTTGTGTCAGTCACAGTCGGATGCAAGGCTGCCAGTGGCTAGCTCGCCGACTCGTGCGAGAGAAACTTCTTAATCCTATCGCGACCATACGTAAGAAGCGCATCGATTACGTAATATGATCTGTCAAGGCAGCAGAGGCATAATGTCACCACAACTGCACCACAACACATGAGAATTGGAGTGGTAGTTCACCTGTACGCCTCACCTGTGGTGGTGCGTCGCGTGGTGTTGGGATAATCTGACTCAGGCAACCTGCAAGGATGCAGCAGGTGTTGACAGCAATACCAGATCCCTGCTTCACTCAAACACAGTTCACATGACGCCACGCAGTGACAGCCCAAATAATCGCCTTCTATTTTCTTTTCTTGCCTGACCACGCCAGCGTCAACGGCGTGCCCACAAAGTGCACTCCATCCAACGACACCGCCCCGATGCGCAGCGGAAACTGCACCGACACCGGCAGCGTAGCCGGTATCGAGAACTGCAATGCAGGGGGCGTTGCCGCATCGCTACCGCTCTCAATCACCTGCGCTGCCACACCAATAGGGTCGGCATCTGCGGTGTCGTTGCTGCCATAGAGGCGCACCGCCGGTGCTGCGTCCCCTACGGCAAATATCCCCCTCCCCCTCAGAGTGATGAGCGCTGACTCCAGATCCTTTATGGCAGTTGGCTCAACTGCCTCAAACACGGGGTCCTCGTACAGCGTCAGCGGCAGCGGCGGCGCGGGCGCGAAATCGGAGCCATTGAGCGCCACCGCGCACGAAGCACGGAACGCTTGAGGCGCCGTTGCACCCGCTGAGTCTCCGTCGCTGAGCGCTGAGGAGCGTCCGCTGCGCAGCGCCGGCAGCACCGCCGCCAGCACCACCGTGCCTGCTCCTTCCTCTTCTGCCGCTTGCACCTGCGCTGCTGCCGCGCCGGCTGCAGCACCGGCGGCGGCGCCGGCGGCATCTGCGCTCCCTGCTGCCGCAGCTGCTGCTGCTGCCGAGGAACTGCGCGGAGCGTGCGCAACGCGCCGCAGCGGCAGCGTCACGTCAACGCCCGCTTCTGCACAGACAATGCGAACGCAGGCCGCGTCCGACACGCAGCCCGGCCGGCCCGCGGCAGAGGCGGCGCTGGCGACCAGCCGCAGCTGCGTGCCGCCGGCCAGCGGATGCGCGCCGCTGCCCGCAGCAACGCTCAGCTCCGGCTCCTGGTACGCGGTCAGCGGCGCCGGCAGCGCAAAGAACTCGCCGACGCCCAGCGTCGCCTCCAACTTCAACTCCGCCGCCGCCTCCCCTGCCAGCGGCACCGGCGGCATGGTGAAGGAGAGCTGGCCCTGCGGAGCATCAACTTCAACATTGAAAGCTGCGGCCGTGCGGCCCACGCTGCCGCCGCCCTTGAGCTGCTCCCGCCATGACAGCCGCACTGCCGCGTCAGCGCTCGGATAGAGGCCGGTCCCGCACACGCACACGCGCGCGCCGCCGCGCGCCGGCACAGCCGCCGGCGCTGCCGCCGCCAGCTGCGGATCGTGCAGCGTGAAGATCAGGGTGGAGTGGCTGCGCGTAGCGGCGGCGGCAGGCGCGGATGCCGCCGCGGCGTCGGGCACGATGCTGAGCCGTGCTATGAAGGGCAGCGCTCCGTCAGTGATGCTGGGTGCGGCGCACGTCACGTACATGCTGCGATTGTTGTCGTCATCACCGGCGGCATCGTAGGCGCTGCTGTTGTTGTTGCCGTCGCGATCCACGTGCAGGGCGGCGGGCATGATGAACGTTCTGCAGACGGTTCTGGAGGCGGCGGCGGCGCCGGGGCACTCGTCGAAGACCACCGCCAGCGCCGGCGCTGACGAGAGGGACCCCAGGCCGGCGCCGTCGATGCGGAGCAGCCCTGCTGAGGTTGAAGTTGAAGTTGAAGTGAGACTGGATGGACGCATCACCGCAGGAGTCACGGCCGTGAGTGTCGGCTCGTCGTAGAGCTCAAATGTGCGGCCTGTGTCGGTGAAGTTGCCGCCGGCGGCGCTGAGTGAAACTTCAACTCTCGCTGTGCACGCCTCCGCAAACCGCGGCACGCGGCACAGGATGCGCTGCAGACCGCCGGGGGTATCCGGGAGCGCGTACGTACCCACCGCCGCCTTATTAACGGCCTTTGCGCCGCCACTCTTGCCGACGAAACGCACGACGATGTCGTCGGACCGCCAGAAGCCGCTGCCGTAGAGCGTGAGGTGCGCGCCGCCGGCTGTGGCAGCCATCGCCGGCGCGAGCGACTGTATCGAGAAGGGGACTAGGACTGCGCCGCCGCCGCTGTGCATGCACATGGTAACGGCGGCTTTGCCGGCCAGCGCTTGTACTAGGTGCGGTGTGGTCACTGCTGCGGTGACGTCCGTTGCCGGGTGCGCGTTGCTACTGCTGCTGCTGCTGCCGCCGCTGCTGACTGCCCCCCATGCGTACACGTTGCCGCCACGCGTCAGCGCACAGCTGCGACCGCCTAGCGCGTGAATCTCCGCCACCTCCGCCGATGCGGAAAACACTGTCCGTGTTGGCGTGTGCCGCGCTTTTGTGTCCCCCACCCCCAACTGCCCCACATGATTCAGTCCCCATGCATATACTTGCCCCCGCTCTGATAGGGCAAGAGCGTGAGCCCAGCCCGCTGCCACCGCCACCATTGCGCCCCCTGTTTCTGGGCTTGCAGCTAGTGCCAGCAGCGGCCGAGCCGATTGAGTTCTGCGCCCCGAGCCCAGCTGGCCGCAACCGCCTTCGCCGAAGGCCCAAACTTCACCACCCTTGCCGAGCACCAAGGTGAAGTTGTTGCCGCAGGCAATTGCGGCAGCGGCAATTTTGGGCTTCTTGGCAGGCAGGAAGTGGGTGACCAGGCGCGGCGTTAGCTGTACGCCATTTGCTTGGCACGCAGGGTCGTCTTGTTGCGTCTTGGAGCTGCCGTGGCCTAGCTGGCCTTCGAAGCCCCTGCCCCAGGTGTACACCTCGCCGCTGCAGGTGACGGCTGCGCTGTGAGCGCTGCCGCAGGATACCGACGCCACCTGCTTGCCGGCCAGGCCAGGGATGACTCGCGGAGTATCCCAACGCGCATGCGCCTTGCCACTGCCCAGCTGCCCTTCTCTTCCCTCTCCCCACGCCAGCACCTCCACGCCATCGCCCGCGTCCTGCCTCCTGAGGGCCAAGCAGTGAGATCTGCCTATGCTCACGTAGTGCACGCCCTCTAGATCGGTGTCATCTTGAACTATGTCACCGCAGCTTCCTATGCCGACGCTGCAGCTGTGCCTGCCTGCGCCGCTCCCGCCTAGTGAGTACAATGCCAATGCTCCTTGGTGGCCTCCGTGCAAGGAGACCACGTCGGTGCCTCTGGTGGCGGTGTGAGGACGAACGTCGTCATCTGTCCAGCTGTACACCTCGCCGGCAGGCATCTTGATGGTAGAGCACACACTCCTCGACCTAGACCTGAGTTGCAGTTCTTCGTTACATGTGGAAGTTTGCCGTTGCAGTTGACAGTTTGTGTTGACGTTGCGTCTCAGCTGACGCTAGAATAGCATTGCTATGTCCCCCGCAGCATGGACGGCAGCATCAATGCACCAGGACGACCGGCAGCGAAGCTTCAGATAGCACAGTGTGCCCAGCACGGCCAGTATATCACAGTGTGCCATCATGATGAGGCACCCGATTCTGTTAGTGATAGCGTATCTTATCACATGTACAGTGGTGGTCAGTGGCGTACGTTACGTAGTAAGACTTAGAGTGCAGCCAGGGAGGGCGGTGGGGGGGGAGATCTTTCGGGAGCAGCCTCAGCTGGAGCTGCTACTATCGGATGCCACGACGTATGCAGAGTCCTTCGCCGGCTACATCACGGCGCAACTGGTGGACGGGCCTATAGGATGGGAGGATGAGAGTATATGGTGTACTGCGGGGGCGGTGGTGAGCTCGGATCCTGTGGCCTGCAAAGCTTCGCTCACAGGCAGCAGGTGGGTAAAGAAAAGTGCATGCAGAATAATATGTGATTGCTGTGTTGTGTAGCACTGACAAACCCATGCCAAAAAACAGGGTAATTTGTTGGTTCTTGTTCGCAAGCACGGGGCTCAAAGGCATCTATCAGGATCTGGTGATGCATGTTTTCTACTTCGTAGAGTATCTGTTGGTGCTGAGTGATGCAACTTGCTGCTGCTGCTGTGTTGGGAGCCCTGAAACTATTAGCAAGCAATGCCCACGTGTGCAGTGAGCGCAAGTGATAGATAATTAGCAGAGTAGGGGAGTGTAGTGATAGAAAATGGGAGGTGGCTACTGTCGCTCCAGATCTTCAATGGTTGAGCGGTGCAGCCAGGGCACATCACAACACGCGTACAACACACCATGCTTAAGAGTAGCACTCAGCACAGGTCTATTCTACGATCTTGTTGTCCACGAAGGTCGCGCAGCGTTCTCCTCCTTCCTCGATATTCACGCCACAGGTAAGGCATGTGTCATCCAATTCAGCATGGTAAATATGTTTGAGCTGTGAGCAGCGCCACCGCACGACAATACATTACACGCACACGGTGCACGATGCAGCACGCATATACTTCATATTGGTGCAGATGTACACATCCTATACACACACACATGTATACATTAAACATACTTACCTGCCATACCCCGAAGCATACACACCTCGACATTACGCTGCAACTCTCATCACATGTCTCTGTTGTGCCAGGCGGCGTTGTCCTCACTGAGCATCCGCACCCCAACATCACAGTGCAACCCTTTGTCTTCGCTTGTGCCTTTGCCGTCAACAGGGGCCAGGCGGCGTTCTCTTCGCTGAGCATCCGCACAGCAGGCGAGGCCTACGTCATCCGCTTCAGCGTATTCGAAACAGTAGGGCTGGCCTCGCGGCCCACCGTATTTGTCGACAGCAAGCCGTTTGACGTAACCGTGGGCGATGCGTATCAGCTGGGGCTGCCAATGGGGGTGGGGACCATAGGGGGAGGGGGTACGTTTGACCAGGCAGTGGTGGTGGCATTGCTCGACAGGGGGGGGAATGCGGTGGGGGGGAGCGTTGGCGGGGGGACCGTGACGTGTACGCTGCTGGATCCATCAGGTGGGGGACTGTAATGAAATGATATGCTTATTTGTATACTGATGCACCACCAGCACAAGCGTAGCATATTGGGATACATGTATACTTCTATACATACGAGTCAGTACATGATGCTTTCGACGCACATAGTGCTGTACATGACGAACAATATCATTATCAATTGTCTATTCATCTATCTAGTGGTGAGTACACAGTCGTAGCCATAACGGGGTGTGTGCCTGTGATGCAAGGCATCATGAGCTCAACAAAATGGTGTAGTGCTGGCATGGGGGGAGGGGAAGGCCCCGTGTTGGATCGATAATCATCTTGGCTGTCATCAATACAGAAGTGTATGTGGCAGTTTAGATGCTAGGAAGTGGCTAGGTGCTCACAAACAAATACACCAATAGTGCTTGACGTGCGTCTACATACTTGCAGATGCTCACAGTCTTCAATGGCGGTGATAATGCCCAACAGAAGGGGAAGCCGGTTGGACAACAGCCACAGCACGATACCCCTGTCTCGGCAGCTGTTGCATCAAACAATCGATGCTCGAGGCAAACTGGCGCATGCAGCACAGAACCGCACTAGCGTAATGCATTGCTCAACTTGTAAACACTGTTGCAGTAGAGAGCTTGTGCTCACAACCTGCTCAACTTTCATTACCACAGGTGTCCTTCAACCTGTACACTCTCTGAAGCACTTGTACCCATGCACCAGTGGTGTGCCCATGTTGCTGAGCAGTGATGCATGTGGCCCCAGATCTTGTGTAGAATGTTTCCACCTTTCTGCGTGGAAGTGTCAGCTACATGCAATAGTCCAATTCACATGTGTTGACACCAATGCACCGTACTCAACACTTATCCTACCCCTAAGATACCTTGCCGGCCCATGCTGACATATAAACAGACAGCTGAGTGTTCCACATCGAGCGCGTCAAGCCCATCAACGTGACACAGCGCTGCAATCTCAAAAATCCATAGCAACTAGTTGCCCACTTGCACGCATTCAGGGATATGCAAATGCGTGATGTGCCAGACATGCCTGTTTGTGGCGATGTGACATCCTCATGCCGCGCACTGATCACCTACGCCACGGCATGTTTGTGCTTGTGCACTTAATGGCTCGGGGGCAGGCATGTACGGTATGCGCAGTGTGTTGTGTGCCTCACGCGACACTCGCACTTCGTACAATGGCGACAAAGTCCATCGTTACAGTAACAGTGCTGTGCTACTGTTGTCGTTGTTATCGTCGTTGCCAGCTCGCCAGCTGCCACGCCCGGTGCCGCCTTTGTTGTGCGCACGCATGTCAGCCACTGAGCAATTCAAAAACGCACAGGTAGTGAGATAGCCAGTGTCCTCTGACAAACAAGTCCATGCACGTATACATACCCTATGCACTCATATACCATGCATACCTGCCAGTGAGGTCACACGTGCCTTCCCCCCCCAACCCCCGCGCGCCCGCCACCGCCGCAGCCACCGAAACTGTATGCATAACCTATGCACCAACAACATCAAACATAGTTACCTATCAGTGGAGTCACACCTGCCCCCCCCGCGCGCACGCCGTTGCAGGCATGGCAACGCTCTCACCAAGCGCCATCGTGAGGGTTCCCATCGCCATGGGCTCCGCCACCTTCACCAACCTCAGCATCGACCGCGCAGGGACCGGCTACCGTCTCAACTTCGCGTGTGACTTGCCGCTCGCCGGCAGCAGGACGGTTATCTCACAGCCTTTTTCAGTGGGCATTGGACCCCCCCGTACCCTGGCCTTTCTTGAAGATCCAGTGGGAGGGGGCACGCGAGCGCTGGTTTCGGGTCAGCCGTTGGCAGTGCAGCCACGTGTGGGAGTGTACGATGCCGGCGGAAATTTACTCGTGGAGGAAAATTCTTCTGGTGTACTTGCGGCGGTGTCGACGGGGCCCCCGGGGCTGGAGCTGAGGCCCGCGTCGAGGGTAAGCTTCAAGTTGAATTTTGTTCAAATCTGACGCTTGTTGTTGCAGTACGATCTGGTCCTTTGCTTACCCTGCTCTAGTGCTGCTTATAAGATTGAGCAAATGTTGCCTTCGTACACTTTGTGTGTTGCGCAATTGCTGAATGACACTGTGCACTGCACGCACATGACACACCGCACACTTGAGTAGGTTGCATTTCACTTTTAAATAAGAGCGCTGAATTGTACAGTACACTTGAGCTTTGTGGTGCTTTCGTGATACTTTGGCTTTGATGGTCACTGACAGCAATGCTCAGCATGGCACTGGTCAACGCTTCACTGCAAATTCTACATGTGCGAGTATGGTGCTTGTTCATCACTCACCTACAATTGTGTGCATGTTGCCTCAACAAAGTACTCACTGCCTGAACCCACAACAGCACAAGTGACTTTGGCTCAGCAGGCACGAACGTTCAACTCAGGGGCGCTGATGCGCGTGTTGGTTCATTGCAAATTCTGCAAGTGCTGTACTGTGGCATGGCAATGTTTAGCAACTTCAACTTTAGTTGCCATAGCCAGAACCTTGCCTCTTGTGTCTGCTGATGCCTCACAATACCTCTGGTTGTGTCAAGCCTGTAGCTGTATCTACTCCAGGCGCAGGGGCATGCTGCAGTAACCTTGATCCTTACGGCCCTGCAAGTGCTGGACACGTGGCAATGCTCAGCGGTGTCAACGTGGCACACCATTGTATTCACTCCAGGTGTTGAAGCATGCTTCAATGATCCTACGCCTAAACGCTGCGTGTGCCGGACAGCGGCGTGGCAACGCTCATCGTTCGGCAGCGTCAACGCGACATACACTTGCACAACGACCTCACATCCATTTACCTCAAAGTATGTACATCAAATGCATCACGTTGACCCAACATTCACAGATTGTCAGGAAGCTCAAACATGCTGAATTGAACCATGCGGACTTTTGCCGACTTGTCTGCGCAGACTCTGCAAGTGCTGGACAACGGCGTGGCAACATTCAGCGGCCTCTACCTCAGCGTCCAGGCGCGGGCAGTGGTGCTTCGCTTCATGTACTGCACCTACGACCCTGCGCACAGCATGTGGATACCCAACGAGAACCTCTACATCGACACAAAGCTGGTGCCGGCACTGCCTGGCGCGCCTGTGACTCTCCGCGTTGCGCAGGTATGTATGTATGTATGCGTTTGCACTACTATAAGTATTTGAAATGCTTAGGGTTGTAGTATGCACTACAATGGGGACACACGTGTTTTGAGACGCCTGTGAATCTTATCTTTGTCCTCGTATGTATACATGAATGCTTGTGTGTGCGTGATCATACTACATGAAATGTGTGCCCTCCTTGCTGCCGCTCACAAGTATAACCGCCAGCAGCCTAACCCTAACCCTAACCCTAACCCTGCTTGCTGCCGCTCACAAGTCAACCGCCAGCAGTTGGCTGGTGCTTAGGTTTAGGGTTAGGGTTAGCTTTAGGTTTGATGACAGCCACACCTTGTACTTGTCGACATCAGCATATCACCTGCAATTCATACACCGGTGCATGGCCTACATGCGACAGCACTGCAACTAGGTACTACTGCAGCCCATCCATCCTTGAAACCATCGCTCAACTGGGTGTTTCTGAGCGCGCGCAGCCCATTGACCGCACACATATTGATGACACCACGCATGAGCCTGCGGGCCACAGCACTTCAATAGGGTGTTGCTGAGCGGTGCCGCTGACTGCGCCCCTCGCAGCCCTTTGGACAACATGCTACCTAGCTTCAATTCTGAGTTGAATTTCATTTCAGCTTGGCAATACTGAGCGCTGCCACCGACGCTGCTCTCCCGCGCGCGCAGCCCATCGACGGCAGCTGGGCCGGCGGCCGCGGCTTACACAGCCATCAATGACATGCACATATATCACTTCAAGTTGACGTTCAGCTTTAGCAACACTGTTGTTGTCACCGATGCTGCACCCCCGCGCGCGCAGCCGATCGACGGCAGCTGGGCCGGCGGCCGCGGCTTCCGACAACAGCCGCACATTGCACTAGTCGACGGCAGCGGCAGCGTCGCCGCCGCCGACACCGGCACCATCGTAACCGTCACCGTGACGCCAAGTCTCAGCGTTCATCACGCCATTGTCATCGACACGAGCGGCGACCCCGCAGTGACAGTTACGAGCGTAACCGCCAGTGCGAATGCGGGGGCGGTGGTAGGCGTAGGAGACGTGGTGGCCATTACAGTTACGTTCTCGGCGCCGGTGACTGTGGAACGAAGCGCTGCTGCGGCGGGTGTGCCTGCGCTGGCATTGAGTGCTGTGACGGTAGCGGGGAGCGTGGTGTATGCGGTGCTGGCGGAGCCCGTGGCAGCGCTTGGCACGGTGTCAGCGCCCAGCGAGGTATGCATGTATGTGTGTATGTACTTCACGTAAGTGTGTGTGTGTGTTTAGGGGCAATGTACTCCTTAAAGGTGTGTTGTACCGTGTAGCGCCTGTTCCGCAGCAGTAACCCTAGCGCTAACCCTAGTCCTAACGCCAACCCTAGGGTGTGAATGACGAGTGCAGAGTGCGTTCCATTCAGCCAAGCGGCGAGGTGCATAGTCAGGGTGAGGGTTAAGGATTTCTGCGCGTTCCGTAAAGCTTAGGCTTAGGGCTAGAGTGAGGGTTAGGGTCAGAGGCAGGGTTAGGGTAAGTCAGTAGAGGCAGTGCTTGTTGACGAGCCTTATAGAACACCTAAAACCCTAAGTACACCAGGCCCATTGTTGCCATCTAGCATACATGCGGCACAGCCCACAAACAGAAGGGCTGCCTCTGAGCATTTGAGTTGGTGTGCTCCTGCAGGAGCTTACGCATACCCTGCTTAGGAATCAGGAAGATGGCGATGCTGACTTGCAAGCTCGTAGCCCTAACCCTTACCCTACCATCACCCTCATTGAGCATTGGTGCCATCGCTGAGCAATAACTCCATTGCTGGTGGTTTACATCCCTTTTCACTTGCAGGAGCTCATATTTGCCTATACAGTGGCAGAAGCAGATGCCCTGCTGAATACTCTGCTAACCCTAACTAACCCTACCGTCGTTGAGTTACCCCTTATTATGACTCCATTGCTGGTTCCATGCATCCCTGTTCACTTGCAGGAGCTCATATTCGCCTACACGGTGGCAAAAGCAGACGCCCTGCTGCATACTCAGCTGGAGGCCACTTCATTTCTGCTGAGCAACGCCGTCATTGCTGATCTTCGAGGCCAGACTGCCATCACAACTCTGCCAGCCGCTGCCGTGTCTCTGGGGATAACGCTTTCTTCGGTGGCGCCGACGGTGGTTTCAGTTTCGAGCTCACTGGCGAGCGGGTCGTATGGTCCTGGCAGCGCACTCACTTTTGACGTGACTTTCAGGTGATAAACTGGTGCTTCTGAAGTGCGAATGACACACCCTTAGGTACTTCAACGTGAAGTAGTGCTAACACCAGGCAAGAATGAATAACAATTCCGTTTGTTAACGCGTACATGCATAGACATTCATGTCATGGAACTCATGCTTCGAAGTATAAGCAGTCACGATGACGAAGCGCTTAGAAGTGAACCAGCAATAATATTGGGAGTGTCGCCAGCAGCATGAAGCGAGATGAGCACGCCTGACTTGACCTTTACCTGACGATTCGATGAAAGACTATGAACAGAAAAGACTCCCATTAGGGTTAGGATTGGGTTAGGGCTAGGGTTAGGGTGAGGTCAGGGTCAGGCTTAGGCAGACGGCACACATGATGTAAACTGGGCGTTTGCAGTGGCTTCAGAGTTTGCATCTGTCACAATACTGCACTGCTATATAGTTGAGTTATCATCAACACTGTATACATGAGCATCCACGCTGCTAAGGGGTGAGTGCTGTCATACCTGTGTTGGACGACTTGATGGCAACAATGCAGTGGCTCGCCAGCATCAGGGTCAGGGTTAGGGCTAGGGTTAAGGTTAGGGTTAGCTCACCTGACCCTAACCAGCATCACCGTGATGTTACCCAGCTTCCATGTTCAATGTTGTACTTGGCATCTGAATCAGCTGCAATTGCATGTCGGCACTCTACAGGCACCATGGCTGTACACCGTGCGTTGTGTGTCAGGCGTGCATCATCTCCAGTTTGCTGATGGAAACAACTTGCTCGTGGAGCTGTCATTGCGCATTGCGCCACCAAGAAGCAGCTCGTTTATCATGTCCTGCCCCTTGAACCTGCACTATGATAACCTCCCAATGTCCATGGAGCCGCATTGCGCCATTGAACAACAGAAGTTTATTGTTTAGCGTGGTCTGTCCCTTACATCTGCACTATAAGTCTCTACTCACCGACCTCAAATGCACTCTACAACGTTATTTGAGCCTCGTCAAGTAACCTCATCCTGGCCTCCCCTCTTCGCTCTCCCCTTCCCCCCTCTCCCCCCTCTTTCTCCCCTCTTTCTGCCAGCTACCCCGTAACTGTCATGACAGTCCCCGTGGCATCCCCCACTCAGCCCGAAATCCCCCTGCCAACGCTGCCCCTCGACCTCGGCGGCGGTCTACTGAGCACTGCTGAATACACCTCTGGCAACAACACCGCCGTCCTGACCTTCACCTACACCGTCACCGCGTCCGACGCCACCACCGGACTGGCAGTTACGGCAGTTACAGGGCCCGCGGGGAGCGCTGCCACCATCGTGCTGCCCGCTGTAACGCTGTACGACGGCTCGGTACTGAGCGCTGCTGTGTTGCAGCGCTCTGACACGCCATCGCTCAACGCGGACCTCGCCCTGTACAACTCCATCCCCAACATGGCGGCCAAGTCCCTGCTTGTCGACACCGCACCTGCAACTGTGGTCAGCACAGCCGCCGTCAGCGCCGCCGGCACCTACAGGGCGGGCGAAACTGTTACGCTGGCGGTTACGTTTTTGAAAACGGTCAGCGCGGGCGGTGACCTAGGGCTCGCTCTCGACACCGGCGGGCGCGCAGCGTACGTATCTGGCAGCGGCAGTACCACGCTTCACTTCGCGTACACGGTTCGATCGGGGGACGCATCGCCGGGTCTGACAGTGATCGGGATGGACACGGGCGACGCTGGCTGGTGCAAGCGCTACTCGGATTCGCCGACGCCAGACGCGGATTTGACGCTGCATGGGGTGACAATGCTCAGCATAGTTGTTGATGGTACGGTTCCGCGTGTACTCAGCGTTGCTGCAGAAACGGACCCCGCTACCTACCACGTCGATGATACCGTAGGTATTCTCGCGACGTTCAACAAGGGCGTGTCGGTTCTCGACCCCGCAAACGCGCCAGTTATCGTGCTGCAAGTCGCACCGGGGCTCACCCGCGAGGCCGTCTATGTCAGCAGCCCTTCCGTGAACATTCTGCGATTCGAGTACAGAGTCAGAGTCGGAGACGCCGCGGTGAATCTCGGCATGCGCTTCTATCCGCAGCCGCTGTGTCAGTGCTCAGGGTGCCCTGTGGTCTTGCCCACTGCGAATTCGGGCATTACGGAAACGATATTGACGTCATCATCCACTGTCATTGGTCAGCCTGCGAACCTGTTCATCGATAACGTGGCGCTCTTGGGGTTGTTCGCAACGGGCACACCCATCGGCACCACCGTTACAATCGACCCGACTTCGGGGCGCACCACCACCACAGTGACGGCGGCGGCGGCGGTCACTCTCGGATCCTCACAGCCCTACGGCATCGGCGACATCATCCTGTTTACGGTTACGTTCTCGGACGAGGTGGTGCTGGCGTCGAGCACTGCTGCTGCGCAGATGGCAACGCTCAGCAACGGCGGCGTGGCGCGTCTAGTTGATGGCCTCGGTACTGAGACGCTCACGTACGCGTACCCCGTCGCCGCCGGTGACACTTTCGCTGCTTCGCTGGATCTGAAAGTGACAGGCGGGCAATTGGTATTCACAACGGGGTTGGTGAATCGGGGCGGCGTTGCCGTCGATCTCAGCGCAGCAGCAGTGAGCATCGCGACAGCTCCAGTGAGCATCGCGACAGCTCCCGACCCGATCAGCATCGACGCAACGCGCGTGCCGCACGTGCTGAGCATCACCACCGATAAACCCGCCAGCCCCTGGGGCTACTTCTCTCCCGGCGAGATCATCGACATTACAGTTACATTCGACCTGGCAGTGCGCGTAACGGGCGCTCCGCAGCTGCTGCTCAACACCGGCCGCTACGCGCAGTACGCGGGGGACCCCTACACGGTGCCGTCTGTGAATGTCAACTTCATCTACACAGTTGAAGTTGGTGACGCTACGCCTCAGCTCGCGTGCGACGGCGCCGCCGCACTCGAAGCCAACGGCGTCGGCGGCTCTCAGTCTCTCATCCAACGTACCGGAGCGCTGCCCTCCATAAGTGCAAGTGTGACGCTCCCTGTCGCCCCCCTCCTCGACGCCACCTCCTCCGCCGCCATTGCGATCGACGGGACCACCGTGCCTCACATCACCAGCATCACGTCTCCTCTCGCCGACGGCATCTACGGCCCTGGCGACGCCATCACCGTAACCGTAAACTTCAACAAGCACGTCACCGTGGTAGGCGCCCCCGCGCTGCGCCTGGGCATCGCGGGGCGCGACGGCGGCGGCTCCGTGCTCGCAGCTCTCGTGTCGCCGCCCGCAATGCCTGCAACAGCGCTCAGCTTCGTGCACGTCGTCCGCGACGGCGACGTCGCCAAGCGCCTCGACATAGCGGACCCCCACGCGCTCGAATTCGGCTTTTACGAGGCGGCCGACGGGTTCTGGTACGAGGGCGCGCTGCGGTCGCGCGTTGGGGCGGCAGTGCTCATCGGCGCCCCCGCAGCAGCGATCAGCAGGGTGCTGCCATTTTCGCCGGGGGCGCTGGGGAGTCTGTCTGCGGCGCGCGCCATCGAGATCGACGGGCTGCCCCCGCACGTCACGCGCGTGTACACGGCTGCGCCCGATGGCGCCTACGCCACCGGCGCCGCCATCAATGTTCTCGTTGAGTTCAGCGGCAGGGTGATGGTGGTCCCCGATTCCGGGACGCTGGCGACGCCAGTGCTGTGGATGGAGACGGGAGCGGTTGATCGGGCTGCGCCTTACGTCGGAGGCAGCGGCACAGCGACGCTCGCCTTTCGCTACACGGTCGCGACGGGCGACGCCAGCTTCGACCTCGACTACTGGTGCGACGACGCAGACTGGCGCTACGCGGGGGGGTCGCTGGACCTGCGCGGCGGGAAAATTCTGGCGTTTTCTTCGGCGCCGAGCAGCGCTGCGGACACGCACCTCAACCCCCCCGGGGGCCTGTTACAGGGGGCCCCCGATAGCGTCTCGATCAACGGCGTGGCAACGTATCGGGAGCTGTTTATTAGGCGGCGTGGGCGGCAGTACCGGGCGTGGTTCACGGGGGCGCTGGGGGGGATTGGGACTCCTGCTCAGGTTAGAGTCAGGGTCAGAGTCACAGGGTTTGCGTTGGGTTCTCGTTTGGTGTCAGGTAGCAGCATCACGCACGTACTCAGGTTAGAGTCAGGGTCAGATCACAGGGAAAGAGTTGAGCGTTTGTACGGTGTCAGGTGTCAGCACCAATTATCAACATCATTGACCGAGCTGGCTTATGTTTCAAAGGTGGTGGGGCTTATGTTTCAAAGGTGGTGGGCCACGTATTGCATCAGTAGACTGCTGCACGCCACCGCAGATATTGGCAACTGTGCATGCAGCTTTTGATGCTGTGTGGTACGCGTTGCTGAGGCAATGCAGTGAGCTGTGACCACTAGCCTGTAGCTGCATATTGTCAGAAGTAGCAGGCGTTCCAGGGTCCAGCACCACATCTGTCACAAGGCACTTCTTGCCTGAGAACACACACGCACCAATACCTGCGCAACCTTGTCACATTTGAGCGCTGCCGCAGGCGTCCACACGCACATACATGTACCCCTCTGACTACGTATGAGCGCTACCGCACGTCTCCGCCGCCGTTGACATCGTTTTCTCCATTAAGTTCGAGCCTAGGCATCATACATGCTCCCTGCCAAGTATCTGACTTCTGAGCGTTGCCACAGGTCTCCCACCGACCTTCATCGGCTTCTCCGTAAAATTTGAACTTATCGGCGACCCTTCATGACATACATACATACCCCCATGTCTCTGACTTCTGAGTGCTGCTGCTGCTGCAGGTCTCCACCGACTTTGACATCGGCTTCTCCGTTGAGTTTGAACTGATTGGCTACTCTCATCTTGAATACATACATACCCCCACGTCTCCGACTTCTGAGCGCTGCTACTGCAGGTCTCACCGACTTTGACGTCGGCTTCTCCGTGGAGTTCGAACTCGTCGTTGACTCTTCTTGAAGTACGTTCATACCCCCATGTCTCTGACTTCCTTAGCGCTGCTGCTGCCACAGGTTTCCACCGACTTTGACGTCGGCTTCTCCGTGGAGTTTGAACTAGTTGCCGACGCTCCGGAGGCCGACGACGCCTTCGGCTCCAGCCTTGCCTTCGATGGCGACATTGTCGTAGCAGGGGCACCCGGCAAACACCTCGACCAACCTGCCATTCAGATCATCCGTGTGGACGGGGCGGGGGCGAGCGCTGTTGCGGAAGTTCAAGTGGTGGGCGTGGCAGCGCACCCGCAGTTTGAAGTTCAGGAGTTCTCGACGTACGTGGCGGTGGGCGCGGCGGTGGCGGGGACGTGGGCCATCTGTTATGCGGGACTGGGGTGCACGAGCCCTGTGCCGGCAGGTGAGGGGTTGTGTGTTGAGCACTGGGGTGGTGTGCAATGATGCTGTATGGTATGTATGTATGTGTGCGGGACTGGGGTGTACGAGCCCTGTGCCAGCAGGTGAGGAGGGGGGTGTTGAGCCGAGCACTGCTGTGGTTGAGCAATGACGCTATCAATGTGCAGGCCTGGAGTTTACTTTGTATTTTTAAAAAGCACTGTTGAGGTTGAGCGATGATGCTTTATGTATGTATTCATGACTACATGCGGGCTTGGGATGCACGGACCCCATGCCGGCAGGTGAGGGGTGTGTGTTGAGCACTGGCATGGTTGAGCAATGATGCTTTGTGTGTGTATGCCAGGTGAGGGTGCGTGTTTGGGAACTGGGGTGGTCGAGCAAATCTGCGCCGGCATGTGAGGGGTGGTATGTGTTGAGCACTGGCGTCACTGAGCAATGATGCTATATATGTATGCGGGGCTGGCGTGCACGAGCCCATTGTCGGCAGGTGAGAGGTGTGTGTTGAGCGCTGGGGTGGGTGAGCGTATTATGCTATATGTATGTATGTATGCGGGCTTAGAATGCACAGGCCCCCGTGCCGGCAGGTGAGGAATTTGAAGAGGTGAACGTTGACAGGGGGAACCAGTGACTGTTTGCAATCACATGAGACTGTGGGTTGAAGTGGGTCGATGCAAGCAGTGCACCCATTGCCGGCTTGCGGCAGCGTTGGATTAATGATCATCAATCAACAGCTTTGACCATTTTGTAATGCCTATCGCGGACTTTGACTTTTTCATGGCAGGCGCGACGACGGAGCAGGTCCGCGAAGCCCTAGCGCTAGGGCTGCCGTCCCTCGGCAGAATCAGCGTCGCGCGCCGCCCCTACGTCTTCTGCGCCTGCTCCAACGCCTACACGTGGACGCTCACATTTGAAGAGCCAGTGGGCGAAATCATTCCTGTAACTGTGGACAAATCGGGGCTCAAGACGGTTACGGGCAGTGTAACTGCCGCGGTGGCGTCGGTTACATCTGTGGCAGTGCTCCAGGAGGCCCCCGTGCTGGGGGGCACGTTCAAGCTGGGGTACAACGGCTGGGCTCAGCGTATGAATCACCTGCAGGTCAGTTGTTGGTGCTTGGTGTAAGTATTCGCTTTTGGTTGGGCTAAACATCAGCACTCATGGCCAAGCAACCCTTTTAAAGCAGGTCTGAGATGCTCTTTGTTTGTATGAAGTTAGGCTCAGGATTAGGCCTGAATTGACCAGTTGAAGCTGGGGTACAACGGCTGGGCTCAGCGTAATAAATGCCCTGCAGGTCAATTGCTTGTTGTAAGTAGTCGCTAGAAGTTGGGACAAAGGTTGCCACTCAGGGTCAAGCAATCCCATCTCAGTGAGTGTGAACTTCTGGTTGGCTTAAAGATAGGTTCAGGGTTAGGCTAACAGGGTTAGGCTAACAGGGTCAAGCTGGGGTACAACGGCTGGGCCCAATGTATTCCCTGCAGGTCAGTTCTTGGTGCTTGGTGTACAAGGGTCGCTGGTAGTTGAGGTGACGGTAAACTGGGCTGGTCAATGTCAGGTCAAGCGATTCTCCCAAATGGGGCTCGAAAAGTACTTCTACAGTCATGTGCCTGTTTAGGCCGACCGGACCAACATTTGGAGCGTTCCAGGCAGCCATCCTAATTGTGCCTGGGTATCCCTTTGGGCATTCCCAATTAGGCCTGGTGGCACAATTTGCGTGTCGACCTTATTGTTGCCTGGCCCGATTGTGGCCTCGCGCGGTCAAGTACATGAACAGGAACGCCATAGCAGGCAAGCAGATGGCGACTGCCATGCTCACGACTGTCCTAGTACTGGTGCACAGACTATTTGCAGCCTCCAACTGATGGCCTTCCCCGCTTACGACACACACGACCACACCGTTTAAACTTCGCAAACCAACTTCACGGAAAAGTTGAATTTTGTGTGCCGAAACGGTTGCAGAGAATTCGAGGACACATCGCGCTAGATGGTCATTGTGTGCTCATTTGGGGTGCTGCTGATGCTCTGTCCTAAATAGGCCTGGTGCTTTTTTCGTGTGATCCTAAAGCAGTGTCCGAGTGCTTTATTTGACGGTGCTTAATGTTGGTCCGGTCGGCCTAATTAGGCACATGACGGTAGTTGACTTGAAGTTCGATTCTTAAAAGGTTTCGCCTAGGTGACCAAATTCAAGCTGGGGTAAGTTAACCCCAGCGCCAAGCCATCTTCTCGGTACATTCATTTTGGTAAGTTTAGGGTAAATGGGGTGTGCACAGACTGGTGAACCCATTGGCCTTGAACTTTCACTTGGCCACAAGCAGCAAGATTATGTCCTGGCCTCAAGCTCAGAACGTAGTTCTGGTACTTCTTGCATGCGATGTAGTTGCTGTGTTGCCAAAGACTGCAAGCATGGAATCATCTGCATTTGCAAACTTCACATGTCACACACGTTGACGCAGTCGATATGGTGCGACCAGCGCAAGGGCTGCTTGTGCGACCAGGGTTGGGGTGAGTCAGGGTTAGGGTTTGGGTCACTTAGGGATTAGGGTTAGGGGTTCTGTTTTTTGCATGCAGCAAAGCACTGCAGGACAGTACATTCTGGCTACGAACACAAATATGTACGGTACTGGTTCTGACACATGGCTGGTAAGGGTGATCAATGTCTGCAACCGCATTTTGCTGCCTAATGTAGCGCCGGCACTATGTACATTGCAGAGCACAAACAATTGCTCACCGGGCAGCAGCACTCATGTTCTCTATACCCTTTGCCTTTATCCAACTAAACAAGGTCTTTCCATCTTTCAGGCACACCATCGCTAACCTACATACCCCCCCCCCCCCTGCACATACACAGGCAACACGAAGCGCGCCCTCCCCTACGATGTAAACAAGGGCTTTCTGTCTTCCAGTCACATCCTCTCTGAACCTACATACCCTCTGACGCCTACGACTGAAATAAGGCCTTTCTGTCTTCCAGTCACACCAATCTCTAAACCTACATACCGCCCCTCTGCACACAGGGCAACACGACGCGCGCCCTGCCCTACGACGCCACTGGCGCGGCCCTCAAGACCGCCATCGAAGCCGACCTCGGCATACCCGTAGCGGCGGTCGCCGTCGACTGCTGCGACGCGCAGGGCGGACGCAGTTGGAGCGTCACCTTCGGCGCTGACCACGGCGACTTCAACGTGTCAGCGCTCACCACAGACGCGACAGCGCTCACCACCGACGCCGCCGCAACTCTCCACAGTGGCGCGTACATGTGGACATTCGAGGGGAGACAGGGGGAGGGGCCGGTTCTGGGAACCTTCCGCGTAAGGTTCCGCGGAAGCGACTGGACCCCGGCGCTGGCGGTCGACGCGAGCGCTGCGGATGTTGAAGTTGCGCTCAACAACCTGGATTCGATTCGCAGGGTGGAGGTCACGCGCGGGGAGGGCAGCTACGTGGGGCTGTACGCGTGGAGCGTCACCTTTCTTGAAGTTCGGGAGGCGACGCGCTATGGGTACGTGGACGCTCCTATGGGGGTGCTACCGGCGATGGAGGTGGATGATGCGTGGGTGAGGGGGACGGGGGGGGGGTTACGGTGAGCGCTGTCACGGGGGGGCAGGAGGACTACGCAGATTGGGAGGGCAAGGTGAGAGAGAGTGGCACGAGTAGTACAGTAGGTATGTGTGTGTATTGGGGGGGTCAACATGTGCGTGTTAGTGCACATTTTGGGCAGTCTCTCAGCAACGCGATATGCCACTCATATTATACTTCAAGGCGAGAGTTGAAGCTCGTGCCGTAGGTATGTGTTGCATCATGGACAACATGAATTGCGCAGTTGAAGTTTTGTGCTACACGCGCTAACACGCAGTCATGCCCTGTCCTGTGCGAGGCACGCAATACATAGGTGCATCAACCAATGCTGCATCAAATCAGCTGTTGTAATGTGTATTTTTTTATGGACTGGAACCGTAAGGTGTTGTAGCTCACATGCAAACGCACACACTGCAGACACGCACAGTGTCGTGTGCTGTTGACGGCAGCGGTGCTCTATGACCCGCATGAGTAACCGGTTCTATTTTGCGACACAACTTCCACTGTGGCTTTATTCAAGAAGCAGCTTTAATAATCTAACCCTAACGCAAAGCCCAACCGCTGCACTGCCTTGGCTGGTGATCGGCAGCTTCGGCGCTGGTGCAGGCGCGGCTACGTTCAAGCCCCCTGCTAAGCTGCTTAGGCTTAGTGCAAGCTCAATATGTGACCGCGATCCTTACTCGAACGTGGCGATTCACCACGTGGCTGTCCTGTATTGTCCTGGGAGGTGATCGGCAGCTTCAGCACCGGCGCAGGCGCAGCCTACAATTATGGTCCCTGCAAAGCTGCTTAGGTTAGAGCAAGCTCGAAATGTGACCGCAATCCCAGCCCCAAAGCGGCAATTAATCCCTCGGCTGTTCTGAATTGCCCTGGCAGGTGAGATGCAGCTTCGGCGCAGGTGCAGGCGCAGTCTACGTCTGCCGCCGCTTTGAAGCCTGACCTTAACTGATGCCAACCCTAGACCCTATTTGACGCACTGAAGTGTCCCTAACCCCTTATGTCATTGTAATCCTTGTCGCGCTTAGCGTCAGAGCAAGTCTAGCGTGACCGTGACCTCAACAAGCAACCACTCGGCTGTCCTGAATGGCCCTTGTAGGTGATCGGCAGCTTCGGCGCGGGGGCAGGTGCAGTCTACGTCTATCACCGCTCCGAAGCCACCGCAGGCTCCGGCGCCGCCGAGTGGGACCAGACTGCCATGCTGCGCGCTCACGACACCGACGCCAGCGACGCCTTTGGCCATATCGTTGACATTTCGGAGTCTGACGGGCTGATAGCGGTGGGGGCGCCGTATGCAGAAGAGACGGGGGTGCTGGAGGTGCAACTGCTGACCTGCTCGGGCGGGGTCACGGGGGGGACCTTTACCCTGTCGTTTAGGGGGTTCACGACGGACGCGATACCCTATGACGTGTCAGCGCTCAACCTCTATAGGGCCATTCGCGGCCCGTTCGGCGCCACTACGCACCTTCACTCCATCCCCGAGATCGAGCTGATACCGGCGGGGGGGGTGGTCTGGGGAGTGGGGGGGTTTTGCGGGGGCAGCGGCGGGGACAGTGCTCAGCTCACGTTTCGCGTGCCCCCCCACGGTTACGATGGCGGCGACGCTGACATTGAGCCGTTTGTGGCGGACACAACGGGGTTAATAGGGGGCGTGGCGGTTACAATTGAAACCACCAAGGTGCGCAAGGGCACGGCCAATCCTAGCGGCCCCATGAGCAAGGGGTTGCAGACGGGCGCTGCGTATCTGTTTGGGTATGACGCGCATAGTGGCGTGTGGGCGGAGCTGCAGAAGGTGTCTCCCGCGGCGGGCAAGGGGACGGACAGGTGATGACGCTGATACTTCAACTTGAGTAACGGCTCACTGTGTTGTAGCTTGGCTCTGGTGGGTGCATTGAGAGTTGCCTGATTGTGCACTGTGTTCTGTATAATGGTAGAAATTGATTTCAACAAGCATTGTGTTTGCAGGACGGTTGCAGCTGTTTGCAGTTGACTTAGAGTATTTAAAATGACAAACACATGGCTTGTTCAACTTCAATGTGCCACTCGCCAGGTTGCGTCAAGTGGTGCCACTCTCAGATTCGAGCTGAGAGTGGCGTCTATCATATCACTACATGCAGACTAGCTAGCATGAAGTACATTGTGACACCGCCGTGCCTCGCATGTGGTGTGTGTGTGCCAGCGCCGAATGAACGTTGGAGTTAGGTTCAGGGTTACAGTTGGGGTTACTCCTCACTGACTGCAAGGAAACAAATACTGTACGTGCAGTGACTGAAAATTGCTCACTTTGGCCAGCCAATGCCAAAGTGCGTGGTATTCCTTAGCAACGCTCAACCGACAAGGTGTTGGTAACCTGTGATCTTGCATTTGCAGTTAGGTCAGTATTCAGGTCAAAACTGACAGACATGTCAGAGACCGAAAGCCAAGCCACCCTGCGGCCGTTGTCACAGCAACCATCGCCACCTCAGGATTATGCTGATCTGGTGGCCGTGTCAGAAGATGTCGTGATGCTACAACCCGCAAAGCTATCAACTAGCTCACAAGTATCTGACGTAAGATGAAGATGCTTCAACAAACACAGTACACGCCCATCTGCACACAGCGCACAATCTTGATAGGCACTGCGTATCTGATCGTTCGTGACATTGCAATTGCCGCTCGCTGGTGAGAACTGTGACACATACATACATACACCCCCCCCCCTCCACACACACACACAGCATTCATACCGTGATGTTAACAAACATTGCTGATGCATACATGCAACAATCGGTCAAACGCTTACGCCACGGCAGCTCTTACATTAAAAGATACATGGCCGACACAAACATGCAACACATGTTCATATGCCATCACAGGTTTGGCTGGTCGGTTGCCCTCCTAGGCCATTCTGCACTGAAAGACTACTTGTTAGTCGGCGCACCCGGCGAGAATGACGAGAGCGGAGCCGTGCACGTCTACACCGACAACTTCTCTTCAACAGGCGGCTGGGGACAACTTCAAGTGATAACTTCCGAGCTGTACTCATCGGGGGCGGATCAGTATGGGTCGGCGCTGTCTGCTTCGGCGGATACGGTTGCTGTGGGAGCGGTGGGGTATGATGAGGGGCGCGGCGCGGTGGACATCTGGCTGCTCTCCATAGGTATGTATGTGAGTGTTCTCAAGCCAGGGTTAGGGTCAGGTCCGGGTCAGGGTTAGGGTTAAGATTAGGGTCAAGGTTAGGGTTAGGGTCAGGGTTAGGGTTTGGGTTATCCCTTAATGTCACCTTGCCGGACCCTTGGCCCTGAGTGCCTGCCCTAGCGGCAAAGGAGGGAGACATGCTGTGTTTGTGGCAGAGTGCACGAACGTGTGCAAACGTGCCACCTGCTCTGTGAAGTGCTGCACTGCTGCACGTCGTTTGTATGTCAACTTCAACATCACCAACCTCAAATCTCAAGCCAGCTGGAGAGCACTTGCGATTCTGCGCATTTCTGTTCGGTGCTGTTGACTTTAGTACACCACATTTCATCTCGAAGGCTTGTTGTTCTTTGTTTAAAGCTACTCTGTGCAATGCTGGCATCTCAAATACAAACAGTTGTTGTGTGTGTCTGCATGCTTGGCACACGCTTCAAGCCAGATGCATATTTTGGGCTGCAGCGCACTGCACGCATTTAGCCATTCCATCAATTCAGCTTCTCTGCAAACGTGCCAGAGTGACCCAATCCACATCATCCTTGACAACCTTCCATGTCCTCGACTCAGCCGAACCCCTCCTATGCCCCACGACTGTTCTTTACGCATACGCGCAGGCATCATTCACGCCGTGCAGTGCATGGATCCTTGATAACCCTCCATGGCCTTGACACAGCCGACCCTCCTCGTTTGCTCCACCCGTTCTGGTCTACGCAGGCGGCATTCTCCAGCAGCGCATGGATCCCTGATAACCCTCCATGTCCTTGACTCAACTGACCCCCCTCTTTTATCCCACCCACTCCGCTCTACGCATACGCGCAGGCGGCATCCTCCAGGCCGTCCAGCGCATGAATCCTTGATAATCTTTCATGTCCTGAACTCAATCGCTCCCCCTCTTATACGCCACCCACTCCTCTCTGCACATTCGCAGGTGGCATCCTCCAGGCTGTTCAGCGCATCAAGCTCACCGGCGGCCAGCCACATGACCAGTTTGGCTACTCCATCAGCCTCCATGACAACATGCTCGTAGTGGGCTGCCCCGGCTGCTCCGCCACTTGGCGCCACACCGGCCTCGCCAAAAGCGAAACTGCCGGCTCGCAGACGGGCGCCGTGTTTGTGTATCAGCGCTCAGAGTCCACCTCCCTATTTACCCTGTTCCAGATTCTAGACCCGTCGAACGTGAAGCCGGGGGATAGGCTGGGGCAGGGGGTGAGCGCCAGCGGGGGGGCCATCGTCGCTACGAGTCTGCAGGCGGTTACGAGCGACGACGTTCGTTATCAACGTTCAGTTCAGGTGGTCACGGTGCAGGCGGTTGGCGGAGCCGTCGGCAATACATTCCGCCTCGGCTGGCGCCAGGACTGCCGCTCCCTCGCCGCACCGCTCGCCCCCGAATGCCACGTGCTCTGGTCGGATCCCATCGAAACCGACGCCGAGGCTGTAACTGTCAAAGCGGCGCTAGAATCGGCCTTTGGCCTGGGGGAGAGTGCCGGGTCGGAGCTCTACGTCACGCGCTCGGGGGCCGATCCGATGACCCAGGGTCATCAGTTCACGGTTGTGTTTTTGGGGGAAGAGGGGGATGTGCCGAAGTTGGTGGCGGATGCGTCTGCGACCTCGGGCCCGGGGGCATATGTTAGTGTGGAGGTGGCGAATGCGGTGCCTAGCAGGGTGCGCGGCATGGCGCACGTGTTCCAGGTGAGGGGCGTGGTCATCGGCGTTCATGTTTGAAGTTGTCATTGTGAGTTCAAGTTTGAGGTTTCATCAGCGCACAGAATGGGATTGGGTTAGCTTTCGAGCATGTGTTTTTGTGGTGGAGAGGGAGGTGAAAGAATTAGACGTCAAAACAGTGCTTAGATCAGGCGTGTGCCCTTTTATTCTTTTCTTCTTTGACGTTGCAGCAGGTGACCAGCTTCCAGCAATACCACAATCTGTATTTTACGACCAGCTTGTGTGATGTCAAAGTCACAGTTGTTGCTTGCATGAGGGTTAGGGTTGAGGTCAGTCTTAGGCAAGAGGCAACCACCATATGAATCTACAGAAGAGCGCTGCTAGAAGCCGCCGGTATGCCTAACACTATCTGGAACAGAGGTGTCTTTCATACTACCAATGGCGCAGCTGCACGTGAAGCGGGGTACATGAAGGCACCCTGATGCACTGCTCAATGAAACGCACTTCAAGTCGCACGCACAAGTCTAGGTTTGGCCGACACTGAAGATACACATGCCGTCATCCACTGCAGACATGAACGCTGAGCTGTTTGTCAATCACCCACTGCTCCCTGTACAAGCTTCACTTGAAGTTAACCACATGAAGCCTTGGTGGTGGCTTACATGCCTGATAAATCTCAGCTTCAAGCTTCCTGAAATCATCGAGCATGTGACACAACCCTGCATCAAAGCACTGACGCCACTGACGCGTTTTTGCCTACCCCTTCTCTCGCAGCGCGTCAATCCACCGGACATGGCCGAGCTGGTTGTCAAGCAACGCTTCCTGCACAACTGCACTTGAAGTTCACCTGGGTGTGGCTTACGTTTCTGATGAATCTGTGCTCTTAAAAGCTTCCTGCAAAACATCAGGCATGTGACACGACCCTTCATCAGAGCACAGACGCCACTGATGCGCTTCTGCCTGCCGCCCCTCCCGCAGCGCGTCAGTCCAGCGGACATGAGCGAGCCATTTGTGGAGCAGTGCTTCCTGTATCCCTTCCTGCAGCAACGGCAAGACCTCTTCGGCTCCAGCGTAGCTCTCAGCTGGCCCTTTGTGGCCGTCGGCGCGCCAAACCGTGACACTTCAACCGGCGGCATCGCCAACCTCAACTTGGTGGACGCCAACACCGGCACCGCCATCATCTTCACCCTCGACTTCCTGAGGGTGCGCTTCAGCCAGGACAAGTACCAGGTGCCGGAGGGCGAAACTGCAACACTTGAAGTGAACAGGTCGGCCACTGACGTAGTTCAGGTCTTCTTCCTCAAGTCCCTGGACCGCAACGCCCCGCCGCCTTTCAGCACGTACGTCGCCAGCATCTTTGATCTGCGAATCAACCCCCCTGACGTGTCCCTGTACGACACCCCGCTAGATGTGGTTGGGGCGGGTACAGCTATGGCGGGTGCTCAGCAGTATGGGAGCGCTTACACCACGAGCCTGTGGTCGGCGGGCGCGTTTGACTACCGCGCACTGGCCGACTACATACCCATAGAGGACATGAAGCTGTTCGACGTAGGCACTGCGACCCTGACCCATCAGCTCGTGACCAACGACGACGGGCTCGTAGAGACCCCAGACGAGTCGGTCGTGGTGGCCATCTACCTCCCCGGCATGTTCCCGAGCCTACTAGGCGACCTCATGACCTCCGTCGTTATCCTCGACAACAACGATGGCGAAGGTCCCACCAACACCACTGACCCCAACCTCGAATGGGGCACCGTCGACGCCACGCCGCTGCTCACTAGCTACCTCGACACACGCGTCTACACTCACAAGATGGCCTGTGACTCTCCTACTGCGGGCGACGCCTTCGGCGCCATCCTCGACACCGACGGTCAGGGGGAGTGGGTTGTGGTGGGGGACCCCAAAGCCCCCTGCGAAATCCCCCACGGCGACGCCCTTCTCAACTGCGGCGCGGTCTACGTGCTAAAACTGGAGCTGGGGGTTTGGGTGCAGGAGGCGAAACTGTTGCCGCCAGTGCCCGCAGCGCGCGCGGCCTTCGGCGCCTGCACGCAGATCGACAGTTACGGCGGTTACGTAACGGTTGTCGCAGGGGCCCCCGGCGTCGCCGCCGCGTACGCCTTCGAGCGCGATCCGATCACCGGCGACTGGCCCCTGGCACAGGCGTTTGCGCCCCCTAACGATGGGGGTTCGCACGTAGGGCTGCGGCCCGATTTGCGCTACGGGGACGCAGGGACGTGTGCGTTGAGCGGTGATTTGGCAGTTGTGGGGGCCCCAGGCGCGGAGGCGGTTCACCTGTACTACCGCCTGTGGTCGAACTCCACAAATGGGTTTCGGTGGGGAGGAGCGCTGCCACAGGAGACGTTTGTGTCCCCAGATCGCGACTTAGATCACATTCTGCAGAAGACGTTTCTGCACCGCCAGGATTATGGCGCGGCGGTGGCGCTGGAGGCGGCGGGGCGCACCCTCGCAATCGGTTCGCCGCTTGCTGACTATGATAAGCTCGGGGGGGACGAGGTGGAGAGCTATGATACATACCCCGCTGGGGGGCAGGAGCGCGCGCGCGGCAGGTAGGGCTCGTGATCCTAACCCTAACCCTAATGGTTTATGAAGCCCTGGATGAAACACTGCCATGTGTTGTTGCACATCACCAACTCTCACCAGAGGCTGAGTCGTTGTCAGCCCTATCCTGAACCTGTTGGAGATGGTACCAAACGTTCTGAGGCACTTGCATGCAGGCATGACTGCACGACCGCCGTGAATACAGCATACTAAAAAGTTTTGACACGGGCTTGCACTGGTCTGAAATCTGGGGTAGGGTTAGGGTCAACCTAGGGTTGCAGTTACGTCTCGGACCTGAGGTTATGGTTCAGGTCAGGTGAATGCTGCAGTGATGCAGATAACGTTGTATTGCATACCACTACCCTACCCCTACCTCTCCCTCAAACACCCAAGATCATCATCCCAATTATTCCTTTCAGGCTGACCCTAGCCATTGCGTCATGATCTTAGGGTTAGGATTGGGGTTCATGGTTTGGTTTAGATCAACGCCGTCAGCCATAGCCCTTTTTGTAGTACATGTGTTACTGTAACCCTACCCCCACCATTAAGGCCACCCAAGACAAACCATGCTGACGTTTGCCCCAACCATCATGGTCATCTACATGTCAGTGAATGTTTGTTTAGATGCCTGGCTCTGAGGCTAAACCTAGCCGTACATCATCAAGGCTTAGGGCTAGGGTTAGGTTAGTGTTAACATCAACGCCATCCCTTTTCAGAGCACAGGTGGTGCTGTGACTATTCAAGGTTGGGCTGAGGTTTCCTGCCTTGACTCAGTGTGTTGAGTCAATGACGTCACAACAAGTGCAGGACACACAACCAATCACCGCACAGCTGTCCTTGCATGGTATTGCTATGTACACTTTTGTTGCAGCTCCGCGCGTGGCAGGTCCTCATTTACTTCCTCTTCCTCTTGGCACGTTCCAGTAATGAATGCGGCCCATGAATCTCAACTTCATTCATCGCCTACCATGGCACCATACATCAGCTTCAAGTCTCACGTACCAGCTCCATGCGTCCTTGCTGCTCTCCCCCCCAGGGTATATGTCTACCACAGCACGGCGCCCTCTCAGACCATACTCCTATCAGCGGGCTTCGGCCTCACCATCGGCTCCTTCTCTCTACTCCTCGCTCATCACGGCGTCACTTCCACCACAACTTCAACCATCCCCTACAACGGCAACGCCGATGCCATGGTCACGGCCCTAGAGACCCTCACCAATATCGGCCGAGTCGAGGCGAGCGTTAGTGCCTGGGACGATGTTGCGGGTGACGCTACATACCGCGAGTGGAGTGTCACCTTCCTGGGAGAGTGGTTCGCGTCGCCGCCGCTGCTGCAGTCGCAGTGGCAGGGGAACGGGTGCGCGACTTGTGCAGTGTTTGATACGCACCCCCTTGCCGCAAATGGGGACTACGTGGCGGTGTCAGCGGGGAGCAGCAATGGCGCGTGGGCGCAGCAGTCAGAGCTGCAGGTGCGTGCGGTACACGAGTGCATCGGTGTGAACTCTGGTGTACTGCATCGCCGCAGAAGTGAATCATCGTTGCACTATGATGGAGCCTGAGCAAGGGTCTCGTAGAGTGGTACTTCACCTTGAGAGTGCATGATGGGAAAGTGCTACAAGTGGTTGCTGCACCATGCGGGCAGGCTGCTCAGCCCAAACCCTAAATGCTGATGTCTGTGCCAGCCCAATGCTAATTCTACACTGGTTCTCCCCTTCAGTTCTCAGAACACTCACTATGTCGTCTCAACTCAATCAATGGTTGAAAGTAGGTGGTTACAGCGGCCAAGCTCGGTATAGACATACCAGTAGGTCAAGTGTTGCAAATACAAAACGCTCTAGCTGCCTACAGAAGCTGTTTTTGTCTGAAAAACATGCTCGACCCACGGAAGAAGCATTCGGATTTTGACCAATCCAACCCTATTCCTGACCCAACCCTAAACATGACCCTACGCACGCAACTGACAAACCTGGCACTTGGCATGTTCATTGAAAAAAGGCATGCACCACCGCAGGCAGTAGTATACAGCAGATCTGTTGTGATGGCAGCAGCTGTCAGACTATCAGCTGTAGTGGTTGTGATGCCTTGCGGATATCAAAACATGTGCAAGAATGATTGACACTACTGGTAGTGTTGACGAAACCTGGATGCACAAGGACGTTGATCAGTCATCCTGATTGTGGTCAAAGCATACCGCTGTTGGGGGGGTCTGCAGCATAATTTGAATCACGATGTGTCGGCACCTGCCATCGGTGGCAATAGAGTGCCAGGCACCGCAATGTCAGTTGCCGCTCGTTCAGCAGAGCGCCGCTTACTTTGTCACCTAAGTCTCTGCTGCAGACTTTGTGAATTCTCGAGGTCTAGGCATGTCACGAAGCATCATGTACGCTGTGAGGTGCTAGGAATTGGAACGCGTCTCATATCCTGCCTCAATAGGAGTTCATTTGATTGTGAGAGCTATTCAACGCAGTCACTGACACACTGCAGACAAAGCACTTGGCATCTATTGCACTTGAAGTGACCGCCAATGCACGACCACTGCCATCCACTCGTATACTCAACTCCCGGCACTTTGTTCTACCCACATCACTACCCAGGCTTTGTAAAGTTTCTTGAAATATACACAAACTTTCTCTCTTGCAACACCGCTCGTGTGCGCGTAGGCCAACGACCGCCGCGCCGGCGACCGTTTCGGCCTCACCCTAGCCCTAGACGGCGAAACCCTACTTGTGGGCGCACAGCGGAGCGCTGCCATCGGCATCACCACCTGGGACTTCGAAACGGGCAATCTCAGCGGCTGGACGGCCTCCGGCACGGCATTCGCCAACCAACCCACCTACGGCGACAACGCGTATCGCCGCAGCAGTTACGGCGCAGCCCCTGAGCACTGTGGCCTGGAAGGCCGCTACTACATCGGCACGTTTGAAGACCGCCCGGGACTCGGCGCTGACGACTACCTCACCCCCGACCCCCTGAAACCCCCGGGGGGGGCTCAGGGGGATGCGCCAACGGGCACCCTCACCTCCGAGGCCTTTGCCATAGAGGGCGACAGCATGAGCTTGTTGGTGGGGGGCGGGTGCGACGACGCGCGGACGTACGTCGAGCTGAGCGTTGATGGCGTGGGGGTGGCGCGCGCTACGGGGCGCTGCGACGAGCGCATGCGGCGCGTCACGTGGGACGTCTCCGCCTATCGCGGCCGCATGGGACGTATCACCATCGTCGACGCCAGCGCTCAGCGCTGGGGCCACATCTCCGTCGACGCCATCAGGTTCGCGTGGAGCAACAGGGGCGGCGCGGCGGCGTTTTCCCATGCGGACGACGGCCGTGTCGACGGCACCGCCTCCCGCGACCACTACTGCCTGCAGGAGGAGACGCCGCAGTCGGGCGCGGCGTACGTGTTCGTGCGCCTGCTGCCGGACGGGAGAACGTTCTGCCCTGCGGGAACGGACCGGTGGCAGTGCGCATGGTCACAGCAGACGAAGCTCGTGCCGAGCGACAAGCGCGCGGGCGACGCGTTCGGCGCCGCCGTCGCCGTCAACCACGCCGCGGGCATCGCCGCCGTCGGCGCCTCGCTCGCCGCACTCACCGGCTTCTGGCACGACACGCCCGCCGTGTACACAACGCAGAGTCCCTACGGCACGCCGCTAGCGCCCGATACGGCGCCGATACCCCTACCGGCTTCGGCCGCACGCGGCGCCGCGGAGCTGCGCGTTGTTGGCGCCTACGGATCGCTGCTGCAGGCGGGCTCCGGCGCGCCGCTGGTGTGGCAGGAGGCGGCGGCGGCGGACCCGTTTGACAACAGCAGGGCACGTGGCAACGCGCACGCAGGGGCCGTATACGTGTACCTACGTACCCCCGAGGTGCTGGACCCCAGCGGCACTGTTCTCGTGGGGGCGCGCTGGCCGCAGGGCGAGAGGCTTAAACTTCAACCGCACGACGCGACCAAGGGCGACCGCTTCGGCAGCGCGGTGGCGCTGATACCGTCGCTGCGGCAGCTGCTTGTGGGAGCCCCCGGCTCTGACGCTTTCGGCGGTGATGCTGGTGCTCTGTACCAGTTCGATGTGGGCGCGGTTCACGCAAGCTTCTCGCAGACCGAGTACGCCGTCACCGAGGGCCAGTGGCTGGGGCTGTACGCGGAGGACGAGCCGCTGCAGCTGTACAAAGTTGAGGTTAAGGTCGCGCGCGACGCGGCGTACGCGCGCGACTGGCTCACGCTAGAGTACGCCACCTCGGACCTCACGGCGCGCGGCGTCGACTCGGAGGCGTACCTCGCGTGCCTGGCGCTTGCCTCAGATATACGTGCGCCGCCGCGTGAGTGCGGCGACTATGAGCAGACGGCGGGGCGCGTGACGTTCGCCCCCGGTGACGCGGAAGTCTTCTTCTATGTAAGGATCATGGACGATCACTGCGCGGAGCCGTTCCCCGAGTACGTGCAGCTGACGCTGAGCATACCGGGGACGGCGGCGGTGCAGGGGGCGGCGTACGCGGCCAAGATCAGGATTGACGACAACGACCGCACGCGCAGGCAGTGCGTGCCCATGACATGACGTGGCCGCTTGTGGTGACCATCGCCCAACAACCTCAGCAGTCTACCATGCCCACCGCTGGGCGTGCGTCTGAGGTTGACGTGGCTTGATAGTATGGTGTCGCAGGCTCACGGTTCAGGAACTGTTTGCCGGAAGCCATTGCCAACTACTGTCGTAGCTCAAAGCAAGCCGAACAAACTTTGGGTGGTCGTGCTGACCAAGCGGTGCAACAGCACAAACCACAGACAAGTTCAGCGATGCAGTGCTCAATGACATGACCAGAGGTTGCTCAGCAAATACTACTGTAGAGCAGCATGCACGGCGCCATGTTGCCACACTGCCTGACCATCAGACTGCAGCGGTTTGACACATTGCAAGAATCAAGCAAGTACAGGCAGCCCTTGAAGCCTGCAGAGCCGACATCGTTGTGGCACAGCAAGCATACATCTGCTTGAGCCCAGATGGTGCAAGAGTCACAATCAGCACACGGGCTGCTCAATATGATCAATCACATCTGTTGCCACCTTTCTTTGCGCTTCATCCCACTGATGCTTGCATCGGCACGCGCTCCTGGCACAGGATGTTTTGCGCATGCCACATTTTGAATTGTGGCAGCGCTCATTTTTAACAAGACATGTGCCACAGTGTGTCCATGCCAATGCTGCGCATGCCACATCCTGAATTGCAACAACACTTATAAAAAAAAACTTATGTGTCCAGCCGATGCTAATTCTAATCGGCTACGTGCTTGTGTAGTGCGCGCTGCAGCACATGCACACTGTCGGAGCTAAAGTGTGTTGTATCTCTAAAAAGCGGATTGTACTCGACCACACATACTGCCCCCGCACACATGCATAGATCTGATGCGCTGCAGCAAGCTGCAACACTTGCCTGAGTATATTTTGATTCGTTTTCATATATAAACTATAGGCCCTCAACATGGCCTGTTATAGCTGAACAAGTTCAAAATGGATGACATCTCATCACACTGAGTTTGGGGCTTTTGTTGGGCTATGTGTGTACAGCAATAGCACATGCTAAACGTATAGCAACGGCAAGCGCTCTGTTTGATATGATCAGCGACATCAGCAGCAGCAGGCCTTGCTAAGAATGGCCAAACGAGGGCATGGAAAAGCAAGTTGATGTTGAACATCATTTTGATGTTGAACATCAAGTGGTTGTTGAACATCATGGGCCGAAGTCGGGAGTTGCTTGCAGCTGCTAAAGGCATTTGGCCGTTTTGCTGGTGCTTTGTAAGTAGCTGTTCAGAGCAGCTAGTGCAACCAGTATGCTGCTTTCGGCGCAGCCACATGTATACGCTTTGAAACACTCCTCCATGGCGTAGTCAAAAGCTCAGGCACTAGCTCATAACTTGTTCTTTCACCAAAGGTCCACCAGTACCTGCCAAGTGGCCTGCAGGCATGACTTGAAGTGTTGCGGAAGGTGTTTATTAGGTAGGGCTTTGTGAGCCCCAGGTCACGTCACCCTCGTACTTTCCAACATGCATAGAAACGCTAACGGGTCGCCCAGCTTTTAGCCCCTTGCCCTTGAGCCCCTTCTGTGTGGTGTGTCGTGGTAGACGTACGCTGATGTTAAAGCGCACGATGTGGCCTGTCAAGGCACCTCATACAAATCAGTAAGCTTCGTCAGTTTAATCAACTCAATGTTCCAGTAAGATCGTATGAAGCACCACACAGGGGGCTTGCATGAACATGCATACACGTGCATCGTCCCCAGCAATCATATACTATAGTTGCTGCTCGCGACAGCATTCTCAGTGTTGCTTGTTGATGCCCCCCCGCACCGCCCAGCCCTGCACCCCCAGACTTCCCTCCCATTGTCATGACCATCCTCCCCAGAATCCCAACGCGTCCCATGTCGTGACCGTCCTCGCCCTACGCATGCGCACAAGTGCATGGCTCAAAGTCTGCCTTCTCCGTCATGACCATGTATATATACATCCTCAAGCTGATCAACAAGGAATCAACAGGGAAGAGATGTTCATGTTGACCAATCTGTTGTCTTGTTGTGATTGTATCAGCACACTGCAGATCGTGTCTGGTCGTGCAAGCGTGATGTGCACAAGAGCAGCAACGCGGGGCTCATTCAGCAACAGACTGGGCACAAAAAAGCGGATCTGATATTTGCAATCAGTCTCCGCCTGAGCTGCAAGCTCCACGCGCCACCTTGGGCCACGTTGGTGTGACTGCTGCATTTCAGCCAGAGACTGCGCCGCGTGTGACTGCACACCAAGACCATCACCCCCCTCCTCGAGGATCCTCATGCCCCCTGCTGGTTCCTGGTTTTTGGCTTCATTTGTGCCAAAATTGCCGAAAACTTTTGACTATTGGGGAAGACATGTAGTTTTACTAGGGTTTAACAAGCCCTTGGTCACATGACCTCCGTACTCCGCACCATCATGTCAAAGCTATGTATGCCCACCGTGCGGCAGAGAGAGAATCTCGCTGGGTCAGTGACTGAGAGACGTATAAAAATGCACGTTCATGGTGGTCGCGGGCGGGGCAGCGGCCGCGGAAGGCACTCAGGAGGCCGATCGAGCTTTGCGCCCGGCAGGCATGCATCTCGTAGGCCAGCCACTGACGGCCGCGGTGCTGGCGGCCGGGGTGCTGGTTCTCGAGGCGCTGCCTCCCGAGGTGCTGGCACCCGTACTGGCGGTAGCAGCGCCAGCAGTACACCACTGGCCACTCACGCCTTTACGGACATGGTCCTGAGCTGGGACATTGATAGCATCTCCAGCAGCTACCATGTCCACGGCTGTGTTGGCATCGCGACGCCCCTTAGCATTCCGGTACGCCACACTACTGTGGCAGGCTACTTCTCCTCTCAACTTCCTCACATCATCGAGGAAGCGCGGGCGATTGTGTGGCAAGGCCTCGAGAAGATCCCGGGAAAAGCCAAAACCGATGTGTGGATCCGTGGACATGCATTTGCTCGAAACACGACAGTTTTCCACGGCTCTCTGAGGATCAGACGGGCCGCCAACAGGCCCGATGCAATCAGTCTCGTCGTCCGCAGCCTCCCGCGCTCCGATGACGATGACGGCTTCGCGGACGTTGCACTGCTGCTGTTCATGGCCCCCAAGAACGACCCCAAGGCGTACCACCTCGAGGGCGTGCTGGCGCTGGCCTCCTGCAAGCAGAAACAGGGCGCTGGCCCCTCCTGGACCGTCAAATTCACCAACAGCCGCGGCTGGGACGTACACGGCGTAGCAGCAGTCGGCTTGGTGCGCTTGGGCACGCTGGTGCAGGCCCGCCGCATGTTCGTGGCAGCGTCGGACCCGCTGCCCTGCGCCACCCGGGTTCCCTTCCTGGCGAGCCTCGCAACCGGCACAGCACACACCCTCGGCACTATTGCGCATCATACAAAGTCTCTCATCCAGCACCATCTGGCGAGCCTGAACAAGCTGCAAGCAAAAGCCGTGTGCGGCGTTGTGGCGGCGGCGGAGAGCATCAAGGCATCTCACACTGGCAGGGGTAGCGCTAGCGCTGCTGCAGCAGCAGCTGTCACTGCGCCAGTGCTCATACAGGGCCCGCCTGGCACCGGCAAGACGACGGCGGTTGTACAGGTACCCTTTCACGTGCTTTTCATGTAGAATTTCTGATGCATGTTGATGCATTCGTGTCCTTTGTCACTGATTGGCAATTGTATTCATATATAGTATAGTAATTCAAGCTGATACATCATCCATGGTGTTTGCACAGCAGGAGAAAGGTTGCTGCGGATTGCTGCACGTGAGAGCATGGCAACCAACATGTAAGGTAATGTACTTTTGCCCATCGATGGTCAAGCGGGGCTGGTGTATGCTCCAACAATCACTCCGCTCAACTTGAGTTGGTTAGCTGCTGGTGTGACGTACATACTGCCAGTGACTAATCGGATGTGCCTGTATACCATGCATGATTTGTTTTGTATTTGCACGGAGCGTCTTCGGTGCTGAGAAGCTCATGATATATGCCCTGCCCTCTCGTGAGCAGAGGTTTGACATTCAATTTGTGCTATTCTAATGAGCAGCTGCCTCAGTGCTTCAACAACACAAACTGCTGCACCGTGGTGACCCCGCATCGCACCATGATGTTCAAATCAAGCCATGTCCTAACTGGTGCTTGTGCTCCCCCACCCCCTTGCACATGCAACATCAACTTCAACAGGCGCTGCTGGCGCTCAAGACGCTGGGCCACAGGACCCTTGTCACCGCGCCCTCCAACAAGGCTGTGCAGGAGATCGCCGTGCGCCTCATAACCAAACTTCAACTTCAAGCTGCACCAGCGCTCAGCGCGGCGCTCGTCGGCGTGCAGGGCAAGCTGCTGCCCGAGCTGCGCTGCATCCACGCCAACTCTCTTGAGGTCGACGTCGGCAAATACTACAAGACGGCGGAGGCAGAGCTGCGCAACGCGCGACACGTCGCCACCAGCAAGGGTCTGGCCGACAGCACCAGGGTGGCGCACTGCCGCCAGCGCCTGAGCGCTGTGGCAGCAGCGCTCAACCAGGCTGCGGACCGTGTGGCCCACCTGCTGCCGTCGTGCGCAGGCCAGTATCGCGCCGCCGCACGCGCCTTCGACACCGCTGCGGCGCGGCCGGAGACTAGCGCAAAGCGACTTCTGAACGGTGTCCCCAAGCTGCCGCGCGTGGGCGTCTCCATGGAGAAGGCGCTGCAGAGCGCTGACATTGTGTTCGCAACGCTCAGCGTGTGCGGCCGCTACAGCCTTGCGGAGGCGCTCACCGACCACCCATTTGACGTCATGGTGGTGGATGAAGCGGGGCAGGTAGGTACACGTATGCGCGTTGTGGCCGTCAGTGTCATGTTGTTAACAGCCGTCCCCTGCAGCATCATGTCGTTCTGGTGCCAGGTGGCAGGCCCCTGCTGCGCCATTATATGTGCACCTACCAGTGAAAGTTTCAGACACCTGCAGTGGAGTCCTTGTTCTTAGACATAAGCGCGCCGTGGCGTAGCTACATCCCCGACGGCATGCGCCGGTGCTGTCTGCAACTGTGCTTGTTTACCATAAACGTGCTTGCTGCACGTGTTGTGATGCCAAATGCACCGTTGATCTCATTTGCTGTTCTACACACCGTCCAGAGGCAACATACTCAGTACATACTCAGTAAGGCCTGATGTCTGTGCTCTATCCTGAATCTCAACTTCCTATTACAGGCACTTGAAGCGGAGTTTGCCATTCCGCTGGCCCCGATGCGCCCGCGCCTCTGCGTCATGGTTGGCGATACCAAGCAGCTGCCCGCTACGGTCATCTCACAGGGCGCAGTCAACTTCAACTTAAACAGGAGCCCCATGTGGCGCCTTCAGCAGGAGGCCCGCTGCCCGGTGCTCATGCTCGAAGGTACATAAAGTTGAAGTTGTACAAGATGATGGCCTTTGAATTTTACGGGGAATCACCACGTCAATGTGTGCAGTGAATGATGTCGGTCAAATACACCCAGATTGCTCCGGGGGAGGTGAGTTCACATGCGAAGTGTTCAGCTGCAAATTTCCTCTTGCCAAACAACATCATACACACCAACTGGTTGGTGTGCTTCAAACTTCATACTCACTTCTTGCGCCTTTTAGGCACTGGCAAACGTCAGTGCCCATTGTTTTATACGGCTCTCTGTGTGCATTGCCTGCAGGATTCTAGACCCTAACTCCCATCAACCCTACATATGTACTGCTGCAATATACGCCCAGCCCTTTGTGCGCATGCGCACCATCAAGTTGACGATACCTCACTGATGAGTCATGCTTATGAGCAATGCAGAGCATAATGATTGCGATGCAGGTGGCTGCACATGTTGAATCTGGCCAGCACTTCAATTCTGTGACCATTAAGTGCGTTTCTACTAGAAGCAAGTTGAACGTGCCAATGCCAGCAGAGTTTCATCGTAACATGTTATCCGAGGCTCACAGCAGCAGCACTCTCAATGTCATCCTGCTCCTCCATCTGTCCCCCATCTGCCATAGAGCAATACCGTATGCACCCCGAGATCCAGGCCTGGCCGGCACGCCAATTCTGCCAAGATGCACTGGTGCCTGCGCAATGCATCAGCGCTCGATCGCCGCTGCCGCACCTGCCACCACTGCTGGCCCCCTACGTACTGTTTGATGTCGACCATGGTGTGGAGTCGTCAAAGGGGGTGTCCAAGCGCAATACGGCCGAGGCGGATACGGTGGCAAAGGTGGTGCATCAGCTGGTGCAGGGAGGCATCGGAGCGGAGTCAATTGGTGTCATCACCTTCTACAGGTGCACAAAGCAGATGCTGTCTGCTGTGAAAGCATCAAGTGCCGTCAGAGCGCGTTGTGTGCGGCAATTGGTATCTATGGCTGCAAGTGCTTCACCACTTCATCTGCCTGACAGGCTGGTGGCACAACTTGTGGGTGCACCGAGGCCTTGGAGGCATCCATTGAGGTGATCACCTTTGAGGTGTGCGGTTACACATCATGTCTCCAGTCTTGATAAATCAGTCTGCGAGCATGTCCGTAGCTGCTATGAATATCAGTCAGCGGTCAGTTGCGTACGCCCATCATGCGCACAATCACTCAAACTTGTGGATTTAAAAAGCTGAAGAAGTGTTTAAAACCGCAAACTCCAACCATTCGCAATCATCGAAGGTGCCGGCATTTCATCAGTGAGTCGTGAGGGGTGTGGTGGTGCTCAGAGTGCGCTTCCTGCTACAAAGCACAGAATGGCAGCAAACATAGTCCGATAAAAGTACTTCAGAGTACAAATGTATACAAGCACACATCAACACACACATGCACGGCGTGCATTCATACATGGTCGCTCTGCAGGCATCAAGCAAGCCTAGGACATATATGGTTTTGTGAGAGCACCGCGGATCCAAACTGCTTCGTTGAATGACCACATTTGTGTGTGATGACAACATCGCCTAAAGTCCAACCTCACGGCAAGGCCACCTGTATTTGTGTCGCAGCTTTTGCAGTGGCCAGCTTGCAATTGCTTCACTCTCTTGACTATAGCTGCTGTGCATTCGCCTTCACGTCTATCATCACAGACAGCAGTACTATGCCTGGGATACTTTGCACGGAGCACTGATTGAAGTCTGCTCTGCACTCGCGCGCCTCAGGGCTCAGCTAGAGCTCATCACCACAAATTTGGCTGGCCATACCCCAGGGGTCCTGGTGCACACTGTGGACGGCTTCCAGGGTGGTGAACGCGACATCATCATCATGTCATTCGTGCGCGCCAGCGAGCAGCGCGGCGTCGGTTTCGTTGCAGACGCGCGGAGGCTCAACGTGGCAGTTACGCGCGCGCCCCATTCAGTGATCATGCTGGGGCACTGTGCGACGCTGCTGGGGGGGGATGACACTGCTGCGTGAGGGGCCTTGTGGTAGATGATCAGGAATGGAGCAGGGTGAAACTGGTCTCGGAGCTGGACGCGTGGCTGGCGGAGACTGCACCAATTGCTTGAGCAACTTGAACGCGATGGTGTGGTAGTGTAGTTCACACGTGGTGAGCAGCTGTTGCGGACAGGCGGGAGCACGGGGGGGGGAGGGGAAGGGGGCAGGCTTGTATATCATCACGCGTACGCCATAAGCCCTCAACTTGAAAACAAGGCCACCAGGGAAGGGTGCTCGGTGGTCACTTGTCGAATTGCGGTATTGCGGGAAACTGAGCTTGTTCCGAAAGCTTGGAGTCTAGGAAGAAGTATCTTACTGGCTCCATGCCTTCAGCAGCAAGTCGCCTTCATTCAAGGGTTCCTGTTACCACCAGACGTGGCTGACTGACCGCAGCGTAGCACATGTTGAGGTTGCGTTTATCGTACTCAACAGGATTCCCAACCGCAGACTCGAAGGAGTTAACATGTGCTAAGCTAAGCTCTGTCAGTGCCGTATGGTGGTGAAGGCTCGAGCCCTGTGCCATAGTGCTTCTATTTCATACTTCAAAGTAGTATACTGCTGGTAATGGCAAAGCAACCTGGGGCTCGGGCAGGTAATGACTGTTGCAGTAGCAGGTTTGCACAAGCGCGCCGACACCCACAATTGAAACATACTGTTAGTGATGACTGTACATGCCTGCAGTGCTCAGCAGGACCCTGAGCGACAACAGTTGCATGGCAGCGCATCACACACACTGCTTGATGCTGCCTCAGCACCGTGTGACAGCACAGAGTACGATTCAAGGCTCGAGCAAGTAACGCAGTGCATTAACCTGCAAGAGCCTGTGCCATTGCGTACACTATACTATGTAGTACACACATGCACATGACAGAGGTTGTATGCATTCCACAGCCGATGGATTCAGTCACTGCAGCGCTTCAACCTATGTTGTCTCATACTTGCTGCTTCTTTGCTTGTTTATGCCACAGCATGACATTACATGTATGTAGCTGTCTGAGTTGTTGCAACTTGAATGGTGGTACAAAATCTGGTACTGCTTGCCAATAGTCAAGCCCGTCTGAAGTCAGCGCTTCAAAAGTGTTTGAACATGATGTGTTGGGAAGGACCGCGGTGGTGCATGACAGTGGCAATTACCACTGTCTTCACTACAATTAATGCATGCATGTGTGGCTGTGATATTGTGCTCAGACTTGAAGGCCTCAGCCTGTTTCACATGCACAAGCTGGAGACATCGGACCCGAACAATGTGCACCATGGTCAAGTGACTCGCGGGGACGCATTGCTGTACTTGCACTGTGCGGCTTCCAATAGACTTGCATTGCCATCAGGCACGTCACGCCCCGCACTTGCTTGTTATTTCATCGTTTTGCACATAACGTCATTGTTGTAAGCTTTGCCTGGTACCACTGCAACTGGCAGCCTCAGGCGTGTCTCTGATGTTGCTCAAACAACAATGCCGGGCATTGGTCATGCGTACGATAAACGTGCCATTTGACCGTACTTGTGGACTTGTCTTGATGAATGCTGATCAATGCTAATCTCTGCGCATGCAAGTGGTTGACACCAACGCAGAATGTCACTGTTGTGCATGTTCATGATGCTTCAGCCATCATCATGGAGAAGAGGTCAAGCGCCAGCTGGCATTTTGCCATGATTGACGACGCCCCGGGCCTCAAGGTTCAGCCAGGAATTGAAGTCAGGGTTGGGGTCTGCGCCTGAAGTCGCAGGAATCGCAGGCAAGCAGCAGAGCAGCGGGAAGGCTGAATTGCTTGTCTCAGGGTCGGGTTGCTATTATTACACACATACATACGCCTGCTGTGTGGAGCAGAGAAGAAGCATTCATGGCTGAAATGGAGACTGTGTCTCTCTGAAGTTGATATGGCATGTTGTACAGGCGAAGCTTGGCAGTAGACGAACCCGCTCTCACAACATGCAGGTTGCACATGATTGCAGCTTCGTCGATGCAGTACACTGCACTTTTGTTGTCCTTGAAGTTCTACCACAGAGTGGCCTTTCACGCCTGTCATATGAAGTGTCAGAGATTTGCCAGCAATGCGCTTGCGTGATGCAGACATCTCTATTCCGTTCCAGAGAGCTTGTCCAGATGTGTGCTCTGAAAGACTACCGGAGCAGTGTTGCAATAATTGCTGAGCAGTGTTGCAATAATTGCTGCTTGTTCTTTGAGCTGGACGTACTGCAAGTGCTGCAGATGGTAGGAGTATGCTGTCAAAGCATTCATATTCATGTAGCAGGAGCATCCTGAGAAAGCATAGATGAAGAGGGGATGCAGGCCTGTATATGAACTGATGTCATGTAGACTGCCTGTACATGGTGGCATTGCCACTCCGTTCACCAGACTTCTTTTCTGCATCTCAGTTTGCCACTGCTAAAAGATGATATATTGTGCAACTGATGAAGGCTGCTTCTGCCCCTGAGCACATGCCACAAGCACATGAGCATTTATGCAAAGGCCTCAAGAAAACGAGGCACCAGCTGTGTTTGATGCCACGGTAGCAGCCACCGGCATGCAACAAGTAAAGCGATGCATGCGCCGGCAGGCCAGATACCAGCCACACTGCGCAGGGGGATGCCTAATGCGGCAAAAAGTATCAGTGCATGCCACAGCACCACAGCTGCCTTTGCGCTTTCGGCGCGTGCCGTTGCTGCACCCACATGAACAGGCGGCCAAGTTGTGACCATTGCTGCCAGCGGCTGCCCTCCCTACCAGCACTGTCTGACCCCTACATAACATAGGAGCTACTTGTCAATGAGCCCCGTCAAAACCCTGCTTGTGCTTTTTGCTGCCTCAGAAAACACGCTACCACATCGCTGCGACATCACTGCGCTTGTCTGCAGCACCGCCTCGACTCAAAAATAGCGCCGTGCCATCCAATAGACACAGCGCTCAACACCTTCAGTTGTCACCATCGCATTTTTCAAGCGACTGGTGCCGTCTCCGTGAGCCACGCCTCCAGCTCCGCGACCGGTTTCACCCTGCTCCGTTCCTGAGCATCTACTACAAGGCCCCTCACGCTGCAGTCCTCATCCCCCCGCAGCAGCGTCGCGCAGTGCCCCAGCATGATCACTGAGTGGCGCCCGCGCGTGACTGCCACGTTGAGCCTCCGCGCATCCGCAACGAAACCGACGCCGCGCTGAGCGCTGGCGCGCACAAATGACATAATGATGATGTCACGCTCGCCGCCCTGGAAGCCGTCGACAGTGTGCACCAGGACTCCTGGGGTGCGCCCAGCCAGCTTGGTGGTGATGAGCTCTAGCTGAGCCCTGAGGCGCGTGAGTGCAGAGTGGCCATTGATCAGTGCTCCAGGTAGACTGCTCTACACATACTGCTCAGCTGTTTCTGACAATGGACTTGAACTTCTTGAAAACGAATGTGCAGAATCCATAGTCAATGGCCCATCAGCATTAAAGCAGTGACAAGCTTGCCGCTGCAACACGGGTGAGCTGGTTACGCATACATGTGACCAGACCATTATGGTGAGAATGAGGGTTGTGTTCTCATCACACACATGTGGTCTTGAGTTAGAATGAGGTAAGGTTTGGGTCTAGGATGAGGGTTAGGGTTAGCGTGTTGCCTGCTGTGTCAACTTGGCGACCATTTATCAATCATTATGCATGTCCTGCATGCATCTGCCAACTTAAGCTTGTGCTGAGCACTAGAAGTATGTTTTAAAGTTACCGCCACGCTGTATAGCAGGGAATGCGCTCTGAGCACCACACCTAGTGTCTTGACAGGAATATATCACCTTTAATGAGTACGTATAGTTGGAGTTTGCAATTTACTACATTGATTGAGCGTACTACAAGTTCTAGTAATTGAGCGCATGATGTGCATACGCAACCGTTGACCGACCAGTGATCCATGATCGTAGCAGTTTCGGAAATGCTCTCAGATTGCCACCAGGTTGAGCACATGATCACCCCGATGGCTGCCTCCAAGTCCCCGATCCCCCCACACACGAGCTGGTCACGCAGATGAAATCTTGAAGCATTTGCAGCCATACCAAGGCGCACAGAGCGTATTGAGGCTATGCCATCAGAACACTTCTGTCAGCATCAGTAGAGGAGTAGCTGTGTTCACCTGTAGAAGGTGATGACACCGATGGATGCCTCCCCAATGCCTCCCTGCACCAGCTGGTGCACCACCTTTGCCACCATATCCGCCTCCACCATGTTGCGCTCGGACACCCCTTTAGACGACTCCTCACCGTGATAGACATCGAACAGTACGTAGGGGGCCAGCAGCGGTGGCAGGTGCTGCAGTGGCGGTCGGGCATGGATGCACTGTGCAGGTACCAGTGCATTGCCATAGAACCGACGTGCCGGCCAGGCCTGGATCTCGGGGTGCATACGGTATTGCTCTGCAGCGTCATGGGAGACAGCGTAATGGGGGACAGCAGGAGGAACATGATGACATTGAGAGTGTTGCTGCTGCTGTGAGTCTTCAAGTTGAATCACATGTTGCGACGAAGCGCTGCTGGTGCTGGCGCGCTCATTATGCTGCAAAATGCACTTCATGGTCACAGAATTGAAGTGCTGGCCAGGATTCAACATGTGCAGCCACATGCATGTAGCAATAATCATGCTCTGCATTGCTGACAAATATGAGTCAATAGTGAGATGTGATCAGCTTGACAGTACATATGCACGGCTGCTGCGTTGGCGCAAGCTTTTCGATTGCATAGGCAACCCGGCCTCCCTTGGGCCTTCATAAATACAAGTACATATGCACTTCATAGGCTGGGGCGCATACTGCAGCAGGTATCTTAGCAGGGTGGGGGTCAGGGTTCAGGCTACTAGTAATTCTGCAAGCAATACACACAGGGAGCCATTTAGAAACCATGGGTATCCCGGCGTCAGCCAGTGTTACGGCGGAGGAAGGGAGGTTGAACTTTGAAGCAGCGCAGGCGTTCCCCCACCCAATTTGTTGTGTATGATGTTGTTTGGTGAGATGCATTTTGCAGCTGAACACTTCACATGCACAGTGTGAGCTTACCTGCCACGGGACCAATCTGGTTGTACTTCATCAACACGTCACTACACAATTTGACGTAGGTCTGCTAGTAGTAATTCTCCGCAGCATTTAAGGTCATCATCCAATGTTACTTCAACTTGCACAATACCTTTGAGCATGAGCACCGGGCAGCGAGCCTCCTCCTGCAGGCGCCAGATGGGGCTCCAGTTGAAGTTGAAGTCGACTGCGCCCTGTGAGATGACCGTGGCGGGCAGCTGCTTGGTATCGCCAACCATCACGCAGAGCCGGGGGCGCATTGGGGCCAGCGGAATGGCAAACTCCGCTTCAAGCGCCTGCAATGTTCACAGGCAGTTGATGATCAACATGGAGAAATCGAAGTTGAAATTTGACATGAGGCATAGACACCAGGCCTGACTGAGTATGGAGCCTCTTGATGGTATGTACTACAGAAGATGAGGTCAAGGGTCCATTGCGCATCACAACATGTGTACGCTACGGTCACGAACAAACCACAGTAGATGATGAAATGTTGATGTGTTGACGCAGCTGGCAGAACTGGCCCTGGCATGCCATAAGGGGATCTTGTCATAGCACTGCGAAGTATACACCATGGCACGTATATGAGTTTGAGAACTCTAGAGTACGGATCCCACTGCAAGTGTCTGCAAAATTCACTGATAGGTGCACACATGATGGTGCAGAAGAGGCCTGCCACCTGGCACCAGAACATCATGAAGCTGCAGGGGATGGCTGTTAAGAACATGACACTGGCAGCCACAATGCGCGTACGTGTACCTATTACTTCTAGTAGTACCTGCCCCGCTTCGTCCACCACCATGACATCAAACGGGTGGTCCGCGAGCGCCTCTGCGAGGCTGTAACGGCCGCACACGCTGAGCGTTGCGAATACGATGTCAGCGCACTGCAGCGCCTTCTCCATGGACACCCCCACGCGCGGCAGCTTGGGGACACCGTTCAGAAGTCGCTTCGCGCTAGTCTCGGGTCTGGCCGCTGCAGCATCGAAGGCGCGCGCAGCGGCGCGATACTGGCCTGCACACGACGGCAGCAGGTGGGCCACGCGGACCGCAGCCTGGTTGAGCGCTGCTGTCACAGCGCTCAGGCGCTGGCGGCAGCGCGCCACCCTGGTGCTGTCGGCCAGGGCCTTGTTGGCGCCAACGTGTTGAGCGTTGCGCAGCTCCGCCTCCGCCGTCTTGATGAGTTTGCCGACATCAGCCTCGAGAGAGTCGGCGTGGATGCAGCGCAGCTCAGGCAGCAGCTTGCCCTGCACGCCGACGAGCGCCGCGCTGAGCGCTGGCGCACCTTCAAGTTGAAGTTTTGCCATGAGGCGCACGGCGATTTCCTGCACGGCCTTGTTGGAGGGCGCGGTGACGAGGGTCCTGTGGCCCAGCGTCTTGAGGGCCAGCAGCGCCTGTTGCAGTTGAAGTTGCATGTGGAGGGCTGGGAAAAGAAACGTGAGCACCATGCTGCATTGAGGACAAGGCACAGCTCAATTTCAACGTCATGCTGTCATGTGAGAATGATGCAGCGATTGTGTTGCTGTGAGGCAGCTGCTCAGCGTAATGGCGGGCGTAAAGTATAAATTTCTCAATGCCAATGCACTCTGTGCAAATACACATGTCAACATATAGGTGCACACCTGATGAGCCAGCACGTCACACCAGCGGCCCAGCTGATCAACACAAGCTGAGCAGAGTAGTGAGCTGAGCATGCATGAAGCCGGAGTGACCATGGGTGCATATATATTATGTGTAACAAGCGTATACTATAGATCGTTTGGTTGCCATTCTCTCACGTGCAGCCATGCACATGCAGCCACCTTTCTTCTGCTGCACATGTGCAAGCACCATTAATGCTGCAATTGATTATTAAGGACAACAGTACACTCAATATGAACGACATACACTTCAAAGCACGTCAATGATTACCTGAACAACAGCCGTCGTCTTGCCGGTGCCAGGCGGGCCCTGTATGAGCACTGGCGCGGTGACAGCTGCTCCTGCAGCAGCGCTCGGAATCCCCCTGTGAGATGCCTTGATGCTCTCCGCCGCCGCCACAACGCCGCACACAGCTTTTGCTTGCAGCTTGTTCAGGCTCACCAGATGGTGCTGGATTAGCACCTTTGAAGTGTGCACAACAGCGCCGAGGGTGTGCGCTGTGCCGGTTGCGAGGCTCGCCAGGAAGGGCACGCGCGTGACGCAGGGCAGCGGGTTTGACGCTGCGACGAACATGCGGCGGGCCTGCACCAGCGTGCCCAAGCGCACCAAGCCGACTGCTGCTACGCCGTGTATGTCCCAGCCGCGGCTGTTGGTGAATTTGATGGTCCAGGTCATGGAGGGGCCAGCACCCTGTTGCTGCTTGCAGGAGGCGAGCGCCAGCACGCCCTCGAGGTGGTACGCCTTGGGATTGTTCTTGTGGGCCATGAACAGCAGCAGCGCAACGTCCGCAAAGCCCTCGTCGTCATCGGAGCGCGGGAGGCTGGGGACGGTGAGGCTGATGGCATCAGGCTCGCTGGCGGTGCGTCTGAATGTCTTCAACGAGCCTCGGACAACTCTCGTGTTTCGAGCAAATGCACGTCCACGGGTCCAGAGATCGGCGTCGGCTTTTCCCGGGATCTTCTCGAGGCCTTGCCACACGATCGCCCGCGCTTCCTCAATGATGTGAGGCAGTTGAGAGGAGAAGTAGCCTGCCACAGTAGGGTGACGTACCGGAATGCTAAGGGGCGCCGCGATGCCAACACAGCCGTGGGCATGGTAGCTGTTGGAGATGCTATCAATGTCCCAGCTCAGGACCATGTCCGTAAAGGTGTGAGTGGCACGTGGTGTACTGCTGGCGCTGCTACCGCCAGTGCGGGTGCCAGCACCTCGGGAGCCAGCGCCCCGGCCGCCAGCACCGCGGCCGTGAGTGGCTGCCCTATGAGACGCATGCCTGCCAGGCGCAAAGCTCGATCTGCCTCCTGAGTGCCTTCCACGGCCGCCGCCTCGTCCGCGACCACGACCACGATAGCCGAGCATTTACAAAGGTACAAAGGGGAGTATTGCGTCTCAGGCACTGGCCCACAGCGAGATTCTTCCACGGGTCTGGCACGCCGGTGAGGTGCACGGCTTATGACATGATTGCATTGGAAGTACGATAGTCATGTGACTAAGGGCTCGAAATGCCCTACCCTAGTTAGGAACGTCATCAACATCAACACCAACATGCTGTAGCTAGCTAGCTAGCCGATGGATATTCGCCCACGTGTATGACCGCTTCATGCCAGTGGAGATTACATTACTGATCGTATCGCGAGGCGCCAAGTGCGGCATCGGCACGAGCCACCATCGAGGCAAATGAGGCTCCCCCTTTCCCCCCCGCGCCCTCTCTCAGACTGGCGCTATTTTGATTCAGCGCACCGGTGGTGCGCCTGAAGGCGCCAAGTCTTTCACCCACTGCGCATGGCCAGTACAAGTTTTCAAGATCTGGTCAAGTCTTGCCCTCCAACAACACTTATGGTCTGGTTCAGGATCGCCGGAGGGCATTTGGTGCTGCAGGCGGGCTCGCTGATGACATACACGCTATGCGCTATGTTTCATGTCAGCATGGACCAGCGCTGAGTCCACATCCTCTATAGTCAGGCACAGCAATTCCACCTAATGGTACTCAGCTGCCTCTGGTATAGTTAGCTTCGTTGTAAAATATATTATCGATTTTACAACGATGCTAACTATACCAGCCTTAGCCTTCCCTTGATGTGAAGAAATAGAACTTCACATACGTATATATTATAGTACATACATACACATGTAGTACTGATGATTTCGAAAGCATGTCATTCAGCGCTGAGTTTATGTCCTCTATTATAGTCAGGCAGGCAATCAAACTGATGTCACCAGCCTTCCAGCCTTCCACAATATAAATGAATACTTCTAACTACAACTCATAAATGCACATTGTACGTTTCAAGAGTATGCCGTTCGAAGTTGATGCACACATAATAGTTGCAGTGGCCATATGTGTCTTCATTACCTGCTTGTGACATGGCCCACGGGCATCCTGCCCCTGCCACTGCACACGGATTACTGCTGGCGCAGGATGTAGTAACGGATGCAATCATACTGCCGCATTTGTTGAGCTCAACTACACACCCACGCCTTTAGCAGCAGCTGCTCCACTCTGCTGCACTGCCAGTGACCTATGCCGCAGAGCCTGGCCCTCTCAAAGTCCTCCTGGTGAATTGCCAACAGTGTCAAGCTGCAACTGCTAACCTGTCTTGACTTTGTTGTGACACAGCATTCCAGAACGTGTTCTAACGACGCAAGCCATGCGCTGGTGTGCGTGTGTGTGTTGTCAAAATCATCATCAGCCATCACCAATGGAAAGATGAGGTGCATGCAAGACAACCTCAGAAATCAGTTCGCACGCGCATCTTGTGTCTGCAACTTTATTGAAAGTTTTTTTGGCCCAATTCTTACATGAACGCATGGCGCAGCAATCCTAACTTAAAGGCTTCCTTCCGCCACGAGCAGCACATGGCTGTCAAAGCTCAGACTGAACCACTGCATTGCTCACAACAAGTGCTATATACCGGTATACCCAAATGCCAGTCACCCCCTTCTAGACTGAGACTCCCTGCAAGACTAAACTGCTACCGTACGCTCCTGATAGCTAGGGGCATCAGCCCTCATAGTCATGGCAACTCCAGCTGCAGGATTGTCACCTACCTCTGCCGCTGCTGCAGCTACGTAGTGCTGCTGCTCTGCTCCCCCCGAGACAGCGCCTTTGATGGGCTTGCCACCACAGAGCTGGCACCTCTGCTTCCGCCCGTGCACGCACTCCGTCGTCAGCGCCGGTTTGCACTCCTTGCACTGCGAGCGCCGCCGCTTGTGCCTGCACAGCTCAGTGCCGTCGCACTCCTTGCACCGCGCGCGCCGTCGCCTGTGCGTGCATATGCCTGCGCCGCCGCACTGTGTGCAGTGATAGCGCCGCCGCCCATGCGTGCACATGCAGCTGCCGCCGCACTCCAAGCACTGCGTCGACCGTCGCCCATGCTCGCAGGTGCGTGTGCCGCTGCTCTTGCGTTTTTGCCGACCTGCGTTGGGCTGTTGTCGCTGCTGCACAGTGCCAGTGAAGGCTGTGCCTCATCCTCGCGCTCTAAGATGTCCCATTCTTCCGTGCTGCCATTGCTGTCGCCAGCGGCAGTAACAGTGGCAGCTGCGCTTGCTGTGGGGGCGGTCTCTGCGGCCAATGTATTCAGGCATATTGGGACCGTCACACTGGCACCAGCTGCTGCTGTGGTGCTGTCGTTGCCGGTCGATGATGACTTGTCAATAGTTGCCCACGGCACTGCAAATGGTGTAGCAGCCGAGGCCTGCATAGGGCTGATAGTCCGCTGAGACGCACAGTGTTGCCCCCAAGCCGCCTTCTGCGCTGTGCAACTTGACAGTACTTCGAGTTGCTGCACAACTGCAGCGCAGAATGGAGTAGCAGCCGGTCGGTCTCAGTCCTGATGCAGAGAGGTTCAGAGCAGAAACCACAGAGAGATATGGACGAGGAAGGTAAGTAATACAATATCGCATTCTCATCCAGTGCTGTCATCGCCGCATGCAGTGCTTCACGTGGGGACTGGTACGAAGGCTCTGGATCCATGCGCAGACGTGCTTCTGTCCGCGAGAGCCAAGCTGGGCGTGACAGCATTCGACACTCGCTAATGGAAGCATTCAACTCATGGATTGAACACGCTCGTGACAAGCTGCATGCTGTCCACAGCACATGGAATCACACACAGCTGCATGTGTAGCAAGGGGCAGCCTTACCTAAGTCGCGCGCCTGAATCAGGAAGGTGCCACAGCCCTGAGGGTAGTGTGAGACTGTCGATGCTCATCGTGAGTCAGCTGCCAGAACTGCACAGGATGAAGTCTGGCCAGAGCTGACCGCCGCGAGGCCATCCGCCGCGAGCACCTCCAGCCAGCGTTGTGCTGGAGATTTGTTCCGATGAGCGCTAAAAAAGGTGAAGTTAAAGATTTAAAACTTTAAGTTTCCGTGATGCAGACACAAGTGTTTGAGACGTGTTCTCTTCTCCCGTCGTGCTGCTGAAGTGTGCCGGCCACCAGCCACAGACAGCTTAAAGCATGTAGTGTGCGACAGTGTTGGCGAGAGCAGCAGCAGCTTCATATTCTGGCATGTACATGGTGCCTCGATGCTGAAGTACGCGGCGTATAACCCCCAGGCTTCGCGGGCTTCGGTGAGATACAGTGGCTGAGTAAGGCGGAAGAGGTATAGGTAGCCTCCGCAAAGTGTGAAGCTGGACGCCGTTGGAGACGATGCCGCTCTTGCCGTGAGCCTCCGCTTTTCTGCAAACCGATGCATGGATTGGCTGGGCTATAAAAGCGGAAGATTGTGAGTTCATGGATGCCGTGCCATGCACTGAAAACCTGGAAATTATGCGTGCATAAAGTTCCCCTGGCAGGAACTCGCTTCTCTATTGGTGCCTGTTCTTGCTAGTGAGCTGTTGTGCACATGATATAGCAGCGCTGCCATTAGCGCTGCTACTAGTGCTGTAGTGCTCCTTGCAATCGCTCTCTTTGGCTTGTGCGCAATCGACGGATTCTATCCTCGCTTTTGACTATCGCAGTGTAGGTGTTGTGGACTTTGACATTTCAGCACCACGTATCATCGGTTGTACATGCATGCATGCTTGCAAATGATTCCAGTGGTCACTGATGAAAAACGAACCAAAAGATCGTAGAGCTCACTGACCATGGATGTTCGCTCACTGACCATGGATGTTCATATGTGAAGAAGGTTAGGTTTTTCAACCAAGTGGCACCGGTCGAAGAGCCAATACATTTTGGATGTTGTATGGCCGCGTGGTATGTGCATGCATCATTATGATTGCGACGCACTTTGCGACTTGCGGTGATGCCATATTTTGCTGGTCTCATTCGCATTGTGTTTTTGCCTGGCTTTGCCAGGAAACTGGCGCGTCACACGGTCAAATTGCACTGGTGCGCCCCGCACCTTCACTGGCACAGCCCGTACTATGATGGACACATTGCCCAGTGTGTCCTGGACAACTCTTGCGGGACATGCTTGCAGGCAAGTGGCTGCTGCGCTTCATGCAGGTTAGTTCATTACTGCACATTGCGGCAGGTGTTCATAGGTAACCACGTCCGTCACTCTACAGCTGTAAGCCACACGGCTACCTGAAGTGCAATTGATGCTTAACTTCAACATCAAGCTGAGTCATAACCTCACATAACATGCTGCGCGTGGCTTGCGTGTGGTGAATGAGGTTGGTGGTTGCACACAGTGCCCTCGCGCTACAGCAGCATCTCTGTTGATAGTCATTCGAGCACTCTGCTTGTCAGACTTCACACCGTAAATTGCCAGATTGCTCATGTTGAGGTGGTTCACAGCGCAACTTGAAGTCTGCTGTCACTTTTGATATGGGTATAGGGGTAAACAACAGATTACTCACCTTCTTGCATACATGTATGCAGACATAAGTCAGTGTCATGATGTCATCAACAACGGTTACCCTGGCTACACGCGCTGACCAGCATGTTTATCAAGCACTGCCTACAGGCAGCATGCGCCACAATTCCACTGGAATTTGCGCTTGTGGCTATGCTCGTTGACTAAACCTAGCAAGGACTTGATTGCTAGGGTTGTGCTATTGCCTGCAGCGTCACTCCTCAGATTGAGAGCTCTCTCCTGTGTCGTGCACTCATTTATAGGCATGTTTTGGGGCTCAGACCGAAAATGAGCACTACAGCCAACAGCAGCCCCATATATACCCGACCTACTTCATGGAGAGACACGTGTCTACATGGTGTAGCCGCATTAACGATCAATGTACAGGCACCAGAGGCAGCTGGAACAGCATGTCATGCATTTTGGAACATATCATACAACAGCCGCAGCTCTCGTTACATACACACCTCAAGTAGCCTCGCGCTTCCTTTGAAGCTGGCCTTTAACTCTCCTGGTTTAATGGTGTGTGCCAGGCCGTTTCACAGCAAGGGGTCCGGGGCACAACGCTTCAGTGTACTGTATCATCACAGGCAAGCAAGAGAGCGTATACCCATTGGTGGAGCAAATACCATGTCCTTATCATGTATCCTTTCAAGTTTTCTGGCCCACCGCAACACTGTGGTTCGATTGGACCGCCGCAGATTGTCATCACTGGTGGCTAACTTCTAGCAGCTGCAGTTCACAACTTGAAGTCTCACATGGAATGGCCCATGTAGCTTAACCTTGTGCACCATCTGACACCCCCCCTGATTGTTTCTGAAATGCTCTTGCAGAATAGCAGGTACTACAACAGCGCGAATCCGGACTTGGGGTTAGGGTTAGGATTAACCTTAAATGCTACTTGCCTGCAAATGGCTCACAAGTGTGCGCAGATATCCACAACGCACACGTCAAGGTGAGGGGCAATGAGGCAGAACTGGCGTGAAAAAATATGATGCATCATGTACATTTACAAACAATTAATTGAATACGATGTATTAGGCATGCTAACACGCGTGTGCACATGTACAGCTTTGCGCAGAGGGGGGGGGGCAGAGCCTGAGGGCTTCCTCTCTAGGACTTGTGTGTGTGCCGGCCTCATCAGATTTTGAGTTTTAGCTCAACAGTTACCAGATCCTGCAGCAATGTAGCCATCGGTGTCCATGAAGGATTCCACAGACAGTTTCAAACAAAGTCATGCGAACAGCAGTTTTCTTCAAATTGAACTTGGCCACTCCATGCAAGTGCATCGGGACTGTCTGTGCTTTTCCCCTGATGAATCTACACATCGTGCACACGCACAGAGGCATTGCCAACATTTCTGAAGGCATGACCTCGTTTGTATTTCCGCTTGGCACCGCGTTTCGCCATGCTGGCCTTTGCCACATGGATGCGCATATGCATATGCCACAGCCTTGGTTTGCGCTGACTGCTCATTACAACATGCCTGCCACTCTGCTGATTCCTCAATGATCAGGTGTGCATAATTGCTGGTCATGCCATGAGAGAGAAGCCGGAGCTTGAGCCATATACGTGTGTGTATTCGTACTTGAGCGAAGATTTACAACATGGGATTCGTAGGGCCCGTGGGGCATGAGGGTCATGACATTGGGAAGGAGTTCTTAAGTCTCTTGCACAAGGGGGGAGAGGGGGGCATCAACAGCAATGCTGACAACGCTGTCGAGAGCAGCAACTGCGGTACATGGCTGGTGACAATGCACATGCTTGATCACGCAAGCCATCTGTGTGGTGTGTCGTGTCGGAATTGCACGGTGAATGCACATTCATCGCAGACTTTTTGTCATGTTGTTCATACTCATGCTGTGTTCGAGTGCATGGTGTGGCCTCTGAATGCACATGAAACGGTCCTGCTCTCACCCACTGCCTGTGCTACCTGTCATTGACCTGGACATCATGAGACTTCATTCATGATGCTTGATTGCATGAACAATCATGCACACTTGGCATAAATTGAGACTTCAACCAGTCCAGCTTAGGACCATCTGTGTTCACAGCACCAGCTAACAATACTATAAAGCCCTGATGCCCTGGACGTCGAAACATCAGCATCGTGGAGGCATACACACCCTTCAATGAAAAGTGCTGCATAGTCTCAATGTCATGGCCTCAACATCTTGATCTGATCAGATCAATTGAGACGTGTGCATGCATGCACGTGCAATACCTTTGAATGTTCTGGCAGCCTGAGAGTTAATGTGAAGGCAATTCAATGGGCACTTGCGCCAGATGAGCTTGCCCGTGAGAGAATTTTTGCATACTGTTGGAATATGAGATGGTCCAATACTTAGTGCATACCCTAGGGTAGGGCACGGTCCAGTTCTAAGGGTTTCTCCAGTAAGTTCTAGCAAATTCTTGAAGGTTCTGGTGCCCCTACGGAACGGAAGGTTTCCGCTGGCCCTTGATTTTGTGTCAGCAATAATATCACTTCTTCTTCTCCCAGCTCGAGGCGCCTGCGGGCGGCCTGCGGCCAGGGCATGGCTGCTCTCCTCTCTCTCTGCGCACCCCCGGTTTTCCAATCATACATTTGCGATACAATCAGACAATATAGCGGTGGACGTGAGACATCGCGCAACATGCTGCAAATTTTCATCACACATTCATTTGCTTCATGCCAAGGGCAATCACAAATGTACATGAAATAATCGTTCTTTTCCATGATGAGATGGCGAATCCTCCAGCATTGTGCTCATCGCATTGTACAGCTGTCGGTCTGTGTCATGCATGGGAATAAATGTGAATGCGCTGGGGCCATTCACTCGACAAAAAGCAAGGATGGGCTGCGAACAGCAGTCTCCTTAGTCGCGTGTTGGTCCCAAACATGCAAGTGTGCACGAAACAATTGTACTGCTCACGCATTGGCAAGCGAAAGAGCGAGTGAATGCATGCAGTGCGTGCTGGCTAACCTTAAAGAAGTCGGGGTGCATGCATATGACACAACTTGAACGCTGAAGCATGCAGTGCTGCGCCGTTAGCACGCAAGTGCTCTGGTGTGTACTACCATGTACTAAGTTACTACTTACATGAACAGCATGCACCGCCAGCGTCCAACAGCGGACAGGAGACACTGGAAGTCATCATTGCACAAAGGTTATCCGCTGCGTGCGTGTGCATTCAAACTTTAAGTCAGAGCTGACCGCAGCTGTAAACCTCGATAAGGGGGGGGCACGGTGTGTGACAGGTGCCAAATTGCAATGACACTTCAAAAGCCTTGTACTAGTCTCTTTCACAATGGGTATGTGCACTGCGCACTGTGTACAGGCTTGCACCCCCCTGACTCACTCAACCATAAAGGTACACAAAGTAATCGTACCTGTGTCGGCAGCCCTCGGCTATCATGCGCTGGGCCTAGGAGCTCCTGACTGCCAGTAATGTCGCCGCAGGTGCGTGCTCCTTTTTGCCGCTCTTCAATGCGCCTCCTCACCCGCCCCTCTGCCCTCTCCGACGCAGCCAGCAGTAATCACCCCGGGCACCCATGCGCGCGCGCCACTCCAGCACCTTTTGATGCCTGCCGAGCGCGGCCCAGCTGCAGGTGTGGCTGTCCCAGGGGCACACATTTGCGTGGGCCCACTGCAGCACCTCTAAATGGCCATGCTGTGCGGCGTAGGCGCATGTCTCCTCGTCCCATGGGCAGCCATTGGCTCGCGCCCACTGCAACACTTCCAGGTGTCCGTAAGTTGCAGCGCTGACGCAGGTCTGCTCGTCCCATGGGCATCCCTGCGCGCGTGCCCACTGCAGCACCTCGAGGTTCTCGCTAGTGGCAGTGCCGCTGCAGGTGCCCTCGTCCCACGGGCACCCGTTAGCACGCACCCACCGCAGCAGCTCAAAGTTCCCGCTGCCAGCAGTGCTAGCGCAGGTCTCCTTGTCCCATGGGCACCGGTTGGCGAGTGCCCACTGTAACATTTCCAGGTCCCCGCAACTGGCAATGCCGCTGCAAGTCTCCTCGTCCCACGGGCACCTATTGGCATGAAGCCACCGCAGCACGCCGGAGTGCCCAAATGTTGCGGCGATTGCGCACGTTTCACTGCTCCAAGGGATATCATTAGCCCGTGCCCACTGCAGGATGTGCAGCTGCCCGCCCTCTGCAGCAGCGTCGCACATGCAGTCATCAGTCGGGCACCCGTTTGCGTGTGCCCACTGCAGCAGCTCGAGATGACCATCGAGTGCAGCGGTGGAGCAGGTGGTGCTGCCCCACGGGCAGCCATTGGCTCGCATCCACTGCAACATCTCTAAACGCCCGAAGCGCGCAGCGCCAGAGCACGTGGAACTATCCCAGGGGCAACCGTGCCCCCGCAGCCACTGCATTACCTCGAGGTACCCTTTGCTAGCTGCTAGATAACAGTGGGAGTGTTGCAGGGGCAGGTTGTAGGTGCTGTGGACCAAACGCAGGCGCGTGATCTCGCCGCTACGTATGCAGGACTTGAAGGCCATTCCGGGCTGCAAACCTTCCTCCACGGCCCACCCAAGCAGGTTGGCGCTGGCGGCAGCTTCCGCTGCCACGGTCTTGTGCCGCCTCTTGGCCTCGTGAGTCTGTGTATAATGCCATGAAAGCCCCGGCAGGCGCTCCTGATCATGACCGAGGGATCCAGGAAGGCAAGGATGTCCTAAGCAACCGAAAGGACTGGGTGCTCTGCTGCTGCACGGCTTCCCGTGCGTCTGACCATGCCGGTAGGGCTAGGGCAGGGCAGGGCAGGGCAGGGCAGGGCAGGGCAGGGCGGATGCGGATGATTTCGTGCGTGCACTTCAAGTGTGGGCATGAAGTTCAACTCCGCCTCCCGCCTCCTCCGTGCACTTCAAGTGAGGGCATACTCATGAAGTTTGTCATGTTGTTCATATATATGCAACCATGCTGTGTTTGAGTGCATGGTGTGGCCTCTGAAGGCACATCAAACGATTCCACTCTTGCCCACTCAATGTGCTACCGGTAATGACCTGGACATCGAGGGACTTCAGTTCATGATGCTTGTTTGCATGAACAGTCGTGTAGGTGTAATTTGAGACTTTAACCAGTCCAGCTTAGGACCACAGAATCAGCTGAGAATTGCCCTTTTTGCCTGCATTCGACACCACATTGTGGAGGGCAATACAAACCTTCCATGAAGATCAACTCCTCCAGGTGTGTGTGTGCTTGCAGAGGGCAGCAACGCGCATAGTTTTGAATTCATGATACCCATTGCACAGTCTATACGTGGTCGGAACAGATGTAACAATAAAATAAAAAAAAATGCAGCAGCGGCGACCACGTTTATTGGTGGAAGGCACTTGCGGCTCACCACTCCTTGTCACCTAGAGCTCTAGACTACGATCTTTTGAATCGTGTTTCCATAAAAGTACTTTAGTGGATGTACACGCTAATGACTGTGCATTGGCGTATACACTCACAAGTGCTAAACTGCACAAGAGCACAGGCACACGAGCCCTAACTATGCGTGCGGTGGGACACAGGCTAGCGCAAGCGTCGTTAATTGGGGAATACTACAGACCATGTCGGACGAGTGCAGCTATAAAGCGTTATGCGAGGATGCCAACTTGAAGCCAAAGCAGCAAGGCACCGAGGAAAAAGAGAGAATCCGGCTGTAGAGCCATGTTTAAAGACGTGAGTTGAGAGAAATGGGCAAGCGAAGCATGCCCTGAGAAGGAAACGTGCTATGGAGGGCACCATGGAAAGACCGGGAAAAACTGGGGAGATCCGGAATAGTATCACGAATGCTGTGACCCTCGCACAGCAACTATAGCCAGTCAGACCCTGCATGACTTAACTAACAGCTGCAGGCCTGCGAGGGCCTGCTATTCCAACGGCAAGAGCGAGGGATCACCGTACTCTGATGTCTCTGGCGAGCAATCCTCTTCGAAGGACACTGATGTCTCTGGCGAGCAATCCTCTTTGAAGGATATTGACGTTTCTGGCCAGATGTACTCCAGCAGCTTTGATGATGTCTCTGGCGAGCAATCCTCTTCGAAATATATTGTCGTTTCGGGCCAGATATAATGCAGCAGCTTTGAATACCTTTCAACGGACATTGATGTCTCTGGCCTGATATCCTCTTTGGTGGACATTGACGTGTCGCCCACCATGCCCGTGACCTCCAACTCGAGCTCGGAGAACGCATCCGCAAGTTGCTGTTCGGTCTCATCGCTAGCTCGGGTGCCCATCTCTCACCCGCTCCAGCTCTTTCAGCTGCCAAACTCCGTTGTCTGCATCACAGTCACGCAACATCAGGGAGGGAGGGTTTGCAACACGAGCCCTGAGCTCAAAGTCTAGCGGCAGAGGTGACATGCTGACTTGCTTCCGGCACACAATAATCTCTCAGGTTGATGGCTGCAAGGAGGAACTATGCTACGACATTGCATGGGCGACAGAATCAGTTGAGGGTACCGGGAGGCTAAGATGTGCAAATGAGAGTTCAAGATTAGGGTCAGGGACATGTTCAGCTTCAGATTGGAAGCTCCGCGCAAACTGGGTCAGTTGACAAGCAGCAGGTTCAACGCTTTGCTTTTTCTTTTTCTAACATTAGTCCGGCCCTTTTTTTCTGCTTTTTTTTCTCGGCCAATAAGTTGGCTTGGTCAGACAAAGGCAGCATGCGCAGCCATTACAAAAGATTCATAGTGTCGCTCGTGGTCATTGAAAGATCGCCTCTGCAGGAACCATCAGACACTGCTGATTCGCGCCCTTACCTGGCAGCCCGCAGCCGCCGCAGTTGTTACCGTCAGAACGATCCAGCAGGCCCACTGTGCCGTCTTCAGTGCTGCAGCACAGGAGATGATTGCGATGGACGAAGCGCGAAAACTATTTAAATCCGTAGTTCAACTCCTGTGACTTAGTTCAACGTGTGAAGTTTAGAGAATCTAATCGATTGCACCATGCGCCTCCGCTGAGTGCTACGGCTCTGCAGCACACGAAAAACTCACTTCTGGTCTTCTGCATCAGCGCTTATGCCTGGGCCCAATGGACTCCCAATCGATTTCGCTCAGGTAGGCCATGTTTGAAAGTGTCCTGCGATGCGATGTCTGCAGAGCGCGTGCATCGCTTTCGGGTTCTGTCTGCACAAAATATGTGCTATGATCGCCGCTGTCTGCTGGCCACTGGCTGCCGGTCGCGTGGGCTTCTGTCTTCGGGTTCTCTGCACTTCAACATGATCATTGAACTTGTCCTCGCGTTTTTTTGCTATATCTTGCAGGACCAAGAGGATGAGCTTGAGGCACTGGCCGCCATTTGGCCGGGATTCTCTCTCAGGACTGGTGTCTGGGGGGGCAAGAGCTTTGCGGTGACAGTCACTCCTCTGGGCCTCCCGGAGAAACAGATCTTCGCGCGGGTCACGCTCGTGCTGTCGTACCCCGCTCGCTACCCGCGAGTGGCCCCCCTGCTGCGCATCGAGTCCTCGGAGCACCTGACGGATGCGGAGGTTAAGGAGCTCAAGGCCCTGCTGGCGCAGCACGCGGCGAGCCTCACAGGCGACAGGGTCTTCATCCACGACCTGCTGGCGCTGACGGCGGAGTTCCTGGGGCGGCGCAACCGTGCGCCCAACGCCGACCACCGCAGCCTCTGGGAGCAGATGCAGAGCGAGGAGCGGCGCGCGCTGAAGGCGCGCCAGGACGAGGAGCGCCTGGAAGAGGAGAAAATGGAGCGCGAAGAGCTGGACAAAGAGGCAGCGGCCGCCACGAAACCGCAGGAAACGGCGCTGCACTGGCACCCGCACGCCGCGTCGCCGCACCCCGCGACCGCCGCCGATGTCATCGCGCCCGCCAGCAGCTCCGCGGCGGCGAACGCGCTCGGCGCGTACGCGAAGCACGGCGCCCTGCACCGCATCCAGGAGGGGGGCGGGGAGGGGAGCGACGCTGCCAAGGAGGAACGTCAAGCATTTACGCCGCCGGGCAGCGATGTGGATAGCGACGATCTGCTAGAGGATGAGGCGCGGGGGGGCCTGCCGGCGTCGGCACGAGCGAGCTGGTACCGCAGCCAGTTCAAGGAGATTGGGAAGATTGGGAGGGGCGGCTTTGGGACGGTGTTCAAGGTGGGCGTTCATGAATTTGTTGAGCAGTGTGTGCGCGTTTGTTCATGAATTCAATTGAAGAGCATGTACTTTGGCAGATTGTGGCACAGTTCATGTCTATACAGCCAGCCAGTCACGTTTGCAGCCAGTGCCATTTGCGCCAAGTGCCTGCTTCACATCTGTCAGGCCTCACGGCGCTGCATTGTGCCCTGGCTAGCTGACGCAATGACACAATCGTGGGTCAGGAACAACTTTGTTGCTGTGGCCAGGTCTGTGAAATAGAAGTGCAGCGATGAAAGTACAACTTTGTTGTTGAAGTTCTTGAACACGCTGTATACAACAATGGAACAGAGCCGACATCAGACCTGGACAGCTGGTGCTTTCAACGATGTTGAGTCATATGAATGTTTTGATGTCGTTACATGAGACCTTGATTCTTGCCCTTTGATTTCAAGCCATAAATCGTCCTCTTAAAACAGTAGGACGCTGCAACCAAATTCATTTCCCCCTGCCCCAGCAGTCATATCCCTGTACCTGTTTTGAAAGTGCCGCCGTCGCTGCCCGACGCTCACTTTAACCCTACTTACTATCCGCATCTCGCTAATGCAGGTCAGAAACAGGGTGGACAAGCGCTTGTACGCCATCAAGAAGATACCGCTAGACCCCCACGACAAGCTGACCAACAAGAAGATCCGGCGCGAAGTGACAACGATTAGCAGAATGATCCACAAGGTATGATCTTCAACATTGAAGTTATATAGCAAAAAGGGACGCCAACTGTGTGCTCATGCACCCGCTTACTTAGAGTACCATGTCAAAAGCTCTGCTTCTGCAGAAGTGACTTACTTCAAGTGTGATGGGGCGCTTCGATTGAAGTCGCCATTGCTCAGCGCACCATCACATGCTAAAGCATGTGCTTTTGTCGCGAGCTCATAATGCACGACTTAGGCGCGTCAATCACGTAGGCTGACTTTCACCACCGACCAACGCTTGGCTGCACATTGAGCTTCACCTCAATTTGAACTCAACTTCACTTCCTCACCTTGAAATTGACGCTCTTCCACCCTAATCCTAACCCTACCCCGACCTTTCGGACCGCGCAGAACATAGTGCGCTACTACCACGCAGTCATGGAGGATGGCGATGAACAGATAGACATTGAGCTGTATTGCTTCCACATGAACTTCACTTCACTTCCTCACCTTGCAGTTAACGCTGTTCAACCCTAACCCTAACCCCCTACCCTAACCCTAACCTTTCGGACCGCGCAGAACATTGTGCGCTACTACCACGCAGTCATGGAGGACGGAGATGAACAGATAGACCTCGCAGACGCCATCATGGAAGAAGAGGAGAACGACATCGCCACCAGCGACAGCGCCAGCGACAGCCCCTGGGGCAACCCCGCCGCCGATACCTACCGTATGAGCCTCGACGCGAGCGACCAGGACAGCGCCGGCGTAGACTTTGAGGGGGGCGACGATGACGGCGACGACAACAATGACGACGCTGGCCAGGAGTCCGGTCCAGAGGCGGCGCGGAAGGCGCGCGCCAGCTCTAGCCTGAGCGCTGCTGCTGCTGCGGGCGGCGGCGACTTCAGCGGCGGCGGCGGCGGCGGCGGCACGCGCAGCCGCGGAGACATGTGGCTGAGCGCTGCAGCGCTGAATGCTGCTGCTGCCACGGCGGCGGCGGCGGGGCCTGCGGCGTCCAAGCAGTCGCGCGCCGAGTTGCGGGCGGCGCGGCGGCGGGAGCGGCAGCGCGCGCGGCGGGAGAAGCGCGCCCAGCAGCTGAGCGGTGCTGCGGGGGACGAAGGGGGGGACGAGGGGGTTGGGGGGGGGCGACAGGGGGGCAGCGCCGCGGGGGACATGACGTTTGACGGCTTGCAGTTTGGGGGCGGGGGGGGGGGGAGTAGCTCGGGGGCTACGTCCGATGGCGAAAGCGGCCCGGCGGCAGCGATGCGCAGCGCTCAACTAACTGTGAGAGGCGGCAGCTCCAACAGCACCAGCGGCGGCAGCCGCAGCAGCAGCAGCAGCAGTGGGGAGGAAGATGCGGGGTCAGATGACGTGAGCTGGGCAACTGAGGGGGTGAATGGTGGCGCTGCTCGGCAACAAGTGCTGCTGCTGGACGGGAAGGAGTTCACAGAGTTCTGTGGTGGGGCAAGCGGGGGACTCGGAGCTTTCACAAAGGTGCGTCTCACCGCATGCTGCAACGTAGATGCACATATGAGTCAGTTGGACATCAAGTCAAGTCATATGGTGAGCTTACATCACCATGAAATTGCCTTTCATTGCATGTATGAGGTAGTGAATGCATGGCATAGCTGCTGCGATGGCTAGACAGATTGACTCACGGCACCTCTAGAGTGACTGCGCTAGAAACTGCAATCGCTTGTAGTCAGTGGTACAGCAGTTGCGAATGGCATCAATATGTTGTGCCCAGGGCGACCCCTGTTTGGTGGGGCGTCGCAATCAATTTTAGATTATCATTGATTATATACTTCTATAGGTCATCATTGAGGCTTTGGCAACTGACAAAATGTCAACGCCAGCTAGATCCTCCTGGCCCCAATGCATTTGCATTGGTCAGGCACTTCAGGAAGTTGCGCTGCAACTGAGCCACATCAAGAAGGCAACATGGTGTGTGATTGTCGGAGAATGCGTGGCATGCACCTGTGGGTCACGTCGGTGGCAATCAACCCAGTCTTTGGCCTTTGCATGATCACGATCTAAGAGATTCTCAACGACAGACAACAGACCCATATGTAGCTCGCCTGAGCTCTGACATCCAGCGTTGCAACTGCTAATAACTGCTCGGCTGCCTTTTGATAACTCAAAATGACATCAACTGCCAGTGGGGCAGCAGTCTCAGCAACACTATTGTCACTGTCATAGCACATGACACGTCTACAATTGCTCAAGGGTGGTGCCCAATTGTAACTGGCCAATGGGAAGACACTTGCACGCTCCTCAGTTCATGAATGATGACAGCCTCACGTTCCTTCAACCCTTTTTATACCCTGCCCTACACCTGCAGCTACCGGGTCCACTCGTTTGCGCTTCCCCTTCCCAAGTGTTATGTGTACTTCAAGCTGCAGCCCCTCCACCTCAAAGCTGAAGTTACATGTTATTCCAACCTGACTCGCAGGGCCCAACTGGCCTGGGCGCTGCCAGCTGGTCATCCGAGGAAGCGCTGCGCGGCTACTTTGCGGCTCGCGAGGCAAAGAACGGTCCAAAAAACGGTCCAAGAAAACCAGCATCTCTGAAGGACCGGGAAGCATCGTCACCAATGCGGGCGAGATCTCTGTCGCCGCAGCGGCTGGGGTTTGGGAAGGGGGAGCCGAAGGGGGGGGCGGGGGGCGGGGGGCCTGTGAAACGCGCACAAATACTGTATATACAGATGGAGTACTGCGAGGATACGCTCAGGGGGGTTATGGACGTGGGGCAGCTATGGCAGCAGCCCACAGAGGTATGTATGTGTGCATATAATGTTGAGGTTGTAGCTGAGCGTTGTTGCGTGCTCTTGTGGTAGCAGCTGTGGCGGCAGCCCACAGAGGTATGTATGTATGTTTGGGGTTATAGCTGAGCGTTGACGCGTGCTCTTGTTGCAGCAGCATGGCAGCAGCCCACAGAGGAATGTGTACATGCACGCATGACATTGCGTGTATGTTGAGGGGTATAGTTGAGCACTGCTGCATGGTCTTGTTGCAGCAGCGGCCGCTGCCAGCCACAGACGCGAGTTGTCGCGAGGGCGGCTTATCATGGCTTTATGCACAAGAACACTCCTAATGAGAAGTATATTTCATAGGGTAGCTATCTGAAAGTCTCCTGTCGAGTGGTAGTGAACCAGACGCATGGTCAGGAGCCAGCGAAGGCGAGGGCTTGGGCCGCATTCTGCCATATGTTCCTTCCCCCAGCGGTCATCACACCACAACGCCCTCCCTTGCTTGTGCCTGATTCTAGACACACCAATACCAATACCATCGTTAGCGTTCCATATAACAGTTGTTGGGCTTTGTCGGTGCTTGGTGCAGGTGTGGCGGCTCTTCCGCCAGATTGTGAATGCCATGCAGTTCATTCACAGAAAAGGAATCGTGCACCGCGACATGAAGCCGCCGAATATTTTCCTCAACGAGGGGAATGTGAAGGTGAGACGCCCTGTTTTCAAGTGTTCCAGAGGTTTGATCTCACTGTACTTTAAATGTACTATGCTGGACTGTGCTTTACTGGGACAAACTGGACCCATTATTTCATGTACTGAATCGAACTGCAGTCGATGGTGTGAGCATAGGGCACCGAGGGGGGCGGCACTTCCCCTTTCTCAAGAGTTGAAGTTATGAGCTGTACAGGCGCATAGTGTTTGTCACTTGCAAACGTCTGGGGTCTTTGCGATGACTTTGACTCGACTCTGACTCTGACGACTCGTGCAGGTCGGAGACTTTGGCCTGGCTACAATGACGCAGGGCACTGAGAGACCCAGCAGTGCTCCGACGGGTGGCGCAGAGGGCTTTCTCGCTTCCGCCAATGGCAATACCAGCCTTTCGCCGTGCCCGCCGACATGGCGCAAAGGGCTGGCTAGCAGCGGCGCGGGAGATGGCTCCTTATATAGCGACCTTGAGGTGGCCGGGTCCAGCATGAGTGCAGGTAAGGTACCTTGCAGTTCACAGGTGTATTCTCAGAGTTACAATGTGCATACACGTAGCTCATCTGAACGCTCAATGTGCATTCATGAAACTCATGGCGTCTTTTTGATGTCATGGCATCGTCGGCGCCAACGTGGTGCGCAGCGCGTTGTGTGAGCCGACCATGCAAGCCGCAGTTGGCCACCCCATGTCTCGTAGAGACAGATATTGGCGCTCTGTGCTTTGACCCTCATCATGCGGCGAAATTACGGCCGCAATATGGTAGCTGTGTATGTAGGTATGTCTGTGGCACTGAGCACTGCTTCCGCAGCCTAAAGCGCGCGCAAGGCATCCATGGCAGTGCTTGCTATTCATGTGGCAACATTCAGGAATTCAGATTGCCCGCACTGCTGTACTTCCTGCTTCCTGCTACTGCGGGTGTGTACCGACTACGCAGTTGCATGGGTATGAATACATTCATTCATAAAGCCTCAGCATTTGGTCGATGACCACGCGGTTTCAGTTCAACCTTTGAGTACAGGCTTGTATGGATTGGATATAGCTGGCGTTGCTCGAACATTTTACGCATTGTGGCCACAAAAGGCCTTGAAGGAAGGCAGGCTACCCAGTATTCCTCAACACTGCTAATTGTGACGTTGCACAGGCGTCGGCACTCTGTACTACCGCGCGCCGGAGCAGGAGCTGAGGGGGAAGTACGACGGAAAAGCAGGCAAGTCACCGTGGAAGCATTGTGCTGCTTAATTCGATGTGGTACTTCAAGCACGTGACATAATGATTGTGCCACGCTCATGTCAGAACGGGTGAATGAGCTGGGCAGCTGAGGTTGCAGAGTTTCTATGGTACCATGTCACGGGTACAACATACAATATGCGGGAGATGCCATTTGGCGATGTCGGTGAGGAGTCGTGAGCAATTGTGACACTTTGTCATAAGGTGCATGAAGACTGGACAGCAAGCGTAGCCCTTAGACATGATGACAAGAGTTGATGCAGCACAACATACATCATCAGGAAGCTGATACAAAATGGCATGCTGTGCTGCCGCAGCATTGGACAGTGCACAGCAAGCCCATGCTTGATGCTTATGATCTCATATCATCGTCAACATGTGATCTCTGACATGATCATGTCATCATCCTTCCATCATGTCATCATCCTTTCAAGTACCAATGATCAACTGTGATCTCATAACTTCGCATATGACATCATTGCATGTCAGGCAGCCCATGCTTGCATGCTCATCGAATCATCATCAATGCGTGATCTCATACACACCGCTGACATCACATCATTTGTTTATTATCACCCTTCTGTTTCCCAGACATGTGGTCCCTCGGCGTCATCCTCTTTGAGATGCTGAGCCCCCCCTTCACCACCCTCATGGAGCGTGCGGAAGTCATGATCGCGCTGCGCGGCCACGGCGTGGGGGGGCCTCACGGGGGGACACATGGGGGGGCACATGGGGGGGCACATGGGGGGGACGCTCACGCGAAGGCCGCTGCAGTGGCGCAGTTTCCAGCAGAGTTCGAGGCGCGCGTGCCTGCGGCTACTAAGGAGGTCATACGGTGGCTGCTGCGGAAGGACCCGGCGCAGAGGCCTAGCGCGACAGGCGAGTTTGACGACGTGATTATCATGTATCATCTGAACATTCAAATAGATTGCTGAGAAAATATGTATTTAGTAGTATTTTTTGATAGAGTCATACGGTGGCTGCTGCGGAAGGACCCGGCGCAGAGGCCTAGCGCGACAGGCGAGTTTGGCGCGGTCATTGAATGTTATACTTCATTAGACTGGCATGAATGTGGTGATGCAGAGGACGCTTTGGGTTGCGTGTCTTGGGGTTTGGTTAGGGTTAGAGTTAGGTTAGGGACGCTTTGAGTTATCTTAGGGTCAGATTACGGATAGAGTTAACTTAGGGTTAGGGTGAGATGTTGTCCGTGTCGCCTAGATAGCGCTGTTTAAGCGTTTGACAGTTGCATCCTCTGAAAGCAGTACTTGTTTGTCGATGCTTGTGCCTGAGGGCATGCTGTCGGCAGTGCGTGGTTGTGGGGGTGAGTTTGTATGACTGCAGACCTGAAAAACTATGCTCGTCTTCTCTGCGCCTCATCTGGGCAGCTGACGCAGTTTGCTGTGCTGGGTATGCACCTTCGCTATAGTCTGCGAGTTATGTGAAGTTGCTTTGAGAATTTGTTTAAGTTTTCCTTCACGCCAGCTGACTGATCGCATCGTGCTCTGGGTTTGTGCGCTCGCAGTGTTGGTGAAGTTGCCCTCCAATTTGTTGAAGTTTGTCAGAGTCTACTGACGCAGCGCATTCGTACTTGTATGATGCTGGTTTTTGCGTGCCTGCAGAGCTGTTGAAGTCACCCCTGATGCCACCACAGATAGAGGTGGAGCCAGCATTCCTCAGGGAGGCACTGACATGCATCTCCAATCCGCAGAGCAGCTCGTTTGGGCAGATCGTGCGAGCGCTGTTTGAGCAGGTATGGGGTATGTATGGTATGGAGGCCATACAGTCCAGAAAGGTATTGATGCAGCGAACAAACATGCCGATGCTGACACTGAAAGTATTGGGATGTGCTGATATGATTATAATATGTGTTAAATATGATAGAAGAGAGGCATTTGCTGATGCTGTAGAGCAGCTCGTTTGGACAGAGTGTGCGAGCCGTGTTGAGCAGGTATAGGGGTTCATGTAGCATGGGGCGGAAGGACCTGTAAAGCAAGCACTGAAAGCGCGGACATGTGAACAGGATGCGCAAGCGTTGTGTGACCAGGCAGCGGGCGAACACATTCAGTGACGGTGTCACTGACTGCAGTGGAGTATGCTGGTGTTGAGTTTGGTCAATCATACAGATTGCGCAAGCCTTGTTTGAGCATATCCACGATGGTATGCCGGCCAAACATCCAGCAATGCTGGCACTGAACCTGCAGGGTATGCTGATACATACGGTAGGGGAGAGGCATATGATCACCAGCGTTGTTGAAGTAAGTGTTGGTGGAGCTTCAAAGGCAAATGCCATTAGCGCTGGCTGAAACAATGGCGTAGAAGAGAGTTGACGCTGGCGTCGAAGCAATGAGCAAGATGAGTGTGCCGCACCCATGGCTGTAGGTGTCGCAGTAGGCAAAAGCAACATCATATCGCTGAGAGCGCTCAAAGCGCTGCAGACTCTGCATGATTGTCCTATGCACGCTAAATCCACATCCTCAGGATTCAGCGAGCTAAGCTAATCCTAGTTCGAACCCTATGTCAAACAAATGTGAAGCCAGTGCTCAGCTCAGGGCTCACCAACTTCCCATGCACCAACTTCACACTTGCAACTCTTCTCCAGCTCGTGGAGCACACATATGACCACGAACTCCTGCGCACGCTCGCTCGGCTTAGGGCTAGGTTGCCATAACCCTTACCCTACATGAAACCTGAAAATGGTGAAGCCACTTACTGCTCATCAACTTCATATGCGCCAACTTCACACATGTGACTCCCCGTCAGGACAGCTTACGGACACGACTTCTTGCACAAGCTTGACGACCATATTCTCAACATTATGTCAGCTAACCCTGACCCTAACCCTACACTGGACCTTCCAAAAAGGGGTGAAGCTTTTGCTCAGGGCTCACAAACCTCACCTGCGACAACTTCACACATGTGACTCCTTATCGGAGCACGTGGAGCACACGTACAACCACGACCTCCTGCGCACGCTCGGCTTAGGACTAGGTTACCCCAATCCGTGCCCTACATGAAGTGCTCACCAACTTCGCTTGTGACTCCCCGCAGGACACGGCGGAGCACGTGGAGCACACCTACGACCACGACCTCCTGCGCACGCTGGGCGACCAGATCCCCGCCACCAAGGCCGCCGCCGCAGCGCCCGCCAACACCGTCATCACACAGACCGTATGCGATGTACTCCGACACGCATTCGAGGCCCATGGCGCGATTCCCCTGGCTCCCCCCCTGCTGTCCCCCCGCCCGCCCCGGGGGGAGGGGGGTGCGTATTCCGTGCGGCAGCCGATGACGCTGCTGGACAGTAGGGGGACAGTGGTGGTGCTGGCGAGGGACCTGACGGTGCCGTTTGCGCGCTTCGTGGCGCGGCGCGGCGTGGCCAACGTCAAGAGGTGACATGGACAGACTTGAGTATTTTTTTTAAATATATTACTGGGTGTTAGTGTTAGGGGTGACGGGTTCGTTGGCGCGCTTTGTGGCGTGACGCGGCGTGGCCAGTGTCAATAGGGGACATGGTTTGTCAAGTTAGGGACAGCGGCGAATGTTGGCAGGGTATGCACAATGCGGCATTTTCCGGGACGCGTTGGCGGCTGTAGTTTTCAATCTGGGAGAGTCGCACTAAAGGGAGAGTCGCACTGACGGTCTTGTTGAATGAGCCCTGCCCGTAGTTTTCCTGTTGTTGCAGGCCTACAGTAGGCACATTTCGCTACCGTATGGACCATTGAACACGCAGAATCAATGCAATCCTTTAAAGTACTTCTCGCAGCAACAGTGACTCTAAACACCCTGCTGCTGATGTGCAGGTGCTGGCATCAGACGGGGCCATAGCCATCTGACGAGCATTATGAATAAGTGTGCCAATGCCACTCAACATTTCATGTTGAATCTGCACGCGCAGGTACCAAATCGGACACGTGTACTGGCGCTCACCCAACAACACCACTGCAAGGTCAAACAAACGAGATTTACAATTCTGTTTATCTCAAAACACTCTGACCGCAGTCCCCGATGCCCATTGCAGGAACGTGCACAGTACTTCCTGAAGTCACAATGCCTCTGAACATGCAGTGTTGAATTTGCACACGCAGGTACCAGATCGGACGCGTGTGCTGGCGCTCACCCAATGACAGTTACATTTCGGTTCATCAACCGATCATCCCCACGTGCATCCCTACATTAACGCAATCCCCAATGCCCATTGTTGGAACGCGCACAGTACTTTCTTACAATCGTAATGCGCCTGAACATTCCATGTTGAATTTGCACGCGCAGGTACCAGATTGGACGCGTGTGCTGGCGCTCGCCCAACGACACGCACTATAGCGAGGCTCTGGAGGCCGGCTTCGACATTGTTTCAGCGGGCGCAGCGGCAGGGCATGCGCCAGAGGTATTGGAGGCAGAGGCCATACTGGTAGCGGCGCAGGCGTTGGCGGCACTGGCGCCGCATATAGGGCCCTGGGTGCTGAAGCTTGGGCACGCGAAGCTGTCCTCTGCGATTCTGGATCTGTGCGGGTGAGTGTTGAAGTTTGGTGTTGAAGTTTGATGGGCACAAGCCGCATGTGCTGTGCGTGCAGTGTGGGTGATTGCAGTGGACTACAGCATCAGAGTTTGGCTGAGTCTCTGCAGCAATGTGTGTTGCTGTGATACTATGCATCCTGATGGTGACACTGCTTGTCAGTACAACATGATGCATGCTACAGTGCCTGAACTTTGCACACATTATCGTCAGTTGTGCAGGCACGGATGGTTGGATGCCAACTTCAATCATGCAACTCAAAATTCAACTTCAAGGGCGACGTTATTGCCTTCAAAGGAATAATCCAGCACACCCATACCCCACAACATCGCAACGCAGTGATGCTGTGAGGGTAGAGGCTCAGAGCTCTGGGCTGACATCCCAATGAGACAAGCACTCATGTCCCCCTGGGTATCACCACTTGAACTACTGTAGGCAAACCTCATATCAGTGTAAACCTCATATCAGTGTACAGGACTGTAGCGCTGCCAGTTGTGTAGCTCGGTGGGTATCAGTGCTCCGCACCAACCACACTCATCACACAAACGGCACATGCCGCATGCTTCCTGGTTTTCACAGCGCACTGCCTGGTTATCATCGAGTGCAGGCGGTGGGCATAGCGGCAGCGGCGCCATGCAGCTGATGCACAGGAGCTCATGTTAGCGCCAATCGACAAACCTCATACTTTGAAGTACATCACATGATCGCATCTGTCGTCTGCGCTACCTACATTTCACAGTGTACCGGCGGTGGACCAGAGCGGCAGCGGCGCCACGCGTCGAACGCTGCTGCTGAAGCAAGAGCTCACGTCACCACCACCAGTTGACGTAGGCACACTTCCTCTCAGTGCACAATTGCATGACATCATGCGTCGCATGCCGCCTGTACTTTTTATTAATTCTCGCTCAGGGCGCGAAAAAGCCCAGATAAATGGCATCTAACTTGAAGCTTGCTGTACGGAATCGACATGTCGTGTGACAGTCTGAAAGTGTCTCAACGACAACACTCAAACGCCGCCGCCGCCAAATGGCATCACGGGATCCTCCCCTGTCCTTCGCAGTGTACCGGCGGTGGACCAGAGCGGCAGCGGCGCCACGCGTCGAGCGCTGCTGCGGCTGCTGAGCACTGCTGCTCAGAGCCACATCAGCCAGGCACACAGGAACAAGCTGATTGGCGAGGGCCTGGCCAATAGGGAGGCGGCGGTGCTGTCGAAAGAGGTCATCAGCCGCCTGAGGCCGTTCCTCAGCACGAGCCGAACGGGGGATGACCCCTTCCAGGTGGGTAACAGGAACGTAGTGCAACAAGTTGAATATTGAAGTTTGGCTGTTATGTTCACATCAATGGCGGGTCAATGCTGAAGTGCATTGCTGCGCACTGCGGTCACAAGCTCTGGATTGACGCGCATGTGAAGGTTTTACAGCCTCGTTAGTATGTTATCATCGGTGTTAGCGACCGTCCCTGACATGCCATACCGCAAGCAGTTGTTTTAGAAAGAAAATCACTTCCAGCATTCCAAGTAGCAATTGAATTAAACGATAAAAATTTTTGGACTATTCATGAAAGAGTTGAAGCAGAAAAGGAAAAGCTTTATAAAATAGCTCCAGCAGATATAAAGCTAACACAAAATGATTATATTGAAAAAGATTTAATCCCAGTAAGATATACTTCATGTTCTTAATTTCTTGGCGTGGTTATTGGCAAGAGTTAATCGAAACGTTAGTATGGGCTCACGAACGTACTCCATTAGGGCCGTAGTTGTTAGAACAAAAAAAGCGATTAAAAGAACAGATGGTACCGTTATTAAATTTGAGGAGAATTTTTAGGACCGACGCAACAAATTAAGAATCCTTTGGATTTTGAAACTCTTTAATCTATTTTGTCTTTTAATTAAAGAAAGTTTGTCTGTAGGCGTCCCACCGGCTTCCGCACATCTGACTTTGTCTGTCATGACTCAAAGTTTTGACTTTGTCTGTCATGACATGACACCTTGGAGCTGCTGGAAACAATCTGCGCGCTGCTGTTGCGCACTGTGCTCAGAGCCGATGCCCCCCCGCTTTGTGCGCACTGGCGCATCCAACCTCAAAACCGAATGCTTGGTGCACTCATCATTATGCTTCAGCACCTTCGTATCCACCTGGCCCTAAAGCTAGGGTCAAGTTGGGCAACCTTACGAACCTATCTCTCTTTATTCAAAGCTGCTGGACCGCCTGGAGCGGCTGGCGCAGTCCACCCCTTTGCTTTTGCGTACACATCATTGTTCTGTTACCTTTGCTTCTCACCTTACCCAACCTGCTTCCCTGTGTACATACCCTTGCGGGTGCTGCCCCGCCTGAAGCGACACGTGCAGTCCACCCCCTTGTTTTGTGTACACATGATTCGTTGTCTTCTGTACCTTCGTCTCTCACCTGACCCCATCTGCTACTCTACACAACTACCCTCTTTTACAGGTGCTGGACCGCCTGGAGCGACTCGTCCAGTCCAACCCCTGGGTATTGTGTATTGTGTACACATATGATTTTTTAGTCACCTAACCCTACCTGCAACCCTATGTACTTACCTTGTTAAAAGGTGCTGGACCGCCTGGAGCGACTGGTACAGTCCACCCCCGCCGCCAAAATGCTTTTAGCACCCACTGCGCGCCAGAGCAGCAACGCTCAGAGCAGCAGCGCTCAGAGCAACGCCAGTGGTGGTGGTCAGTGCAGCAGCGCTCAACAAGGGGGGCGGGGGGCGCAGGCGAGCACGCTGTCACACCGGGAGGCGCTGCGCGTGAAGAAGGCGCTCAAGACGGCCTGGGAGGGGCTGGAAGGGTGAGCAGCTGAAGTAGGTAGCGCAGCTCATCATCCCTTTGGAGCTAATGATGAAAGTTCTGGCCACACGGCGTTCACCACCTGCGCGTCAGTCCTGTCATAAACGTAGCATCACACTAAGGGGGAGCCGTTACCCTAACTCTAACTGTCACTGGGACGGGCTAGAAGGGTGAGAAGCGCGAGTAGCATAGCTCAACTGTTTGAGGTATAAGATGAATGCCACCTCCCAGGACTAGAAAGGTGAGAAGCGCACGTAGCTTAGCTCAACTCTTTGAAGTGTATAGTGAGTATTGTGGCCATTGACCATCAGCGCGTCAGTCCAGGCGTTGCAGACGTACTCAGGGAGGAGCCATTGCCCTTATTCTAACCCTGATCGTGCAGCTCTCACAGTATTCGCCTCCATATCCCCCCCCCCCCCGTCCCCCCCCTCAACCCCCCCCTCCCCGCCCTGCCCCCTCTGCGCACTACCCCCCCCCCTTCCCCAGGCTACGAGCGCTGCTGCGCTGCCTGCAGCGCCTCGGCCTGCTGCGCGCCGCCGCACCCGCCGCCCCCTCCCCCGCCCCCCGCAAGGGGGGGCGCGCCAAGCCCGCCGCCCACCCCAAACCCCCTGACAGGGGGGAGGGGGCAGGGGCAGCGGCGAGCACGCCAGCGACTCTCCCTCGGACCACCGCCACGACAGGCAGAACGGCGCGGCGGCGGCGGCGGCCGGGGGAGGGGGGGGGGCGCCTGAGGGGATGGCAGCGCTCTGGCCGGAGACCGTGTGTGTGGACTTGGGGTTGGGGGGGGCGCAGCTGCAGGGGACGTTCACGGAGGGGCTGGTGTTTCAGGCGGCGGCACTGGCGGCGGCAGCGGCGGCGGCAGCGGCGGCGGCGGCGCACCTTGGTGGTGGCGGCGGCGGCGGCAAAGCGGCGGAGGCGGCCGCTGCGCAGCACAAGAAGGTGCGGCGGTGGCGACGTGCTGCATCCGGCGTAGCTGCTGCGAGCATTGCGTGCTGCGACATCATTGTGGTTGGCTGCCTTATGGAGTGGCCCGCTGTTGCAATGAGGCGTTGCTGGTGTACTTTGCAGCACGACAGCAGAAATGGGGATTGGGGCAGGATGCCAATCGCAATGCGCATGCGCACCACAGGGATGTGCTTACCCTCCCTGCAACAAATTGTGTGCATGAAGGAGCTCACTCACTGTTTACTGAGCTGGTCCATGCACCTGCCTGTCACACAAACCTGATGGCCTGAAGACGGGGGTCGTCCCCAGTCCGAACGGCGATCTTCAAGACCCCAGCATTATTGGAGGCCTCTTCAAGTATCAACACTGCTCACTGCCCTCGCCTCGCTGCTGCAATACATATACTCATTCTTTCCATACCGACATACTTGCGATGCAGGCCCGGCCTGAAGAAGCGGGGTCATTAGCAACAGTGCTGGTGGAGGGCGGCAGGTACGATGAGCTGGTGGCACGTCACTGCCAGCGGTTCCGGCCAGCCAAGTTCAACGGAGCGTCACAGCTTGCAGTTGGAGTGCGCTTTTCGGTGGACCGGCTGGCAGACATGGTGTCGGCGTCGCTGCGCCGCATCGGCGGGGCCAGGTGAGCTGGGTAGAACTGCCAAGTAACTGTAATGTTGAATGAGTGACAAATCGCTGACAACGCAACTGTCAAGTGATCGTCTGGCTGACTGTGCTGTTGAAGGAGCCCAAGTGTGGTTTGTTCATGTGGTGATGATGTTGCAGCATAGCCCTAACTCCAACAACGAACATTGGCCGGGCCAGACGAGCAAGAGTAACAAGCAGTGCTGAACGGGCCGATAACCTACAGCTCTGACTTGACTTGATTCTGCCTGAGTCGACCAGGTTTTCCTGTGAGGGGCAGTAGAGGCATAGCCAGCCAGCAGGGTGGAAGCTTGATAGGAGATTGTAATGTTGAAGCATCTGTGTATCACGAGGGGCTCATGCCTACTCTGCTGCACTGGCCTTGTTATTTTGTGTAAAGCATCGCCAGCTGCACGTGCTGAGCTCACTGGCGCTTTTGCCGGCTGCACCTTCCCATTTAACGTGCTGATTGTGCATGTAGCACGACTGTAGGTCACACACTGTGTAGATGGATACACACATCTACATAACCGTTTAAACTCGCAATAAAAAAAAACCCAATGACAAGCTCTCTCTAATGGTCAACAAACTGCAACACAGTTTGTGTTCTGATGTGGAATACTCATGGCTGCAATGGCATTTCAGTTTTTTGTCTTCTGGAAATGTCCTGCAATCGTACAAACCCTCCCCTACTTTGCTAGCCTGTTGCCTGCCACTTGTGTTGGACTTTCATCTACCTGCATGCCCGTACTGTGCTGCACGTGATAGGCTGGTGTCGGCCAATTGGATCGCTCGCTGACCCAACAGTCTTCCCGTGCAAACATAGTATCGCAGACATCCCCAGATGACATCATACTCCTTGCAAGTCTGTTGCCGCATGTGGCAGTACTCATCTACCTACCTACATCTCCATGCTGTGCCCCCACTCGTGATAGGCTGGTGTCGGCCAATGGGATCGCTCGCTGGCCCGACAGGCCGCCCGTGGAGGTGCTGGTGTGCAACGGCAGCGGTCTGAACGACGCCGCCGCTAACATAATGGACAGGGCGCTCGTGGCTGCGCACCTGTGGGTGGCAGATGTCAGGTGTGTACCTTCAACTTCAACCGTCGCAGCAAACGTCAACTCATTTGGCAAGTTCTACCTGGTAAACACCTATGTGTGGGTGGCAGACCGTAAGGTGTGTGTAACTTCAACTTCAATCTTAGTGCCAAACCTCTGTGACTCTAGTGGCAAACTCGACCTGTGCAACACCGCTGGGTGGCAGACGTCAGGTGTTTGTAACTTCAACTTAGTCCCAGTACCAAACTTCTTTCTATTGGCAGATTCCACCTGCTGTACATCGGTGGGTGGCAGACGTATTGGTGAGAACACCAACTTAAAACCTAGCGGCAACTGTGACGTGCCTGCCGACACACCTAGGTGCGGAAGATGGCATGTGGGTTGAGTCCCGAATTTAAATGCAGATGTCACCTGAACGCCTTGATGGTGCGGTCACTGGGGTGTGAGGGCAGGTCAGGGGTATACTGAGCATCTTGGGATTTGCGCGAGGGGGGTGGGGGAGGGGGAGGTTAGGTAAGTTGCGTTTATAATGTTGTTAAGTGCAGACTCTAACTTGCCCTAATCAGTCAATCAGTGTTGATACTGTGGGGTGGTGGTGGTGGTGGTGGTGGTGGTGGCGGCAGCAGCTTGGATGACACTGCAGGCAGTTATTCAGAAGCGCGATTCTGTAGCTGACATGCCTTTTGACCTTGGAGTCTGTCAGCAGGAAAAGAATGCAAGCAGCCTGAAATATGTGACAATGAGGTTCCTTTCTTCACCCCTTGTGCTGCAAAGCACAAGACACTGCCATCAGCAGCTTGGACTGCTGCGCTGGCAAATGAGACTTGCAAGTGCGCGCTGCGCATTGCATTGCTGCGCTGGCGATTGAGCCTCGCACGCGCAGACGGCGCGACTCAGATTGAGACTTGCAAGCATGGACTGTGCATGAGTCTGAGTCTGAGACCCTGTACGGACACCGCGCACCCCACAAACTTCAGTGCCTGCAATTTTGAGTATATGATGAAGGTACAACTAATCCATGATCAATGTGGCTGCCACGGAGCCACTGCAACCACCTACAGTAGTGCTGCCACTGCTGCGCTTCAACCCTAACCCTGCGCTTCAACCCTAGACTAACCCTAGTTGTCGCACCTGCTCGCTGCTGCCCCAGGAGCGACTACCTACCCTCCGACAGGCTGCGCGAGGGCGGGCGCGGCCGCAACGCGCGCGACCCCCACGTCAACAGTTACGCATCCCATAGTTACGTAACCGCCAGCGGCGCCGGCGGCGACAGCCTGCTTCTGGACCAGGTCTCGGAGGCGTGCTCGCGCGCGCAGATACCTTTTGTGGTGGTGGTGAAGCCGCACCTGCTGCGCCAGAAGGGCTGCGTGAAGGTGGTCACGGTGCCCACGGAGCTGAGCGTTGACAGGGCGGTGTGGCTCAGGGGTGCCACGGCTCAGGTGAGGGCACAAACCCTACATAGCGGTAGGGTTGGGTTCACTTTGGGTTCACTTGTACTGTGTACCCATGGAGCCTAGCGTTTGACAGGGCGGTGTGGCTCAGGGGTGCCACGGCTCAGGTGAGGGTACAAGCGGTAAGGTTGGGTTCACTTTGGGTTCACTTGTACTGTGTACCCATGGAGCCTAGCGTTGACAGGAGTGTGTGCCACGGCTCAGGTAAGGGGGTGAGGGGTCAAACCCTAGTTGTAAGGGCTAGGTTCATTTGTACTGTGTACCCGCGGAGCTGAGCGTTGACACACAGGGGTGTGTGGCTCAGAGGTGCCACGGCTGAGTCGAGGAGCAGGGTTCAAACCCTAGTGGTAGGGTCGGGCTGCACATGTCTGTGCACAAAGAGCTGAGCGTTGTGCCCACATGCCGCTGGGTTAGGGTATGCATATTTGCCGCTCGTTGCGCTACCTACCCCCCCCCCCCATTACTAAATGAGCCATGCTGCACGCCGCTGCTGCCACCGCTGAGCACTGCCGCAGGACGAGCTGGTACCTCTGGTTTCACTCGGCGCATACATGCAGGACCGTCTCCACCGCCGCGCCCCGCAACATGGCGACCATTTCGCGCCTCCGATCAAAGCTCACCACCACGGCGGTAGCGCGAAACCGCTGCCACACGCACAGCCGGCAGCGGCGCCGCAGACGTGGCACGCAGCGGCGGCGGATCTGAGGGTGGTGCCGGTGGAGTGGGGGATAGGCACAGGGGCGGGGGCGGCGTATGCGAACTACCTGCACACGCTCAATAAGAAGGCGTACAAGGAGCACCACGCGATGGAGATGCGCGTGCGGTCGCTCGTGGAGGCCATCAAGGTGAGCGCTGCAGCGCGGTGTGATTGATTGGCTACGCTAGGGCTTGCGTCCTAGGGCTTGCATTCGGGCTAGGGCTGGACGTCAATGAAGACGATCAGAGCGTGAACGCTGTGCTTCGCTGGGATAAAGCTGCATAGGGTTTGCAGCACTTGTAACATGGGGTTCGCAGCACTTGTAACATCGCACCCGCTCCACTCGAGCCTTAAAGTCGATCACAGCGTCCACATCCTCGCCGCTCTTCAACCCCCTGTAACTGCCAATCCCGTTGCGGGTTAACTTTAGCATTGATGCACCACCCGCCTCTCCTTCACGCTGCCGATACCCCAGCGAGCCCCGCATTCTTCACCTTGTTGACTGGCAGGCCCCAGCTGAGGGCGCAGCGGCGGAAAGCGCGTCCGGAGCGCTCGTCCTCACATGCGACGCTCCCTTCATGCACATCCGCGAGTTCAACACGGCGTACATGCTGCACGGCGGCGGCAGCCGACAGCTCGAGCAACTCGTTGGCAACTCGCCGCACAAGAAGCAGCTGCGGTGCCTGCTAGACGCCCTGGAGGAGATTGAGGCGATGAACGCGGCGGCGGCGGCAGCGGCGCGCGGCGGTCCGTGCCTCTCGCGGCAGGCGTTTGTATACTCGACGTGGCTGAATGAGGACAGGATGGATCTGGTGACGATAGGGCAGGCGCAAGGGGGGGGGCATGGGGGAGGGGGGAACCGCGGGCGCGGGGGAGGGGGGCGATAGAGGGTAGGGTAGGTGGTAGGGGGTTGAAACAGAAATGGTTTTGCTGCCGCTGCTGAGGTTGCTGGTTGTACATGAGGGCTAGGCTGCGGCAGCGACACTGGCGCAGCTGCGTTGCTGCCGTCATAGTGTTGTGGAGAATATAGTTGCGCTGCTGCTGCTCTGCGCTAGTTGAGGACGTCAAGTGACATGGGGGAGGGGGAGGGGGTGGTAGTTGCCGCTGCTGCTGTGAGCGGGTTGCGCATTCAAGAGGAAAGGGGGCGTGGGGGGGGTTGTTGTTGACAGTATGTATGTACGTTTGTGAGGCTGTGTGCAGTTCAGGTAGTCAGCATTGCGGTCCCCCATGGCACACAGTCAGTGTGCGAGTTCCATGTTCATATGAAGGTATCCCACGCACACGTCGCAGCTGGTGTCGTGTGCACCATGTAATAATCATGTATCCACGACGTGCTCCATGTGTCCCGGTCTTGTCGATCTTTATACCAAAGTTTTGCTGCCATTGCGACTGTCATCAGAGAACAGCAGCATTGATTGATTGGACAGGGTGTGTCAGTGCTCAAGACCCCTTTGATGTCACAGAAAGTCATTTTGGGCTGCACAATGGGTCAATCTGAGTGCAGCATACATAAACCGGCAACTCGGGCAGTGGAGATTTTCTGACCCTGCTTTGCTTCACATGCTGCGTTTAATTCATGGAATGATTGTGTGCGCGCCCCCTTGGTACATGATATGGCTCTGTGTGTGTGCCAGTGTGTGTGTGTGAGTACCAAAAGGTTCCACGACTGAACGAAGACAGCATGTGCATACTCCTGCCCGTATACTTTCTCCCCACAACAATCCTGTGCATCCTCATGGCAAGGAAGCCTGTGATGTGGTGCTGGGTTGCCAGCTTCAACCTTCAACTCAATCAATTGAACTTGCAACAAAATGCAACTTTCGAGTGCAACGTGTGCCCCAATGATAATGCGTTTGAACCCCCAACTGCCAAGCCATGCCACCTACAACCCCCGATAGCTGGACCGAGCTTGTTGTGCGTTCAACCGAATTCACAAGTAGTAGCATGGTGCTTTTGAGAGATGCATCAATGGTATCTGCCATCTGCTCTGCTGCTTGCTCAGTGATTCTAGCAAGAGGTTGAGGTTCTGCAGCGAACGCTGCGCCGCACTAAGACAGCCTTGCTGGCTGACCGATTGTCGCCATGCAGGAGCACTACATGGCAAGATGAAATATTTTCATGCAGAGCAGCAGTAATTATTGCACACTTCTGTCACCGCGATTCCATCAGCAAGTCAACGAGCTTGGCCTGCTGCCAGTTGTATCTGACCATCACTCGTCAGTCTTCACGTTCCAACTCCTGCACTTGAAGTATGCAAAGCAAGTGAACTAGTTTGGGAGCCGCAAACGTCAGCAAAGGCCAACTGGCAGAAAGCATATGAAATTGTACATCAGAAGCTGCACCAACACCAACCCAACCGAACAACAGCATCGCCACATGACGTGGGTATGCACTTGCACTGTGACGGCAGTAATGGCAGCAGCAGCGCGCCCTTACCTTTTTGAAGGAGTGTGTGGCATGCTGGATAGAGGCAAGCACTGACACACAGCGGCAGTGCGACAGGCAGACATATCCCAAGTGCCTTGCTGAAAATGCATGCACAAGCGGCAGCAGAAGCAGCGGCAGCAGCGACGATAGCAACAGCAGCAGCAGCAGCAGCAGCAGCAGCACTGCGCTCACAGCCACGCAAGGATTGCAACATGCGTAGATGTGTTATTCACCTGCAGCTTTGCTTCTGACTTCAGAGCTCTCGCTGACACGCTCGGACTCCTCCATCGCCCGCAGCTTTTCCGCCAGAGGCTCGACTCGCTCTCCCTCCCCGGCAGCCTGGCACGCGCTGACAGCAAACCTTAACGCCTCTGCCTCCGGCGCTAAGCCAAACTGCGCTTCCATCTCCTGCACCAGCTCCGCAGCTTCCCGCCAGTCCCCCTCCTCCCCCCGCACGGCGTACGCCTGAACGAGGCACGTGAGCACACGCGGCGACACGTTGCCTCCCGCCTCGCGAAGCTCCTCGATGAGCCGTATGACCTTGGTAGGCTTTCCCGCTGCTGCGCAGGCCCCAATCACCGGGATCAGCAGCCATTTGCCGTCTGGCGGCGCCGTCAGCCCCGCAACGCGCGCCCTGTGCAGGTACTTGAGCGCGCCCTCCCACAGCGCCGCACGCGCGCACGCCTTGAGCACCGCCGTCACCGCGCGCCCCGCCTCCTTGGCGTTGAAGACGGCGCCGCCGCCGCTGCTGCCGCCGCCGCCGCTGCCGCCGGGGGCCATGCGCAGCAGGCGGTCGAGGGCGGTCTCGGCGTGCGCCTGCTCGCCTCGCTCCGCGCACACGACTGCGGCGACGGAGAGCGCGAAGGCATCGGGGCGCACGCCCAGGAGCTCCATGTCGCGCAGCAGCGCGACGGCGCGCAGCGCGGGGGCGGCGGCGCTGGGCGGCAGCGGCGCCGCGCGGCACGCCAGCAGCGCGCAGATGAAGGACTGGAGGTTGGGGTGGACGCCGTCCGCGCGCATCGTGTCGAGCGCCTCGCTGGCCTCCGCCCACAGCCCCGACTTGGCGCACGCCGCCAGCAGCTTGTTGTAGACGCTGATGGTGGGCTTGAGGCCGGGCGTCGCGCGCAGCTCCGCGAGCAGCGCGAAGGCGCGGTCGTGCCAGCCCGCGCCCGCGCACGCCGCGAGCGCCGTCGTGTAGTTGAGCTCGTCGGGGGCGACGCCGCGTTCGCGCATCTCCTGCAGCAGCGCGAGGGCAGCGCCATGCTGCCCGTCGCGCACGCACGCGCCCATGACGCCGTTGTACATGGCGGCGTTGGGCGCCACGCGCGCGGCCTTCTCGCACGCGCGCAGCAGCCCCAGCGCCACGTCCGCGCGGCCGCTCAGGTAGCACGCGTTCACCGCGCACGAGAAGCTGATGGCGTCGGGCGCGGCGGCGCCGTCAGCGCCGTCGAGCATCTCTTGCAGGAGCTCCGAGGCCTCCTCCCAGCGCCCGGCCTTGGCGCAGGCGTTGAGCGCGGAGTTGTGGATGTCGGTGCCCACCTGCGCGTCGCCGCGCTGCTCCCTGAGCGTGCGCAGCAGCTCCAGCGCGCCCTTCCACTTGCCGCTCACGGCCAGCGTGTGCATGACAGCGTTGTGCATGGCGGCCGTCGTGGGCACGCCCTCCTCCCGCAGCCGCTCCAGCTCCAGCAGCGCCGCCTGCCACTGCCGCTGCCGCGCGAAGGTGCGCAGCTTCGTCAGCACCGCGTTCTGCAGCTCCCGGTGCTCCCGTTTTGAGCCCGCATCCTCTACGGTCTGGAGACCCGGACCTGGCTGCGGTTGCTGTCGTCTGCTGCTGGGGGCGATGCCACCCCTGTCCTGGCGCCCACCGATGCGCGGCGGAGCTGCTGCAGCTAGATAATCGTCCAGCTCGCCCGCCTGCAGCAGCGGTGCCGTGGCGCTGGTGCCGTCGCGATCGCTGCTGTCGCTCCCGACTGCATAATCTGCGTCGCCTCGTGCGGCATCACCAGCAGCTGCGCGCTGTTGAACTGCCAGCGCTAGGTCCGCGTCGATGGCTCGCTGCAGAGGACGACCGGGTGGTATACGCCTGCCTGCGGCGGCGGGCTGCCCAGAGGCCAAAACGCGCGACAAATTCAACCTGGGCTGCTTCCGCTCCTGCTGCGGGCGAGGGGGCCGTGGCGGTGCCGAATCTGCTGATGTATGATCATTAAAGTCTGTGCTATGCGCGCTAGTAGCACTGAGAAGCCTACAACAGCCTACTCTGCCTTTTACAAGGGTACGGGACACTGCAGGCCGCATGCTTTGATTGAGCCTCAAAGCGTGGCGCTGGATATTCGAGCAGCAGCAACAGCTTGGCGTTTGGTCTAGAGGCTGCCCCTGATCTTGCAACAAGACCAGCCCTAGAGCACGGCTGGCTAAACAAAATTGAAGTCCATTGACCTGTAGCAGATCCCGGCCACTAATAAGAAGCCACCAGTTGAAGCCGGGTCGACGTCTCGCCCTGAGCTGGAACGTATTTCAAAAGTGAGCTGGCAGAAGCAACTCTCGTTCCACAGCACCGTATCTGACGCCAGGCTCGTGTCTGGACATCGCGGGAGCACGTAGTACTGGGTTGACGACAGCATGGACTTCACGTTTCAGCCGCCGGTCTTCGGCGCAGCATCGAGCGGCCGCAAGTCGCTGGACCTAGGTGATATCTTCGACGGTAACTTTTTCGAAAGTTTTGGAGCAGCAGACGGTGACTTCGGTGCTGCGCTGATGAGAGAGGAGCTGCCTGCCGACTTCGCCATGAGCCAGTCGCAGCCGCAGAAGCAGGAGCTGGAGCAGGAGCCGGAAGATTACGAGCCAGAGTGGCAGGGCTCGTTGACGTCTGGCAAGCGCGGCGTTAAAGAGGAGAGGAAGCGCAAGGCGAGCGGCGCTGAGGGACATGTGAACCTGGACAAGCTGCCGATCAGCGAGTTGACCGAGGAGCAAAAGATCGAGCGCAGGGTGAGGAAGATGTCGCTAATGTTACTGTAGGTCAACGGTGGCACCTGGCATTACGCATTGGGATCCAAGTTGCAGTGTGATTCTGTTCATGCCCGCGTGCGAGAATCGTAGTGCCAGCTGGATTTCATGAAAGCCCACTGTTGTCAGCGCCACACCGATGCCCCTTTACCCGTACATACGTGACTGTGCGGCAGGGGTCAGCATCGGGCTGTGATCAAGCGCGGACGAAGTTGGATTCAGTGGGCAGTACAGCATATATGCATCTGCCCAATTGCCTCACAGCTCGCTGAATCCAAGATCTTTGTGATCTCATTGATTTAGACTGAAAATCCACCACCACGTTGCAATAACCAAGTCGCACACCAGCCAACTCACAGCACTCTCGCAGAGGTGCTGTTCCTATTGGTGTTCAACATTGGCCTGTGCAGCACACCAAATGGTTTGCAGTTTCAAGGGCAAAGCATAGCACTGATTTCTGACTTCAACACCAATCACTTGATGATACATGGCACTGATCCAAATCATTGAGGCACACACGACAGCGCTGACAGCTCACGACAGCACTCCAATCAAGCTTACATTGAGGCTACTCCATGAGTGAAGTTCTATCCATAAAATGCAAATGTGGGCATAGCGCAATTACCCTGCTCGTTGAATGTGTGAAACTTGGTGATAGCACAAGCATGCTCGCTTCGCCTTGTGGACGTGGCTATGTTTTATTTTAATTAACAGAAAAAGCATGCTTGTCAAGTTCAGAAGTTGGATTGCGTGGGTGTGCATGTCCAGAGTGAGCAATGACATCACCCCCTAACTTTGCAGTACCATAATCAATCAATCAGAGTGTGTGTCAGCTGGCGGTGTAATTAACCCTTGGCAATGAGCACTGCTGTTGCCTGTGGTTTTTCAATTTTACATTCACAGGCTGGGGTGCGTACCTGTTGTCTTTATGATCCGGCCACTGGAAGGAATACTTCTGAATGTTACTTTGAAATGTGAAATGGTATGCTGATGTAGCCTCGTAAGTGTCTCTGCTTGGAACACTGCCGAGCAACGAAGTTGTAACGTGCGCGTCAGGTCGTACGTTGACGTCGCAGGTTGTAAGCCTCCACTGCAGATTTGTACACAAACGCACTTGCACAAATTGCTGAGGACCAGGCGCCACAGATGTCAATGGCACGTGATGTAGCAGCTCAGGTGTCGCCCCTTGTTTTCACCGAATGTTGTAGTTGCGCGAAGTTCACATCCAAAGCGTAGTGTGTCTATCATTCCGCACCGAGTTCTGCTGGCACAGCATGCCATCGAATGTATTGTGTCGCACTATCTCACACATTTCAACACTCCACCTTTTAACTTAAGATCCATGCTCTCAACTGTGTGCATGTGTTATGGCTTGTTCGCCGCCGCAGGAGCGAAACCGCGAACACGCCAAGCGATCGCGCGTGCGCAAGAAGTTTATGCTGGACTGTCTGCAGGACCAGCTGCTGGCGCTGCGCAAGGAGAACATGAACTTGCGACAGGTGCGCGAGATGCTGGCATCAATGGCTTGTCACCACTTGCAGTGCACCATTCACTGAGAACTTCAACTTGAGACAGGTGTGGTATGTAGTTGATGGGTATGCACTCGCACCTGAGGCATGGCGCCTGCTGCAGTACACTATGGTCTTATGTGTGGTGGTGGTGCCATTTGTGGTGCTTGAATGAAACACATCAGGGGCCATGGCGAGGTGCAGTTGACGCGTGATCAATGCTGCATTCGTTGCTGCATGCAGTGAGGAGCCACTGATATCTTTGCGCAGTATGTGAGTGGAAGCTCTCGTGTGAGAGCTGACGACGGCCACATGTATTACAGCAGCCCTTGTGATCGTATACCATGCCTCTCTTTTCAACTAATACCCACCCTCGCTGTAATGCATACATAGTATTACATACCCTGTTGCGCGCTGCTGCAGGTCGTCAAGGAGCACATGCCAGAGGTCGCCACACAGATTTTCGAGAAGTGCGTGAGCGAGAAAGCCCTGGTACTGAGCGCTGACACAGGGGAGGCAGCAGCGGGGGGGCACGCTGCCGTCGCCTTCACCTCCAAGAAGCCCGACTGTCTGCTGGTGGAGCCCGATTTTCAGCTGATTTCGGCGCTCATGGACAGCCAGCAGAACTTCACGATATCGAATCCGCACCTTCCAGACAACCCCATCGTGTATGCAAGCCAGGGGTTTTTGAAGCTCACCGGCTACAGCATCGAGCAGGTAATGGTCATACAGTAGGTTTGCATGTCTGGCGCTTTGGGTGGGGTAGGAGTAGGTAGGGGTAAGGGTAGGATTACAGCGCTGCACAGCTGCTGCTGCGCTAAGTCTGAATTAACCGCGGTCTTCGCATCGGGCATTGCAGTTGTTTGTGCTGCATGCCAATCATTAACATTGTTGCTCGGGTGACTTGTTTTTGTGTAGGAGGGCTGTGCAGAGTGCTGAGTGTATCGCCATGTGTACGTGTACTGCGCAAGTGTGTCTTCCCCGCTGCACCCTAGCAGCATCTGAGGCATGAATGCGCCAAGCTACCCACAGGTTTCTGTGGCTGTACCACGCTCTACCTTAAAGCTTTCTCACGCCTTCCTTGTATTGACAATGTTGCTCAGGTCATTGGACGCAACTGCAGATTCCTGCAGGGCCCAGGCACTGACCCCAGGTGCGTCACACTTGAGCTTGTGCATCTCTGTTCGTCGCAGTTGGGCTTATATGTTGCACTTGAGCTTGTATGCCGCACTTGCATTTGTGCGTTGCACTTGAGGTAACATGCGTTCAACACAAGTTTCGGTAGATATGTCAATGTGCAGTTATCGATTGCGCGATGGCCGGTCTGAGGCAGTGTTGTGCTTGGGCATCAGTGTCGGGTCAACCTGCCAGGACACACAAGTACACTTGGCACGTTGTAACTCTGATGGCCACAACAACTCCATGTCCAATGCAGGTCAGGCATGCTGGTTATCTCAATGCTGTCATGGGCTTAGTACGTAAAACAGCTTAGTATGCACGGCATGCACACGGCAAGTCTGCTGTTGCTGCCGGCCCTTCAATGTACGCACCACCGACTTGCAAGTGGCTTCCTGTTCAGTGAGCATCGTATCTGATTTCAACGCCTCTACCAGCGTATTGAACACATTTTTGAACTGCTTTTGTGCTTGCACAGGGCTGTGGACATAATCAGAAGAGGGGTGGCAGAGGGCAGAGACACGTCGGTTTGCCTGCTCAACTACAGGGCCGACGGCACGCCTTTCTGGAACAACTTCTTTGTTGGGGCTCTGCGCGACCAGCAGGTATGTATGTACTACACGCACTTCAGCATCCACCAAATGACACCTTAATATTTTGGCATCGGCCCAGTCTATAAGTGCTGTTGCGAGTTGAGATTAGAATTGCGCTCTCTAACATAACCTGTCATCTGAAGCTTCAAGTCCCTCTTGCAGCAGCTTTGCTAGGAGAACAAATGTGCCCTGCCTTCAGCAGTTTCATGGTGGTCGTAAGTGTTTGAGCGTTGTGATGTGCACTTGTCACGGTCAATATGCACAACCTGCAACCCATCAACGTCAACATTGACACGAGCCCCAACCCTCAGTGTGCAACCCTCTACCCGCGTGGCTCGCCCCCCTATCGCAGGGTCGCATCGTCAATCACGTGGGCGTTCAGGCAGAGGTCAAGCAGTCCCCACCAGAGGAGTTTCGGGAGAAGGTCCGCAAGATGCCATTGCCTGAGGAGCTCATGCACTGAGCACTGGGGACCTGAAGTTTGAGCACTTGAAGTCTGAGCAATTGATACGTCAAGTGCTCAGGCCCTGAGCACTGTTACGAAATGGGATCAGCGGCGCATCGAGCGAGGATGCTCTGCGCTCTCGGAACGGGGGCTACTGTTGTGTCTGGGGGGGGGGGGGGGCGTCAACGCTGGGGTGTGTACTGTAGCGCTTGCATGGCGAAACACGGCCAGTACGCAAGGCATATCTATGCATATCTATAGACCTGCCGCAACGCTCGCAAAACAGGCGCAGTCACTAGCGCCAGCTGAGCATCCGCCTCAGCAGCCGGGTGGGTGCGCTGCTGACGCCGCCGCGATGCTGCTGAGCAACCAAGCTGCATGACAGCAGCAGTTGCTGTGCAGGCCAGCGCAGCACTGGCAGTGGCGGCGACAGTAGCAGCACCAGCAGCAACAGGAGCAAGCTTGGTGGCAGTTTGCACCTGTAGGTGCAGCCGAGAGGCTAGTGAGGGCAGCAGCGGCAGCAGCGGCAGCAGCAATTCCGTCAGCTGGGAGCACCAGCTGGCCAGCAAACGCGGCTGCATATTATCAGAACATAGATTTGACAGCTGTTGGTGTTGCGACAGCAGCGCTGACGTCGTCAGTATTGTACAGCGGCTTGTTATGTCAGACCAGCGTCACACGAACAAGCCTTGCACGACTCTTGACCAACAAGTCAGTATTGTACAGCGGCTTGTCATGTCAGACCAGCGTCACACGAACAAGCCTTGCACGACTCTTGACCAACAAGAACACTGTCATCTGGCAGCGGCTTCTTATGATTCTCTAGTGCGCGAACTACATTGGTTCGCGTGCAAATTTTGACAGCATACATAGAAGGGCGAGGCATGCTTGTGGCACATATACATGTGAATCATGAAGCCATCATGATCTTTTCTCTTGTTGCGCACTGGTGCACTCCCCTTGCTACAGCAAATGCCACTGCCAATTAGGTGTTTCCAGACCAAAAATCATCTTGTCCCATAGCAAGCGCTTGTTTTGAGGTTACAAGTAGCAGCGATCCAGGCAACGTTCCAGGTATTGGAGAGATGTGACAGGGTGGTAAACACATCTGTCAAACATGTGTGTGTGTAGGTGTTGTGAGACATGAGATGAGGTTCAATACGCAGCCAATCGTGTTGGTTATTTGAATTATCAGCTTGTCAGCTTCTGTGTGGTCTAGGCACTTGGGGAACAAGCAGTTGGGAAAAGGGATATCAAGAGTTGACTTTGCTGACAGTCAGTTGCTGATGGGCATCTCTTTTGGCGTGTGAACGCTGCATGTGATGTACCTACGGCTTTTGTCGAGGTGACATGTTTGGTTACAGCACCACGTGTGGGATCATTCCATACATGACACACAGTGGATGCAAACACTAACATCTGTCGACGTTTCAAGCTTTTTTTTTTTTGATATAAATAAATAAAAAGCGTGAGGTGAGACTCACGCATGAAGAATTCATCGTCGAATTCATGAAGAATTCATCGCCCCCCCAACGTCGACTGAAAAACCCCCGTGCGAGGATCTCTCGACTCGGTACACCAGGCTGCACGAGCCTCTCGCCCCGCCATCTACTGTCGCCAGGCTGTGGAGCGTCTCTACACGCTCACACCCTGCCCTGGTGCGCTGCAGCGGGAGTCGTCCAGTAAAGCCTGCAGTCCTCTCAAGAACCTGATCAGTTTTTCCTGAGTGCGAACCACATGGCGCAGCCTTTGATACCGGTGCTCTTCAGGGAGGCGCTGAACGTGAGTGCTGCATTTGATCGCTCCATGCAGTGAGTTGAGGGTATGCACAGTCGGGATTCGTAGCTCTGAGGTCTGATTCTCAATCCCTCGTAACGAACTCTGTTACTTGACCAGCTATCATATGCGTACTCCCACCGCATGCCAGAGTTGGCAACTGGAGGCTGGGCACTTTGTGTCTCCAGCATCTCTCGATGCTCCGTCGGGGCAGACGCCTTTGCGCCCCTTCCACCTCTTTTTCCTCTGCACACACCCTCGCTGACATTTTTGGATTGCGTGCACGTGCTGCTGCTGGCACACGCAGCTGGTGGCCCTGGGCGTTGCCCCAGAGGCCATTAAGTTCGGCACATGCTCCCTGGAGAGCGACAAGTACATTTGCGTGTGCCAAAATGGGGAGCTGGTCATCGTGGACATGGCTGCGGGCAACACCGTCACTCGCAGGCCCATATCGGCGGAGGCGGCCATCATGAACCCTGTCTCCAAGATCGTGGCCCTGAGAGGTCAGTGCAGAATGCGTTGACGCTCACTGCACCGCTTTCCCGTCTAGTGTTCCACAGCAGTGCCTTGTACCGAATATGAGTATTATTGGGGGGGTGTTGGCTGACATGCAGTATGGCAGCAAGAAAGTCTGTTATGGAAGCACGTGTCATGTCCCACCAGATGTGCAATGCACAGTGACGTCAGCTGTGTCTCGGCGTTGTTGCACTTGCTGAGTTCTAGTACTGGTGTGTCGACCCAATCCCCATCACAGCTGGGATGCACTCTGCTGTGAGTAGTGACGTCAGTGTGGTTCCAATGCTCTGGCTCTGCTGGGTGAAGGTGTGCTAGTCGCAAGTGTGAGCTTTCTAGCCAGTGTGCTCTCGTGCTCGTGGAGCAATGGATGACCTCTGCGCTAGATACTCCGCGCAGTGCCCGGAAATGCAGGCTTGACTGAGGTTTGCATATCAATGGCTTGTGTCATGTGTAGCGTTACACCTCCGAGCTGCTTTGTCACACACCCTGCTCATCCGTCCATGGCTGTGCTTTTGTGCAGCACTACTTGTGCTTTGCTTGTAAATGCGGTTTAGTGTCCTGGTTGCCTGATGTGGGCTTGTGTAGTACCAATGCATGAAGCCACATTGCATTTGCCTTGACTCGGTCAGGTTCATAGGCATCTGCAGGTCATTGTCAAGCCTTCAAATGCTGGCCTGTGGGTTGCCGCAAAACTGCAAGCCCGATCCTTTTAAACTGTACGACTTCAAATGTCTTGATCCCTGCCCTTGCCTGTATCTTGACGATGGGGTACATTCACCCCTGCTCTTGACTAATCATGAACATCGCTTACCCCCCCCCCCCCGGGTCCCCTCTACCTCACACTTTCATTCCCCCACCAACTTCAACTTTGTCACATTACGCCATTGTTCTTTTCTCTTCTTCTCGTGTCACCGCTGCTCAGCGGCGGGCCAGCTGCAGATCTTCAACCTGGACACCAAGGCGCGCGTCAAGGCGCACACCATCTCCGACCCCATCCAGTACTGGCGCTGGCTCGACCCTTCAACGATCGCCCTCGTGAGCGCCACCGCCGTATACCACTGGAGCATGGAGGGGGCGGACCCCCCCGCAAAGGTCTTTGACCGCGACGGCAAGCTCGAGGGCAGCCAGATCATCGGCTACAGCGTGTCCATGGATCGGAAGTGGTGCCTCGTTACGGGCATTAGTCAGGCGGCGCCGGGCGTGATAGCGGGCACCATGCAGCTGTACAGTGTCGACAAGCGCGTGAGCCAGATTCTGAATGGGCACACGGGGACGTTTGCGGTGATCAACAGGCCCGGGCGGGACGTGCCGGCGCAGGTGCTGTGCTTCGAGGAGAAGAAGATGGACTCGCCCGCCAAGCTGTTCATCATGGAGGTGAGCGCTGCTGCCGTTGCTTGGGGGTACGTAGCTAGGTACTGCAGAAGTATATGTTTTCACATTTTGAGTACATGTACATGAAGGAGAAGAAGATTGACTCTTCTGCTAAGCTGTTCATCATGGAGGCAGAGCGTGCTGCCGCAGGTGATTAGGGGTATGTTTGAAGACTTCAGTGCATGTATATGCTTTGCGTACATGTATGCCAGAATACTTCCTGCACGAATATGCTTTGCATTCATGTGCTTTGCATACATGTATGCTTGAAGACTTTGATGCATGTACGTCGAAGTATATGTGTTGCATACCTATGTACATGTGTGTCTGTGTTGAACGGGGGCTCGCTAGTGTACTCCAGGGAGAACACTTTCAGCAGGCAGCGTCGCCTTGGTATTCCCAAGGTCAGCTTGGGGCAGGCTTCTGGAGCGCTGGTGCGCTTTTCCTCAACAGTCGACTGGCATGTTCACGTTTTGTGCGGCTCCCACGACAGCAGCGAGGAACGCAGCCAAAACTCCAAGTGAACTTCAACTCTTCAACGTATTCAACTGATTTACCGCATCAGCGCTTGCCCACCCTGAAGGCATCTTTGCGCTCGTTGCACCTCCCGGCTGTGCGTGTATGAGTCGTATCATTAAGTTTATGCAAGCTTTCACCCCCTCCTTCATCTTCCTATCCTAGACTATCATGACATGTTCTCCATTTTCTGGAATGTTCTGTAATGTTCTTCACAGGTGGGCAGGGACAAGGACGCCCCCGGCGGCGTGTTCCGCGTGGCCCCCCAGCAGATCCCCCTGCCCCCCGACGCCCCCAACGACTTCCCTGTGGCCATGAACGTGTCCCCTAGACACGACATCATCTTCATGATCACCAAGCAGGGGTACCTCTTCATGTTCGACGTGCACACGGGCAAGGCGCTGTACCGCGCCAAGATCTCCAACGAGACGGTGAGCGGTGATGATGAACTTTGCAGCGGTAAATGAGCGCTATTCATGTAATTGTATATACTTCTAGAAGTAGATGCTTCGTGGGACATTCAATGACAGTTGCTACGGCAGAAAATGAGTGCTAGTGCTTCTATGTAAAATCTCCAACGAGACGGTGGGTGGTGATGATCATAATCGCGGTGATGGTAGAGTGAGTACTCTGTACAATGGTGTCTCGCGGATTGTGTCAGCGGTTTCATGCGCTCATGCATGGTTGAAGTTGTAGTTGAACTTACAGTTGGTTTGCTTGGAGCTGTGACTCCTGTTATACTGTTTTTCATCTATTCGTTGTGCAGCGGCACCTTGCCTGCTGGCTGACGCCTGCCTGTGACGGCGGTTGTGCAGACATTTGCTCTTCCAGTCCGCAAAAAATCTCTTAAAACTACAGCAAGACACTTTCAGCGGACACATGCTCACCCATTGAGACGGCCAATTGGGATGCACATTCTGTACCACTATAACATCTTCCCCAGAAACCCTTGAACCACTGCTCTCATCACCCGACTGTGCAACTTAAGGTACATGCCTTAATTGCGGCACTTCAAGGTGCATCACATCTGCAGTTGACTGAGTGACACTATGTGGATGCTGCATCAGTATTGTTACTTCCTTTGCAGGATTGCAGGCTCCTGTGCTAGGACACTGCCATTTGTACGTGTGCTGGGCATCAACCCTCCTTGTACCTGTGCTGCTGCACTGTCCAAACAACACTACAGCAACGCTAGAATATGGCCTGTGTATCTGTATATGGTTGCGTACACTCTTGGTGTCAGCATTATCATTATTGGTGCTGGAGGGACACATTGCGATCGTTCAGCTCTATGATATTCGAGTGTCTGCTGCTGCTGCCTACTTCCAAAGCAGGTTTTGCCACGCACGCGTGCGGAAGTAGTAGGCAAAACAGGGGGGGCAGACAGCGCCGTTGTGTGTTCATTGTGTCTCAACAACTTGAAGTTGATGTTGCTTTCTTTCAGGACTTTGTTACCACGGAGTCAACATCAGGTTGAAGTATACTTCACCTCGTCCTCACGTCTTTGTGACAACGGCGCATACGGAAATCAAAGGCGTGATGGGCGTGATGGCCTCTGTGTACTTGCTCATCCACTTTTGGCTTCTGACTTCAAGAATAAATCCAAGTTGAATATACTCTGCCTTCGGTCCCCCCTCACAGTTCTTTAGGACCACGGCGCACACAAATGTCGGAGGCGTGATGGGCACGATGGCCCCTCTCTGTACTAGCATGTGCCTTCCCACGTTCCAGCAAAATTTAAGTTGATGTTGAAACTGTCACCCCCCCCCCGCCTTTCCTCCCTCTTGCAGGTCTTTGTGACCACGGCGCACACGGATGTCGGAGGCGTGATGGGCGTAACGGCGCGCGCGGGCAGCGTGATCCACGTGGCTGTCAACGAGCAGACGCTCATCCCCTACATTGTCAACACACTCAGGGACACGGCGCTGGCGATTGAGCTGGCGGGGCGCTTGAACTTGGAGGGCGCCAACGAGCTGTACGAGATGCAGTTCAACCAGCTGCTGAGCCAGGGCGATGCTCAGGTAGAGTGATGTTGAAGTTGGGGGGGGGGTGGGGGGGGAGGGTAAGGGGACGGGGGGGGGCGTCAGGGGTATGTATGTAGGGTATGGTGTATGGTGTGTTTGTGTGTGTGTGGGGGGGGGGGTTATGGGTCGGGCGATGCTCAGGTTGGTGGCGGTGAGGTTAGAGGCGAGGGTAAGGGGTAGGGGCAGTATGAGGGCTACCATTGGGGGGTAGGGGGTGGTTGGGGGGCAGGGCGATGGTCAGGTTGTTGATGGACATTTGTGAGGAGTGTGGAGTCGGGGAAGGGTAGCATCATTGTACTGTTATGTAAGGGTATTGTTAGGGGGCGGCAGGGCGACGCCCAAATTGTCAGTCTAACCGTAGAGATTCTAGTGACTGGGGTTAAACCTAGGGCTAGAGTTCCCCGTTAGGGGTTACGGCTTTGCTGCAGTGCGTCGCGCACCTCTCTCCGCGCGCACACACCATAGTCATGCCACATCCGCCATAGTCGACGCAAAATGACACATCTGACTCTCTGCAAAACGGCACATCTGACTCTTTGCATAATGACAAATATGACTCCCCCCCCCCGCATCCAGGGTGCCGCGCGCCTCACACCGTAGTTATATCCCATTCGCTGTAGTCCCTTCACTGCTTACCTACTACATATCTGACATACATACCCCCCCCCCCGCGCCCCCAGGGTGCCGCGCGCCTGGCGGCGGAGTCCCCCAACGGCCTCCTGCGCACGCCCGCCACCATTGCGCGCTTCCAGCAGGTGCCCCCGCAGCCCGGCCAGGCCCCGCCCGTATTCCAGTACTTCTCGGTGCTGCTCGAGCGCGGGCGCCTGAACGCGATGGAGGCTCTGGAGCTGGCGCGGCCGCTGCTGGCGCAGGGGCGCACTGATATGCTGGAGAAGTGGCTGAAGGAGGACAAGCTGGAGTGCAGCGGGGAGCTGGGGGACCTGGTGGCGCAGGCGGACACCAACATGGCGCTGAGCATCTACCTCAGGGCGAACGTGCCGGACAAGGTCGTGGCGTGCTTTGTGCAGCGCGGGGAGTTTGACCAGGTGCGTCTCCTCTGATAGTTGAAGTTGAAGGTTCCTTAAATGCTGCTGTATATGGATGACCACCAACATGGCGCTGAGCATCTACCTCAGGGCGAACGTGTCGGACAAGGTCGTGGCGTGCTTTGTGCAACGCGGGGAGTTTGACCAGGTGCGCCCCTCTGAGAGTTGAAGTTGAGAGTTGAGGTTCCTATGTGAGTTGAAGGTGAGGGTGGAGCGCTTTCTAACGATTATTACCTCAGGGCAAAAGTGCCGTGGCGTGCTTTGCACAGCGCGGGGAGTTCGACCAAGGTGCGTCCCTATCAGACTTGAAGTTAGAGTTGCAGATTCTATGTGAGTGAGGTTGACGTTGTCACAACGTGTTGAGCGCTGTTGTATGAGGCCACCTTCAGCTGGTACCGAGCTCTTGTCTCAGGGCGACATGTCGGACAATGTTGTGGCGCGCTTCGTGAAGTGCGGCGAGGTTGGTGCGTATGCTCTGAGAGCTGCAGTTGGTGGTTGAAGTTTGAGTGCTGCCACGCAATGATCGACGGCGTGCATGTATAACAGGGCTGATGTAGCAGTACAGTATGTGCTGCCTTCCGTAGTGTGCTTTGTGCTGCACGACATTAGTATTGCTTGTGTAGCTTGTGGTAGTGGTGGTGGGGGGGGGGGGGGCGGTCGCAGGGCCAGGGTAGGTAGCGTGCACCACACGACAAAGTCCCAGCAATTCATGACGTGGGTTGAGTGCTGCCGACCATTTGAACATGCACACGGTATGTCCGCAAAAGATGTTGTGCCCAGAATGAACTTTAGGGCCAAGCATGCACCGCTGGTAGGTGGCAGCTCGCCTTAAACAGGGCACGAATGCGAGTATTTTAAGGTATCAGTTGAGGTATGGAGCAGGTGGTTGACAGTTGACTTGAGTTTTTGAACAAGGATTCGAGCATTCCTTTAAGGTGAACCTTATGGAAGTGTATACCGCTGTACCTATCTAGCTTTTGCTGTGCGTTTCAGCCAGCAATCTGGGCTCAGAACTATCACTCCGCATTGCGCTTTGAATTGACCGCAGTTACCTTATGATGAAGGTATGATATACATTGCAAAGACATCAGATCTTGTGGTGCTATAAGGTGATGGCAGGATGTGCTCGCAAAAGTTTTTGATGGGCTGATTGTTTCCAATGTTACCCTCTACCGAACGCCCCCGGTGCTGACAGACTTCTGGTTCCTTTTGCAACGTCTAGACTAGCGCCCTGGAGCTGACTAATTATCAAGCTTTGTACGCAACTGCCACCCCTGACGTCAGCGAGTGATAGGCAGTCTGCGTCCGATGGTCTTGCTGAACTGTTATAAGTGCTTTAGACTCCTGTTCAGTGACTGCTGGGACGTAACTGCAAATGCTGAGTTCAAACATGCACGCTCTGGTGCACAATGCCAAGGTAGGACCCCTTGCAACTGTTTCGCAACTGCTTGAATGTAACTGACAATGCTGCAGGTGGTGACGTACAGCGCCAAGGTCGGCGTGACTTGTAACTGCTGCAGCTCACGTAACTGTTTGAACGTATCTGTCAATGCTGCAGGTGGTGGCCTACAGCGCCAAGGTCGGCTACCGCTGCGACTTTGTGGCCATGCTGCAGGGCATGATCCGCACCAACCCTCAGGTGCGTCAACTTCAATGTCAAAACTCATCCTGTCTGCTATAGCATGGACGCTTGCCTCGCAAATGCATAACAGTGTTTGCATGCATGCTCTAGCGTGATGCCTGCCAATAATACGCTTATGCTGCACGTTACATGCTTCTCCATATGACAATAATTTTTGTCGCAGGAAGTGAAAACTTGCATTTCGAATGGGAATCTGCTTGCGAACATGTTGAGCCCAGAGCAGCGGGATCTACCTGTCGCCCTGAGACAGCTGCCTGCATCCCTGTGTATTTGTAACTGTGAACTGCAACCTCATATTGAAGTATGCACTTGCTCTTGCAGGGGGCGGCGGAGTTTGCCAAGAATCTAGCGTCAGTGTTTTAAAAGCACAAAACACTCGACAAGAGACCTGCAGCACGCTCTTCTGAAAACCTAATGTGCGTTCATTATTTCACATATGCGTTTGCTTGTACAGGGGGCGGCGGAGTTTGCCAAGAAGCTGGCGTCAGGCGGGCCGGGCGGTGCGGCCATGGTGGACCCCAACACGGTTGTGGAGATCTTCATGGGGGTCAACAGGGTGCAGGAGACCACGGCATTCTTGCTGGAGGCCCTTAAGGTGAGCGTGATTTTCATGTACATGAATGAAATGGTATCATGTTCATGTTCGTGGATTAACGTACATGGTAGTGGTTGTTTTCATGGCGTCAGCAGGGTGCAGGAGACCACGGCATTCCTGCTGGAGGCCCTCAAGGTGAACATAGTTCATATACTTGAATGAAAGCACACGACACGGTACTGTGTATGTTTGTGGATGAAAGTACACGAGTATGGTAGTGTCATGGTAGTGGTTTTATGGAGGGGGGAACAGGGTGCAGGAGAAGGCTGTTCCTGCTGGAGGCCCTCAAGGTGCGCATGTGTTCGTGTACTTGAATGAAAGTACATGGTAGGGGATGATCCCGAGATGCCATTTGGCGCCGTTTGAGTGGTCGTTGTTACGACACTTTCAGACTGTCATACGACATGTAGATTCCGTACAGCTAGATGCCAATCATCTGGGCTTTTTCGCGCCCTGAGCGAGAATCAATAAAAAGTACATGGTAGTGTTCATACTCATGAATTATAAGGACATGGTAGTGATTCTTCTGATGGAGGTGATCAGGGTGCAGGAGACCACGACGTTCTTGCCGGAGGCCCTCAAGGTGCCAAGACCTATGGGTGTGTGTCCATGGGTTGAAGAACGTGGTAGCGGTTGTTTTCGTGAGATTGAATCGGGTGCAGGAGTCATGGCGCCTTTGGGGGGGCGCGCTCATGGTGAACTCAATGTTCATGTTTGTGACTGATTGAGGTTTCATGGTCATGAATGCATGCAGACCGTGGCAGAAGCAGAAGAGCACAGTCTGGGTAAGCTGCTCAGGGCCCATGCTGGTTCATGATAAGCGTAGCTTCGATTGCACGGTGGGGTGAGGGTAATGGTCATTGGGTGCAGTGATCTTACTTGCATGTTTTGTGGTATTTACTCTATCTCCGCCATGTAAATCAGTGCACTGAATGCAGTTTGTTGAAAAATGAAAGTTCTGATGCCAGGAAAACACATCGCGCCACTGTTCAGAGTGAGGGTAGCCACTTCCTTGCATTGTTGCCTGGGGCTGAGCGCCGCTGTCATTATCCTATCCGCTGCAGAATAACCGCAAGGAGGAGGGGTACCTGCAGACCAAGCTGCTGGAGATCAACCTGGTCGGCGGCTCTCCGCAGGCAAGTCCACACTTGAAGTTTTCACCTGAAGTTCAACAGGCAGAAGGCAGTTTGAGGATCCGCAGAGTGTCGCTGGTGCCATGCTGTGATCATCTCATTGGATCACCGGGTGTAAACCTCAACAGCTGGCTGTGTTTTGCTTGATATCTGCAGTGATTGGCATGCCCGCTTGGAATTACGAGTAGAAGCCAATCAAATGGCCAATCAGCTGCGTCGGCTCAAACCGTCATGACGTATGAATGAACTACCAGTATGTGGCGCATCTATAGTGATTGATGAAAGTGTTCCTGCGCTATGTCAAGCAATCTCATTGCGCATCATACTGTAGCCTGCAGTGGCATCACTACAGGAGTAGGTCAACATCCAGCCCCAATACGTCAGCGGCCTGGGGGTTAGAGCTAGGGTTAGGGGTAACGTTTGCTCTTAGGGTGAGGGTTGGGGTAAGATCAGGTGAGCGTGTAGACGTGAAACTTCCAGAGGTGGTACCATTAACTGCACCTGGTGTCCTTGGATGTCAACTCGCCTCTATCGAAGCTCAAATGAAGTGTTATAGTTGAAGTAACCTACCCAAATGTGCACCTGAAGGCACGTTGTCAACAACTCCTGCAGTTCTGTACACGCATTCTAGTTCAAGGAGAGCTTTCGCTATTTGACTCACGCCACGACTCACGCATGTACTCATGTGTGTGCCACATTGTACGTGTGTGGTTGCCTGTGCCAGGTGGCGGATGCGATCCTGGCCAATGAGATGTTCTCACACTACGACCGCAACCACATTGCGCGCCTCTGCGAGAATGCGGGGCTCTACCAGCGCGCGCTGGAGCACTACCAGGTAACGTGATCAACACTGCTTGCTGTGACACAACACGCTGTTATTGATGTGCGCCTTTCACGATGGAGCTCTGCCACTGAATAGATGCGAGCGCTCAACAGTGCGCACTGTAGCAGTGCCAGGTACTCCTCGTGCCTACGAATACTTGAATCTTAGACAGCGCTATTACGCCGCAACCAAATTGCGCGCCTCTGCGAGAATTTGGGCTTCAACAAGCACGCGCTGGATTATCACCAGGTCTCATATGCACATGCTTCAGAACCATGCTCTCTCGCTATGTAGCGATTTGAACTGCACCACAAGCGTTGCGTTGTCAGTTGAACGACATGCCTGTAACTGCTACGGGGCGCCACAGGCACGCCAGTGATGTCAGTTCAACTAAACTGTTACCAACTGTCATGCAACTGCCATTTGGTTCAATGTGACAGGCCCCTGCGGACATCAAGCGGCTGATGGCCTTTGCCCCTGCCATGAACGCCGAGTTCATCGTCAACTTCTTTGGCAACCTGAGCCGCGAGACCAGCATCGAAGTCATGAAGGTGACACATGCGTCTTCCTGCTTCAAACAAGAGTCTTGAGGAGTGTGCATTGGCGATTGCGGTGATGTGTGCACATGTATCAATTGTCAAATGTCGACCAAACTGACTGTCAACCCTGCCCTTGTGTCAGCAAGTTCGCTTTGGCGATCGCGGTCATTTGGTCACCACGTGTATCAATGTGCCAAACATTGACCAAATCGACCATCAATATTGCGCCTGTGTCAGCAAGGCGTTCATCACAAGCGATTTCTGTCCTTCTCTGCGCTGGAAGTGGAATGCAGTACATTGCTGTCCTTCAACTAGGTGGTAGGTATCGGTGCTGTGCTGTTCTTCATGCTTGAACGTGTGTGTGCATGCTCTCCTTGCTTGCATTGCGCAGCTCTGCCCAATCCGATGTATTGACATGCCCTGTTCCAGGGCAAGAACTGGGTAGAGTCAGCATCCCTTGCGCACGGTTTCCTGTCACTATGTAGCCCAGTGTTGCGCACACTACCACATTTATGTCGACGACAGTTGATCTCACAGTACTTGTACTTGTACTAATTACGCTTGCCAATGGGACGCGAAGAGCCCCTCATCTCGGCATGTACTTGATTGAACCTAAACCCAACCCTGATCCTAACACTAACCCTACTTGTGCTTGAACATCTGCAGGAAATGCTGGGCAAGAACATGCGCCAGAACCTGCCCATTGTGGTGCAGATTGCCACCAAGTACAGCGACCAGATTGGCTGCGAGAACCTCGTGGCGCTCCTGGAGGGCTTCAAGTCCTACGAGGCGAGTCGCCACTTGAAGTTTGTGTAATATCTCTGTTTTCTTCAGCAACCCTCCTTGAAAGCATGGTGCCTGAATAGGAATGAAGGCACTCGTCGTTTGAGTTGCATCTGACTGGCCTGTGTGCGAGTGTTGTGTGCAGACCACTTTAAATCTGTATGGCATGCTGATCCTGCTTTTTCATGAACTTGACTCGTTCGCTGGCGCCTGATGGAACCAACCTCCTGTTGCTATGTAATTCAGAAGCTGGTTCCTACGAGAACATGCGCCATCAGCAGCGCTCTACTTTTGTGTTGTGTGCGTGTGTGCGCATGCCTGACCCTATTCCTAGCTCATGATGTAGTAAACGGCGGCAACGCATCAAGCAAGGCTCTGCCTGCGTGCTGCGCCTCTCCAACGGTGCTTCTGTTGGCTTTAGTTGTTGCGGCACTTTTCATGTCCTTCGCAATGCGAAGCATAGCACCCCTTGACAATCCTCATGAGAATCTTCACTTGTTGTGCCGCAGCCCCTGTGCTGATGTCTCTGTTGCATTGCATTATGATTCTGGTGTGCTGAGCCTCACCACCTTGTGTGCTACGCATGCACTACCTACCTTTCTACTTCGCCCCAATTTGCAGGGCCTGTTCTACTACCTGGGAGGCATAGTCAACTTCAGCCAGGAGCCCATCGCGCACTTCAAGTACATTGAGGCAGCGGCAAAGATGCAGCAGTTCAAGGAGGTGGAGAGGGTGTGTCGCGATTCCACTGTCTACAACCCGGAGCAGGTCAAGAAGTTCCTCATGGACGCCAAGCTGCCTGACCCCAGGTATGGTGCATTGCTGCTGCTGATGAAGTTGAACTTTGTGAACCTCAACTTTGATAACTGTAAATTCAACTGTATTTTTGGAGAGGGTGTGTCGCAATTCCACTGTGTACAATCCGGAGTAGGTCAAGAAGTTCCTCATGGACGCCAAACTGCCTGACCCCAGGTATGGAGCGCTGCTGCTGAAGTTGAACTTTGATAACCTTGACTTTAGCTTCAAGTCAAGAAGTTTCTCATGGGCGCCAGGCTGCACCTGTGTACTCGTTGAAGTTGTGTTCACAATAGCTTCATAATGCATGCATGTCACTGCTCCTGCACCTGCTTACCATAACCTTTGACGTTCCCTTGTGGCCTTTCGCGCGCAGGCCCCTCATCCACGTGTGCGACCGCTACGACTTCATTGAGGAGATGACGGGCTACCTGTTCAAGAACAACCAGCAGAAGTACATCGAGGTGTACGTGCAGAAGGTACGCATACAACTTCAACACTTAGAAAACTTGAACTTCATGCTTATGTGGCGGATTTACTCTGGCGTGTTGCCCTTGCCTGCCAACTCTCGCTTGTTGATCGAATGTGCAGCAGATGCGCACAACCTCAATACGTTGTGACTTGAAGTCCATGCTCAGTGACATTGCTCGCCCTGTGGACTTTACATATGTATGGCACTAGTATCCCGCATCACCTCGGGGAAGGTTGCAGATTTGCTTGTATTTGTGCACGGTGCATGACACCAGCAGCTCGCCTGGGTGATCAGTTCATGCACAAACTCAAACTCGCTGACTGTGCATACAGTGGAACATGCACATGGCATGCTCATGTGCAAGCCACAGTAGCATCACCGGGTAGCATGAGCTGACACGTGCTTTGTACCGTCACAAGCGCAGATGCTGACCGCACACTCATCAACATGTTGAGCGCTGCCACAGGTGAGCCCCCAGAAGACCCCCATGGTCATTGGCAAGCTTCTGGACCTGGACTGCAGCGAGGACTTCATCAGGGGCCTCCTCAACAGCGTCGGGCACGCGTGCCCTGTGGAGGAGCTGGTGGAGCAGGTGGAGCGCCGCAACAGGCTCAGGCTCCTGCAACCGTGAGTAATACTCCCAACAGTCTTGTGGCAATAAATCACCAAGCAGCATCAGGTATGCCTAATAACATGCTGGCGGCCTAAGAAAATGTCTCGTGCAGCCTCGTCTGTGGCGCATGGGGAACGAACCCCTCGTGACAATTCGGCTTTGTGTTGCAGCAGCGGGTCGAGCGCTGCAACAGGCTCAGGCTTTTGCGACTGTAGAAATAATAGACTTGTGGCATAAAGTATCAATGATGTGCAGCGTCAGGTGTGCCGCAATAAGTTCCAGGGACTTCAACTGCACTGCTAATGTACATGACAAGGACTGGAACGGCGCCACTAGTGATTTGAAGTTATGCGATATCTCCACTAGAAGAACCATTGCAGGTGCTTGAGATGCACGTGACCGCAAGTAGACGGAGACAGCTCCAACAGTGCTCTGAAGTAGTAAACACTGCACATTGTATATATACTTGAAGGTGATGCTGAAAACTTCCAAGTTTGTCATTTACGATTTGGTCGCAGGTGGCTTGAGGCGTACGTGGCGTTGGGCAACACGGCTCACGGTGTTGACAACATTGAAGCAGTGCATACTTGAAGTGACTCTGAAGTTTCTTCAAGTTTGAACTAGCGCATTGAAGTGGCTCTGAAGCTTCGTCAAGTTCATCATTTGTGGATTGGTTGCACCTGGCTCGAGGCGCGCGTGGCCTTGGGCAACACAGTTCACAATGTTGTACTAGCACATACTTCAAGTGACAAATTCAAACTTTTCATTTGCGTTGTGGTTGCAGGTGGCTCGAGGCGCGCGTGGCCACGTGCAACACACTTCACAATGTTGAAAAAGCTCATACGTCAAGCAAGTGATGCTGACAATTCCAAATGCATCATTTGTGGTTAAATTGCAGGTGGCTGGAGGCGCGTGTGGCCACGGGCAACACAGAGACGGCCACCCACAACGCCATTGGCAAGATCTACGTCACCCTCAACAAGGACCCCAAGAACTTTCTGCTGCAGAACCAGTTCTACGACCCGCGCGTGCTGGGCAAGTACTGCGAGAAGCTCGACCCCAGGTACAACTTCAAACTGTAACTTCAACTGTGACTTGTCTGTGCAGTGAGATTGTTGCCGTTTGCACGAGGTGCAGGACTTCCAGGAACAAGGAACTGCCTCAGTCAGTACACATGGTTGTCTGTATAGTTGGTTCTCCCGCAATTGCTTGATGGTGGTCGCCTTGGCAGAGGTCCAAGGCAGTGGTGCGAGGCATCATTAAGACCTTTTGTCGCTGCCTTGGCATGTTTAAACTTGTTTTCTTTCAGGGGTCGGGGTCAGCAATGATGCTAGTTATTCTTGCTCCATGTATCATCGCCGCTGCTCTCACTGTGCGTAGCCTGGCATAAGTGCCTACAAGCGCGCCAAAGGCGAGTGCGATGACGGCATATCATATCAGGCTTAGGATCACCATAGATGTAAGATCGCCATAGATCTTGGATGCAGACTAGCGTTTGGGCCAGCAACGATGCCATGTAATGTTAATCTCTTGATGCTTGTTTCGCCGGTGATGTGATCGCTGCGTGCAGCCTGGCATTCCTTGCCTACAAGCGCGCCAATGGCGAGTGCAACAACGAGTGCGAAAAATGCCCATGTTAGTGGTGGTGTTCAGAAGGATAAGCCTGGCTTAAAAGCTAAGGTCAGCAATGATGCTGATCTTACTTTCTTGCCATGTGTGTTGCCGCCGCTGCTCTCACCGTGTGCAGTCTGGCGTTCCTTGCCTACAAGCGCGCCAACGGCGAGTGCGACGATGACATCATCCGAGTCACCAGCGAGAACGGGCTCTACAAGGACCAGGCCAGGTATGTAACGCACCATCCCATTCTGTGCCTTACCCTGTCAGCACATATTGCCGATGACTTATCACATGTACGCTGACTTGAGGTTGCAGTGCTCAAATGAAATAATGCATGGTGATTGTTGATTTGTTGTCATGGAATGAGCAGATGCGGTGACATCAGTCACCTTGCTGAGCAATGCTGACGATATGGAGCATCGTCAAGGACTGGACTTGCTGTGACAAGGGTTTGAATGTTGCAATGTTGATGCTCGATGCACGCCGTTTAACCAGTTCAACACGCTATTGACGTGTGCAGTGTCATGATACAGCTGTGTAAACAGCGGTGTAAACTGTATTCAAAATGACACACACGCTTATGTTCACCTTGCGCTATTCACCCGTGTGCTGACATATACCGGATCTACTCTGGGCTGCTACGTATATTTGTTGTGCACTGAGATTCTCTGTATCCGGCATTTGTCTAGGTACTGTCACACTTGCAGCAGTTAGCAGCGGTTTTACTGTGCCTGGTAGGTAGGTACTGGTACGCTGCGACTTGCATCTGTGTGCACTTCAACTTCACTATCACATTTTCTCATCTATGCTTGCACTTCAACTTCAACTCAGGTACCTGGTGGAGCGCCAGGACCTGGACCTTTGGGCTCGCGTGCTCACTCCGCCAGACATGGACAACACCAAGAAGGAGCCTGCCTCCAGGAGGGCCCTCATCGACCAGGTGCGTCAACTTCGACAATTTGTACATACATACCCCTGAGCATTCCTTTTGAGCTGATGGACCAGGTGCGTCAACTTCTAAATTTGAAGTATGTGCATACTTACCCATCACCATTCGCATGTCGTTTAAGCTCATGGTCCTCATCGACACTGTGCGTCAACTTCAACACTTGAAGTATATACATGCATACCCATAAGCGTTTGCATGTTCTTTGAGCTCATGTCGTGTGGCGGTTACACTGCGCGCGCATGTTGGCACACGGCCTGCATGCTCGCAGCGCCATTGCGTATATATATATATATATATATATACTTCGGGCACCGCGTGAGGGTTGTGGTGAACGCATGCTCTGCGGTTTGCAGTAGCGTTTTGCTATACCTCAGGCCCTGGGGGAAGCCGATGAATGAATGCCTAGTCGCACGCAATACACCAGGCCGTTTCATACTTTAAATCTTCTTCAGGTTGTTCACTGCATTTGGTGACATACACCCTGCACTCCAAGGTGTGTTTTCACCATCCACTTTCATCTCCTTCATCGCATGTTTGTCTCTCTGCTGCTGCTCTTGGCAGGTGGTGCAAACGGCGCTGCCAGAGACCAAGGTCGCAGATGAAGTCTCGACCACCGTCAAGGCCTTCATGAACGCTGACCTCCCCTCGGAGCTGATTGAGCTGCTGGAGAGGATCGTGCTGCAGGGCAGCGACTTCAGCGAGAACAAGAACCTCCAGAACCTGCTCATACTCACCGCCATTAAGGTCAGCGGCACATATGTTGCACTTGTGTGTAAATGTGTACTTCAAAGTACATATATTGAGCACCTGCACTTGCATGTTGCTGCTACGGACCGCATTGTAGTCTAGGTATATATAGGGCCGACGTCTTTTGCGCAATTTCGTAGATAAAATGCCGTAGGTAATGTGTCTTGACGTCCGTCATCAATTGAGATCAGAGGTGATGGCGTTGCATGGCACCACTGCCACACACCCTAACGTTGGGCACGGGGCGGGGGTTGTGTGCATGGGTGTGGCATAGTGGCTCACCCAGTTGGCATTGTGGTCCACCCAGTGGTCTCTGTTAGTAGGCCATTTCCTGCGTCCACTTCTCCCACCACTGATGTGCTCCTACTATAATGGTGCGTTGTCGACAACAACGCCCAGTACCGATCACACAGCAGTAGCCTCAATATGACCTTGCCGACGAAAATTCTATATCGACTTCAACTCTACAGGCTGACAAGAGCCTCGTGATGGACTACATCAACCGCTTTGACACCTTTGCTTGTGTTTTTCTTTATTAAGTCCTTTCCTGCTTGCAGTTCTCCCACTACTGACGTGCGCTTCACTGCTTATCACAAAACCACACAGCAATACACTCAACATACATTGCTATCAACTTCACCTGTGCAGGCTGACAAGAGTGTGATAGACTACATCAACCGCCTTGACAACTTTGCTTGTGTGTCCCTTATTAAGTCATTTCCCGCTTCCGGTTCTCCCGTGTGCTTCACTGCTCATCACAGACCGCAAAGCAAATGCCATACTATGACCTTGCTAACGAAAGTCTATCTAAACTTTAAATGTGCAGGCCGACAAGAGCCGCGTGATGGACTACATCAACCGCCTGGACAACTTTGACGGTCCCGAGATTGCAAAGATTGCTGCGAGTGAGCTGTACGAGCTGTACGAGGAAGCTCTGATCATCTACATCAAGTTTGGCAAGAAGGCGCCCGCTGGACCTGAGAGGACAGCGCTCAACGTGTCCGCTGTTGAAGTTCTGGTGGACCACATCAAGGTGAGCTTTTTTGTTGATGTTGGCGCAGTGGAACACGGCGCTTGACATGACAACGCTCTGTTTAGTGTTGTTGAAGTTATACACACGAGGACAGCACATGTCCGCTGCTTGAAGTTCTGGTTGACCACATCAAGGTGAGCTTTGGTTGAATCAACTATGACATGGCTGTGCGTAAACACTGTGGAATCAAACATCAAGCGGAAGTCTTCCTTCTGTTGAGAGTTGTTACGCAGGCCTCGGGCCGCGCCAAGGACTTGCAAAATGCGCATTACTTGAAATGTCAACAAGAGGTATCTTTCTCCTACTGAGCATTGTTGCACAGGCCCTGGGCTGTGCCTAGCACTGACTTGCGGTGCGAATTGAACATCAAGTTGAAGTATCTACATCTTGTTGAGCGTTGTTGCAGGCGCTGGACCGCGCCAAGGACTTTGCGGAGCGTGTGCAGGAGCCTGCCGTGTGGAGCAAGCTGGCCAAGGCGCAGCTTGACGAGGATCTGGTGGTGGAGGCCATTGACTCATACATCAAGGCGCACGACCCAAGGTATGTATGTATGCATGTCTTGTGCTGGTAGGCATACTGAGAGGCCATTGACTCCTACATCAAGGCACTCGACCCAAGGTAACTGCTACTTCCAGTCGACTTATGCATAAAGATGTTGCGTGTACATGACTGTCAGTCGCACCAACCGTACAAGGCTCACGTCACGGTGAGTGAGTACACACAGGCCTGTTTGTAACTGCATTACGAGGTTCGGGTGGTGGAGGCCATCGACTCATACATCAAACGCCGCCTTCACACTTGCCGTTGTGCTTTTACGCGCTGCTTTACGTGTGCAAAAAAGCCTTCCATATCCTAGACAACAACAGCACGCGCCCGCTCTTCTCTGCCGCAGCTACTACATGGAGGTCATTGAGTGCGCGGAGCGCGAGGACAAGTTTGAGGCCCTGGTGCTCTTCCTGCGCATGGCGCGCGGCGAAGTCAAGGAGGCCGTCATTGAGAACGAGCTCATCTACGCCTACGCCAAGACCAATGCGCTCGCGGACCTGGAGGAGTTCATTGCGGCGCCCAACATGGCCAACATTGAGGGCAGCGGCCAGAAGTGCTTTGACGAGGTCAGTGCTCAGCGCAGAGAGCATGCATTTGTTAGGGTTACATGCAGTTATTAGGGTTTGACTTTGACGAGGTCAGTGCTCAGTGCAGCATGCATCATTAGTAAGGCGATGTTCACTTTTTAGGGTTAGGCTTTGACGAGGTCAGTGCTCTATGCAGAAGCGATTATTAGGTTGGGGCTACCCCTAGTCCACCTGCTTGCGTGGCATCTGCCTGAGCACTGCCGAGCACGCTCACTCGCCTGTCAACGCTCGCTTCGTCTGCATCTGCAGGGTCTGTGCGAGGCGGCATGCATCCTATGTCATGTATATATGTATGAAGCATGGTACCGTATGCTTACGTGCTGATTGTCCGCATCTTGGCATTCGTTGCGTCTGCGTGCACAGGGCCTGTATGAGGCTGCGCGCATTCTGTTCAATGTCAAACGGGCATGTATCTATGTGAATTGACGTGCTGAGTCAATCAATGCTGAACCATTTGCTGACTCTCTGTCCACTCCTTTGCACTCATTATGTCTGCGTGTGTGCAGGGCCTGTACGAGGCTGCGCGCATTCTGTTCAAGAACATCAACAACAACGCCAAGCTGGCGCTGTGCTACGTGCACCTGGGACAGTACCGCGAGGCAGTGGAGGCTGCCACCAAGGCCAACGCCGTCAACACCTGGAAGCAGGTATGTGTATGTTATACTTGTACATCCAGCCTGTAGTATGTGGAGGCGGCCACCAAGGCCAACGCCGCGAACACCTGGAAGCAGGTATGTATTGTCAACATGAAACTCGTACACACGGTATGTAGCATATGATACCCTGGAGCCACACACAAGGTCGTGGATGCTGCCACCATGGCCAATGCTGTCAATACCTGGAAGCAGGCATGTGATGTTTATACATACAGTATGTAGCATGTATATGTATACGTGGAGGCGGCCACCACGGCCAACGCCGTCAACACCTGGAAGCAGGTATGTACTCTCGAAATGCAACTCATACATACATGCGGTATGTAGCATGTACATTATGTGGAGGCTGCCATCAAGGCCAATGCCGTCAACACCTGTAAGCAGGCATGTATCATGTGCTGTGCATACATACCATTTGTGGCATATGAAGGCAGGAACTCCTTGGGACCATACCGCAAGGTGGTGGAGTCTGCTGCCAAGGCCGATGCTGTCAACATACCTTCAACAACATACAAATGGACGTTGTTGTAGACTATGTGATGATCAAGGTGTGTATGTTGCCACACTGTGAGGCCTCTTGTGTGCGTAGCCCTGCTTGACACCACAATGGGGCACACAGGACCCGCCTGCTTTCACTACTGTGTACTCATCAACTGTCACGCTGCCACCATGCGATGCTACTGTGATAGGTGTGCTACGCGTGCGTGCGCGCTGGGGAGTTCAGGCTGGCCGGCATCTGCGGTCTGCAGATCCTCAAGCACCCCGACCACCTGGAGGAGCTCACCCTGCACTACGAGCGCGCAGGTATGTGGCCTTCTGTAGTAGGGTTGAAGTTATGGGTAGAATTTCAGTTCGGAGTCTGTCAGGGTTGAAGTAGTATTCAAACTTGAAGATATGAGTTTGCAGCAGACTGTAGCGTTGTATACATACCTGCCACCATCTGGAGAACCTCTGGGAGCTTGCGCTGCTCCGCAAGAGCGAAGATCTTAATTGGTGCTAGGTGAAGCTGCTGAACTTTAGTCCAGTATTTTTTTCCGATGGGGAGCACCAAATGGACCTGCCGCGGCCAAGTGCAATACAATGTCGAGTAAACAATGGTGTCTCTGTCAACAATCATGTAGCTGCTTGACAGCAACAGACTGCGATAAGTGCAAGTGCCATTAGAATTTTTCCATTGTGACCCTTCAAGAGCTGCCGCGGCCAACCAAGAGGGGCCTGGAAACCTGCATCACGAGCGCCATTGGGCATCCCACGCTCACAGACTTGCCACACCAGCTAATGAATTCTGCACACACTGATGCCCAATTGGTGTTCAGGGCACCCCACCGAGCTGCTGCAGCTGATGGAGCAGGGTCTGGGCCTGGAGGAAGCCCACAGTGGCATCTTCACGGAGCTGGCCGTGCTGTACTCCAAGTACAGCCCTGACAAGCTGATGGCACACATCAAGCTCTTCTGGAACAGGATGAACACCAGCAAGGTGCGCATTGGGGTTAGGGCGACGGTTAAAATTAGGTTTAGGTTTGAAGTTAGGTGTAGGGCGAGGTGCACGTCAATGGGTCAAACACTCACTTGTTGACACAAGGAAAGCGTTGGGAACAGGCTCAGAGGCATACGCTGCGGTACATGGCAAGTGTGCGGTGCGTCTCATATTGAATTTGAGGTGTTCTGAGCTGACACTGCGATACATGACAAGTGTGCGGTGCGTCTCATATTGAATTTGAGGTGTTCTGAGCTGACACTGCGATACATGACAAGTGTGTTGTGTGTGGTGCGTCTCGGGTTGAACTTTGAAGCGTGCTGCGTGACCTATGCTGAGCAAACACTGCGCAGGCGTGTATGTTCATGCGAATGCATTCAGACCCGCTTCTTTAATGCTTCATTGCAGCACATGTTTTGCCCCGCAGTACATCCACTTGTGTGCGTGCGGGTAGTTCCTGCGCACTTACAACTTGTCCTGCCAACCTGGCCTCTTCAGCAACTCACATGTACTTCAAGTGCATGTGCGCAATCATCAACGCTAACCCTGATACCTACCTACCCCACAACAGGTGCTGCGCGCGTGCGAGCGTGCGCTGCTGTGGGACGAGGCCGTCTACCTGTACAAGGAGGACGGACAGCACGACAGCGCCGTTCGCGCCATGATTGAGCACTGCACCGCATGGAAGCACGACCTCTTCATCGAGTGCGTGCAGAAGGTGAGCTGGCGTTGGAGTCTGGGTGCGGTTAGAAGCACATGGTTCAAGCAAATGGGGCAGTCCTGTACGCAAGCATTGAGCATCAATTTGACCTCTGCGAACAAAGCGTTGCGGAGGAATCTTCAAGTTTCACATGTAGCAACCGATGGTGCGCGATGGTGCGCGTGCTCCCGCTACGTTGGCGTCTGGCGCTGGTACATGCTGCTGCCGCCGCTGCAGGCTGGAACTGTGCTATTTTCGCTTTCAGGCCATATGTAGGCACCAGTGAAATTTGCTGGCGCCCACGCTTCGACTTCCACTGTGGAATGCTCATCTGCGGTTGTTGTTTGTCTACCTTGCAAAACCTGTAGCTGTTGCTGCAAGTTGATGCTCTCAGCTGCCACTGTGTTTTGCAACGTTGAAGTTGAAGTTGATGTTGCGGTTGTTATGCACGACAAGATATCCTGTGGTGTCATCTGCTGCAGTAAATGCAGACGATATGTGATGCTGAAAAGCCTTAGCGACTAGCTCTATGCGTGCGCGCGTCCGCTCGTCCATATATCCAATTCAATCACGATTTCACGCGTCAACCTACATCTGCATGCGTTTCCATTCCCGCATCTAATTCACCCATGAATTCATGCTTGAACCCGCCCATTCACAGGTTCGCAACCAGGAGATTTACTACCGCGCCATCGGCTTCTACATGGAACAGCACCCTCTGGACCTAGTGCGTCTGCTCAAGGTCCTCACGCCCCACTTGGACCACGCGCGTGTGGTGCACCAGCTGCGCAAGGCAGAGAATCTGCCTCTTGCAACGGAGTACCTGCAGTCCGTGCAGAAGGAGAACATCGCCGCCGTCAACGAGGCGCTCAACGAGCTCTACATCGAGGTGCGTTGTAGTTGAAGTTGAAGTTAATGTTTGTTTTACGAAGAACTTGCCGCTCGCGACGGAGTACCTGCAGTCCATTCATAAGGACAACATCGCTGCCGTCAACGAGGCGCTCAACGAGCTCTACATCGAGGTGTGTTGTAGTTGAAGTTGTCAGTTTCTCGCAACTAAGTGAAAGTTATTGTTTTAGTCGCCATGATTCAAGGTGCGTGTCTTGATGGAGAACATTGCCGCCGTCAACAAGGCGCTCAACGAGCTCTACAGCTCATCTTGACTTTGAAGTTTTTGGATATGTTGCACTCAAGTTGACATTGTCATCAAGGTTACTATACTTTTGTAGTCACCATCAAGTCGGAAGGAGAACATCGCCGCCGTCATAGTTGATGGCGCTCAACGAGCTTTACAGGCGCGTTGGAGTTGAAGTTGAAGACGAGATTGTCTATTTTTGCAAGCACATAAACCTCAATGTCAAGCTGAGATTGAGGCCTCAATGTCAATGAAACCTCAATGTCAAGCTGAGATTGAGGCCTCTCTGTTTTGTGAGCCGCCATTCAATCCAAGGGTGTGTGTTCTGAGGAGGATATCGCCGCTGTCAACTAGGCGCTCAACGAGCTCTACATTGAATGATCAAGCTGATGAGCTTAAAGTTGAACGCCCTGCTGTGTACTTGATGTGAGATCACCAGAAGTTGACTCGTAATTTGGCTCTTGCCTTGCTGTCGGGAATTTGGTGTTCATCACACGTGCAGACAAGGGCAGCATGTGGTTTTTGAACTACTTAGCGTGCCCTTGATGTTGTCAATCGAAGCTGACATCAATAGTAGTTGACGTTCATATTCATGGGCACCAACTCACAAACCCTTCAACTCCTTGTGAATCGCCGCAACTTCAACAGGACGAGGACCACGAGCGCCTGCGCCAGAGCCTCGACGAGTTTGGCAACTTTGACCAGATTGCGCTGGCGCAGCGCATCGAGAAGCACGAGCTGCTCGAGTTCCGCCGCATCTCCGCGTACGTCTACAAGAAGAACCGGCGCTTCCAGCAGTCGGTCGCGCTGTCCAAGGGCGACAAGATGTACAAGGACGCCATCGACACCGCCGCGCAGAGCGGCGACTCCGAGCTCGCGGAGGACTTGCTGCGCTTCTTTGTCAACATCGGCGACAAGGAGTGCTTCTGCGCGATGCTGTACACGGCGTACGGCCTCGTGAAGCCGGACGTCGCGATGGAGCTCGCGTGGCGCAACGGCTACGTCGACTACGCGATGCCGTTCATGATACAGTACATGCGCAACCTGCACGAGCGTGTGGAGGCGATCGACGCGCGCACCGCGCCCAAGAAGAAGGACCAGGCGGAGGAAGACGCAGCTGCCGCCGCCGCCGCCGCCGCCGCTACCATGTATGACGCTCCCATCATGGGCAACGGCACCATGCTGCTCGCTAACGCCCCCTTCAACCCCGCCATGGACATGGGGTATGGCGGCGGCGGCGGTGGGATGGCGGCGATGAACACCAACGCCATGGGCATGGGGGCCCCCGGGATGGGGGGCATGGGCTCCATGGGAATGGGGGGGGGGATGATGCCCCCTATGGGAATGGGCGGGATGAGACCCGGGGGGTACTGATGCATGACGCGATTGCGAACCATTTTTTCAGTTGGTGGCGGTGCAGCAAGAGGGGGATGGGGGGCGGGTGCGCGGGTGCTGGCTGTTTGGGGTGTCGCCAGATTCCGCAGAGGGCGCAGTAAAGTGGGGGGTGGTAGATTGCGCCCGTTATTCTGTGTATTGGTTGTTTCATGGGGGCGGGTGGGGGGCAGAGCCCGTGGGGGAAGTTTGGTAGTAGCGCTATGGGGGACAAGGGAGAACACCTCAAAATGCACAGTCGGCTCACGCCGCTTGCCACACATTGACTTGCTGTGGTTGTCATGTCTCTACTTGGAGTTGCCTTGCTGAAGCTGCTGCTGCTGTTGTGGTGTCATGTCGCCATCATTGTGCTCAGCGACGTTGACCACCATTTAAGTGTCGTGCGTCAGTGATAGAACAGCCCGCATTGGCTCCAACGTACACAAAATGTCCGCAAAGTGTTGCAGCCGTACATGCTGTATCCGCATGGCTGATTGCTGCTGTATGGTTCTTGTTCAAGGGCGTCCCTCACCCAGTCATATCAGGACGATGCTGTCTTGGACATCGGCCCCAATAGCAGTTCCGTTCAGCAGCCATGGAGCATTCTGCATCTAATGAACACTTGCCCAAGTGCTTGTAAGGGCACAATGTGTGAGATTACATGACATGCACGCTTCTCTTGGTGCAAGGACACATATTCTGGGGTGTACCCACTTGGGGCCATTAGCTCAACACTTGAGAAGAGCATGACACTTGTGTTGCTGTCTTCAAAGCACATTCTTGCTTCCTCATCTCAACATGAGCTGGGCGTGCCATCACCCAATTTTCCTCTTCTTCTTCCTTGCCGGCGCTTCGCCAGCAAACACCTGACCCAGTTGCATCAGTTGATCCGGCTGCGTCGTGCATATATGCGCATTGCTGAAATGCATCTGCCGGTGGCAGGCACACGCGCTGCCACCTTATGCAATGCGTGCAGCAATGCTGCGCATCCGCTTTGGAGCTGACAAGGTCTTGAGGTCGCCAACGGATGCGGCGGCCCTCATCCACATTGTTGCTTTCAAGCAGTTGTGAGGCAATCACACGCATGGCAGCTCAGGCAGCCGACGGCAGAGGTGCATACGCACACTCTGCCGCATATGGGCGTATCTGCAGCGCACACGCAAGCTGAGAGCGTTCTGTACAGCTTACCGTGGGCCAGAGGCTTGTGTGTGGGGCATTGCGCAATGGCACAGCTTGAATTAGGGTTAGGGTTAGGGGTAGGGTAAGGCTGACTTTGCGGCACACACAGCGCTGCTTTGCTCTTGAGATGCATGATGGCTTCCAAGGTGCAATTGCTGTCAGCAAGCGCCTGATCCCCGCAGTACCGCCTCACAGCTGCGCAATTATTGGGCGGAGAGAAATTCATATAGCGGTCAGCTAGCTAGACCTAAAGTACACAAAAAGCATATGGGCAGGTGTTGCTAGCACCCCTTGACAGAGCTGTGGACGAGCTGGTATGCGCGGCAGCTTTGGGACTGAGTAAACTTGTTGCTTACACAATGAGGGCTGAGCCTTCTGTCCAGACAGACACGGGCTAAAAACGTGGTACAGCAGCAGAGCTACTGCAAGGCAGGCAGCGTACCTAAAAGTTGGGCACCCACGCACTTTTTCGCCCGTTGGTCCATTTTTGGAAAAAAAAATTTGGCGCGGCTTTGCGTTTTTATTCCAATCGAGCTAGCTAGGAATAGGAACTACCTACTGCACGCCTGGCGGTCTGCGCAAGTACTTGGGCTGAGGATAGTGGCTGAGCGCTACCCAGGCGATATATTGGATGCTGGAGGTGGTCATCTGCTGCCTTCCTGCTTGAAAGGTGAGAAGAGGAACCTGTAATATCACCGAGGTGCATGCACGCCAAGCGCACAGCAGGCATGCACGCCAAGCGCACACCAGGCAGATCGTCGCTGGCCCGTGCTGCATGATGCTTGCCTGCATCAGCACTGCTGTTGCCGCACCTAGAGCTTTGACGTGGCCTCGCTCGCACGTGGTGCTTCAAGGTGTTCATTCATAAAAAGCGCAGATCGCCTCTTTCGTTGGCTTCGCCACCGCTAGCAGCTCTGTTCATGATTGTATCATCCTAGCATCACAGCGTGGGTGCTTTGATATGGATGTATATCCTGCTGGATAGTCTGGTCACCAGTTTGCTGGGCCGAGCAGCCTTGTATGTACTCGCGATACATCGTGAATGAAAACGATTCAAAAGATCGTAGAGCTGTAGGTGACAAGGGATGGTTAGCCGCAAGTGCCTTCCACCAATAACCGTGGTCGCCGCTGCTGCAGCAATTGGCCACGAGTCAAACAGTACCACCATATCCACAGTAGTGAATGCTCGGATCTCGATCTCAGCCCGTTGTATGCTTTCAGGTATGCGGCATGTTACTCTTGGTAATACTGTGGTTGCTTATCATTCCAACGTGAATCTAAGTACCTAGGGCCTTGTGGTGCTGACGCTGAAAAACTGTGGATTTTCCTGCACGCTAATACAGACATGGATCCAGCCATGCGTCTCGGCATGGCGGACGATGATAGTGGTAAGTTTGCATCGTTCTGTTGCTAACGTACACTATATGCTGTTGATGCTATGCTTTGGCACCTGCAAATCATCTGCACAGCTCATTCAGTTTGCTGGAACAGCACTTATTGTTGCAAACAGTTGCCACAAACTTTGACGATGTGGAGCAAACTTGAACGCTTGATAAATTTCGAAGTTTGTTACGAAATGGCAGCACTTAGTGTATAATTTTAGCATGATAGCACAGATGTGCGTTTGGCAGTGCGTACCATATGCAGCCGGTTGCTGACAGTCTGCAGATCGTGCTTCTGCATTCTACTGCAACAATGTCAACAGTTTGCGCGTCTCAGCCGACCTCACTTTCATAATAGCACAAGTCTTGTGCTGTATTCGCTTCCAGATGGACCTGTCGATGATCCTCTTCCAGTTGCTGGGCCGTTCACACCGGCTACCCCTTTGGTTGACAGGAGCACAGTGACAGCGGAAGAAAGGTGGGGCTGCCGCCGTGTACCGTGTATCAGTGACCAGGTTCACTGATATAATCACGTAAACATGAAACCACTGGCACGTGTCCTTTTTGTGTGCATTGCTCCGCTAAGTAGCAGTTGCTCTATTATCAGTAGGACAGTGGATGAGATTTGGTATTTGATGGGGTTGACTGCGGCGCTGACCCATAACATCATGACTGCATGCACAATGACATGCATCCGCACAGGCTTAATAGCAGCAAGAGAGCACTCCATACCATGTTGGCAGTGCGGACTAATCTGATACCATTTGCAATTGCAAATACATGGAACCAACAGTGTGCCAAAAAACTACTGGACGTATACAGACACTTGAAACGTCACTGCTGCGGTCAGTCTGGCCACCAAACAGTATACATACATCTGTTGCGCCACAAGCACCGCAGTGGTTGTTTAGGCCACAGCGGCCGACTGTTGTTTGCCAGCGCCTGACAGATGTACAAATGCTGTAGTGGTCAATCATTAGCAAATCATACATGTGGAGAGGCATGTACATTGCTCCGTGATCATCTTCCACCCAATAGGAAAATGAAATGTCAGTGATTGCGGATGGTGAACAAGGGGCCCGGTGCGGTGACACGAACAGCCTGCACTGGCTTTCCATCAATTTTTTGATGCTCCTGCACTAAACTCCGGGTTTTTTGTGCCTGTATGCTCCACTTTGCTACACAGCAATAATGTGCGCATCTTTCTTCGGGTCAGGGGCGGCGATTATGCAGCCGGGTGTGCACTGGAGGCAAGTGGAGGTTCACAAGATGAGCTCTACACACTGTCAGCACTGTGTCTCAATGCTGCTGTTCATTTGTGTCCTCAGTGGTAGTGGTGATATGCCTTCAAGTTGTCTTACACCCTGTGCACAAGGTCTGTGCCTGCGCCTGCTGAAGATGTGCGTAGTCTTTCTGCTCTCTCTAGCCTGTCGAGTTGGCACAGGTTGCATCACTATCACATGGTATTTGGCCTGCTGTGGTTGCCTCAGTCGTGCCCCACGTCAATGTTTTTGCTCAGCGATGCCACATGGAAAAGGAGTGTCACTGCCTTTCTTCCATCAACTAATTCCACATTTGTGACACGACTTACAAACAAGGGCACTGCTAAGCCTGCTGGCGACATGGCTGCTGTTGTTGAAGCACCATGATGATGCTCTCACGTTCACACTGGTGACGCGCTTGTGGCGCGCAGGTGATGGACGAACGCACTGTGAACGAATCCCACATTGGTGACATGACTAACAAATAGGGGAATGCTGTTGCTGAAACATCGTGATGCTTCTCTCACATTTGCACTGGTGACCCGCTTGTGGCACGCAGGTGATGGACGAGCGCACCGTTGTGGCCATTACACGTAAGCAAGGTGCCACTGCGGTCAAAGCCCCCCGCGACGGCAACGCTCAGCAGGTGAGTTACTCACCAGCCCCAACTCTGTAGACCTAGAAGTATATTAAACTGCTCTAGGAGACTTGCGCCTCGTCTTTGCTCCTTGTCGCTCACACTGTTTGCAATAAGCATGACTCTCTCTGCACCACCACCACCACTGCACAGCCGGTCATCCAGGCAAATTCCCTCAGGTAGTTTGCACTGCTTGAGGAACTTCCTGTAATGCTGTTCATGGTGCTAAATGTGGTATAGTGTGCAACGAGCCTGGCTCCACGCTGACTAGTAGTATGTTGTTGCAGAACCAATGCGTCTCCAGCTACCATGTGTATGCTGCCACTGTAACAATGGATAATAACAATGCGAGCCACTCCCACTATGCACTGCTGGTTTGCACCATGCGCCATCCTTGGTTGAAAGCCTTGTCCAATTGTTGATGTTGTGGTCGCGTGCTGCTCTTTGACTGCCTTTACGACTTGCAGGAAATTCCTACACAGCACACAAAGTACAGGTTTAATGTGGTACTGGGACCAGCGACGACCCAACAAGAGGTGCGTCAGTGGTGCCCGAAGCACAAAAGAGTCACAACACTCAGTAATCTGTAACTGATGCAGCCCACTTTCTTGCAAGTCGGCTACATGCACCTTTTAGTCAAATCTGAAACAGCTTCAACCCAGGTTATTTTGATTAAGACTGTAAAGGATCATGACTGCGGCTTTGTGCCTTTGGTGGCTGCTTCCGATCGTGCATGCCATGTTTGAGAAGTGAGAATTACTCAGAAAGTTTGTGCACATGATTAGCCTACCCCTGTGCCGATTTGACAGCCAGCATCGCATGCAATGTAATCGTGCGCTGCAATTGGCCAGGGGCAACTGAGAGCAAATGAGTGCAAGCGCGCAATTGACGACTGCGTGCGCACATGTGCATAATTACATGTCACTGACAAATCTTCTGCTTCACAGGTATATAGATGTTTCCGCATGCTTGCCTGCAGCCGCCGGAAGCTGACATTGCGGTGCATTTGGCAGATATATACAGCAGCACCATGGCATTTCCATGATACAGTCATCTGTTGTTGCCTTGCGGCTGATTTGAGCCATCGTGTGTCATTCTACGTTGCGTCTTTATGGTCGCACATGTACTCAACATTTCACACAGCACCAACATGTATAGAAGTATTTGTGTATGCATGTCATGGCTGCAGGTGTATGAGCGCACGGCTCAGCCGGCAGTGCAGGGACTGCTCGAAAACCCCTGGCCGACAACTGTTACGGAGACCGACAAGCCTGCGTCGGCCATCATGATTCTGGTCGTTGGCGCCACCAATGCTGGCAGTAAGTGAACTTGTTATTGTACTTCTATGAACTGCAAGCTGTCACTAGACGGTGCATGTCAAGAGTGCAAATCTACAAGCTGCAAGCTGTCACTAGGCGGTGCATGTCAAGAGTGCAAACTATGTGAGCTGCGTGTTTGTGTCTGTAACCTTGATCTGCAGCAAAGAGTGCTCCTGGCAACCAAAGCGACAGCGACTGACATAAAATGGTCACTACACTGAAAGCTGTGCAAATGAACCAAAGGTGAAGATCTGCACGCTTGTATTTGAAGATAGCAAGCACAATCATGCAATCGCGTAGATATGAAAATAGCAACCCAGCCATACAAGCAGCATATGTGTGCAATGTCAACAATCAATAATCCAATGCGCAATGCAAAGGTAGCGTATAACAGAAGAGACAATGCGAAGGACTATGTTGGCCGTCTGTCCTTTTTACATTGCACCTTGCATTTCCCCCCAATGTGAATGAGATGGTATGGCATCATGCTGTCTGTAATATGGGGCCATTGCAGCGTAGGAGAGCAGTCATAATTTGCCTTGTGAAAAACCACACCTGCCACTGCTGCATCAGCTTCGCTCGAGTCTTTTCGTGCCCACCTGCAGCTTCAGAACCTGTATTCATGAAGGGTCCAACAGAAGGCCAGATATCCAACTACTTCCGATAATCTGAATCCTGCGAACCTGATATGCACTGTGCGCACAGCGACTCCCTCTGCTCAAAATTTTGCTCAAAGCCTGTGAATACTTGAACTGCTGCTGCTGTAGAGCAGGTTTCCAGCGGCTGGTTATCAACTTCAACCTCGATGGCTCACCTGAACTTGAACCTGGCCCACTCAATAACAATGGGTGCCTAGTAGGATCCACAGGACACATTGCATCGCGTGCAATCACAGCTCAAGCGACCACCAGCGTGGTATTCCATGTGCCCTTCATTCTGCAGAGACTCACACTGTCATGGGGGCGAAGGGAGGCCGCGGCATGAAGGGGGACCCTGGCATACTGCCTCGAACCCTGGAAGAGATCTTCCAATGCCCAGGTGACCGTGACGTCAACCTTCAAATGGTGGAGGTAAGTGACTTCATGTGGGCCGTAGTGTGCGGCACACCATTGCACGGTTGCGCCATGCATCCCACGAGAGTGGTTGCTATCTCTCACAACACACACACACACACACACGCGCGCACACGCGCGCACGTCTCAGCCTTTGACGTTTTGCTGTAGCATAGGCATCGCTCGGTTTCATTTGCGTCGACTAGTCTGACCTCGCAGCCATCGCCTTGTGGTTTTCTTCACATAGCTGTGCGACCGTTACATCCCGCTGTGCTGCCACATGAGCAGACAAGCTGCGATTGAGGGGTTCTTGGCATGTACACCTTTCGCAGGTGCAAACAGCTATGCGAACGATTTGCATGAACAGGGAAACAGTAGTGTAAATGTTGTCATAGCAACATCCTACCATGATTGCATGCCTTATTAATACACCATACATAATCATGCTATGCAATCATGATGCATTGATGAACTCCAGTGTTGCTTGATCGCAAGCACGGCACCTGCATGCGTGGCTCACGATGCTGCGTCTGACAACACATAGTGGGGCTTTTCTGCGGCAACCAAACGCCAGCCTAAAAGCGGTAACTGGTAATACTGACGCTGATAATGCCTGTATGTATGCGTTGCAGATCTACAACGGCAGGCTCAAGGACCTGCTGCCTAAATCCGCTGGCTTAACGGTGCAGCGTGAGGTGAGTTGCGGTCTGCTATGTATGATAATGCCAGAAGGCCGATAGCGTGTTGGGCACCGCTGTGAAGGCTGCATCAGCATCTCGATGTACTACTATGCTGTGCTACGCAACATGCAGCTACGTTGATGGAATGGCGACAAGAGGAAGCAGTGGTTTCTGGTGTGTACTGATGATGTGAAAGCAGCAATGAAGCCATGTGAGTATGGAGTGTAACTGAACACCAAGCCCTATTGACCCTCTGTCTTAAGACAAAAGACTGTGCCTGCTGGTAGGCTTACATACTTCGAAGTACTTGATTGCCTGCTACATTGGAAGCAGTCACACATTGGTGAGCATACCCTATTGAAGGTATCCTTGGCAGATCGTTTTCATGAATAGTGTGGCGAGGAGCTTACATTGTCGCGCTTGACACAAGCTGTTTAATGCACTCAGCCTTGAGTCCCCAAACTTTAGGCTGCTTCGTGACAGGATCTCTGCCTGAATCACCAGCATTGGAGCTGGTGCTTGGACTATCGTCCCATCAGCTCATCAATGATTGCTGCATGTGTGCAGCTCATCACTGGTGCAACCAGATTCCGCTGACACCTGATTGTATGGTGTGCATGTTCAAGCAAGATGGTCCTGGCTGAGAGCTCATATGGATGGTCAGCTGTTGCAGCCTCTCCCACCATTTTCAGCTATCCTACATTAACGCGCATCTCCCTAGTCACTGCTTCTAGTCTACCACAAGCTCTGCCATTATTGATGACCGCATGTAATGCCACTGATTGCTGGCATATTGCAGTACAGCTTTGTTGGATTCATGATTTGATGACAATACAGTCAGCATGCACCGCCGTGCAATCTGGAGCTACAAACCTTGTCCACATTTATTGCATATACTGCATGGTGCGTGACTGGGCGCAGAGCCAGCCTTGCGGAATGCCACTGCAGCAACGGAGATAGGCATCACATCTGTGGAAGCTGGAGTTGAATGGATCAGCAAAGCTCAGGTGGGCTGTGTTTGTCAACGCGTGGCCATGATTTTTCTTCGTTCATCTGGAGACTGATTCAGATGCCTGTTTACCTGAGTAAAACATGTTTTCAAGCCAGCAAATGGCTGCAGTGTATACCGCAGACTTGCATTGTGGTGGACTGCACGCTTCGATCAGTGTATTAGAGTGCGCTGTAGTGAACACCACGCATGCATTATGTATGCTCTTTATGCCTCATTCGCCACAACACGTGGGGTCCAGCAACCACCACAACCTTGAAGGCTCGCAACAATATTGGCATGATTATCACTTTGTTGCTGCTCACTGCGTGGCTATCTCACACGCGGTGCTGTATGCGTTGACCTCTGCAGGGCAATCGCCACACCTTCGACAACGGCATAAATGAGGTGAGCTGGTGTCACTACTGCAGGTAGTTTTGTCGTGGAGAGTGACAATCGTAACTTCAAACATCGATGCACGCTTCCCACAGGTCACATGATGAGGTTCAGTAGTACTGATGTATGCAAGTGCGTGCAGTGCTGGCGGACTCACCTGTCACATGTTCAGATCAGCTGATGTTTGTTTGCATGTTGTTGAGCTTCTGAGCATTGTGCTGTGTGTATATTCCGTGGGGTAACCGGTATGTTTTGAAGCAGTCAGCTCTGGTTGCCAGTGTGTCCTACATCCTTTCAAGCTGCGCCATTCATCAACTCTGGGCCTGGTGTGCCTGCGTGCTCTGCTAACCCTCATTCAACCCGAACCTAGCCCTTAACCCTGACCCTGACAGCATTCCCATTTCCACTGTGTGCCGCAGGGTTCTAGCAGAGGCCACATGATTGCCATCATCAGCCTGCAGGCCAAGACGCAAACGGTGAGACGACATTCACATCATACAAAGGCATACTTCTGAAGTACTCAGGTTGGCGCGCATCAATGCATGTTTGACATTGGCTGGCTCATCCTGAAAATCCGTGATAGCTGACATAACCTTGCCCTTTTCAGCTATGCACTCAAACAAGCTGAATTGGAGGAAGGTGGCGGCGCCACACTACTGCTGCAATGCCAGCACGCTGTCAGCATAGCAGCGGAAGGCAAGTGTGATGAAAGTGATGTTTCCTGCAGGCGACAGCAGATGGCTCCCCGGCGTTGCTTGTTAAAAAGCATGCTGCCTCTATTAAGGTTCGCTCTGCTGGATCTTACCTTATTTCTCTTTTGCTGACCAGGAGCGCTTTGCTGCTTTTGATGATGTGCTGCTACAGCGCAAGATCTGGGTTGTCGACATGGCTGGATCCGAGCGACACAACGAGTGAGTCACGCAACATTGCTGCTGATGAGTACAATTGATGATGAGTTCTGCTCCAAGTTTGCGGTTGCGTGCTAGCAGCGAGTACTTCAACTTGAAGATGAGGCAGCGACAAGTGCTGCCGTGGCCGCAACGCACGCGCATTGGGGCGACCATTGCGGCGTTGAGGCGACCATTGTCGGTGGGGTCATGCTTGCTTCATCCACTGCTGCCACCAATATCAAACCTGCAGCTAGCAGGATGAGTGTAGTGCTGCAATGCAACCGAGTTCTGTGGACCTCTGCATGCCCTCTGCTACGATCAAATCCTGATATGATGACAGTTACATAGTTGTCAGCTGACTATGCGCTCTTGCCATGCAGGACTCATGGCCACCGAGACAGGGTCAACGAAGCAGCATCGATCAACACGGTGAGCCGGAACTGTCTTGACTCTACGACTGCCTACAATGCACACAATGAAGCATGCAATACTTCAAAGTATTTGCACCGAAGTCATGTGAATGCCATGTTGCAATGTATTCTGCTCAGGCCATCTTTTATGGGGCACAAAAGTCCCCATTCAAAACGGATCGGGCGTCAATTGAGCCTGCGCCATGCAACCGTCAGCAGTTCTGCGCCTGTTCGTCTCGAAGAGTCCGTGCCCGATTTGCGTGGCCGTTCTGTTAGCCTCATTTTCACGGCAAAAGTCCAGGTCACTTTGCTTCAAAGCTGGCGTGGATTTAAAAGGGGCGTTTGGGCCCCGATTTCGATTGCCCGATTTGATTGCAATGTATTCTGCTCATTCTGCATTTCAACGTACGAACCGTTATTGTCATCTTGCTAAATTGCATCTGGTGAGCTCCAGGGCAAGAATTGGAAGCATCTTAATCCCCCACCTGATGCGATGATCATGCATTTGTTCATGGCCCAACCAAGTGGATCACGAGCAGTATCACATTTCATTCACAATGGCCACTTTCTTTGCTAAAGAGGCAATAGCTTGCAGGATATAGGCCATGGCTCTGCATCGTTGACAGTGGCAACTCAGCGTAATGATTAGGGGGGTGTATGTCTCCTCCTGCTTCTCGATCAAGTGATTATGGTGAAGTGATATGCATGGCTCTGCCCTTGGCTGGTACACACTTGGTGCGTGGTAAGTGACGTACTTGTGCGTGCTGCTTACTTGTGCCCCACCCCCCCATGCTCATTTCTCTTGAAGGCGCTGGCTTTGTCACAAGTTTGGCAATGCGACACTGACACTACGGCACTTGCCCCCCCCCCCCCCCGCGCCGTTGACTACTTAGGATACAATGGATCTATAGTCTTTCCTTTGAGCTTTGCAGGAGTGCAAGCGCTTGAGGGCTGAAAAGAGGTCGGTCGCAAACTCTTGAAGTTGACGATTGTACATAACCCTACCAAACTGCACATCACTTCCTCCAATGCTTTTATCAAGAAAAATAAAAGCCTGTGAATGTCTTTGGCACTGGCAAGTGTTTCCGTTCCATCACACAGTGATCAACCATGGACATCGTAGCATGCGGCTTTATGCGCAGGTGTTGTGGCACATTAGGCACTTCATAACTATTGTGGGGCATCATGGACTATGCTCAACTACTCCATGTATGGTAGTATACTCCTTACCACGCACCGTGAAGTACGTCTCAAGTAATCAACGGTCTTATGCAGTTTCTTAAATTGCTTCGCTCTAGCGCGTGCCTGGGTCTGCGCTCATGCTGGCACATCACTCTCTCTCTGCACTGCTTGATTACACCTACAGCCGATCAAGGACTTGTACACCAAGCAAACATGTAGATTTTTGATTTGTTGTGCACGACGCCTTTCTAGGTGGACAGCGGGCGCTCATCACAGTACATATAAAAATTAATACTTCTATAACATATGAGCTCAACGATCTTTTTGATTCGTTTTTCATATAGTTGGACATCGCGGCGGTACTGTGTCTTGCCGACACCACAACACCCCCCCCCCCCCCCTTCCCCCGCTCTTGTGAGAGTTCTCATTTCCTTGCTCCTCTCTAGGGGCTTGTTGTTTTCTGTAGAGGCTTTTTGTGCGGCGACTCTTAGAGCGGTTGCGCCATGCGTTCCCTGTGCGTTTGCAGCGCATCCTGCCAACTAGTCTGAATGCTCACTAGCTGCATAATCTGTGTGTGTATTATCAAACTGTGTGGTCAGGCGAGACCTGCTGCGCATGCGACTGAGGGGGAGCAAGCTTATGGAAGCCCTGGAGGAGGGGCTGTCAAGTGCTCACAGGTAAGTATGTATGCATTGACAACACTGCAACGGCGTTGCAGTCCTGTGCAGCTGCATACTGAGCTGTCCAGGATCTCCGAGCACCATATTGCAGTGAGCATTTCACGTTATCTGCGCACTCCTGCATTAAAAGTGCTGGAATACTTGTCACTTGCACTTCCTGCAGTGTCTCATGCAACACGCAATGCTACGGGCGTGGGCCGGCAGTAACATCACTGCGTCACAACCGCCATGTTTTACCCATGACCCAGTGTTGGCATTGCCTGAACGACGGCAGCTCCCCTGTGCATCAGCATGGAAAGGAACTGTGCACAGGGTGTGTTGGCCCCTGACACACTTATAGTCACGACGGTCGAGTACAGCAAAGGTGAGTTCATGCCAGTGGGCATAGATGATGCTATCGGGGCATGGGTTATCAGCAGCACAGCATTGCAGATTGCTGCTCAAGAAGTACAGCATGTGGAGGTGCACTGACCTCACCTGAAGTGACATGCATGTTGTCAATGTTTGTAGTCCGTCACGGGATGATATTACGCAACAGAAGGCGTTGTCAACAAAAGCATTCTTGCGCAGCTCGTGATTAGGCAATGCACCGTGCATCAGCTATTAACCTTCAAGTGAGTGAAAGCATCTGCTAGCCCGGCAGAGTGCCGGTCGGCTCCACGGATTCTGCACACTCAGTCTTTAGCCTATTCGTGCTGTGTTGCAGGCCACTTGGCCTCACAATCATAGGGGCAGCCTCTGCCGCTGCTGCCGAGGCGGAAGTGACCAAACACGTGCTGGATAACCTGAGGTCTGCATGTGCGGTGAGTCACCGCAGCAATCGTCAAGTGCAACTGCCCTGGTTCTAGAATGCGCCCTCTGCGCCCTTGCATTGTGACCACACTGCCTTCCTATAGTTGACTAGCAATGCTCACACAGAGCAGAAACTAGCTTCTCATAGTCACAACCAAAGGCTCATGTTGTTGGCCACAATTTCCTCATCTGCGAACACCGGGATGCACTTGCTGTTTGAGAGCTTGCGGATGCGTTCCTTTAAGGTGGTGCTTTATAAGGCGCGAGCAGAGCCGAGGTACACCAAACACGTATAGCAGCAGAAAGCAAAGGTATGCTGTCGAATGTCCTGTGCCTGTGCTTTCCGCCTGTTTCACTGGTGCTCTGAAAGCGCAAACAGGGTCTAGCTACACCTCAAGCAGCCAGAAGCAGAGGTTTGATCGTACGTAGCTTTCAGAGCTTGATGTATGAATCAGAAGCACATCATGATGCACACTGGAGTGCAAAAGCAGTGCGTTTGAGGCATTTATGAGTTGTCCTACGATGTACACCTGGTTCCTCCGTGTAGAAGCAGTCTGCACTGTGTGCAACGCCATCTGCATCTGCCGCATGTTGTATACTTGGTCTCCAGTTTTCTGGCGGCTTTTGAAGTCTTTGTTTCAGGAGGGGCAATGTCATTGGTGTGTCAAACGCGTAAGGTAAGCTTGCAGCTGCCTGCCAGAGCTGAGTGCGGCAGGCCAGGACTTTGAGCGTGCAGAGAAACCACCCAATATGCATGGTATAGTCACAGCTTAGGGCTCGGACTAGCTGCAAGACTTGGTGGCACATTGTTTACTTCTAGACAGAGAGATGTGCATGATGTGTTGACGTGCCGACAAGTGGTGATGAGAGTGAAGCAACGTGCATGATTCGCGCACCAACCTCAGTATCAGGCACAAATCATTGATGCGTTTCCTTTGTTTTAGTACACTTGGGAACGCCACATGCTGCTGAGCTCCTAACCCTGGCCCATGCACCCATATCCACAGCGACCACTGGACACAACTTGGGTTGAGCACTGTGCACCGTGCCGTACACTTCAACGCCTACGGCTATGATGGGCGCAAGACGGCTGCCAAGGGCCAGGTATGCACCCTCCGAAGCAAAACACTTTGAAGTACGACGGAATGGACATGACTGCAGCAATTCGCTGCCAACAAATCTCGTCCGTGTTTGATGCTGACGAAGGTTTCTTGCTGGCTCTTGCCCACTGACTATGCTGTTGTGCGCTGTTATTAGGCCGGTTGAGGCCGGTGGATCGATAGCTTAACCTTAACCCTAACCCTATGCTTCCCATTGACATTAGCGCAGTCGTGAAAAAGCATGCAATGCTGACAAACTAATGCAGCTGACCTTGTCGAGGTGTGACCAGTGAGTGGACTGCGTGGTCAGCCTATATCAAATGCTTTCAAGTTGTACTGAGTAGCTAGCCAAGTTGTAGCTAGCCAAAGCCTTTTGGTCATCTTGCTGCTGCATAACGTAGGCGATGGTAATGGCACTTGACCCCCCCCCCCCCCCCCCCCCCCCCCCTCCAGAATGCATATCTTGTTCACATCAAGTTACATGGAGTAGATGAGCACTGGCAATGCATTGAATATACAGGCGTTTGTCCCCACTTTGTCATGGGCTGTGCACACTCTTGTAACTGCATCAAAGGTGACCAGAGGAGTCTCAACACCATGGCTGGCACTTGTCTAGCATAGTCTTTGCGCTTGCACAGTGGAGGGGGGGTCTTATCATGTACCAGGCGTCTTTGCATGTCCTTGCTTCCTGGTGCCTACAACATAGTATATGTAGGCTTTTACCCCCCCCCCCTCATTACATGCCCAAACCGTAGACCATGTAGGGACCTCAAACGCCATCAAATGCGGTTTGCTACATTCAGCTGATCACTGCAGCTGACTTCTCAGAATGGATCAAGTGGAAACATGGAGACAGCGGCTGTGCTGATTAACCATCTGATATTGAGGTGTCATTTATGTCGTGACTCTACAGACCGCTTGCTGCCATTGGCTGTTGCTGTCCACGCACCCACAACAGCCACCTAATCCGAGCACTGTCCCGCGATCAAAACCCTAACCCTCACTCTAACCCCAACTCCCACTTGCCGCGCCTCATAGGGCAACACCTTGCTGCTGCTGGAGCGCCACAGCATGATGAAGTTTGAAACAGACGGCGTCCAAGCAGGCCACGTGTCATTGCGCCAGTTGAACAGCAGCAGCTCACGCGTCGGGACTTCGAGCCGGCATGTGCCGAGCCGCATCCCCGGCGTGGATGCTTCTACGATGACGGAGGCTGAGCAGTGCAGCGCTGCAACGGAGCCTCAGCAGTGCAGCGCCACCGCGGACTTGTATGCCGCCTACGCTGAAGGTTTTGCGGCAGGGGAGGCCAGCGCTGCAGAGCAGCTGAAAGCTGCGCTGACAGAGGTAGGTATGGTATGTCGCGATTACTATGGATGGCTTCGTGCTTGCCGACGTTTCCTGAGTTCTCCATACGTTACGCTGTTACCCGTGTCTGTGGTTGTTCGAAAGCAGACAGGCCTACTGAGTTGCATGGCATTCGCATCACTACCAGGGGCAGACGGAAAGGTAATTGCCTCTGAGTCTTGCTTCTGCGAAGAAGGCGGGCACACCAGGGCTGCAGAACTTGGGCACACCAGGGCTGCAGCAATAGCGGATTTGGCTGTGCTCAGACCTAAGGGTAGGGTCAGGGTTGAGGTTAGGTGCACAGCTTGGCGCCTGATGCGCACGGCTGCTTGCGGAACGAACGTGGCACTGACTGCAGCAGTTCTGCTGAAGTGAAGAGGATCGAAGGAAACGTGCCGCTTGACTTTGCGCATGTGCAGCCGACACGACAAGCGCCTGGAAGGGACCACCACGCATGTATCATGCACATTGCAGAGTATTGTAGCAATATCGCCAGTGGTTCTCACCGCAACGCAGTCTTCAAGAAAACTCTCAGGCTGCGTTTTCTGGATGTATCAATCCTGATTTGAATGCAACTGCCATCTTGCAGGCATCTGATGATGCGGGGCAGCTCTGTGCAGAGGTCGCTCGCCTGGAGGAGCAGGTCCTTAAGGCTGCCCAGCTGCGCAGGGACAATGCCATGCTGTACGAGCGTGACAAGGAAGCGCTCAGGGCGACAATGGACGCGGAGCGCGGCGCTGATGGGCTGCAGCAGAGCGATGCTCAGCACTGCTCGGAGGCAACTGCAAGTTGACCATCTTATACTGCTCATCTGGTGCGTTGTGCGTGAAGCAGTGGTGAATGGCGGAGAAGGCCCAGCGCCGCACCGGCGGGCTGCAGCAGCGCCTGCGGCCCATCGAAGAGTGCGATGCTCAGCGATATGCAACTGCAAGTTGAAGTTTTGGCGATCCCTGTCGGTGTTGTGTGTAAACAGAAATTGAGGCAGGGTGCAACTTTGACATGAACTTCAAGTGTGCAGCGTGTGCATACTTCACATATACCTGATGCATGAAGCTGTCATATGCAGCACACACGCGCCAGCAAACGTGTTGCTCATTCTTGACCAACGCAGCAGACTGGTGCAGATCAACTGGCGCGTCAACCATACTCTAGGTGACCAATATGTATGACACTGCGTCATCACACGCCACTCAGGCTCTACGCACATGTGCGCAATGCCCCCCCCCCCCCCCCTCCTCCTCCGCGCCCTGCTGCAGCTGACGGCTTGCTCATGACTGTACCTTGCCTGTCCTTTGCGAAATGACTTAGGTGAAAAAGCTGAAGATATGCATGGAAGGTGCTGAGGCTGAAATTGTGAAGCTCAAGGAAGAGGTGAGCGTTGCGGTGGCTTCACGTATTGCTAAGCTGTGACTTTCGCGCAGTCTTAAAAGGCTACATAGCGCAACAAACATTACATGTAGTTCTGAGGTTAGTGACATGTCAGGGTAGAGGTAAGCGTTGCAGCAGCTCAACATCATAGTCGTGCTGTGCCCTGTGGGCTTTAAGTCCTTCTTTATGTGTCGATGACTGCATGTTGGACACGTAGACATGTCATTGGTACGCGCTAGGCGCTGCATGGCTTCCGCCAAAATGGTCATGGCTGCGCAACTGAGTTGTGTGGCAAGTGCAGCTTGGCGTTCAATCAAGGGTTAGGTCTAAGGGTCACCCTTGTCTGCCAGTCCCTCTCATGTATTTTATCATCGTACACTCCGTACACCTGACACGAGCAGAAGAATGCACACTGCATTTGTCTTGTAATGGATTGGTATCACGCCTTCATTAGGCGGAAGCTCAGTTACCTCTGGCATCAGATGAAAAACGAATCAAAGAGATCGTTGAGCTCATCATATGCTATACGCACTGGGTGCATGCAGCCGTTGACTCAATGGTATGCGGCCACAAAACCTGGTCTCCTGCTACAATGGGAATGGCTAAGCCATGAATTACTTTGTATGCACTGCATCATGTCTGCATGCACCATCCACTGGCTCTGGGGCTCGGATGTGCACAGACACCACTTTCCATTCTCCCTGTCAACGGCAATATTAGGCGCGCCTGATTCTCACTAGACCAACCCGTCCTATTCTGGGCACATGAGAGATTTCTTGCCAGCTTGCATCATTGATGATTGGCAGTGCTTATAGCAGTCTCGACCTCTACTTACTTCACAGACATTTGCGATCAATGCTGTCGCCTGCAGCTTGCACAGGTGACAGGGCGCCTGGCGCTGAAAACCCCATTGCTCAAGAACGATGCGCGTGTTGGGGCGCAATTGCAGATGCAGGTACAACTGTTGGCATTGTCAGTAGCGTCCAGTTGTTGAGTCGCCTTACATGGCTGTTCACCGCAAGCGTAACATGGACCAGCTGCGTTTATTTGTTGGCCAAGCCCAAAGTGATGCGATGTACGTATGGACTTGTATTTATAAAGGCCCAAGGGAGGCCGGGTTGCCTATGCAATCGAAAAGCTTGCGTCAACGCAGCAGCCTAGTCTGCGCTGTGCCCTAGGAGTTTGGACACCGGCGCCGCAACACAGCCCAGCATTCGCGCTCCACGTGTGTATGCCATGACGCGCTCCGCCAACTCCCGCGCCAGCGATATGCTCAGCTCAATGTGGATCTGACGCTGAGCTAACCCGGCCTTGCGCAACACATCTGCCTTTCCCCCCCCTGAGCACAGTGCTGAGTGCATTGCCAACTCCTTAACAAAAAGGCTTGTCTGCTTGCCCAGCCGTCCGTACGACTCCTGCACGAATGGCACAAAAGCCCAAGATGACGTCAAGGTGCCGGTGTGGTACTTGACCTTCGCGTCCTCCCCCACCCCAGCAGCATAGCCGTCCGTGTTCGAGGCATTTGTTTTGCCTGTCAGGTACGAGCTCGCTGTGGGCGCGCGCACACTTGTGTCTAGCACTATTCCCTTGTTACGGTATGCACTGCTAAAGTGCAGACACCCTGGGTTAATGACTGTGTCCGCCCGATACCCCAGTACCTTGAAGACGCTAGCGTCCTCATTGCGGACAATAGAGACATGGTGCTGTCTCAAGATGCGCTGTAGGCACCGCTTTTGGGCAGTGTGTGTCGCGTTGTGCCCCCGTATGTGCTGTCTGGGGTAGCTGATCGCATGCGTGGAGGTGGGGCTCACGTCACTGCACCGCCATGGGCACACCTCGCCCTGTATGCCCCACCCGTCTATAAAGATCGCAACCAAAATCATCGTGGCTGCTGCCATACTGGACATGGGCGCCGCACCCGGGCGGTCATTGGCAGCGGGTGGCACGCTCATCCACGCCATTGCCCCGGACGCACGCTGGCTGCGCAGCTGCGCCAGGACCCGCGCGCTAGCCTGTTGGCGGCGGCGGCTGGTGTCACGCGAGTCACCAATAAGTGTAGCCTGCGTCGGCTTGCCCACGGCACCAGCCGAGGCAGCCTCTAGGTCCTCCACCAGGCAGTCCTCGTATTTGAAAGGCCGGCTTGTAGTCCGTGCGTGAAGTGACCGCGCCGGCGGCGGGGCACTACCTTCCTGCAGATCTTGTCAGCATAGGCCTCCCAGTCGTCGTCGTCGTCCTCCTGCCCGCCGCTGCAGCTGCTTTCTTCCGCGCTAGCATCGGGAAAATCGACATGTCGTTCTGGGCAGCATTCTGCTCAAGTTCTGCCCAGGGCAAATTCTGGCACCAATCTGCTCAGGTTTCTACAAGAGTCCGTCGATTTTGCCCAGAACGCCGTTCTGGGCAGATTTGCGTTCTGGGCACAATTCTGGACCATATTCTGGGCCATTTCTGCCCTGTATTCTGCCCCAACCTGGTTCTGAACCTGCCCAGAACGAGGTCAGGCTGCCCAGAATGATGCCCAGAAAACCTCATCCTGCCAATCCGATGCATGCAAAAATGACAGTGCACTCGAACATGGCAGCAGACTGAAGCCGAGTCACCAAGTGCTTGTAAGGGTGCAAGGAGCTATTTTGGTATTACCTGTAGAAGTTGGAGCCTTAGTTGTCCAAGCTGCCCAAATTGCTGTGTGGCAGCTTGTGTCGTGCAGCTACACTAAGTAAATGTACCCGCTTTCACAACGGTTCAATCAGTGTAGTTGAAAGACGTACCCCGCTACCGCATCCTTGCGGCAGCAGTGCCAATGTAGCCAAGCTTGTGTATCCACCATCACCTTCGCGAACCAACTGCGGGAACGCCACAAAAGTTAGCCATGGCAAGTTCTCCCCCCCCCCCCCCCCTTCCCCCGCCCTGTTCAGCATGTGGTTACCGGTCATCATCACTGTCATCACTCTCTGTCTCAGAGTCTGAATCGACGAGAACTTCATCAAGCTCCTTAGGCACTTTGCTGCCGAACTCCTTGCCAGCTGTCGCTCTGATGAGACTGGCGACAAGCTTGACGTGTGGCAGCAGTGCCACCCGCTCAATTGCCGATTGCCCCAGCAGCGTCTGCAGAAATACAAAGAACATTGAGCAGCAATGAGTCACCACAGCAGAGCTGGCAGATGACCACGCCATCCAGCGTGTGCGCACTCTGCGATATCTACCAATACCGAGAGACACTGCAGCGATGCGATTGTCATGTGCCAGTGCATGGACTATATACGCTATGAGAACATATGCCATCGCCGCGTTGGCTTGGTCCTTCAACAACTGCCATCTCAACGTAATGACCTTGACATCAATGACCTGGTGTCATATATGTGACTTCATTCCATGTTGACCAAAAGCGCATGCCCAGTCAACCGCCTTTTGCACTACAAATAACTACACAACCATCAGCAGGATCCCTCAGTATGAATCAGCGTCTAATCAGCGGAGTCACCTCACCACAACTTGTGCACCATAAGGCATGGAGTATTCTATTAAGGTGTGCATAAGGGGTGCCAACTGTCAGTAACCTCGTACGCGCTGTTAGCCTTTATTGAGGCAGCGTCAATATGACCACTAGCTGTGAAAGCTATTACATTTCTTGCAGGCATGCATACAATAGTGGGGTGGTGAAAGGTTACCAAATGATAACAATAATAAGAGCTCCTAATCATTGATGCCAAAGATGCCTCAAAGCTCTGAAACTTCAATGCCACTGTACGGGTCTTATCTTGCTAAATAACATGAAGCATGCTGGCGTCACATATGTACATGTTGCTACTTATAATAACCTAAACTTATGGGAGGACAAGTGCTTTGGTAACAAATTGGCTTATGCTGTCTTCATGAACCCAAATCTAGTATAAAGATACCTGTGCGATACAATCAACAACCAGGCTCCAGCTGGGCATGCTGTGCCTGTCTACTCTCTGACTATGCATCAGTGAGTCCAGCGATGTAGAACGTGCAGCTACATAGAAATATGCTGGCCTTGTACGACCAAGGCTGTGAAATGCTGCTGGAAGGATGTCGATCAGGTGATGCATATGGGGGTTAGCAGCATCAGCTCTTGTTGGACTGTCTGTGAGTAGCCTGATGCCACCTTGTTGCTACCAGTTGAATACGCCAACAGAGAACAAAACTAGTATAGCAACTGCAGTTCTACTCACCATATGCCAGGCGAGAAACACCAACGCCCGGGTATGCGGTGCAGCCAAAATCAGTGGCTTCGCCTTGCACTTGTCCGGCAGTGACAACCGCATGATGAGTTCGCCAAGCTCCTGCTGGCGTTTGGAGCGTGCTGCACCGTGAGCGCCGATATGTGCGCTGGACAAGCGCTCCAGCTCCCTGGTGACTGTGGCCATCTCCAGCGTATAAGGCATGGCCGTGGAGATCGCCGGCGAAAAAGCACGGGCCTCCTCCAGCTCCTGGCGAAAGAAAGCTGAAGCTAAGGCCAGGCGCGCCTCACAGCTGCCTAGGCGCACCGTCAGGCCCGTGTCACTGCGTGGTGCATCCTCTTCCTTGATGCTGTCCACTTCTTTTGCCTCGCGTGTGTAAGATGCGCCTCTCTTATCCCACAGGCAGCTCGGGTCTGCGAGTTGACAGGTCAAACAGCGGCCATGATTGATCTGACAACTCGAAGGCTGCGACACTAGATGGAAATACAGGCATTCGCAGATGCCACACATCCGTTGCATTGCAACCTCTTTATCGTGTGCCGCATGATGAAGCTGAGCTCAAACCTCATGGCAACAAGGAGTCGGCATGTGACAGTCTTGAGCATTGAAAGTTAAATGTGAAAATTCAGAAGCTGCACCTGTATTGCTCTACTTGATTGTGTACGTGTCATACATCTGGACCGAAAAAAAGCACAGGTTGCAAGGTAAGACCTGGAGTCATACCAATAAGGGTCCTCCAGGATCGCCATCATGCCATGTCACAAACGCAAGTCGCATCTGCACTGTACAACCTGAACCGCAGTATGACAGCATCAGTTGCGCAAGCAGCTGGTGCCATGGTATAGCACTGCAACTTGCCTTTGCAAGCATCCAGTGCCTGTCGGATGTCCTGGGCCTCCTCAAAGAAGAGCTTCTGCAGTTTTTTCACGTCGGTGCTGCTGACCATGGTGCAGTCGCGTATGTATCCCACCGCCGTTCGTGCTTTGGAAGATAGGGACTGATACCGGCTGGTAATGCGCGCCCTGCAGGAAGCTCAACCAAAAAGACAAAGGTGAAGTATGTGCAGGAAGAGGCAGCACAGCATGTTGCAGTTGTTCATGGCGTCCAAATGTAGGGTGTCACGCGCACTTGAGTTTTAATATTGAGGTCTGAGAAAATACTGTCACTCTGTGTCACACAGCAGGTGCAGTTTGGATAGTCATGCGGCAGAGAAAAAAGGCGACAACCTCAAGCTGGGTCTCAATACATCACAAAAATGGCAGTAGTGACGCCTGCTACTGTGGCTGCATATGTCGCATCCAGGCACTATTTGTAGCTGAAACATCCACTTGTGCGCCAGCTGACAGAAGATACATGAGTCAGTCAGACACCTGGCACTTGAAAAGTATTTAAAGATTACTAGGCTAGGCGAGAGCAAGTATGGACAATAGCAGGCCATGCAAAGCCAGTGTGCCAGTGCTGTGCATCGATAATCGTACGACAAGTGCTTGCGTGAATGACGTGTGACGACCAGACTCACACAGGCGAGAGCATTATAAAACAGCAAGACTCACCCAATAGGGCTCTTTTTCTTCCCCTGGGCCAATTTGCACTCCGCGCTAAGCACTGCCAATGTCACGTCCTCGAGGTTACAAACACCGTCAGGCAGAGTGCTCTTGCCCCCGGGCTTGGAGCCACTGACCATGCCCAACAAGTTCTTGGCCTCCGAATTATTGACGAGATACGCAGCAACAGGTCCATGCAGCCAGTTGATGAAGCCCATTGCCATGTCGTCCGGCCCTGCCAGGCTCAGCAGAATTGGGGACCCAAATATGTACCTGCACACACCAATCAACCCGGCCCACAAGGTGAGAGCACATGGCGGCAAGCTCATACTGTAGAAGTGCAGAACATGCACATTACCAGCGGCATGCCAATGCATGACAATGCTGGATGCGACTGTTCATGTTCAGAGCTAGCCTGAGCACTGTTGTACGTTGATGCGAAACGAGACCATGATCGTGCCATCATGAATGAAACTTGAAGCCAAGCTTCAATGGTACCACATTCAGTGGTACCACAGAGCCAGTTCTACAACAAGAAGCCCGACCGAATGCTTACCAATCGGTAAGTGCGCACTTGCTACCGTCCACCAGGTTGGCGAGCGCGTGCAGTTCCTGAGCAGCATGAGCATCCTTCGCGGCGGCCTTGGTGCGTCCACCGGCAGGAGGTTTGTTGGCAAGACCTGTATCAAAGATACAAGTTAGCCCATGCATTTGAGATGCGGCAGCAGTCACGTGGTGCCAACAGCAGCATCAAGAGAAGCTTCCTTACACAATTCACTGCAGCGGCACGCATGAAGTGCAATCATCAGATAACAAGTCTTGCTGAACAGTCAAGGGGTAAAGTGCAGTTACGATGCGGACTGTGCGTCACTAAGCATTCATTTGCAGATACTGCTGCCAGTGCCACTGGCAGTGGTGCTTGGCAGTGCAACAGCAACACAGTGCTAAGCCACTGAGGTACTGAAGAATGGCACTGCAACAATCACGTAGTTGTTTCAAATTGTCCAGTGGCACTCAGACTCTCAAGTAAAAAAACAAACTTGTAGCCGCAGCTCACCAGGCAATTTGGCCAGGACCTCTTGCAGTGTCGCCTGCAGGCCAGCAACCTGGCCGCACAGGCCAGCAACCTGGCCACGCATGTCATCCTGTTCGGCCTGCTGCCGTGCAATCTGCTGCACAGTCAGTGTGGCCAGACTCAGCACCACAGACATTGCTGGCGCAAGTGGTTCAAGTTGGGAATCACTGACAGCTGCACGTGCGCCCTCCGTGCCAGCAGCGCTGATGTCAGCACGCACTGCTTGGAGTGCAGCATTGACTGCCGCTGTCAATGTGCTGCTTATCACTGCATCGCTCACAGGCTGAGGCGTGGCAGTGTTGATAGCCGGCGGCAACGCAGGCGCCGCTGGCGTCTCAGCGCCAGCACCCATCACTTCACCGATGAGGTCATCATCATCGTGCAAGAGCGCCATCAATGACTCGGCTTCATGGTAAGCGCTGCCACCTCCGTAATCTGCAAAGCATACGTGGTGGAACCCGCATGCGCAATTGGTAAGTATTGCCTGAACATTTGTCTGCTATTCAAGATGGGCATAATCACTGTGGCACTTGCGGTCATTCTATGGGCCAGCTGAGCACGTACGCCATTACCTTCAATCGCAAACGAGCCGGTGCAGTGCTCGACAGAAGGCGTTGTTTGCAGTTCGTTAGAGTCGGCTGTTCATCAGTGGGCTTTAAACAGCAAGATGCTGTTCAAAGCAGAAATGACACAGGTGGCAGTAGCACAATGTGTAGTTGCAACCTCAATTCATCAGAAGCTTGACGCTCGTGGCAGCGTGCAGCTAAGCATTGGCGCTGTGCACATTGTATGATTCGTAGGGGTGTTGCCGCTAAAGAGGAAATCAGCGCAGATGAAAAGCATCAACTGCTGTGCGAACTACGTGAAGTTTCCAAATGGGACAGGCCTCAAATGTGGCAGTTGCAGTGCGCCGTTGCTGTGTTTACCGTTCGCAACAGACATCGCAGATGAGAGCATGTAGGTCGCATCCACCACCAGCCGTAGCGTATGATCATGGCCGACCTTCATTCGTTGTTCGACAGCGAATTTGAAGGACACAGCGCTCACCTGCGGCAACTGCTGGATCAGGTACCGCACGGTCATCGCCATGCCTCGGACCTGCACGAACGAGCAGCCGTGACGAGACAGAGAAAACATCTTGTCAGCGAATGCGTCGTGGCCTGGTGGCTTCAATCAAAGGCAATCAGAGCATCAACTGTTGAATGGCAGTTGGTCTCACCTTTCTTCGGTTTCTTTGGGCCTGGTTCAATAGACAGCACTGGAAACGAGGACTGTGCTGGCCTAGCGCGCTGTTTAGCAGGATTTTTGCCCCGGGTCGAAACACCTATTGCGGAATCCCCTTTGGTCATGCTAGAGGAGTTCTTTTTGGTGGTTGTTGGTTGGTCTTGCAACTAAGCAGGTTAGGGTTCGGCACAACTGTCAGTTGAAGTGTCATGTTCAAGGCAATTGTACACAGTGTTCCGCTCAGTGGTAGCATGTCACTTGCGTCTTCAGATGAGGACGAAAGCGATGCAGAGCCTTGGAATGCTGAGGTGGAGCGTGAACGCAACATTGCGCGGAACCAGACCTTTCTGGCCATGCTTATGCCTGATGTGATGGCAGCGAAGCAGGAGTTGGCGGCGCAAAGCGTGCAGCGGCGCTTACAAACCGCCGAACGCCGCGCCGCCAGAAAGGCAACGAAGAAGGCTGCAGCACAAGCCCCTCGAAGGCGCTCAGGACGGATCATTGTACTTGAGCAGGAAGCGGATGCCAGAAAGGCAGCCAGAAAACAGGCTTCAGCAGCTTCTTCGTGTGGCGTTTCAGGGGGTGCCAAGGGTGAGCATGCACCATCCTGTGTGCACATTCAGGCATTTCAACAGCTTTTTTCTGTGACTGAGCACTATGGCATCACATGGAAATGATTGTTGCACGGCATCACAAGTGTGTGCTAAGCTTCATGGCCTCGCATGGATTCGATTGTTGCACGGCATCAGATTATGATTGCTTGCATTTGCTGCTGTCACGTGCATGACGTCAATCATTGACGGCATCAACGCCGCATAGTACGCTTTTTCATCTCATTTCATAAAGTGATTAGAGCAATTAACCTGTTCTAGTCATGAAGAGCATCTCCAACAGCGCCGCTGTTGCACAGGTGGTTCCTGCCATCGTCAAGAGATCAATCGCTTACTCCTTGGTTGAGCTCATCAGCCATGCTTTTCTTCAAATGTCATACAGGGTAATGTTCCCGCTAATGCCTACTCTCATTGGAAGGCTGCCTGATTCTATCTCGATGACGCAGCGTCACAGTACCGCACATCCCTGTCTTGCCTGCTTTTGTGTTGACATCGATCACATTGCAGGCCGGCGACGCCCTGTAAGGACCGGCTCAGGAGATGGCGCTGTGATGTATGGGAATCTGCTTGGGGGCATCATCTCTCCTGTGGCGCATGGCAGAGCTGTCGTAGGCTTGGAGGCCCTGTCAACTGAGCGCTGCACGCAAAGCGAGCAAATCAGCGTAAATGTTAAGCCACTGCTGCAGGACGTGCTTAAAATGGCACAAGAAGGCAAAAGGTGGACCAGATATACTCCGCAGCAGCTTGTGCTTCCCCATCTGGAACCAAGCAGCCAGCAGTTGCTGCCGGTGTTCAATGCCAACGCCCCTGTGGTACCTTTCAAGAATGTTGTGTTTGTGTACATGAACAGCAAAGCTCAGGCTCAGGAAGAGGTTGCGGGCAATAGCTGCACCAATGTTGTCTGGACAAGCCCAACTCGTCTGCGCCATACTCTAGCGCCATTTGTTGCAGTCCTCAATGCTGCTGGTGTGCAGTCAAGCGTAGAGCCTGGTGCACTTGCAGAAAACGACATGGCACGTCACGGCCGCTTGACTGCAGTGCTGCTGCTGGCACAGTGCGACAGTCAGAAGAACATTTTGTGGATACCATGGGGCCTGGCATACATTGTGCAGTGGTCGCTGGGTGTAGGCGCTTCCGAGCAGCATGCACCTGCTGTGGCCGCCGCAGGATGCCAAAGGTGTACTGTAATTTTGCACTTGCAAGTGCGGACTTTTACGCTGCCTTCGTAATGTTATGATATCCACCTTTAGTTGACAAGTCTGCCTTTCACGGTGCGCGTCGCTGGCTTGTGGCACCGTATCAGTGCTGCTAGTCAATTTCTTGAGTGTGCGCCATTGCATCATTTGCAGCACGGACTGAATGAGCATGCGGGTCCATAGTCATCATGCTGCTATGCTTGTATGTTGTGCAGATGCTCCAAGAGTCTGCTGCTGTGATGTTTCTGGGCTTATACGTAGTACTAGCACCCAGCCTTGTTCGCGGCCAACGCATGTACTATTGTTAAGATGGGGATCAAACATGCTCAGCATTGATCTCACGCATTGCATGAGCGTGTGGGTGGATGATTAGCAGAAGACATGTCGGCCTGGTGGATGTTGACTGTGGCCAATTTGATGCACATACATGTAGTGGTCGTCTCACACGGCATACCTTGAAGTTCAAAACTCTGCAAGGCTTCATTCAGAGGGTAAGTTACTGCATTACATACATCTGGTAAGCCATGTCGGAGTACACCAGCCTGAGGAATGACAAAGTGATTGCGCCACAGTGTTATACTGTCAGCTATCAGCTGAACGCTGATGTTGCAAGGTTAACTCACCAAAACCTCAGAAAGACATGCACAAAACTTGATGCAGCCAAGGCAACATGAATTTTGTTGAAAAAAATATGAACGAAGCTTTGGCGCTCGCGCCAATTGCCACGCAAGTTTCATACATATCCAGGCCTCGTCAATCCCCAGCCTGTTCGCCGCACAAGCTGCGTGTTCAGCAGCAAGGAGTACCGGTCACACAGGTAGGGTTGAAGTGCAAAGCTAGACGGGGGCCCAGCTGAGTGAAGTACGCGTGCCATGAAGCTTTGGCGCTCGCGCCAGTTGCCACGCAGGTTTCATACATATCCAGGCCTCATGAATTCCCAGCTTGTTCGCCGCACAAGCTGCGTGTTCAGCAGCAAGGAGTACCGGTCACGACAGGTAGGGCTTGAAGTGCAAAGCTAGACGGGGGCTCAGATGAGTGAAGTACGCGTGCCATGCAGCTTTGCGCCGGGCACCAGCTGCCACAAACGTTTCATACATATCCAGGCCTCATCATATCCCAACTTGTTCGCCGCACAAGTTGCGTGTTCAGCATAAGGAGTACCGGTCACGACAGGTAGGGCTTGAAGTGCAAAGCTAGACGGGGGTTCAGCTGAGTGAGTACGCGTGCCATGAAGCTTTGGCGCTCGCGCCAGTTGCCACGCAAGTTTCATACATATCCAGGCCTCATCAATTCCCAACTTGTTCGCCGCACAAGCTGCATGTTCAGCATATGGAGCACCGGTCACGACAGGTAGGGCTTGAAGTGCAAAGCTAGACGGGGGCTCAGCTGAGTGAAGTACGCGTGCCATGAAGCTTTGGCGCTCGCGCCAGTTGCCACGCAGGTTTCATACATATCCAGGCCTCATGAATTCCCAGCTTGTTCGCCGCACAAGCTGCGTGTTCAGCAGCAAGGAGTACCGGTCACGACAGGTAGGGCTTGAAGTGCAAAGCTAGACGGGGGCTCAGATGAGTGAAGTACGCGTGCCATGAAGCTTTGCGCCGGGCACCAGCTGCCACAAACGTTTCATACATATCCAGGCCTCATCATATCCCAACTTGTTCGCCGCACAAGCTGCGTGTTCAGCATAAGGAGTACCGGTCACGACAGGTAGGGCTTGAAGTGCAACACGGACGGGGGTTCAGCTGAGTGAAGTACGCGTGCCCTGAAGCTTTGGCGCTGACGTTGGCTGCCACAAAAGTTTCATACATATACAGGCTTGATCTACTCCCCACTTGTTTGCGGCACAAGCTGCGTGTTCAGCAGCAGTGAGTACCGGTCACGCCATGGTAGGGCTTGAAGCACCCTGTGCCGTTGGGTACGCTGCTGAGTGAAGTACATGTGCCATGAGGTTTTGCGCTGACATCAGTCACTACGCAAGTTCCAAACATATTTAGACTTGATTAAGTCTCAAATTGTTCGCCGCACAAGCTGCGTGTTCAGCAGCAGTCAGCACCGGTCATGCCAGGGTAGGGCTCGAAGCACCCCGCGCTGTTGGAGACTCTGCTGAGTGAAATGCATGTGCCATGAGGTTTTGCGCTTGAGCCAGTTGCCATGCAAGTTTCATACCTATGTAGCTTTCATATTTCTCAACTTAATCGCCGCACAAGGTGCATGTTCATCAGCGATGAGTACCGGTCACGACAGGGTAGGGCTTGAAGTACCCCGCACCGTCGGGTACTCGCCTGCGTCAAGCAACAAGAGGTTTTGCGCTGACGTCAGGTGCTGTGCAAGTCTTACACGTAAGTAGGCCTTAATACTTCACAATTGTCCGCTGCACAAGCTTCATGGTCATCAGCAGTCAGCACCAGTCACGGCAGGGGTGGGCTTGAAGTAGTTGGGCATTCTGCTGTGTGAAGTACATGTGCCATGAGGGTTTGCGCTTGAGCCAGTTGCCATGCAAGTTTCATAAATGTGTAAAGTTCATTAACTCCTAACTGTTTCGCGCCACAAAGTGCATGTTCCCCAGCAGTGAGCACCGGTCATGACAGGTCAGAGTTGAAGTGCAGAGCTGGACGGGGGTTCAGCTGAGTGAAGTATGGGTGTCATGAGGTGCTGCACTGGCGCCGGTTGACACGCACATTTCATAACCATCTAGGATTTTCCAACGACCAGCTTGTTCGTGTCACGCGGTGCGCGCTCCCCAGCAGTGAGCACCGGTCACAACAGCTAGGGGATGAGTACCCCTTGGCATCCTTGATAGGGGGTTGAGCTGAGCAAAGTACAGACACCATGACGTTTGGCGCCGCCGCTGACTGGTCGTGCGGCATGTTTGATGCACAGAAGCACGCATTTAGAGCTCTCTTATTTTCCAGGTTGTCCGATGCACAGTTTCTCAGTGTCCCGGCAGACATAAAATGAGCAGTCGTCACAACAGCTTGTGGGGTGGAAACATATGTGAATCTGAACGCGGGCGCAGCTGAGGTACGCCATGCCAGCACCGACTGCTGCGCCACCAACGACATGTACCAATGAAGCCAGCTGGAAATGAACACAAAGTGCAAGTACGGCACCAGAACACATGACGTCATACAATGTCAGTGTCTAATTTCAAATGTTATTATCATGTCTACAACAGCTTGGCGTTGGTGTCGTGCACAAAGAAGCGCTTCTCCCCAGCAATGTTGCTGCTGAACTGCCGATCCTGAATAATGTGCGCACGAGCAGAGATGCTGCTAACATCAATCACTTGCAGTGACTCGCGCAGGGGCTTGTTCTGCAAATAACGGGGCGCGATGGTGACTATGTGGTCTGCCTGCCTGTGCGCATCGAAGTACCAGCGTATGAACGCAAACTGCTGTTTCTGATAAGATAGAAGGGCGACCAGTTGCGCATATGCCAAAGTGAACTCATACAACGGTCCATCTCCAGCTACTTTAACAACAATGTCATCCTTCCTTCCCCCCCCCCCCCGCCACGTATCACGACACTGCAGCGACATGATAAGCGATTTCTCTTCGCCAAGGATGCTCAACTGCCTGTAGCTAGTGTGCATGCGCAAATCACTCTGGTCAAAGTCCTCGCCCACGGCGTGTGCCATGCACGTATGCAGGTACCCGAGTACGTTGGGCGGCAACACACAAGCTGCATCAAGCGCAGACAGCCTACAGCCACGCCCAACCGGTGGGACCATTCTGCTCTTGATGCGCTCTACGTCAGCAGACTCCGCACGCGGCGGTCCAGCGGCACGTGCAGCTTCATGCCCCGTGAGCCAGCTCTCCAAGGCGCTTCGGTGAGTATCACGCCGAACCATCTGCCTCTCCTTGTCACTGACAAAGGTGCAGCGAAAAGGGAGAGAATCATTGTGACACACTTGTTAGCTGCAAGGATGAGATGGTCACTGAAAATGGTGCAGCAAAAACGCAGAAAGTGACAAGTGTCAGCCGTAAAGCAATATGATCATGCTCAAACAATACTATGAAGATCTGCCACCATCACGCAACACTTGATGCTTCCTTGTTTTGTGGTAAAGGGTGCTGGTTGATGATATATATGTATATAAGTATATACACGCCGTCATGCTAATGCCGCATGCCTGCGCACAGGTTGAATTATCATTGGAACAGCCTCAGATTGGCAGTGAGCATTCTGTTTGCAAAACAGAAGACTGGCATACTGAATTCACTGAGATGTGCTGCGCACCACCTCACAGGTACAACAGTCATCCAGCTCTGTATCTCACGTACAATGATGCTTGAACCGCCAGACAGCCATGACACATTTTAATTGTGAAGTTTGAACACAGACTGTGGTTTACCTGTGGTTGTTGGTCTTGGCTGCGGCGTCCTTGGTGTGCTCTTTGTGCGATGCCTCCATGTGCTCCGTTGAGAAGTTTTCGGGTATCCCATGTTGTCGGATCCATTGCACCAGGTGACTGCAGGCATGGTGCTTAGGCTTGCACATGTTGTGGTTGAGTGCAGAGCCTGGACCGAAGACACGGTTGACCGTGGTCAGGTACCGCTCCAGCTTATCTTCCAGGTCGCTGAGCATGGCGTCTGTGAACGCAGTCGGTAGATCCATTGCCAGGTATACGTCATAAAACTGCAGAAGCGTGCTCATCACCGCCTTGTGCACGGGTGGTTCGAACACATCAGCAACCTCGCCTAGCGCATACCTGCACAGCAGTCAAGCAACGTGCGTCAGAAAGCATGCAGCACTGCGGCACTGCTGGCAGCAGCTATCGGTATGTTTGCCACAATCGTACAGCAATAATGCCATGCACTGTATCACCGGCATTGCCACCTGGCATGACGATGCTTGAGCTACATAGTGCCAGGGTGCACAGTATACCCTGGGCAATTCAAACAACAGGGCAGTACTGTAGCAGCCAAAAGCGATGCCGCCATTATCTTTTAGGGTAGCAAGAATCTATACCTAGGTCTTTGAAAGTACAACGCAAGATGGTGCGCTGTTGACAGATGACACAGTCCATAACTTCAACTGCAACACTCAACAAGACAAGCCTACCAGTAAGGTCCACGTTCAGACCAATGAGCCAGCAAGTGTTATCTTTACAGAGTCAGTTTGGGTTTGGGCTGCCATCTTTGGCACTATTTGTTTTGCTACATAGCATCAGTGAATACTCACCGTAGCTGGAACACCAACTGCAACACAACACCGCTGGCCAGTTGCACGCAGTTCAGGATGTCACCGGTGAAGTGACGATAGGTGCGGCCCTCCTGAGGATCTGAGTAACGCGCCAGGGACTGCAGTACAAGAAGCACACCGACAGCAGACATATTGGTGTTGAGGTTTGCGCACTACGTCACGAATGTAAGGTTGCGTTGAGGTTAGCGTCATGGGTTTGGCAAAAACTTTGACAGTGATGAATAACAAGTATTACATCACGCTGGTGGTGGCGCGTACTCATGAAAACAGTGCGCCTGGCTTGATGTTGGCGCCAATTGATTGAAGCACGCAATGATGTTAACGCGTCAAAGTCCTACACATGCTGATGCTTATGGTGATGTCACAAGGACAAACTGGTTTACTTGAACTTTAGGGTGAGGTCGGCATACTACATCACGAGTTGAGGTTGGCGCAATGTGTTGAAGAACACATTGATCGTAGTGAATTACCTTTGCCGCATATGCTGTCATGTGTGTCCATTGCTCTTCTGATGCCTGCGCTTCAAGGTCGCCAGCAAGCACGTACAGCCAGGGCCACATTCCCTGCAGATGATTGCTGACAGGTACTGCAATCTTCTTCATCAACTAGCTACACAAAAAGTTCAATGCTGTCATCTGCCTCAGGCTAGATATGCGCAAATCTCATCATGTACAGGCTTGTTGCAAAATCAATAGGCAAGGTGACGCCCCTGAATACTTCTGAAGCGCAACACAAACGAGAACTAACATGAAGCAAAACAGGTGCCTACCAATTCTGAACTGCAACACATACTGTTAGCTGCTCATTTCGTAACAGGGCTGCTGTGTCTTCATGGACACCAACTTATTGAAGTGAAAAGCACGCAGCGATCATACCTGCAACCGTGCAGTCCACAACTCAAGAGCTTTGGAAGCAGTACCACATCGTAGTGTGCACTTCTCTAAGCTGGAAATGATGTACTCCAGCAGGTCCGCAGCAAGGCCACCCTTGAAGTGATGGAGCTTGTCTTGCGGCGTGGCGGCGAACACCCCAAAGACAGTGGCAAAGCCGGCGTAGACCATGAATGCTGTGATGATACCGAGGTAGCCGCCAATCACATGCGCCTGCGCCTGGCGTGTCGCAGGCAATTGTCGTGCTTCCGTCACCTGCACAAATGGCAGGACCAATGCACACGAGTGACAACAGCTCAATACCAGCATCACACCGGTCACAACCATGCCCAACATGCAGCCTCGAGCGTTGTGCTACTAGCGGTACTAGCAGAGACACCCGCCCCCCCTTTCCCCCAATCCCCCACTATAGGTGGCGTCCAGACCATACCATGCTATCTTAGCAATGGACTGCCAGTGGAGGCTGTTGTGGCTTCGCTCAGTCTGCAATATGCATTCGAAGTGAACTTTGGCAGAAAGGTGCACAAGATGCGCCCAATGCCAGAGGAGCTGAGCAGACGCACGCTGCACACTAAACCAATACTGTTCTTCATGTTGTTGAAAGTACACCAGTCGACGTGTGTCGGCGTCCTGTGCAAGCATGCACCGTCATGCTGCACATGTGAGTAAAAAGTGGCAAGGCAATTCGTTGAGAGCTTGTGATGCCTTGTTTTGTGTCGAACAATCAATGCTGTCAAACAATCGATGCCAGTGCAAGTAGTGTATTCACAGCACACTTGCAGAAAGGGGCACCACGAATACCTGTTGCCAATCGCAAGTGCACAGCAACAGGGTGATACAATTAACACAGTGCACTGCTGAAGAAGATCTTCACTAAGACTCACCTCTGCGTACACGCGCTGCACCACCCTTGGTTCGCAAATCTCCCCCTTTCCGCGCTGCTCCGTGCTGCGATAGTACCTGTCCGTGTGGTCAAACGGCACCAGGCACATGCGACAGGGGCGCGATGCATTCCATGCGCCCTTCATGCCGCACACCATCTGTGACTCTGGGTGATCACCCGCAAAAAGGATCACACGAGGCACGCCGCTGATGGTTGACCCATCCTTGAGAGTGAATTTGATGGCAGGGTCTGGCATCACACGTTCCATATCAACCAGCTTGGTCAACACCTTCCCCCAGCACGCGTTGGCGATGCGCGCTTGACCCAGACCGAACTGCTTCACAGGCCCTGCATTAGAATCCAATTTCCTAAGAAAAGCTGGCCGTTTGAGGACAGGAATGTAACCCAGCAACGCTTTGCATTGCGGCCGGTGGCGGACTGCCCGTGGCAGATTGAGGATAGTGATCATCATAGGCCAGAATGCCACATTGCCCACTGACCTTGACATGGTTTTGTCAGAGTAGGCTAAGAGGGCTACCATCACAGCATCACCCTGAAGACGGCCTTGCCTGCGAAGGTCGTCCTCTGCGGCACGCCATTGGTCACAAGTGTGAGACTCCCCGTATAGCCTGCGAGTGAAGAGCAAACGCATGGCATCAGCACGAGAGACAGTGTTGTATGGCAGCAACACATCCGATTCAGCCAGCAACACATCCAATTCAGCAGCTGCCGCAGATCAAGCCATGGGCACACACTTGCAGTCGCTCTATACGGCAGGTCACAAATACCTGTTGCCATCTGCATCATGCTGCTCCACAAAGCGGGGCGCAAACCCGTCTTCAAGGGAACAACGCTGCAATATGTCCTGCATGGCTTGCTGCACGTTGCGCAAGTAAAAATGCACAGGTTGGTGCAGACCATACACTGGTTCCCCAAGTCCCAACTGATTGAGGTCGATCGCATGCTTGGTCAGCAGTGTCAGCGACTCATCCTTGTCATTGCACAAGCCAACAATGAGCTCTGCAGAGGCTTTGAGGGCACCTATAGTGGCCATGATCCCGTCCATCGTGAACTTGGGGTCGAGGAGCAGGTCTAAAAGCTGTTGCCCAGCCCGGTCAGAAAGCGAGTTGCTGGCCAAAAAGCCTGCCAACGACACGCAGCTCCACTGCTGGTCGCTTTCCGAACGACCCTTCTCGTTATCAATCGACTCAAGTTCGGCATCAATGTCCCCATCATCAGCTTTATCAACGCCAGCTGTACTCAAGCTGTCGTCATCATCAACCTCTGGAGCTGCTGCAGGCTGCGCGGTATGTATGACATGTGATGGGCCTGTCCACTCCACATCACTATCGCCGGTGGCGATGGTGGCTTCGTTGGCAGCAAGAGACCGACGAAGGCGTGCCAATACAGCAGGAAGCGCCGGCGCTGGCTCGCTGTCCCCTTCGGCGGCAGCGCTCGCGAGTGTCTCACCCTCGCTGTCGCTGAAGGAGAAGCCTCCAGCGTATCCGTAGCCTACATCATCATCCGTTGCTAGGCCTGCATCACTGATGTTGCCCAGGCTTGTCTCCGAGGCGGACGCAGCTGCTGCTGAGCCAAGACTTGTCCCTCCCGCTGGTGCAGGCAATCTCCTGTGCGATCTACTACGCTTCTGCTTCTGTTTGCCGCAGTATATCAAATGCACAGCCAGTCCATGAGGACTTGAGAAAGGCTTCTTGCACCGTGTGCATCGCGTCATCAAGCCCAGGCTGCGCGCACACACAAATCACATACCTCGAAGTTCAAGTTGAACTGCGGTGCAGGGCAGAAAAGAGATTCTGCTGTGCATTCTGGGGGTCCACGGCAGAACCAGGCCAGAACGCGAACCACCGCAGATTTTGTGACATCATAATCTGCCCTCACTCTGCGCCACAGGGCAGAAACAAGAATAACGCGAAGTTCTACCCCCGCGTTCTGGGCTCCAGGGCAGGTTTGTGACAGATTTACAATTCTGTCTTGATATCTGCGCAGATTCTGGGGCCTGGCCCAGATAAGCTCCAGAACAGGCCCAGAAAACAGATGTCAGTTTTCCCGATGAGTTTGTGTTTTAGCGGGCGTGGAAGAGGCAGCCGCGGCAGCGGCTTGAGGGCCAGGTACGGTCGCCGCCGCAGCGGCCGCCTCGGCGCCAGGCACAATGCCGTGGCTGGCTCAGTGGTCCCCGTCTCCGTGACGGCAGTTGCGGCGTAGATCGCTTGCACCGCAGTGGGGAGCGTCGACGCTGCGGCCGTCGTATCTGCTGCCCTCCGTAGCAACGATGCTGGGAGCTGCTCGGCCACAGCTGTGCGTGATTTTTCGCCGCCATCAGCTGTCAGCGCTCGCGTAGAGCGTCGCACGGCCTCGATGATTGGCGGCAGTCCCTGGTCCTCGCGTATTGCGCATGAGTGCTGCGCGAACCAGGTGACTGCGCCGTGTTCGTCAGTGCCGAGCCTCAGGGCCCCTGCTGCCACAGTGGCATAAATTATTGCAGGCCGCAGTGTTGTGCATGCCTGGGCCGTGTATGCGGCTGGTGCCAGTAGCCCCACAAGCGGCATGCCCAGACCGCCTCGTCGCTCCGGCAACCGTGACGCCCGCAGTGGCACTGCGATGTCCGTGAGTTCTGGCGGGCCCAAGCGCGGCAATACCAGCACGCTGCCACTGCTGGCTTCCTCATTGTCACCAGCAGTGCAGGCGGCCAGCAGGTGTGACTTCATGACTGCCGCGGTAGCGCAGCCGTGCAGGTGCAGCATGCGTTCAAGCGTCCATGTACAGAACCCGTCAAATGCGTGCAGCCATGTCTCACTCAAAGCCGTGTCAACGACCCGAGCTAAGAAGCCCATGCGCTTCGTCAGTGACCTGCGCAGAATGAACTGTGCTGCCTGTAGGTGATGCCGCGCCATTCCAGCTAGCTGCCACGACAATCGCCATGTCCCTGCGTCAACAAGATGCTTGCTCATGGCAGCATGCACATAGGCTGGGTGCCCTACCGGTACCCCGACCGACGTAAAGCCCTGACTGGATTCTGGCATGGTGGCGTCCACAAACGGTATGTCAAGGGCGCGCAGGCGTGCTCTGGCCGCTTCATCAAACACTGTGCCGCGCATGGCGATGGCCAGCGACTTGTCTGGTCGAACGCGTAGGCCCCCTGCCGCAAGCCGACGGATCACCTCTGCCACCCCAGCGGCCGCTGCATCGTCGAAGTAGGCAGCTTGCAGCACGTTGAGGTCATCCAGGAAAGCGCAGTGCGGGGCTGGCGGTTCCGCTGTGCTGTGGCCGTAGGCCGGCATACTGCCGGGCGTCGCATTCACTCCATCAGGGTAGAAGAGTATGAAGGCCGCTGCCACTGCAAAGTACAGCGGCCCTAGAGGGTCCCCTTGCTGGCACCCTAGGTGGGAGCAGATAATGCGAGCTTCACCGTTCACCTCCACTCGCATCTCTGGGGCAGTGTCACCACAGTATACGGACTCAAAGTGCGGGAGCAGCTCCGGACAGAAGAGCATAAGTCCCCGCACAATGGCGGCGCGATCCACACTGTTAAATGCGTTCTCACAGTCCAGCTGGATTGTGGTGCCATACAGCTCGTGCCACACGCGCGCGCGCGCTGCCACATGCTCGACGCCAGACCGGTATCCTACGCCAAACTGTGACATGGAGGCCAGCAGCCCCGATATTTTGCCCTTGACACTCCGTGCCGCTGTGGACCCAAGGAGTCTGCGCCAGACACTGGAGCAGGCGATCGGACGCCGCTTCTGTCCTATGCCTGAGAGGGCCGCGGCGCGGAGAAGCCGTTGCGATTGCTCCGGCAGCAGTTCGGGCTCAACAAGCAGCGTCGTGAACACCTTGGCCAGGTGATGGGCGAATGCCGGTTCCATCACATCCGATTCTGAATCACCAGCTAGTCCTGGCGAGGCACTGCCCACGGGGCGGGTGGCCGCTTTCACTGGTGCACCAGGCCCAGCGGCCATCAAGAGGTGTTCATAGCGTAGGCCGTCCAGCCCTCCTGCCTTCCCCGCCCCTGCTGCGGACAAAGTCGACAGTATGTCTGTTGCCTCCACCTCGAGGCGCCGTCCGGCTGCGCTGGCAGCATCCTCAGGCCTATTGCTGCGATCATGCGCCTGTCCCGATTCGAAGACGGGACTGCCGCTGCCAGCGGGCCCGGCGGTCGTTGCCACCCCTGCGCCGTGCAAGCAGTGCCGCCGGGCGTCGCGTACCAGGCCGCGCACTTGCTCCATTGGCGTATCGACTACCCCGGGCCGGGTGCCAGTTTCAGGGTGCTTTGCTGCCAGCACCTGTGCCGTGACCTCGTCTGCTGGGGCGCATGCTTGACGCGCCTCTAGTCATGCGGCAGCCAGGCCTACCCCCCGTCGTTTGCCTGAGAGGGCAGCGCATGCTGTTTGCTGCCTGGAGTCAGCCTCCGTCCAGTCGGCATCGGAGTTCGTTTGTGCCGACGCCGTAGCTGCGTTGTTTGGTTTGGGGGCCCGCAGCGCCGCTGCTGCTGACAGCGTCTTTCTCAGTAGCTCCGCAAAGTCGCCAGACAGCAAGTTGAACGCTGCCAGCCGGGCCGCAGGCGGCATACCGGTTCCCTCCGGTTGCCTACCAAAGGCCATTGCTGCTAGCAGGTGCAGCAGCCTGTAGCCGCGCTGCACTAGAGTCTGAGAAACCTGATGAGCAAACGCCCCGGCACCATGGTGGAGGCGCACCCGTGCCGCCTCACGTGCACTGTCTGTGGCGTCCGCCAGTAGTCGTGTGGCGTGCTCCACTAGCCGTGCCCACTGGGTGCACTGCAGCTGAGTGCGGAAGGGGTTGGCAGTCGTGGTGAACCGTAGCAGCAGTAGATCCGCCTCATTGGTCTGGTCAAGTGCGTGGACGACCGAGGGCGTCGAGAGGTCCCAAGCCAGGGATGCTCGTGCCTGGGGCTTTGAGGGCCTGCCACTGGTGGTGGTGGTCGGGGGGGGCGGTGACGCGGCATCGTCCGGCGGGTCCAAGTCCATGTCCGCCCATCCCACGGCCGTCTCGTGGGGGGGGGCTGCTGTCCTGCAGCCTTAGGCTGTTAGACGGAGTGCGGCTGCCGGCGCTGCCAGGCGGTGCCGCAGCAGCTGCCGTTCGGCGCCGGCGTTGCGCGCCGGTTGCCGTGGCCGCCGGGCGTTTCTTGCTGGACTTTGAGTTGGCAGCGCCACTAGCCGGTACCGCCGGTGGCTTTGGAGGTGTCGCTGCGGCAGCCCCCGCCGCCGCGGGCGCGCCGTCGCTACCCGCACCCCCGCCCTCGGACTGGCCCGGGGGTACTGCCGGGCGTGCGCGCGTGGGGGCGCTTCCATTCCGTCGACACGTGTGGCATGGCGAGGTCAGCGCGCATTGCCTCTGCCCCGCGCTGGCTGACATATGGACCAGACCGCAGGCACCTGTGCATGCACTCAGCTTCCTTACCGCCCGTAGGAAGTCTTCTGCCGTGCAACCATACATGGTCCTCATCTCCTGCACACGCTTGGCATGGTGTGCCCCAGTGTTGCAGGTACTGCTGCCTGAAGGGGCACGGTCACCGGATGGGTCGTGATCAACCTGCTGCTGGATGCTCTTGGCGTATGCTGCCGCCGGATTTTGCTGACAGTGTGATGTGCTCGCCTCAGGGTTCAGCATCGACCTCGTGCAGCTACCACCGTTGAAGCGGGCCACTACCGGTGCCATGCGGCTCGCAGCTGAGAGTTTGCCTCGCTGTTTGCTGTCCTCTTTCTGACCAAGCTGCCAAAATGCCAGTGTGCATAGTGGACACCTCAGTGGCTCAGGCTGCTGTGGCAACTGCAGCGCAGTACGGGGCTGTGTCCGACTCGGAGCCGTGATGTGGGTGCTGTCAGCTTGAGTGGTCGCCGACGCTGTCACAGTGGTTGGCAAGGGTGGAGCTGCCGCAGGGGCGACAAGCAGTTCAAAGTGTCCCACATTTGTATATAGCCCAGGCGGCGTCCACAGCACATCCAGATGGCAGTCAGGCTGAGCTGGAGTTGCCGGTGCGAATACCGCTGGCAGCCCCATCAGTTGTGCCAGCACCAGCCCTGTTGATTTCTGCGTGCTGCCAGTGGCCTGAGGCTCGGCCTGCCACACCGTCACCGAGACCGCGTAGACCGCTGCAACAATGGCCCACACAGACAAACCGAGGGGCCGTCCCCACACGCCCTCTTCCTGTAGGCGTTGCAGCAGGAGCGTGTGCCCGCTGTCCGCGCTGTCCGTTTCATTTGTGCCGTACTCGATTGCGAGGCAGCGAGCGCGTGTCCCGTACGTGTCGAATTATTCATGTGTACACGCAGGTTGGGCTGCTGCATGCGCGGTCAGTTGACGCATCGATGACATGCTGACCCCTTGTTTGCCCGCCCCCTGCGTGACGTATGCCACCATCCCGTCCAGCAGTGCCTCTCGCATGGCAATCACCAGCGCTGGGGCCGGCAGTCCGTGCTCAACTGCGACGCTGCCTATGCCGTGTAGAGCTGTATGAATCAGGCAGTTGCCGTTGCCCACGTTGCTCATGGGGCGAAGCTCCCCACCACGTGCTAGCGTCGCTGTGTTTTCCCCAAGCGCCTGTTTGTGGAGTGCCTGCAGGCCCGTGTGCCAAGTGGAAAAACCATAGTTGGTGGCTTTTGCCAGCGCGTCTTGCTGCTCCTCCACGGTGACTGTATGGCACACGGTTGCGGGTAACCGGGTCGCCACCGTCACGGTGGTGACCTTCGCCGGCCCGAATATTGGTGCTGAGGGGGCAGAGGCACCGCCCCTCGGCGGCGTGGTGGCTGGTGCCAGGGGTGCACGAGAATTGTCGCACTGGGCCTGTCGCTCCTGCGTCCGCCGTCTGTGTTTACCTCTGCGTCGACTGCGCTTTCCACTGGCAACCATAGCCGTGACAGGTGCTGTCTCGGTCATTTTTGCGTGGGTGCTGTTATCACCAGCCTGCGTTACGTCTGACTCACCACGTTTCCCGGCTGGCTGGCGAGGCGACCTGGCAACGACCGGTTCCCTAAGGGAGAGTTGGTCAAACACCGTTGCCAGGTCATTACCCTCTTCTCGGAGGGAGAGCAAGCTGAACGTGACCGTCAGGTCATGCATCTGACTCACCAGCGGTGCGCAGGGAGTCCGGCCCAGCAGGGTCTGTGTTGCTGGCGCGTCGCTGGCCGCCGGCCGCATATGCAGTCGGCGTGACGTGCGGCAGGGTCCAAGCTTGGTACCCGTCGGCCAAGCGCAAAGCACCGTGACGCGTGCCCGATTGGGGGTGTGCGCCCAGGTGGTCAATGCAACGCATTTCGACCTGTACGATTGTCGTACAGGTCGAAATGCGTTGCATTGACCACCTGGGCGCACAGGGGCAAGGGCCAGTGCACGTACCCTGCGCGCGAGTGCGCCAGCCGCCCCCAGCAAGCCTTGCCAGTGTGATCCCGTCGGGTCCCTGGGGCATTCGCTAGACTGAGCGCCCGCTGCGACAGCAGCTGCGGCACTGCCAGGTGTGCTGGGCACACGATCGTTGCTTGACATCGTTGCGCCGGTATCGCTAGCACGACTTTCGCCAGGCAGCACACCCATTGTGCTGCTCCGGGTCAGTCTCGGCAGCGGCGCACCTGCCACACCGTCCAACGTAGATGCATGGGCTTGCCTGGGGTCTACCCCCAGGTGCTCGCATCCGAGGATTTTGCGTATGGGACCACATTTGCTAGCGGCGGCGAGCAGCGACCGCCAGACTGTGGCTCTGGACGGGTGACGCTGCCAGTGCTTTGGGCGCTGGCGCGGCGCCGACCCCGCCGGGGTGCAGCCGCCCCACGTTCGCCGCCCGGTGCAGCAGCCGCTGCGGCCGCTGGTGCTGTTGTCACCATGTCTGCAGTACATGGGGTGTCCGCTGCGGTGACCTCCATCGGCTGAGGACCGGGATGCCACTGGGGAGAGGCGCCGCTGCTAGCTGGCTGCGAAGGCCGCGACGTGATCCGTCTCTGGTGACCCGCTGGCCCACTGGTAGGTTCGCCAACTTCCATCGGTACGGGCACGGTCATGGTGACCGCCTTTGCCAGCGCACTCAGTTTGCCAGACGGCGACTCTGGGCGGTTGATGCTGCCAATGCTTCCGAGGCGTCCCAGGGGCGGCCCGGCGCTGGCGCCGCGACGCCGACCCCGCCGGGATGCAGCTGCCCCGCGTTGGCCATCTGATGCGGCAGCGGCTGCTGGCGGTTTTGGCACCATGTCTGCCGCACGTGGCATTGCCGCCGCCGTTAAGTCGGAGGTAACCTTGCGACCGCATGCAGCGGCGGCTGTGACAGTCGTCCGTGGCTGTGCAACCACCGGGTTGGCTGGTGCGGGCCCCGCCGCTGGTGCGGCAGTGGCAGCCGTCACTAAAGGCGTTTTCCGCCGCGAACGTCGTTTTGGCATTGGCGTTGTCGCTACTGGTGAATCCGGCGGCAGTGTCGCCCGACGGCGTGTACTTGCCGCTGGTGGCGGTAGTACCACCAAGCTCAGTACAATTATCGCTGCTGGCGGCAGTGCCTCCCGTAAACTCGCCGCTTGAGACTCCGAGTCACTGGCAGGCTGATGCCGCGGGCGCTTCGTCTGTGAGCATCCCCTGTCACAGTGATTAGTGGCACCTGGGCTGGTCAGATGGCGGCGGCGCTTCTTGACGTGCGCGTGGCTGCCACTGCCCTGAGGCTCGTCCGAGTCGGCTGACGACAAGTGTAGTCTGCGCATGCTTCTGCACAGCTCTGCAACCTGACTGCACACTGGCACCTCTGGCATCGGCCGCGGTCTAGAGCTCTGGGCCATCAGCTGAGGTGGTGGCGGGCCGGGTATCGGTGGCGGGCCCGAAATCGGTGGCGGACCCGGGATCGGCGGCGGGCCCGGTATCGGTGGCGGGCCCGGCGTGATGCGATGTACTGTTGTGGTGTACTTTACATAGAACTTGTATGCGAACATGCAGGTGATGCAAGTCAATGACTTGCACAACCTCGGGGGTGATGCGGCAAACCGGAATGATGAAATGACTTTTGGATCTGGGGCTGGTGATGCGGAAGGCCGCCTGCTGACTGCACTGTCAAGGATAGGCTAGGAATATCACATGTATATATGGATACATGAAGATATCAGCCAACGGACTCATTACTGGCTGGTGCTGCACAGAGCACGGGTGCAATAAGTGCTTCGATCACATGCACAAGCGTCGGCGGGTCTTGCAGCAGCACTGCTCAGCTGGCAGCGCAGGAAAGCCAGAAAAACTGACTGGGTGGCGCTGACACGCAATGAGGCAAACTCTTGAAATTCTGACCGTGAATTTAGACGTATTCTCTCTCAAATGTCAATGTGTGACCAAGTATGGGTGCATTTGCAAGCCTTGCGGAAACTTGTAAATCACTGACAGCAGAGATGTGACACGTCACTGCAGCGCTCATCATTGCACTATCAGCGAGACCTGTCTAGTTCAATGCTTGACGAAACATCATTTACTCACTCATGCAATTCTGTGAACGTATGCTTTGCTTTTGTGCTCGCCTCCACATTTGCTCTCCTCAGCAGGAGGATGCAAATGGCAACAGGGCTGACAAGCAGATGGTAAGTATTGCATTTGTAGCGTCTCTACTGCTTGCATGTTGAATGTAAGCACAAAAGCAGCTGCTGTTAGTTGATGCCGGTACTGCAGTGTCACACCGTCACCACTGACTTCACCACAATTCAAGCACACAAACTTTATAGTAGCACTAAAGTCAAAGCCGTTGCTGCATTGCCACGCTGTCACCATTCATAGGTGCACAACGGTTGCATACAGGCACGTGGATACTGACTCGTGGTGTCTGTGTTCTCAACAGGACAAGTATCTGGGCCACATCCCTGCTGCTTTGTTGCTCATCATGTTATCACACATTGTACTACCTTTTACTAACCACTTCTATGGAGTGTTTGTTGCTTCATGCGGGAGAGCGCTGTGCAGGTGTCAGTGAGATTCGGGCTGCTCTGTCTCACTCACCGTCAACATTTGATGTTTCTCGGTAATGCAGGACACCCTGTTGGCCAACATCAATGATCTGAAGACGAAGCTGGCCGCCTCCGAGCAGCAGCGCGCTGCCATCAGCAATCTGGAGGCGCAGCTGGCAGACTCTGAGCAGCAGCATGCTGGCCTCACGGCAGAGCTGCGGGCGTTGCAGCATCAATGCGAAATGCGACAGGGTGGGTACAAGAAGATGCCCTTGCATGAAGGGCTATTGCGTGTCGACGTTGTGCTTCTTACTGTTTCCTCCATACACGCATGTGTCGAGCATACTGCACTTATGTGTAGTATGCTAAGAGAAGATTGCATGACCTGCTGTTTTCCCCACGATGGACTGTTCTTTGTAGTCGTTGTGCTTCTGACTGTTTCCTCCGTACACAATTGAGTATACTGCAAGTATGTACACTATGCTAGGAGACGATTGCATGACACGCTGTTTGGCAACCCCTGGCGTGATGCATCTTGCAGAGTGCTGGGTGCGTCACTACAATCATGGCTGCAGGCGCAGACGCATGGCGGAGTGATGTTTCCATCTATGTAAATGCTTGCTGTAGCCTCACATGACCAGGGGGCACACCCTCACAAGACCCCCTTGTTATCCCTTTGCCCTCTTACACATGACCAACAGGCATGCTGCAGAGGGAGCCTGCACCGATGGCAGCACCGGAGGCAGAACTGCCCAGTGTCGCCAACTGGGAAACGAGTTTCGACTCCAGCAGCGGTGACCTTGCCACTCAGGCAAGTGACGGCTGTGGCAACAACAGAAGCAAGCCGTGCATGTGGCTCGTGTCGGCCGCCATCTTGTTTTGTACAGCATTTTGACAGCAAGTCTGAGTACTGGAAGTTGCTTTGTTCGACACGCTGCACCGATTAGCATAGATTGCGGTTTGCAGCTAAATGTCTCCTCAAGTGCGCAAATGTGTTGCAGGTCGAGCTATAAACATAATACTTCGAAGTATTGCATTTGGATTTATCAACTACTCTATATACATTCCCTGTACTGGTGTCACCAGAATATTTAACTTGCTGTTTTGGTGGATATGGAAGTATGTGGAGGAGTTGGCTGTACCATTGTGAGCTGCAGCACGCATGCTGAACGTCTGTACTCTGCCATTCTTTCAAGTACATCATTGCTTCAACTTCTCATAAGGATGTGAGATTGTAGAACTTCCGGATAGACATGTCCGATGAATCAAACTTCCACTCAGTGGAAGGCTCAATGCGCAGGCATGCACAGTGGTGAGCCTCAGCTGTTGCCTGATGTTCGTGGCAGAAGGTGTTGCGCTGCTGCTGACTCGTGACAACTTTACATTGCATCACAAAACACAAGAGCTTTGTACTCTGTCACCTCGAAGGCCGATCAGCTAAGGCATAGGGAACCCTAAGTCAGCCTGGTGATCTGGCTGCAGTAGCAGTGCAGTACTTGAGCTATCATGGCAAGGACATGCACCATATTGTTAACACTTTAAGAGCATCTCTGCTTCGAAACTGTGTCATGGATTGGCATGAACAATATGTGAGGGTAGAGGGAAGGGTTAGGAGCGTGTTGACCTCTACAGCCACACCATATAGCGAGGTCTTATGTACGGGAACTCGAAATTGATGGTCCGGCACCTGCACTGTAGACAAAACATTGCTCCCATAAAATTGTGTGTGTGGTCTGATGCCATCTAAGGACTGCAATAGTGGGCCAACGTATTGATGCCACATGATTCTGAGTCTGCAGTGATGGGCTCTCACAAGCCCTAACCCTTACCATAACCCCAAGTATACTCAGCATTGTCGTCTAGCACCCACGGCTCATGTGAGGCAGAACTAATGAGCAATCTGTACTGCTGGGCATGATGTGATGCGCTACTGTCAACGGCCAAATCTTGCTGAAAGTATATACCTTGCTGGACGTCCAGCATCCATGCTGATGTTTATGGGGATGAATCATAAGATCGTACTTCATAGTAGACTACATACCTCACACATGAAAGTGTTCTGAGTCACTTCGCCACCCCTTTTTTTGCCTGCATACCGTGTCTTCCATGTACAGGAAGACACTGTAATGATACAGCCGGCTGCAGCGGCGGCAGCAGACGAGGATGACTCATTTTTGTCCACGTACCAGGACCTCAAGCCATATGGCTGGCACCACATCATCGCGTCAGTCGAAGCGTTGAAGGCGGCAAAGTACAAGCCCCATTACGAGGCGATGCCGGCGTGGTTCTACTGCCGCCCGGGCATCCGCAAGGGGATCCCAACCGGAGAGCTGCTGGCGCATTACGAAGAGCACCACGACTTCTTCGCCGACGAGAGGGGCGTGGTACACTTTGTAGAGGCGCACAAGCGGGCGGATCGTGACGTGCGTGGTGCCCCCATCGAAGCGGATCTCGCGCGTGTAGACCCCCCGCAGCAGACCCCACATTTGCAGTCGACGGCGTCCTTACGCTGAGGGGGCGTGCCACCCATCTGAACGTCCACAACATTGCCCTGGCGGATGGGGTTGAGAACCGACAGCCAGTGGCGCAGGCTGGCGGGACGCGTAGCAGGTGAGTCGTGCTTGTTTGTAAAGGCTCTTCAGCAGTGCCCGCCTCGCATTAGTACGTTCTGTGTCGTGGTGGTACGATGAGGTATGATGGGCACTGCGTTGCGCTTGACAGATCCTTGACATGTTTGGGCTGATCCGTCCTTGGGTACGCACACTGGTGTACGTCTTTGAGCGTGTCCTCTCGTGTCACCCTGTGATGAGTCACTGATGGCTGGGTTGAGCATCTGTCAGACTCTGTGTATAGCAGCATTGACCCTGTGTGCTGGGTCATACTTTTGATGCAATTGTCAAAGGACTTGCTGCTGGTCTTCAAACTCTGCATTGTACTCATTGATGGCTCTTGTGCGCATTTGTCATCTCAGGAAGCCGAAGGCGGCGCCTGATGTTCAGAAGCGCGTGCCACTGGCACGTGCTGACTCTAACATCTGAGCACTGCCTCCAAGCTCACTGCAGCTGTTCATCATGCACATGCACATCAGCTTGGCGACCAAGATGCGGGGCATTGGAGTTTGTGTTGAATCCCGCTTGAGCGCCAATTGATGGTGATGCATCTGACCCTTTGGTAAGAGCATCACACTGCTCAAAGGCTGATGGTCAGCTCAAATGCTGCGCCAATTCAGCAGCACATCCAGCGCCTACTGTGCTACTCACAACAGTTGGTCCTTCCGACTTGGGGTTTAAGGATATCATCACTATGTGGTGCGGGTTGCGGCCATGCGATGCCATTGCAGCTCTTCAAGTTTGTGCGTAGTAAGGTACTTGCCGCTGCAGCACAGCAGAGTGCATGTCTGATTCAATCAGCATGCACGCCTTCAGTGGCCCTGATTGCAGCAGATAAAAGTTGTAATCTACTCAGAGTAATTAGGAGCAAACTGTGCAAAGAGGGGAGCAAACGTGCGTGCACCGATGTATGCCAGCAGTAGTATATTGCAAGACTTTGTAAAGTACTATCCCCTTGTGCATTTTTACAGCGTTGTGCACTTTTCATTTTTGTTGTGTCCGGTGTCTATTTCATGGGCTCTCACAGTGCTTGCTTGTGTGCAAAGCTTCATAGAGAGGACGCCGTGTGGCTGCACAATGTACATACCGCGGCACCCTGCATGCACGTCTGTGTCAAGCGCCACGCGTCAAGGCGCACGACACCATCGTCCACAATAGCGTCAAGAGGGCCACGCAGCGCATCCTGCGGCAATACCTCAAAACGGGACTGGTGGACGAGGACTACACACCGTTTCTGGGGTGCGCCGGGCCGCCGGGGAGTCGCAGGATGGACATCGTGCTGCCTGCCGACGCCTTCCCGGTGACCGGCTACGACGACCCGACACGCCACCTACCGCTCATGGTGGACGTTACCTGCTTCGAGGCACAGGTGGCGTCGCGGGCGGCGAAGACTGCAGCAGACCCCGAGCGATGCTGCCGCGACCAAGAGGTTGCCAAGACTACCCACTATTCTGATCATTATGATCAGAATTGCTACAAACTTGCCACTTTGGCAATAGGGTCATTTGGCAGCATCGGGGAGCAGGGGCGGAAGCTGCTGGAGGCTGTGGCGACGGAGTATGCCAGCAGGATGTCAGTGCCCGGAGGAGCGCGCCCTAAAGCTCTCAAGGGCATCGCCCTGGCGCGCTTACGCTCGGCACTGTCGGCAGCGCTCCACATGGCGTACTCTGGCCGTGTCATGACACACATGGCAGAATCCAGGGGGGGGGGGCACATGGAGGAGGACGTAGGGGAGGACCCCGAGATGCCATTTGGCGGCGGCGGCGTTTGAGTGGTTGTTGTTGCGACACTTTCAGACTGTCATACAACATGTAGATTCCTTACAGCTAGATGCCAATCATCTGGGCTTTTTCGCGCCCCGAGCGAGAATTAATAAAAAGTACATACCGCCAGGCACAAGCGGGAGGCTAAAGCGCTGTGCATGACCAAATTGTCAGGACGGAACGCCTGCAGTACTGTAAGTTTTGCAGAGGCAGGAATGTGGCAGCACCATCCTTGATCATTTGCAATGCAGCCGGTGAGTGTGGAAGACCCAGCTTCTCAGTGGATCTACAGAGCAGTGCAAGATGCACACATCTTTGGTGCACAAGCCCAGCTGGACTCATTGCATGTGTATACTCATTCAGTGCTCGGTAAAGACGTTGGCGCGTGCGGCATGCCTTGCATATTGCCTGCGTGCGCACATGTGCAGGGCGTTCACGACTTGATTGTGATGTGCGGCATCGCCTTGAGAGTCATTGTTGCAAGTAAATGTGTCGTTTGCCCCCCTTCAAATCTGGGGGGGGGGGGGGGGGGGGGGGGGGTACATCATTATCAGATGCGCGCTCGAACAACACATCGCAGTGAGAGACCGTGACAAAGACTTGTATCAATGATTTGCATCCATGGCAGCGTCGATGCTGCTGCAAATGACACCGCCACGCCGCTGCCCTTAGGCCAGACGCCGTGGCAGACGGGGCTTGCACAGAACACTGGTTTCAAAAGCTCGATTTTTGAGCAAGAGAGAGAGAGTGTGTGTGTGTGTGTGTGTGTGTGTTGACGGCACAGGGTAGCAGTGAAAATCTAAGTGGGGAATTCTCGTGTTGGGGGCAACCTTCACTGCAACCTCAGCTGTTCAACTTCAAAACCTCAACATCTGGAACTTGAAGATTTTCACACGGATCATCCAGATGGCGGCGCAGGGGGGCGCAGGGCCACAGGCGGGCGAGGCGCACGAGCCTCCGGCGTGGGTCCTACATGGGCTGCCAGGTAAGCGCACGGCACTGTATGATGGATCATGTCTGTGGTTCATGTACATACACCATGACAGACAAAGCGGCGCCGCGTACTTCAGCTTGCGTACTGCCATGTTCGAATAGGCATAGGCCGTCAGTCAAAACTGGGAGTGTGCTGGACACCGGGTAGGGAAACAAAGCACCCAAGAGTTGGGGTGCCTTGCGAAGCTAGCTGCAGCCTGCTTCGAGTTGCTCTCATCGGCAATTGATTTATAAATAGAACAGTGGTGTCAAGTGGTGTTTCGCCTACAGCAACCTCTCTGAGTCTTGTAACGTTTTGATTTGGTCAAATCAAACAGGCAAAGACACGATAATCGCAGGTCTCGTGGATGGTCACATGGTGCCCATTTGCAAGTGTTCTGAGACCCTGTCTTGGTTGGGCTGCAATTTGTTCAGTGTCTAAGTGCTTAAAGTAATAATCATATCGGATCATTGACGGACAGGCCACATCTCTCCACAAAGCACATGACGGTATGACGTAGGGCTAGCGCCTAAACTTCAACACCCCTGGCACACAGGGCCAGAAGCACTTAACCTTGCTTGCAAGCCGTCTAAGAGTAGTTGCGCTGAGGCGTAATTCGCCGCAACTATGCAGGGTAGTTGTGTGATTCTTACAATTCTTAACATGGCCTGTCACACTGTCACAGTGATGCTTAGATAAGGACTAGACTACATACAGGGTTATAATCAACTTTAGCCGGAACTGTTAAAACCCTCAGGCTAGCTGGGAGTCGTGGGTAATGTGAAACCCACGAATTATCAGTAGTTATTGAAATCACTGTATTTGCAAGCTGCACTATTTGTGCCTTGAGTCACTTGAACTGCCACTCGGCGCAAGGGGCGATACCAACTGGCGCAACCTCCGCGGCACAAGGGTTCCATTTGGCGCTGGCCCTGCATAAGACGCACAGCAGCACCCTGTCAGTGACCATAATTCTAAGTTGCACCTCAGATTCTCACCTTCGCTCAAAGTGACGCTCATGCACCACTGTTACAGTAACGGATCCCCCCTGCGGCTACCAATGCTAACAGTGTGCCAGTGCACTGGCTGTCAGTAAAGGATAAGTTGTGACGATGTCATCTTTGTATAATTGGAGTACAGAATACCTCGTGGTACTACTAGGCCTGCAGCTCCCTGACAGGGCCACCCTGTTTTCAGCTTAGCGCGGCGACTCATTCATCGTGCACCGACCCTGATGTCGCGTGATTGTTCTGCAGACGATGCGGGCTGGCACATGAGACAGCTGGAGCGGCTGACGGAGATGGGCATCCAAGTCAATGTCGCCGAAATCAGGAACAACCTGGCGGCTGCATTTGCGGATCTCAGGTTCACCTGGCACAGACCTATGGCCACTGCGGATGACACGCATAGTATGTCTGCGTTGGAGTACGTGTGGCCCGAAACAAGCCTGCTATGGGTTTACCCAGCGCTGCAAGCGGGGGTGGATTATGGCACGGAAGACCCCGACGGCGTGCTAAGCTACGCCGAGCGTTGCCTGCGGGACTACCCGTTGCGCAAAACTGAATATCGGCAAAAACTCACAGCGGCAGGAATGCGGCGGGTGTCCAACCTTCGGAACTGCCGCCGATTGATGACTGCCAATAGGCGTTACTTAGGCCATTGGCTGCAGTTGGAGCCAGTCATCATGTGGCTGGTGCACCAGCCTGTCTGGCCACTATGGCTGGCAGTGTGGTTTGGGCCCCGTTACCCTGGCAATCCGCACCACCATCCCATCTGGATGGCGGACACCCCTATCGCAACGCATTACCACAACGCGGTGGCAGCCGCTTTTCATAATCCCGCCAATTATTATGATGCGGCCATGGCCAGGGTGAATTTTTTGTACGGGACGGGTGTGGACTTACAAGCTGCCGACGAGCCCTAAACGGACAGTGGGGCACAGCTGACGCAATGTCACCGCTCTTGTGCCTGTAGGGCCATCAGGACATCATGATGTCCACCCTGCATGTGGCACCAGGCTAGCTCTCGCAGATCTGTTTGGACCCATCTGCCCGTAGCAAACGCGTTAGCCCATGAAGATGTGTACATAAGTGGCTAAATGTGCCAGTCGGCGCAACATCAGGTGCGTGTATCATTAAACAGTTTAAGGTGCATCATTGTCACTGACAGGCACCGCGTACTACAGACTCCTAGTATTTACAGGCCTACTGCTCAGCGCATTGATTTGCAACATGTAGCAATGACTGCATGCACAATCATTCTACTCTGAATCATTCTACTCTGCCAGACTATTTGTTGCTTTCTGCCAGCGGTGCCATAGTGTGCTGCCCAAATGACAAGTCGCTCGCATCACATGTCAGGCAGCGTGAGCGACTGTTTTTCTGAGCGTGTGCATGCGTGATGTGTTTGCGTACTGGCAAGAATCTGTGATGTATGCGCGCGTGTAGAGCAGAGAGCGATGTCTTTACCTATATGCTGTCAAGGTACTCATTGCATTGGGAGCTGCAATCCTGGCCCTACCTGTATGCAGCTTCAGAACCTCCCATCACACCTTGGCATACTGGTTTTGTGTATGAAGCTATACGCACGTCAGCTGATGTCAATCACTGTGGGACTAGCAGGTCAGAGTCCTACCAGTGACTGCAGTGATTGCAATACATGGGTGCGTGAGAGCTAAGCGCGCTGTCCCTGACCTGTTTTCACTGACACCGCGAGGGCACACTCAGGCTATGGGTGCCCCAGAGCATATCAATGCCGTTCAGCGTACACGCACAGTGACAGCTATCTTTCTAATCACAGGGAGATCAAGGAGGGGGCAGTACTTGCAGCGCACACAATTGCTTATGCACTTGCCCGTTCCGGTCGCAGCGCCACATGCGCCGCTCCATTGGCATGGCATTTATCAACAAATTGCTCAGCCATGTACCCTACAACGGCTGTGGTTGTTGGAATGCCTTAAGGCAATTGGCAGCTTCCGGCATGGTGTTGAAGCGCTTTGTCAGACTCTGAGTGGAGCATGCTGCAGGCAGCTGTGCAGCAGGCGGTGCGCTGCAGGCTGTGCAGGAAGTCGCCGGGCGGCAGTTGCACCCGCGGCTCTGTCAAGACCACGCGTCAAGGGACATGACACCATCGTGTACAATAGCCGCTGAACGTCAAGCACGCCAGGCAGCGCATACTGAGCAGCAGTACGGTACTTGAAGACGGGGCTAGTCGAGGAGGACTACATGCCGATCTTTTGAAAGACGTCTCCTGGAGATTGCAGGATGGACTTCGCGCTGCCTGCCGACACCTTCCCGGTCACCGGCCACGATGATGTGACGCGTCAGCTACCGCTCATGGTGGAAGTCACCTGCTTCGAGGCATAGGCGCAGTCGCAGGCGCCGAAGCTGTAGTAGAACCCGAGCGGCACGTGCTGCCGCGACCCAACAGGCCATCATGATTGAGTAGACCCACTATTCCGGCCAGTATGATCAGAATTGCTATAGCATGTATACAAACTTGTCACTTTTGCAATCGGGTCATACGATGTGCCCCGCATGCATGCGCGCGTGCATGCATGCAGTGGCACTTACAGACGCTTTTTACCGAGAAGGTACAGAACTTTAAGCAGTGCATGGAGGCACGTGCACTACTCAAGAAAAGGACAGCGTGTGTGTGCCAGATTGAACAAAGAGTACACGCCGTATTCGCCTGCACATGTGGATAGCCCTTCCCACCCGAATAGCTTGAGGGGGGGGGGGGGTACTGGGCTAAATATACCCCCTCCCACTGGCAGACATTGATTTTTTGAGCGCATGTTGGCTTGCATGCAATAATTCAACTCGTGCACGTGTGTAGCTTCAGCGTGAGAGCGGCCATTTGCCTTGAGCTGGAGGTTAAAGTCGTCACGTGTGCCAATTGCTGAGGAGTGATCCCAGGAGCTGTCGCTGCAGCCATGGCGTAGCCGTGCATTGCTAAATACCTATGGCGTGCGCTGTGGTCTGATGCGACGAGTCTCTTTATACAACCAGTTCTAGCTGCCCACGTTCCGTTACCCATGTTGAAGAGCCGCAGTACTATGCATAACTTTGCCTCAATTCCCGTCAAGGCCATGTGTTGGCTCAGCTCCTCACAGCTTTTTCCAAAGCACCCGCGCACTTAGTCGCACTAGCCGTTTTGCCCCAAATGGGCCCCGCCCAGGAGAGGGGATTTGACATCGTAGGGGGTAGTTGGTGGCCATGCGTTCCATTCAGCTCCAAAAAACACACAGCTCGACAGGGTGTGCACGGTCTCGTAACCATGTCCGCACCGCCGAAGAAGCAGAGCAACTTCCTGGCTGACTTCGCTCTCGGTGGTGTCTCCGGAGCCGTTGCCAAGACCTGCACAGGTGAGTTGGTCGTCGGTTTTTGGCCTTCCAAGCGGCACACCAGGATGACTGCGCTGCCATGGCACTGGAGCTTCACTCACCCTTCCCTTTCTGTCTCTTTGTTTCTCTTTCCATCTGTTTCATTCGTCTCCAGCCCCTATCGAGCGCGTCAAGCTGCTGATCCAGGTGAGAGAGGTCGTTGCGTCTTTCAAGGAACGAACGTCACGGATGTGTGCGCAATGTCATGGCAGCCTCAGCAGGGCCCTTTGCTTTGTGATCAAATCTCGATTCTGTTTACACTGCTAGCGCAAACTCGTGGTCCCTCAGCCACCTCACTTCTTTCCCCTCTTCTATCTCTCTCCATCCATCATATGTTTTGAGCACAACAGACACAGGATGCCAACCCTCGCATCCGGTCCGGGGAGATCCCTCGCTACACCGGCATCGGCAACTGCTTCACCCGTGTGTACCAGGAGCAGGGCTTCAGCGCTTTCTGGCGTGGAAACTTCACCAATGTCATCAGGTGGGTTTGGACCTGAGGCGGTGTGGTGGGGCGACGGGGAGGCGCCTGAGGCGGATTGGATGTACAGCGAGGCGTGCGGAGCTGGTGACATGTGCAGCAGCTCGGTGGCACCTTGCGCGGGGCCCGTGGCAGCTGGTGTTGGTGGTGGTCGGTCCTGCTGACGTCCTTGTCTATTTGCTTGCGTGCAGGTACTTCCCCACCCAGGCCTTTAACTTCGCTTTCAAGGACACCATCAAGGCCATGTTCCCCAAGACGAACCCCAAGACCGAGTTTGGCAAGTTCTTCCTGATCAACATGGCCTCTGGTGGCCTGGCTGGCGCGGGCTCCCTCGCCATCGGTACGTGCCGGTGTCGTTACTTTTTCAGTTGGTGTGCAACGGCATGGTGGCGTGTGACGGCAGCAACAGCTTGGATCCTATGCTGTTCGCGTCACCATCACATGTTCAGATACTCTCACCAACACCGTTGCTTTTGAGATGCACCGCACAAACAGTTAAAACGGTCATTTCAGATTCCAATGAAACTGCTCATTCATCACACATGATGCTGTGTCTGCTCTCTGCTCCGACAGTCTACCCCCTCGACTACGCCCGTACCCGTCTGGCATCGGACGTGGGCACCGGCAAGCGCGACTTCAACGGTCTTGCTGACTGCCTTAAGAAGACGGCCAGCGGCCCCAAGGGTATCCTGGGCCTGTACAACGGCTTCGGCGTCTCCGTTACGGGTATCATCCCCTACCGTGGTGTGTACTTCGGCCTGTACGACTCCGCGCGTGAGAAGAACCCCTTCAAGGACGACAAGGGCCTCATGGGCGTGCTCTCCAAGTTCGGTATCGCGCAGTTTGTTGCCATCGCCGCCGGGTACGCGTCGTACCCCTTCGACACGGTGCGCCGCCGCCTCCAGATGCAGTCTGAGAAGCCCAAGGCGGATTGGATCTACGCCAACACGATGGACTGCTTCAAAAAGATTGCCAAGGACGAGGGCACTGGCGCTTTCTTCAAGGGCGCCGGCGCGAACGCGCTGCGTACCGTCGGCTCCGCGCTGGTGCTGGTCATGTACGACCAGTTCAAGGTACGATCGAAGATCATACAATTGCTCAAAGAAAGGATATGCTTGTGGCGTCAGTGCGCATATACTTATGTTTTCGCGCGCGCATCAACGGCTCCACAACTCCATGTTCGCTGGCCACAAAGAGCGCATCATCAAGTTAAAGTCTTCATGTGTGATTTGCCAAATCAATTCAGGGCATGTATGCGCCAACAGCTCCTGCAGCACTACTTTAGAGCTCGAATCTGCAATGCGCACACTTACCAACAGCTATGTCGAATGATGGTGCGATGTTGCGGCGGCGTTTCCGGTACATGTTGAGCAGCCCCCAAGTGACAAGCTATTGATAAATCCTTGTAAACGCTCTCCTCTCAAAGCACAATTGTGGCATGCTTTGGCGCTCATGCCTAGCAGATATGGCCCTCGCTGCATTTTTCAACAGCATAATTCAAAGAACGCTGTTGTAGTGTTTCATAAGTGAGCAGAGCTGTGATGCTCACGAGCTCGCTGTGCCATTATGTACCGCGTATGTGCGTACATTTAAGAAGGTCACTGCACCAACGTCATTTGAATATATGATTGCATTCAAAATGCGTTGTCCAAAGATTAGCCCAAGGTTTTGCTTAGCAATCTCTCGTGCACCAGTTTATTATCCAACATTAATGTTCAAACATTCTGAAAGTAGACTCACACAGGAATTGACTCAGCGTCTATGGATCTGACACTTGTCAACACTATTCATCCACTTTCGTAGTTCTGTGTTGAACACCCATGAACATATAGGTGAAGTTTACTATAGACATAGCATGTATGTAGCTCTATGGAGTGGCAGTTATACTACTCACATTGTGTGATGACACTCGTTTCATGCGCATTCCACAAGTACAAGCGAAAGGGGTGCTTGCTTTGACGTTTAGGCATTCATTGCTTGGCCCGGCTTTGTGCGTGATAGCATGATCCCTTACACTTTTGCAGTGCAATACATGATTCATCAATCCTGAACCCATCACACCTGCGGATGGCTGTACAATGTAGATGCACATTCTGCGTACAGAGCTGGAAGTCTCATGTGGAAATATGCGTTGATAAAAAATGCGCGGTTCAAATTTTATAAAACGTGCAACGATCCCTAGTTGTGTTTGGGAATGCTGACTGTCCTAGACATCCGCTGCCACCAGAGACAATTGACGGAGAAGTTGTGATCATGTTAGACATGATGCAACTGCTTTGCGCAAACCCACATACCTCACAAATGCGATATGCGGATTGCACGCTAAGTGCACTCCTTATGTGCTTTAGGCAAGTCTGTCTTGGTGGCGGCGGGCAGCATGTGTTAACCTCAACATTGACTTCAAGTATTTGCCACTTCACACTCACCGTGTTTTCAGGCACCATTGCAATCAACAGTGAGCTTGCCAGTACCCATGTTGCAATCCATCTCATCCCCTCTCCCCATTTCCCGCCATCTTCAACTGTGCAGACCATCCTCAACATGCACTAGATGGTCCTACCGCGACCGCTGCGCTGCGGCCACATGCCGCCACCAGCCTAGCAGCGCCCGGGCGTCGTCGCTCAACACACTACGGCTCCAACAAGCGGCGATGCCTCTCCTGGTTGGCGCGCTGCTGCGAGGGAGAGGGGGGGGATGTGGGGAGGGACTTGAAGTTCGTACTCTGCTGCCGCTGGGCTTACAGCCTGCCTGTCGCTGCTCTGGAGCCGGCGGCAGCGGCGGGTACGGGGCATGGGAGTGTTCAGTGCCGCAGCCTTGTTTTTGAACTACACTCTTTGTGGGAACGGACGGCCACGCTATCGTTTTGCGGTGGGGTGTTGATGTTGAAGATGTGGCAAGGCACTGGGAAGGAAACGGTTATCGTCGACTTGCCAGGGACAATACGAGAGTTTTTGTGCCACAAGCACAGGGGTGCGTGTCTCTCGCTGTTCAAGTTCAAGTGCTTGTGCATGTCATGTAGCTGCTGTACGTGTCGTCATGGTGCAAGCTGAAGTGTCTTGAGGTTATGAGTTTTGTTTGTCTTCAAGTGCATGTCTCTTCAAATCACATGCTGGTGCTTTGCGCAGGTTCTGTGTCAAAAACATGAGCTCAGGTCCATGCCAGGCCAGCCAAGGTTGGTAAGAATTATTTCTCTAAAATCATTCATCGTGGGTGTGGTGCGCCATCACTCTGTGGGCGAGAACACTGCTACTTGAAGCAGAAGTACTGAAGTATGAAGTGTGCGTAAAAATTTGTTGGCAGGCCTTTGCATGCCCTTTCTTGAATGTGCACCTCAACGAAGAGCACGTACACAGGAGTCTGCCTGGGCTTTGTAGATGATTTGCCGAGTGTGCACTTTCATACTTCTAGTTTGAAGTTTGCGGTTTCTGTTTTGAGTGTGAGACGGGCATCATGGTCAGGGAATGGCCTCTCTGCGTCACACTTGTGATTGTCGCCCTGCTATTTGCTTGGAACAGTCTGTCGTGTAGCATGTAGTCGCCATGGGTGATGCATCACAACTTTTTGAGAAGAACCATGTGAGCCCCATGCACCATGCACCCCCCCTGTAAACGTGCACAAACAAAGGTCCCCATGAACACCGCAAGTAGGGTTAGGGCAAGGCACCCAATTGCGGCTCATTTATGTCGTTGACAAAACATGGCAGCTGAACTCTCAGAAGGAATTCGATTCCTCAATGTGTAACGTCCATGATCTTTGTGATGACTGTTTGGTTTGTGAGAGGCTTCCACTTGACGGTTCTGGCTGCAGCGCGCCCCCGTCCTGCAACGGCACACAGCCCAGCACGTGCGTCGCATGCAGGTGCTGCGCTGGCGCAGCGGCAGCAGCTCTTGCTCGATGTGTGTGCTCTCAGCATGCTCCACGTTTACGCGCCTCCTGCGCATACGCCACAGCATGTGTACTTGCCGACGGCGTGGTGTGCGCCAATGTTGACGAGCGCATGTAGTGGATCTGACAGCAATTGCATTTTGATGATAGTGCCGCTCGCTTCACAACATCATGTATGTCATATACAGCAATCAATCTGCACCCCCCCCCCCTCCTCCCCCCCTCCTTTCCAAAGCAGGTTCAACATCTGTTGGCACACAGCATTTGCCAGCTCTGCGAGTAGGCAGTGGTGTAGGGTGGCTTTGTTGCATGCAGTTGCATGATGTCGGGAAGCTAGGAACGGTACGCAGCATAGCCAGAGTAGGCACAAAGGGCGCGCGTGTACAGCCGGGTCTTGCACGGCATTCTGCAGCCAAAACTGCATGTTGGAATGCAGGGCTGGCGCTGAGTGTGCAGCCGCGCATGTGTGGAACCGGGTTGTCTATCAAATGCATCTGTTTGGCATTATGGTCAAATGAGTGTGATGATGGTGATTTTTCCTTGTGTGTCCAGCTTGAAGTTGAAGTAGAGTCCAGCCCAGCCGCCGGCGTCGCAGTAGACCTCTACCGCCATGGCGCGCGTGTTCAAATCCTGCTTCAGCACGTTGTCGGGTACTGCAAGTAGCAGTAGTTGTTGCTAGCTCAGCACGGGTGACAGCGATGGCTCCTTCCGCTGCTTGAGCTTGATTGGCTTGGCAGCCCACACTTACGTGTGTTTCAAAAAATCGTCAACGTCAATGTCCATCCCATTATGCCACGTATGCTTTAGGCGGTTCCCCTATGCAGCAGTCGACAGGTGTACTCCCACCAGGCCATCACTTGACTGCACACCATGTCCAACCTGCTCTAGCAACGCGGACTACTGCCACTCAATCACGGAACTGGGAAGTGGGAGTAGGCTCTGCGGCTGCTCATCATGCACATTATGGGGCCCACTGCCATTGACTGCATGCCACGGGCTAAAGTATGTCTGCTGATGTGGGCCCGCCCGAAGATGATGTTTTGCGGCACATGTGGTACAAGAGCGCCAGTTTAGCGATGGCTACACCGTCTGGGCCATCAGCCTCAAAGTGTGAAGATGCTCTTGTGGTCATGGCACTGATGCTAAATGTTACTCATGTGACATTTCATGTGAGTTTTCGCTTGGGTAGAATTGGATCTCAGTGATACCTGACAAGCACTGCACGCTCACAGCTCATATGTTTGTGAGGGACCTGAACACATGTGAGTATTAAGTTCCACCACTCTCGCTGTTCTTTCGCCCCCGGGAGATCGTCAAACCTCTGCGCAAGTGCAGCCGTGGAGATTTTTCTGGTGTTGTGTGCATGTTGCTATCTTGCGGCCACAAATCGGGGGCTTCTGGTGATGCTCATGACGGCTTTTGGGTCCAAAGTTTGCAAGCGTTGAGGCAGATTGCCCCCTCGCCCCCTTCCCCAAACCCTCAAGTTTACATATGCGTGGTAAATGCCACAGTAGCCCCCCCCCCCCCCCCCCCCATGAACGGCGCCCTCCCGATGCCCTTGCAAACATGTTTGACAGGTCAAAGTTGCACCCGCCGCCCGTGTCAACCCCCCAGCAACCATGATGGCCGCAGGACGGCATGCTGCCCTCACGAGCCGCCGCTTCACTGCCAGTCCCTCCTGAGCGTTGATGTGCGCTTGTCAACGGGGCTCAAGCTGTGAAGAAGTGGCACTTGAGTTGAGTACGTATCCCAAGGTACACAGCTACGTACCACGCGTGACAAGTGCCCCCCATGCGCAGCGTGCCGCCGGCAGTATGTGTAGGTACGGACCCTAATGTACACAACTACCTACATACTGTGCATGAGGCAGCGCTCACCAGGTGTAGGTACGTATCCTCAAATACGTATACACAGCTTGGCAATTGAGGGAGGGAGCCATGTCGGTGGCGCCACCCCTGCCTGAATGGTATGGTCAGCCTGAGCAAATGCTGCTCGTGCTCTCCCATTACGGTGTTGCAGCTGCATGACACTGCCAAACGCCAACGAGACGGTCGATGCAGCATGCATGCTGCCAGCGCCTCCTGCTGCGCTGCAGCTGCTGACGTTGCTCTCCTGCACGAATGTGGCCTTTGTAAACAATTGTTGTTGTGCGTACGCATGGCACTGAGGCTGCGCCGATTGCCTTGGTCCTCGATGCCAGTGAGGTTGCTGAGTTCTGCACACTCTGCTTACGCTGACCCTGCACCAACACTTTAGCTTATAGGTAGGCTCTTTGATTTTCGCATGCCGCGGGCCGTTGGCCCACCTGCCAGGCGTGGCGAGATGCGGACTAAGGCTTGCACACATGCGCACACGCACACCACAGGGTCTGATATCAATCATCATGAGTCCGACGTCCTATTTTCACAATGTCTTATCGTGATGCCCGTGTGTCAACTTCATGTGAATACTTCAATAAATCCACTTAGTACTTACTGCGTGCGCGCCGTGTTGACCCTGCGAAACCACGGCCACTCACAACGTGCCGGGCGTGGTTCAACACGTGCAACAATGCATGCGCGTCAAGTGCGTTCAAGGACGCGATTTGTTGAAGCGGGTGCGTGCGGCAATGAGCCATGATGCTGTGCGCGCTTGCAGTTGCGGCGTCTGCCGATTAGCAATGCTCACTGACAGACACGCCGTGGCCCCCCCCTCCCCCACCCCCCCCTCCTTCCCCTTCCTCCGCCGGTTTCCCCTCGGCGTTGACCGTGTGCGCGCGCCCCTCGCAGGTGCCTACAGTGTACCAGCTCATGACGCAGCCGCACGTGGCCATCACTGTGGCACGCTCGTGCGCACAGAGACAAGTTGAAAGCGCTCACAATTAAGGTGTCGGCCAATCGGCAAAGGTGGATACTCACACACTGGTAGCCCCCCCCCCCTCCCCCCTTCCTTCGTGTCAACTTGAACCGTGTCCTCCCCCGCGCCGCGCGCGGGTGCCTCAGGCTGAACCAGGTCATGACGCAGTCGCAAATGGTCTCCACGCTGGTGCAGCAGGCCAACATCGCCCTGGCGTTGACGCCCTGTGTGGCAGAAGCTCAAGGAGCAGAACCCGGAGTTCTTCTACACGTACAGCGCGTGACGATGCGCGACCAGATTCTGCTGTTCAACTACCTGGTGGAGTGGCAGATGGCGAGCACTGCCCCATGTCCAGTAGGTCGCTGTGTACCTTAGGACACCCTTCTACACCCCAGTGGTGAGCGCTGCCTCGTGCGCAGTACTGAAGAGCTAGTCCTATCTCCTGTGATTCTGCAGCAGCAGCAGCTGGGTCAGCTTGATCAAGCCTGACACCAACAAACTTCTGCTGAGCTATGCTGACACTCCAAGCAGCAAAAGCAGAAGGCAGAGCTTGTCTTCAAACCCATAACACTGTTTCTATTTTCCCGGGTGCTCCCTAGCACCACCAGACTGAACTCAAACTCAACTGCAAAAAGTACTTGAGGGTCTTTTGGAAGCAAGAAGAATCTTCCCACAATTTCCTGCTCTCAACAGACACTAAGCAATTACTGCTCAGCTGACAACTGTGTAACTGCCAAGCACCCTGCAAGACAGCTAAGACTAACTCACAGAATGGCAGGGAACATTGCAAGCAGAGTGCAAACTCCCCAAGTCGCCCCCGGTGCTCCGCTTGTGTCCCTACAAGCAGGGAGCAAACAAGACCACTACAACAGAGCTTGCATGTGTATGCAACACCCCCCCCCACACCTGTACAAGGCGGTCATGTATGTGCCGCGCACACTACCCCCTCCCCTCTGTGACCACCTTGCCCCAAACTCTCAACTGTTTCTCGTCCCCGAAGAGAAACCACCAGTTGGGCGCAGCGAACTCATTGCTGTCAAAGTACTTGTCTAGCAACAACGGCGTTTCACGCACGCGCAAATCGCCAAACCAGTAAATGTCCAGCGTGCTACCCCGTGCACGCCTCGACTGAGCGCCACTGCTCTTGCGTAGAGTACATGCACCCCGGCGCACAACCCCCTCGCACCACTGCAGCCGCTCCCCCTCTGGTAGCCCCGGGAAGTGCCATCGCATTAATACCCTAGCCCCCATAAATTCTGGGCCAGAAAGCAACTCTGCAGTGGGCACCCCCCTAAAATGCCGAACCCCCTGTGGCAGCTTGTATTTGCCCCCCGCAAGCCTAACCGTAGGCCCCCCGCCATTGGCGCGCTGCCGCGCCTGCCGTAAACGCCCCTGCACAACTGATGTGCCGCCGTCGGCAAGCGCCACGCCCGCAGCGTTCGCCGTGTTCCAGTACTCCATCGTTGCGTGCTCGCACGCGTCAAGGAGACTGGCCGCCTCCCAGGTATTCGCCACGTGCGCGCCCTCCCAGTGCACCAGATACTGTAACTCCCCTGGCCTCCCCCTGCGGTCGCGCACAACCCTGTGCTCCACCACCGTCTCCACTCCGTGCCGATCCGACGCCCACGTACACGTCGTCCTCCGTGACCGAGGCGCCGGCGCCGCGAGCGGATTCCTGCTGAGCAAGTAGCGCGCGTAGCCCTCAGGCAGCCCCACGGGCTTGCCGCTCGCTCCGCTAGGATCACGACTTAGCTTGACGCGCCACATCGTAACCCGAGTAGGACCGCTGTCCATCTCCAGCAGCACCACGTTTGATTGCACCAGCATAACCCGTGATACACTGGCCCAACCGCTATGACCTTGTAAGGCCCCACCCACTGATCTAGCATCTTTCTGCTGGGCACTGCGCGCCACGTGGCGCCGTGCTCCGTGCTAGAAGTCGCCGTGTGCGTAATGGGCTCTGAGTGCACCCACATAAGATCGCCCCGCTCTGGCTCGCTGCGCAAGTTGAAAGCGCGCGCAAGCGCCGCGTTGCCGCGCATGATACGCTCGCGCTTGAGCTCCGCGCGCCTGTGCAGCATCGCCATGGCAGAAGCTTGCCGCTCCCGCATCTCCGCGAGAATTGCGCAGGTGCTGTCGCTGGCACGCTGCCCACTTCCCCCAGCAACCTGCCCCAGAATGGTGTGGAGCGCTACCCGCGGCTCCCTCCCCACCACCAGCAAGAACGGCGAGCAGCCGCGCTCCGAGTGTGAGTTGTGCGCGAAGGCGACGTGGTTGATCCACCGATCCCAATCGCTCTGAGCGCTGCTCACTGCCATTGCCAGCATCTGCGCGAGCGACTTCATGAAGCGCTCCGCCTGGCCGTTTGCCTGTAGATGGTACGCCGTGGTGTATAGCTTGCGCACTCCCATGAGCGCGTACACCTCGCGCGCCACCTCCGCCGTGTACTGTGATCCCCGGTCGCTGAGCAGCGTGTGGGGCATGCCGTAGAGCGTGCTGTACTCGTCCACCAGCAGCCCGGCCGCCCTCACCGCCGTGTTCTCCCCCTGCCGCACCGCGTACACTGCGACGTGTGACGTCAGGCAGGCACATGAACACGTGCACGTACATGGTGCCGCTGGCCGAAACTGGCAGCGGCCCGAAGCAGTCCGTCGAAACCGTGTGAAGTGGGTGCGGTGGTAGCTCCCTGTAGATGGTGGGCATGCGCGCGCGCTGGCCGTTGCCCTTGCGCGCCTGGCACGGCCAGCAGTGCTCCACCCAGTGAGTGACTGAGACACTCCATCCCGGCCACCACCCATGGCGCCGCGGCTGCACCAGCTCCATGGTCCTCCTAACCCCCTGATGCCCCGCCCACACCTCTCCGTGCAAGCAGTGTAGCACCTTGTCGCGCAGCGCGAGCGGTATGACAAGCACGGCGTCGCCGAGCTCGCCATCAAGTCCGCACTCGCGGCGGCACAACAGCTTCACCCCCGGGCCCGCAGCCCACTCCAAGCTGCACGCCTCCCTATGCTTCTTGACAAGAGCCAGCAGCTCCTTGTCGCTGGGGAGGGCAGTAGCGTCGCCGCAGTAGGAGATCATGGCGCTGCAGAAGGGATCTGCATCTTGGGCTGCGCGCCAGTCCGCCGCCGTCATGGCGCCGAGCGTGCGCGAGTCAGGAGTCAGCGCTCAGCGCCGCGTCGGAGCCTGCTGACTGATCAGCGGCGCGCCGGTGCGCGGCCGCACCTTGGCTGCGGCAGCGCCGCCAGCGCTCAAGCCCGATGGTTCTGATGCGCGTGGCTGACGTGGCAGAGAAGGAGCCGCCTCGTCCGCGCCGGCCGCCCTCTAAAAAAAAACCTGCGGCGGCGGAGCAGGAGCCGCCTGCTCCACGCCGCGTGCCTCCCTCGCGGCTGTAGCGCTGAGCCCTGCAGCAGCGCACGCGCTGCCGCGCCCCGCTGCAGCGGCGGCATCGCTCAGCGTCACCTCAGGCTTCGGCTGCCTCCGTTTGCCTCCGTGCTATGCAAGTTAGGCTGGTCGGTCAGGGACCAGAATTAGGATACTCTAGTGTGTGCTGGCAATGATTCTGCACTGTGACAGCCTGAGGGATCACTGTGACACGGTGGCAGCGGCGGCATTGCAGCAGCATGCACATCAGGGTGTACCTACTAGGTATGAAGTGCCACTGCAGTTCACTAGTGAACTGGCATGTCTGGAACTGACAGAGGCTCAGATCGCGGTGCCTTCATAATACCCGGGGCCCCCCACCCCCCTGCCAACCTGTGCCCCTACAGTTCTGAGAAGACAGCCAGCAGCAGCTGGCGTGCTTGCACGTCGCGCGCGTGCATGTCCTTCAGTGGCTTCTCTCTTGCCTTCCAGGAGCTCCCTATGCAAGTTGCACGCCTCTTACTACAGTGGTAGTACTGCAGCGCAGCAGGCACGGCCGCCGCTTCGCCTTATTCTGCTTGAGGCCACATGCTGCGGCGCCGCTGCAGCTGATCAGCTCGAGCGCGCGCAGTTGCTGCCGCTTTTGCGCTCATGGCGCGCTGTTGCTGACGCTGGACGGCGTGCGCGCTGCAGGGCGGTGCTCAGCGGCTGCCACAGCGGCGCGTGGCCATGCCATGTCGCCATGTGCCGTCGCATTTGAAACAGGTGCGTCACGGTGCCGCTTCAAGTTGTTCCAGCATACTATTATAGTACTATAGACAGTGTCTGGGTGCAGTGCAGTGGGGGGGTGGGGGCAGAAGGATATACCCTAAGGACAGCAATCCCTCAGGCTGAGTGGGGGGGGGGGGGGGGGTCAGGGGTGCCTAAGCATCATCACATGATAGCTTGAGGGGTGTTGCCAGGCTTGCTTGTGCAATGCTGTCATAAACCACTGCCAGTGGGCCAATGGGCGCATGCATTCAGAGTCCAGAGTCTGCTTGAGAGCCCAGGGTTGGGAGGCAACCTTCAAAGTTTGGGTAATGTGCCCAGTTACCTCTCATGGAGACGGAGCCTGCATTGTGTACACTAGGAGAGAGTTCCTCGGCTGCAGCGTGTGGCAGCATACTAGTAGTATTGCAGATGTGCGTCCGCTAGCGCAAGAACTTCAAGGTAGTCTAAGAGTCTTTAACTTAATTCCAAACTTTGCACGGCCGTTAAAGCAATATGCTTTTAGGCCATGACATACATTAGGTGCCGCTGCCTCTGCAAGGGGTGCAGCCCTGATAGAGAGCTGTTGGTGAAGCAGAGTTTGAGTCTCTCGGAGTCGTCAGTCATGAGTTGTGAGTCATAGTCATGGGTTGGCAGCCAGCTCCCATACTGGTCGGCTCATTGATAGTTTTTTTCATACGGCAAACGCTGTCATAATATATCCTCTTGCAGCAAAGCAGTCATGTCTAAACACATGTGCTGATCCTGCCTCTTCACGAGGTTCTGCTTGGTGCCCTCTAAAAGTTCTCTAATTGGCATTCTGTTGCGCTGATGCGCGCGCGACTCAAATGCAGCATCTTTGCATGTTTGACCCATGAAGTGCCTTGATGATCATTGTAGCGGCTGCTCTCACATCAACATGCATGGGCACCACGCACGCAGCAGCGCTCAGGCTGCCACTGCAGCTGCAGCCATGACTGTGCAGTGGCAGATGTGCCGTGAACTGCGCGCTGGCTTCTTGGCAGTGCAGGCACCCATCCCAAAGTCACGGTGCAGTCATGACTGACAATTTGGAGTCAGCTAGAAGCCTCCAAGTTATGTGTACTTTATATTGATACTCGCTTAGGGCGCGAAAAAGCCCAGATGGTGGATATCCACCTTGCAACGTTGGTACCAGACAGGAGGATTGGGGAGGACCCCGAGATGCCATTTGGCGGTGGCGGCGTTTGAGTAGTTGTCGTTGCGACACTTTCAGACTGTCATACGATATGTAGATTCTTTACAGCTAGATGCCAGTCATCTGGGCTTTTTCGCGCCCTGAGCGAGAATTCATAAAAAGTACCAGACTTTACACGTGTACACTTGCAGACGGCAGGCTGCAAGCTGTGCGGGAAGTCGCCGGGCGGCACCCTGCATGCACGTCTGTGTCAAGCGCCACGCGTCAAGGCGCACGACACCATCGTCCACAATAGCGTCAAGAGGGCCACGCAGCGCATCCTGCGGCAATACCTCAAAACGGGACTGGTGGACGAGGACTACACGCCGTTTCTGGGGTCCGCCGGGCCGCCGGGGAGTCGCAGGATGGACATCGTGCTGCCTGCCGACGCCTTCCCGGTGACCGCTACGACGACCCGACACGCCACCTACCGCTCATGGTGGACGTTACCTGCTTCGAGGCACAGGTGGCGTCGCGGGCGGCGAAGACTGCAGCAGACCCCGAGCGATGCTGCCGCGACCAAGAGGCCGCCAAGACTACCCACTATTCTGGTCATTATGATCAGAATTGCTACAAACTTGCCACTTTGGCAACAGGGTCATTTGGCAGCATCGGGGAGCAGGGGCGGAAGCTGCTGGAGGCAGTGGCGACGGAGTATGCCAGCAGGATGTCAGTGCCCGGAGGAGCGCGCCCTAAAGCTCTCAAGGGCATCGCCCTGGCGCGCTTACGCTCGGCACTGTCGGCAGCGCTCCACATGGCGTACTCTGGCCGTGTCATGACACAAATGGCAGAATCCAGGGGGGGGGGCACATGGAGGAGGACGTAGGGGAGGACCCCGAGATGCCATTTGGCGGCGGCGGCGTTTGAGTGGTTGTCGTTGCGACACTTTCAGACTGTCATACAACATGTAGATTCCTTACAGCTAGATGCCAATCATCTGGGCTTTTTCGCGCCCTGAGCGAGAATTAATAAAAAGTACACGTGTCATGTGAACACCTTGGAAGTGTCTCACAATAATGCCGATCACTTCTGAACGACGTCACTCAATGGCATATGTACAGTCTCATATATAACTATTTTGCACGTGTACTTTTCATTAATTCTCGCTCAGGGCGTGACACAGCCCAGACGAAAGCTGATGGCACAAATCTACGTGTCATGCGATCTGAAACATGTACATAGTGTAGTACCTTCGGCAAGGAAGGTTTCAAAGTTTGTGCACTGGAGAGCCAGGTTGTCAGCAAATGTCTTGCTGTCCAAACAGGTGTGCCGGCAAACCACAGCAAATCATGTAGTAGCATCATGCCTTCATAACCTCACTGGTCCAAACCTAGGACTAGGGCCCTAACTTAGGACTAAAATGTCGCCGTTGGACCTAAACCCTCTCATTTGACTTGCACAACACAGCTGCAAGGCTTAGCGCACAATTTGGTGATCAGGACAGTGGCTGGACGCTAGCAGGCACTAATCAAGGCGCCCGGACGTGATCGTCTGCTGCCAGCAGTGCCGTCCCGCTTGACGGTGAGCAATGGAGATGTTTGTATCAAAACCGAAACACCAAGCGCGTAAGTAGCAGCAGCAGCAGCAGCAGCAGCAGAGCAGCAGCAGCAGCAGCAGCAGCAGCAGCAGCAGCAGCAGCAGCAGCAGCAGCAGCAGCAGCAGCAGCAGCAGCTGGCTGGCTGGCTGGCTGGCTGGGCTGGCCGGCGGCTGACGAACAAGCTATTCTGCAAAATATTAGTAGTACAGCTAGAACAGCACTGCTGCTGCATGCAGACCCTTGGCGCGCCTCGTTCGCACATCGATTCCTGTATACTTCGATTCCTGTAACATGCGCGGATCCACCACAACCAGCTCTGTTTGTGATCGACCTAGCATCGCTTTGATCTCAGCTGGACAAGAGCTGCTCCTGGACAGCATGTTCGCGTGTTCGCTGGTACGCGCAGTTTGCTGTTGTCCGCGCTTCACAGGACCTGGACCAGGCTGGTCTGAGACTGGGTCTCTTCATGATCTTGTGGGACTCCATCGGATGATCACTTTTCGATTGCAAGTTCTTATGTGGCTTCCGTATACGCGGCATGATGGCCTTTGGCGATGCTGTGGCTGTTAGACTATCCACATGATAATAAGGAACCAAGGGCTGCGCTCAGGCTGGAAATTTTCAACTTGCATCTTTCTTATTCGGATTTGAAACAGAAGGACCCAGCCGAGGCTCGCGTGTCGGTATCCCGGACTATGTCAGCGGTAAGTTTTGGATGATTCGCTGCTAACTATCCTACACTGATGTGCCTTTATCGCTTAAGTGCCAGTGGTCAATACTTTCAGCTTGAACTGCAAATTAGTGGCTCTGCTGCAGCATATCAAGTTGACAACATCAACTAGCTGAGTGTGGCAAGCCAGGACTTTGAACATGCAGACTCTCGGAGGAGCACCCTACACACCGTCTTGTCGATAATGATGCAATTTCGATCTTGACGTTAAAAGGGGGAGGCGTGCTTTTTGTGAGGCGAGTTAAAGGTGGGAGACGCTAATCAAAGTTAGCATTATGGTCACTGACAGCTCCTCAGCACTTGATTCCTGTTCGGTTCGCGTCGCCAGGGGCTTTGCTCTCGGAGAATTCTGCCGTCACCATTTTGCCAGGGTCGTGCTTGAAGTTGATCGACGCTTTAATTCACGCACTGGAGCCCTCCTGGAGCTGCTGTGAGGATCTGTGGGGTCTGACAAATCGAAGGCGGCTGCCACAACAGCAGCTGTCTGTCACAGTGCTCATCAAACTGTTAGGCAACTCCAAGACTCTTATTCAGCTGCTAGCAGCATCACGACATGCATTGCCCGCCCTGCTGGAGGCTGAAAAAACAGGGGGGAGGGGGCGCATTTTACTGCAGCCGATAAAACGGGGGACGTGCTGATAGTTGTGGTGACAACTAACTTCAATTTTTTTTTTTTAAACCGTTGCGGGGCCTTCATTATCGACAAGACGGGATGGTGTCATTGCAGGCAAAGGCTTTGGTGTTGGATTGTGCAGTGCCATCATCAGCCGAAACTGGCTGCTTGGTCAAATATTAGGAGCGCACCCCAGGGCACCGATTTTCATCAGGCCTGAGTAGTCTAGGCTTGGGTGTTGTTGGAGCATTTCGTTTGAGGCCTGGTGGCGCTTTGTTGTGGTCACCCTATCAATGGGCATGCACATGATTTGGTAGTGGTGAGGCATTCGGAGCACAGCATGCAAGCAGATTACAAATGCCATTGCACTGACGCACACGTTCCAGTTTCCTCTGCACCCTCTAATGAACTAGGGCAGCACAAGAACATATTGCAATGCACAAAAACGTGTACACAGCAAGATGTTCTTGGCTCGGTCTGATCTGAAGGGTGACAGTCACTGGCTTTCCGTTGGATCTCTAGCCAGGTCAAATCTCTCAGCTGGTCTCTGACATACACTTTGCCTGTACCTACGTCTGAATTTGATGAGGCAACAGCGGAGGTGTTGCTGGTGCTGCTGTTGGGCACGCGGGGTGGAAAAGAGAGATCTCATGTATTTGGGCTGTTGTGGCTCTCTAACTGCAGCGTGCTGGGCCTCATGGGCCTTCTGTTTACGTCCCGCAGCTCGCTTTGTAAACGGTTCGTATAGTATATTTATCTCTTGAGAGAAAGCAGCATACAGTTGCACCAATTAAATCTTTGACCGACCCACCTAGTCTGGCACATGACAGAAATCCCACAAGAGTAGAACTGCAACATGCTGATCCGCTAACTCTGGCGCATGCACTCTTGTCTACAGCGACCAGTGGACACGTCCGTGTTGCGGTCAGTCAACCGTGTCGAGCTCTACCACGGCTACGACGCCCACACAGGACGCAGGACAATCACCAAGGGCAAGGTACCTTATGTATGCCTTTCATATGCAATGCTTCAAACAGCTGGTGCTTGTTGCTTGTGCCTGCTGACAACACTGTCGTGCTGTTCAAATGCGAAGCGCTTCGTTACCTGCTCAGCCTTGCCTTGACATGCGCGCGTTATTATAAAGAAAATATACGCTGCGACAACACAGGCTGACCACTGCAGGTGGTCTGTTTTAGTGCAACGAGTGATTGATCACCTGACGGTCAATCGTCATACTTCAAACATGACTTATAGCACTAGTGCACATCGCTAGGAATTGATTTTCATGTAGTGCAGTCCCACTGTGACGTCCCCTCTACTGCAATCTCTGTGCCGGGGCACCTGCGGCATTGACACCTTTATTGTCCTTAAAAGAGCTTGTAATTGCATTGGTGTGCCTGATTGCAGTGTGACGTGAATGAGTCCATAGTTTGTGAAAGAAAGCGTTGGCTGGAATCCACGAACAAGCTTGATGGCCAAGCCATCATTCACAAGCGCCCAAGGGAAGACTCTGAGGTACGAATTCAATGAACCCAGCCCAAACCCATGTGTATATTGCTGTCTTTTCAATGGCATTTCTGGCAGTAGGCTACACAGCATTCAATATGCTATATGCAATCTGCACCAGGTCCATCTGTCGCTCTGGGTGGTTTGACAAGCCGTAGCAGACATTGGTCCGGCTACATACCCGAGTGCTTTGTGCTTCGCCCTTGCTGTTATATTCACGGTCGCTGACATAGTGCCTGCATCATTCAAATGTGTAAGCAGCACCTTGACCTTGTCCACCAAAAGTGACAGAAGGTATTCAGTACTCAAGAACTTGAAGTATCATGCTGCACAACGGCTGTTGCTGCTGTTGCAATGATTATGCTGAGGCATACGTGCTTTTCCAACATGCCATTACTGTTTGAGTCAGCATTTGGTCAAGTTCACAACTTGAAGGTTACGTCCCGCGCACAAGTAGAAGTCCGGGGCTCACAATGCCTGTGCACACCACAACTGCAGCGCACATAGGAGCAATTTTGGCTGCTGCGCCAATCTGCGATTGCGATGCATTGCGCCTGTGTCTGCTGCAGGCGCGTGAGGCCGCGGTTGAGCCACGCAACGAGCTTGCACGCCTGGAGCCTGAGGAGCAGGTACCGGAGACTGTTCAGCTGCGCGTGCACGCGGGAGAAGCGGAAAACCAGATCGCTGAGCTGCGCGAGGACAATGCCATGCTGCGCGCGAGCGTAGATGAAGTCAAGAAGCAGGTAAATGGCCGTAGCTGCAGCAGTGCTGATGAGGTAGACAGGAATGAGTGTACCTGCCGCATTGCTCTGAATCGGCAGTTATTCTGCGATGGCTTTACTGGTTGTTGCATGGACGTCATTGAAAGCACTGTTCATAGGATTATATGTGCTAAGGGTTCTGTTTAGCTTTAGATTACGAAAGCGCACATCAGCGCAAAACAAATCCTGGCTCCTCTGGAAAATGGCGTAATGGCACATATTCAAACACCACACCAGTTCAGTCATTGCATTCCTACTGCCTGTGGCTGCAGATGGAGACGATGCAGCACACATTCATGGAGCACTTGAACAAGCAGCAGCACACATTCATGGAGCTCTTGAACAAGCAGACGAAGGAGAAGGAGGTACGAATGCATGGGATGCATCTCTTACTTCAATTTGTTTAAAGATGCAAGTGGCGTCCATCCGCTTTATATCTCCTCACACATTGTAATCCTGCACTTCACAATTGGAGGTGCAAGAGCTGCTGAACGTTGCCCTCAGACAGAAGCAAGTAGGTATGTACAATTCTCACCCCAAAAGGAGGATCAATGAGGTATGCATATCCCCTTACCTCAAATTTTCACACATCAATGACCATGGAGCCGCGCAAATAGTAATGACCGTCGCAATAGGCCAAGAGTGAGTGGCTGAATGTTCACATCGGAACTGAGTCGTCAGTTCTGCAGTAGAATCGGTTGTACACATGCATCACCATGTTCTTTAGTACTTCTATATGCACCTCAAGGGCGCCAACCCTGTATCATTGAGGCTTGCAGCTGCGCATCTTGCAACTGACAATATGTGCAGCTGCTCAGCAACTGACCACTGTCACTTAGGCTATACGCTCCACGCAGCAGATGCACCCATCATTCACCACTCCACTCTGTGCTGCGTATCAGTAATTGACATGCCGTGGAGAGTCACCAGGCTGAGCGTGTAATTTCTGCATGCTGACCGTGTGTGTCAACCTTTTGTGTCACCTGAGTAGGCTGCAGACTCTGAGGAGCAGCTGCAGATCGTCAGTGCCGAGAACGACAGCAACAAGGCGGCGTTTGCGGAGGCGCAGGCGCAGCTGCTGGATGCCAGTGCCGAGAACGACCGCAACAAGGCGGCATTGGCGGAGGCGCATGCGCAGCTGCAGCTGGCGCGCAAGCGACTTGCCGAGCGCGATGAGGCTGCTGTGAGTGCTGAGCACTGTGTTCAAGTCGGCAACTTGCTGCACGAAGTATGTGTGTATGGCCACTGCCGATGATAGACTCATCATTGCTGACAGCACGATTGTAGTTCAACGAACAATGGATTCCCCATGTACTTCAAAGTACTCAACTCCAAATTCGCCAGTCATCAAGCACTTCAAGGTATATCATGGGTCTACCGTAGCTTAAAAGTTGCATATTGTTGTACACAAACACGCACACCCAGTCATACAATGAATACGCATCACTACCTGGGGCAGACAGCAAGTCATTTGTATCTGAGGGTTGCATTTGAAAAGAAGGCGGGCACACCTGGGCTGCAGCAACCTCACGGCATGGTCCGCCGTACTGAGACCTATGATCAAGGGTTGGGCTAGATGCACGGCTTGGCACCTGATGCGCATAGCTGCTTGCAGAGTGAACTTGGCACTACATGCAGCTGTGCTGATCAAGCAAACAGGAATGAATGTTCCAGGACCTGCTGCATTGCTCTCTGCGCCTGTGCAACCGCCACAATGGACATCATTTTTTGACACGGTGTCAAGTGCATGCACGCACATTCAACAAAATAATACCATGCTGCGCGTCGTTTATATGTCATTGCGGCACTTTGCAGGCGTTCGGCCCCGGGCTTACATTGCTCGCAAAGGTGTCATGCATGAAGGAGCAGCTATGTGAGGCAGCCCAGCTGCGTGACACCAACAACGAGCTGCAGGCGCCCATAGAGAAATTGCGCAAGGCTGCAGATGATGCTAATGGCCGCGCTGATGTGCTGCAGCAGCGCAATTCTGAGGTAACGCAATAACCTGGACCCATTGGGTGAAGGGGCAGAGTTGCGCTCACCGCCCAATATATGTATAATGAGCACAAATCTACCCATGCATATACATACTTTAACAGGAGTGCACGCCCATCACCCTTCAGAGATGCAACGCCGTCTCTGCATTCATTTCAGCAAAAATTAGGTACAGTGCGCTACCACTTTCAGGTTGCATGGCATCTTCCAGCATCAGCATGGTGGTAAAGTGGTCAGTGTGCTGGCTTAAGCAGCTGCAGCTGGACTGTGCCTGATTCTACATCAGACTTGAAGTACAGGTGACACAAAGCATTGTGGCGCTCCACACGTTGCAACAGATTTTCGCCCTTCAAGCGGAGGTATACTCACAAGTAAGATTGCGCTTACTTCAGGAACAAGATAATACTGTGATGAGAGTCGCCCAGAAGCTGCTAAGTTGATCAGCAGTTGATCATCTTGGCATCATTCGTGTTGTGGGCGAGGTCCTCTTCTTTCTGGAATTGCTTCAGATTTTAATCTTAAAAGAGCATGAGGAAATTGTGTAAGCTGTTCAGAACGACAAGGGGGCATTGACAAAAGGGGTATGTAAGCACTGTCTCTACCAAGTGCTGAGTAGCGGCCGAAGCGTAATTGATGCTTGTTCCAAGAAGTGACATAAGTGGGCATCCAAGTATTGCAGCAACTCTGCAGATGGTATTGGCAATGTGGGCAGCAGTCAGGGCGATACTCAAGTTCTCACGTGCACGGGCTTGTGCGGCGTTGACACGCGCTTCTTTCCCATCAGCGCTGCCAACGCCATCAACAGCTGCTTGGCAGGCGGCGCCACTGATGCTGCTGCTGCTGCACAGCCAGTGATACACAAGGCATACATTTGACGTATCGCACTGCAAACATGTATAGCTCGTCGGACAGCTCCTGTATGCCAATCTTGGCGAAAACCTGTGCATGCTATGTCAGCATGAGCGTTGCAATGCTCCTACTACTACAAAAAACGTCGACGTGCCGCTAGTTTTCGCATGCTGCTGACTCTCTCTGCTCATAAACATGCCTGAAGCTGGATATATCATGCACAAAGAAGTGTGGTCCCCCCACAAGACCACCAAGATATGCTGCGAGCACTTAATGATGATTCGGCTAACTTTGGGAGCAGAAGTAGTACTTGTATACTATTCCCCAGGTATATACAAGCAGCTGAGGAAATACAGATGCGCCAATGAACACCTTGGTTTTGCTGCTGATCTCAAACTGCAAGTGGCTGCACCATGACCGTGCATTGAATAGGGTTTCAACACAACAGCACCGCATGAGAACTGCCTGGCACTGCAGCCTGGAGACGCTGCAGCGCGAGCGCATGAAGCCGCACGAGCTGTTCACCAATCAGACAAATCAAATGGAGGCATGACAATGTGTATAGAAGTACAATTAAGACGTATCACAATTTCGCATTGTTTGCATGTCATTGTGGCCACTTTGCAGGCGTCCGACGCCGCGGACAGGTTGCACACGGAACTTGCACGCCTGAAGGCGCAGGTCCTCCAGGCAGCCCAGCTGTGCAAGAGGCTCAGCGATGCGGAGCGGCAGACAGCTGTGGGAGAAGCGCTCAAGGTGGCACAACACCGTGTTGATGAGCTGCAGCAGCGGGATAATGAGGTAACTGCAGGTTGATGTGATGGTATTTTCACATTGGTGTTGTGGGAGTCCTACTTGAAGTTCTTTCTGGAATTGCTTCAGATTAAGAGCACGAGGAAATTGAGCAAGCTGTTTGAAAACGACAAGCAGGCATTGACAAAAAGGGGTGAACACTGTCTCTACCAAATGCTGAGCAGAGGCTGAAGCATCATTAATGCTTGTTCCACGAAGTGACCTGCTTGGGCATCCAAGTATTGCAGCGACTCTGCAGATGGTATTGGCAATATCGGCAGCAGTCATGATGATGTTCAACTTGACAAGTGTACGGGCTTTTGCGGCACTGACAGCCGCTTGTTTCCAGTGTATAGAACCAATCAGTGTATTATAATATGAAAAACGAATCAAAAGATCGTAGAGTTCTAGGTGACAAGGGATGGTTAGCCGCAAGTGTCTTCCACCAATAACCGTGGTCGCCGCTGCTGCAGTCATTGACCACGAGTCAACCAGTGCCACCGTATCCACAGTAGGCCAAAAACACTTCTGTGTGCAAGCTTTGTAGCGTTCCAGACAGGGGTGTTCAGTATGGAAAGGTCTCACGTGTTCGGCAGGCCAGCTCCAGCCGGCAGTCCCCACAGATATATTGCAAAGAAGAACTCCATCTTTGTCTGTGCATGCGTTACACCAGCACGTCAATATGTTACTTCGAAGTACAAGTCATCATCACTGCAACGATGCTGCAACATGTGCAACTGCTTTCAGAAGCAAACACAACTGCTAAGGCAAACTCCAATCTCTAAGCTATGTCTCTGATGCGATCTGAGTAAGTCTCTCAGTGCACCCCTAACAGCTGAACGATTGCTGGTCAGCGTCCCTTGCTAAAAGTGGTGATTTGCGTTAATTGATGGTTTCCGCTTTGTTCCTGCAGATGAGCGATGCGGAAGATGACGTGTACTTTGGCAGTGATGCAGAGATTGGTGACGACAGTGAAGCGCACCGGTCCATCTCTACAGATGTGCACATTCAGGTGTGTTGCGTGATGATATGCGCAGGGTTGCCACAGGAAACTCCTTTGTGCCGCGTGTCAGGGACCTCCCCTTCTGCGATGAATTTCATTGGGGTGCCACAGGATCCCCCCTCCGTTGCCATTTGATTGGGGTGCCATGGCACTATGTAGGCTCATACACATCCTCAGGCCCCTTGCGATGTGAGTCTGATGAAAGGCTGATGCTTGGGTGGCTGAGCATGATGTCATGGTTCGCAGCAGCACCGAGCCTGCACACAATGCAGGTGGCAAAGCTCAAACGCCTAGCTGCTTGCACGTGCAGTGGATGCGCATACTGAACCACCCCCCCCCCTTTCCCCCCTTAAAGTTTGTCCGGCTTCAAGTTGATGGAGTCGTAGCTGTACTTCAAGTTTTCAGCACATGGTACTGTAGCCCATGTAAAGGTGTTGCCTTGGCTGCATATAGTCTTGCTGTTACATGATGGGTTGTATACGGCTTCATACAGGCCTAGCGACTAAACTCGGACGGCCTTGGCGCGACTGAGTTTGGGTTTTGGGCCCCAGCTAAATTAGTTGAGCCATGGCGCAACTGGCGCAACTCTTACCAAGGCTTCTAGTCCTTCTACAGTCACTATCAAGGCCCATACAGCTTACATAAGGGCTAGAGTTAGGGTTAGAGTCATGACTAACCCTAGTTGAAACACTAACCCTAGGCAAGAGTTGCGAGTAAACGTGCGAGTAATGAGCAATACTTCGAAGTACTCGTGAGTAAATCTGCGAGTATCGCCAGTTGCGCCACGAATCACTTGGGCCTCCACCTGGCGCAACTGGCGCAATCAAGTGGCGCAACCTGTTTGGCGTAAGGGCTTAGATTAGGCACTGCCCTGGCTACATTCTTGAGGCTGCCAGTGGCTTCATTGACAAGTCGTGGTGGCTGCACATCTGCGAAGTGGGGACCTGGAATATTGTGATTTACAGCTTTATCAATACTGCATTGACTACAACAATAAACCAGCGGGTGTCCCTAATTGCAGTATCAGGCGCAACATGCATGCATAAAATAAGCGGAGGCCCGGCTGTGCACATAGGTTTGGTAGAGTAGGTAATCAAGTGCACATATGCCTGATTTCAGTGATTTTTTTAAAATTATATTTGTGGTTGGCGCCCACGTGTACATAGCCTCGGAGGTCTGCACCCACTGGCAATGACCAGAGTGTATTCACTACGCTCACATGAGTCTGTGAATATGATGTTTTGCTCTTGTGCTTGCTTTGGTATTGGCTAATCTCAGCATGAGGACGGAAACAAGACCCAGCCTGCAGAGGAGGTCAGTGACGAATCACCTACTGTTATATGTTAGAAGTCAAGTGGGTCAACAAGCATGCTCCTGTGGTGATTGGACTCTGGAGGGGGCAGTTTTGGCCCTGGTCGGGTTTACCTGGCCCCGGGCCTTGTCACCAATGCACGTGCAGCATACTTACACGCGCTTTGCACATACCCCCAACAGTGGGTACAGCTATGTCCCAAGGATTCTGGCCGCCCTGATGGAGTGAGTCATGGCTTTTATCTCAAATCGGAACACACAACCGAAGTTTGCTGTAGCTGCTCTCATGGTGTCATCGTAGCTGCATTGTCTCGCAATAGCCAAGCATACTACTGGTGATGAATTATATACCGCCGCCTGAGGCTGCCTTGAAGGTGTGGTGGTTGCATTCCTGCGAAGTGGAGCCCATTGAATGCATTGTAAACACAAAGCTTTATACTGCATTGACTACATCTATACACCAGTTTAACTGATTCTTGCAATATTGCGCGCATCATGTAGGCAAAGAGCGGAGGCCGATGCATCCAGGGTTTGGATTATCTAGGCTTATCAGACGCACAGGGGCAGATGCCTGCATGATTTGCGGGGGCACAGATGGCTGATGAACTGCAACGGCGCGTAACTTACTCAAACCTACGTCTTTTAGCCCTTTTTGACGTAGAGCGGTGATGCCTATACCACAAGTTTATGTCTGTCCGCGGTCCAGGACAGCAAAGGACAGCAAGCCAAAGGATTGTTCAAGTAGTTAGGCCTTAATCTTGTGATCAGGAAGCTTATGTGCTTGTGTACATGTGTGCTCGCATGGCTCACTCCACACTGCCACAAAAGGCAACAGAATCTGAGATGCAATGCTTGCATGTCATTGTTAAACCTGTGCGTATCTCATAATTTCCCAGAAACAATTTGCTATGCGCCCAAGTGCAGCCCACGGTATGCACCTAACAGCCGCAGTGCATCTACTGCCGAAGCTGAACATTTGGTACTTGTCAACAGATGTTTCCGATGTCCATCACCAACTTGAATCTGTGTCGTGGCGAATGTTTCACTCTATGAAATGCGCTTCTGTGTATCTGACATCATGTTACTCTTCTCGCACATGCAGTGAGCCGGTAGCGGCAGCCTGCTTTCATATACATGTGTTGCACCTCCTAGTGCGCTTGGCACATTGTATTGCGCACAGTCATGTACATGAGCTGCGGCACCTACTACACTGCGCGCATTGTATGCTACGCTGCTGCTGTTGTCACTGCCAACGGTGTTGCTTGGCAATCATGTGTCACTACGCCGCACTCCACAGGAGGCGCCATCATATGCGCACACTGCAGCAGCAGCGGCGGCAGCAGGCAACGCGTGTACCGGTGGCGACGACAACGATGCCGCCCCCCTTCCCCCGCGCAAGCAGCGCAAGACCGAGGTGAAGGGCACGGCGGCGCAGGACGATGCGGTTGATGCGGGGGCTGGCGCGTCGTCACATTCCCGTCCCCCCCGCCACCCAGAAGCCAGGGCGTGGAAGGGGACAGACGAGTGCTCGCACGCGGAGAAGGCGGCGGAGGAGAAGGCGCGGCAGAGGTGGCACGAGGAGGCGGCGGCGAAGGACAAGCTGCTGCAGGAGGCGACGCCTTCGGGGGAAATGGAGAGGCCGCCCTTGCCGCCGCCGGGTTTCACCACGGTGGCCGCGACGCCGTGGCCACGCGCCTCGCACAAACATTGGCCGCCAAGGAGGGCATGTCGATCCTTGCCTCTATTGAGCAGGACGGCCCCGGCGGCGGTGGGTCTGCGCCACCATATCGGCCGGAGGCAGCGACGGCACATGGCGCGGTCAGCCGCCGTGGCGCGGTGAGTGCTTTGACGTTCATGGTTCATGCGCGTGCTGACTCTTTTGCGCGCTGCCACTCGTACTACACTTGACACATTGCAAACGCGGCATTGATGCCAATGCTTTTCATTGGTACCTACATAGACCTGCACTTCCTGACAAGGTATTAAAGATACTAGTGTCTTTAGCCAGAGGGGCCTGTCACATGCTGCTGCACAGATACAGCTGCACTTGCATGTGAGCGTCTGCATGTGCATGAGCTAATCTCAGCACGGCCAGGATCATGAGATCCTGGACCAGTCTGCAGGGGTGAGTTGTGATTTCATAATAAATCCATTGGCAAGTGCATTACCACGCATGCTCGTATGCCGCTGTGGGGAACTGACTGTGATGGCCCAGGGGTCAATCTTGGCAACTACGTTTACATTGGACCAGGTCGGGCTTGCCTGACCCCTATCACTCGTGCAGTTATGCGTACTTCGCGTGTATCCCAACTGCTTTAGGTGCAGCTGTCATGTTAGGTCGCCAGGATTTGTGCTGCCCCTCTAGAGTGATGGCGTCACTTTGGATCTGAGCCCACAGTCACTGTGTTTGCTTTAGCCGCTGTACTGGCGTCGCCGTTGCTGCATTTCCAAGAGAGTCTATGCTCAGCAGCAGGCGATGGATCTCACGCTTCAAAATTGAACAGCCATCTGAGTCTGAGATGTGGTGTTTCCATTCCTGAGAAGCAGAAGCGTACAGATCCAATGTGTTTAGGATTTGCAGTGTTGTGTCGCAATTCAGCAGTTGACAAACTTTTTGATTTGTTGTTGTGTCATATATGTGTCGTCTGCTCGCCTGTGTATTGGCTAGTGAAAGCAGGACGAGGATGGCTGCCAGCACTAGCGTAACAACAAATCTGCAACGTGTTCGTATATGAGTGTATCGTCGAGCCTGGGGGTTCATGAAGTATACATTATGTAGCATCAAAGCGCATTGTGGCAAACTAGATAGACTACTTAGGAATGAATGGCTGGTGCAAGTCGGTATTTCTAAAGGTACAGCTGCCCCCACTCGACATAGTTGATTACAGTGCGTTGAGGAGAATTATGACAGCATTAATTGAACATAGAGTAGGACAACAATGCGTTCAATTTAACACTTGGCAAATAGCTGCACAACTCAGAGTCTCAGGTCAAGGCAGGGCCTATCACTCGTGCAATGATGCGTACTTCGCGTGTATCCCAACTGCGGCAGGTGCAGCTGTCAGGTCGCCAGGTCTTGTGCTGCCCCTCTAGAGTGATGTCATCACTTTAGAACGCAGCCCACAGCGTTTCCTTTAGCCACTGTACGTATGCACTTGTATTTATGAAGGCCCAAGGGAGGCCGGGTTGCCTATGCAATCGAAAAGCTTGCGTCAACGCAGCAGCCTAGTCTGCGCTGTGCCCTAGGAGTTTGGATACCGGCGCCGCAACACAGCCCAGCATTCGCGCTCCACGTGTGTATGCCATGACGCGCTCCGCCAACTCCCGCGCCAGCGATATGCTCAGCTCAATGTGGATCTGACGCTTAGCTAACCCGGCCTTGCGTAACACATATGCCTTCCCCCCCCCTGAGCACAGTGCTGAGTGCATTGCCAACTCCTTAACAAAAAGGCTTGTCTGCTTGCCCAGCCGTCCGTACGACTCCTGCACGAATGGCACAAAAGCCCAAGATGACGTCAAGGTGTCGGTGTGGTGCTTGACCTTCGCGTCCTCCCCCACCCCAGCAGCATAGCCGTCCGTGTTCGAGGCATTTGTTTTGCCTGTCAGGTACGAGCTCGCTGTGGGCGCGCGCACACTTGTGTCTAGCACTATTCCCTTGTTTTGGTATGCACTGCTAAAGTGCAGACACCCTGGGTCAATGACTGTGTCCGCCCGATACCCCGGTACCTTGAAGACGCTAGCGTCCTCATTGCGGACAATAGAGACATGGTGCTGTCTCAAGATGCACTGTAGGCACCGCTTTTGGGCAGTGTGTGTCGCGTTGTGCCCCCGTATGTGCTGGCTGGGGCAGCTGATCGCATGCGTGGAGGTGGGGCTCACGTCACTGCACCGCCATGGGCACACCTCGCCCTGTATGCCCCACCCGTCTATAAAGATCGCAACCATAATCATCGTGGCTGCTGCCATACTGGACATGGGCGCCGCACCCGGGCGGTCATTGGCAGCGGGTGGCACGCTCATCCACGCCATTGCCCCGGACGCACGCTGGCTGCGCAGCTGCGCCAGGACCCGCGCGCTAGCCTGTTGGCGGCGGCGGCTGGTGTCACGCGAGTCACCAATAAGTGTAGCCTGCGTCGGCTTGCCCACGGCACCAGCCGAGGCAGCCTCTAGGTCCTGCACCAGGCAGTCCTCGTATTGACGTCGAAGAACATTTGAAAGGCCGGCTTGTAGTCCGTGCGTGAAGTGACCGCGCCGGCGGCGGGGCACTACCTTCCTGCAGATCTCGTCAGCATAGGCCCTTAGCCACTGTACTGGCATCGCGACTGCTGCAACTTTTAGCTGTGTCTTTGTCGTGCTTGCAGGGGAGGTCCTATGTCCTGTGCGCATCTACCATGACGCCACCCGCTAAATTAATCTGTACCGCTTAGTTCGTTTCAGTGCACCCGATGTATACATGAGCATGCACAGTGTCTTGCATGCTGCAGTGCCATCCCAACAGGAGTGCAATTGAAATTTTCAACTGATGGTATTAGTCCGTGGGTCACAATCCCTGACCCCAGATTTGTTGACAAACAATGGGGTTTCAACAAGTGCTTGTGCCAGCTTTCAGCTAGGGCTCCGCTCGCATTGTAGCAGCGTCTGCAACCTGCCAGCCTCGCGTGCCTCCCCATTGCCCTGACGCACATACGAAAAGGGTTCCCCGCTGTGTCTTCTGTTGCTTCTGATGGTGCCCACAGCTGGATTCAGTGATGCCATGCTTGCAGCCGATCCTGGACTGCGCACCGCCGCAGCATGACGCGCTTGTTGCGCAAGGCCCAGAGGTACAGGTAAGGCAGGCAAATATCACAACTGTCTGTCATTTGCTCTGCTACTTGAGCCTCAGAGTCCGTTGCTGTTATGGGTCACCCTGAGAGACTTCGCAGCGCATCTTGAATTGTTACACTAGAAACGATCAAAGAATCGTGATGTTCATGTAGTACCAAAATGCAAAATTATGAAGTGTGTTCTGGATTTCGGTCACGTTTGGTTTGGAGGCTGGGCTGCTGGAGTGGTTGTTGTGCGTCACCCTCAGGCTTGATGATGAGCATTGCAGCACATTTTGCACAATGGTTCTGTAGTACTGAAGATTCAGCAGGTGCTGCTGTTGTACAGACCAGGAGGAGCCGCTGGCGGAGCGGCGGCGCGGAAGGCGAGGATGCACAGGGGACACTGAGGGCACAGCAGCACCGCACGCTCAACCTGTCGGCCTGGCTACAGCCGAGGACTTGAGAGCGGATTTTCGCTCCACCGCGGGCCTGAGGCGAACAAGGCCAGACACGCAGCGTGGGTCGCCGGTGACAGCGAACGCCGCCATGGTGTTGGCCGTTGGGTACGCCTAGTGATACCGCCGCCGCCACCGATCCCGGGCCCGCCGCCAATCCCGGGCCCGCCGCCGATCCCGGGCGCGCCGCCGATCCCGGGCCCGCCGCCGATACCGGGCCCCCCGCCGATACCGGGCCCGCCGCCGATACCGGGCCCACCGCCGATACCGGGCCCGCCGCCGATACCGGACCCGCCGCCGATCCCTGGCCCGCCGCCGATACCGGGCCCGCCGCCGATCCCGGGCCCACCCCCGATCCCGGGCGCGCCGCCGATCCCAGGCCCGCCGCCGATTCCGGGCCCGCCACCGATACCGGGCCCGGGTGCCACTAATCACTGTGACAGGGGATGCTCACAGACGAAGCGCCCGCGGCATCAGCCTGCCAGTGACTCGGAGTCTCAAGCGGCGAGTTTACGGGAGGCACTGCCGCCAGCAGCGATAATTGTACTGAGCTTGGTGATACTACCGCCACCAGCGGCAAGTACACGCCGTCGGGCGACACTGCCGCCGGATTCACCAGTAGCGACAACGCCAATGCCAAAACGACGTTCGCGGCGGAAAACGCCTTTAGTGACGGCTGCCACTGCCGCACCAGCGGCGGGGCCCGCACCGGCCAACCCGGTGGTTGCACAGCCACGGACGACTGTCACAGCCGCCGCTGCATGCGGTCGCAAGGTTACCTCCGACTTAACGGCGGCGGCAACGCCACGTGCGGCAGACATGGTGCCAAAACCGCCGGCAGCCGCTGCCGCATCAGATGGCCAACGCGGGGCAGCTGCATCCCGGCGGGGTCGGCGTCGCGGCGCCAGCGCCGGGCCGCCCCTGGGACGCCTCGGAAGCATTGGCAGCATCAACCGCCCAAAGTCGCCGTCTGGCAAACTGAGTGCGCTGGCAAAGGCGGTCACCATGATCGTGCCCGTACCGATGGAAGTTGGCAAACCTACCAGTGGGCCAGCGGGTCACCAGAGACGGATCACGTCGCGGCCTTCGCAGCCAGCTAGCAGCGGCGCCTCTCCCCAGTGGCATCCCGGTCCTCAGCCGATGGAGGACACCGCAGCGGAAACCCCATGTACTGCAGACATGGTGACAACAGCACCAGCGGCCGCAGCGGCTGCTGCACCGGGCGGCGAACGTGGGGCGGCTGCACCCCGGCGGGGTCGGCGCCGCACCAGCGCCCAAAGCACTGGCAGCGTCACCCGTCCAGAGCCACAGTCTGGCGGTGCGCTGGCAAACCCGGTCACCGTGACCGTGCCTGTACCGATGGAAGTTGGCGAACCTGGGCCGGCGGGTCACCAGAGACGAATCACGTCCCGGTCTTTGCAGCCAGCTGGCAGCGGCGCCTCTCTGTCAGGCGGCAGCGTCACCTCTGACGGTAGCAGTCGCAACGGGCACCCAATATCCGGCATCACCGCTATGACAGTTTTGGCGCCCGCCAAGACACCCGCTGCCAACCGGAAGGTCAATATCCCGGGGCTGGACTGCCGCATGTGCGACAAGTTCATAGTGCGAGCAAATCCTCGGGCCCCGGGAAAGAATTGCCCAGCGGCACACGCATGTGCACACCAGCGCACGCGCCACACAGGGAAAGGGAAGCAATTTGCAGAACTGCATGTTCAGCTTTTCCTAGACCACCGACCAATATGCGGCGGCCTGAAGCAGGTCTGCGATGGGTGCGGCAACCTCTTCATCAGACGCACAGCAGCAAGCGCCACGACACCATCTGGTGATCTAGAGGCCCTGGACCAGTGCGACGTGTGGCGCTGCGCCGACTGCCTCGCAGGCCCAGTCGCCGCGACAGCATGCACACTGTCAGGCTGTGACCGTGCATCAGGCCATGATCACATTGCTGACATACACACCCGACCAACGACATGCGCGGCGGCAGCGGGTGGTGCAGCTGTTGGTGGGGGGAATAGCCTGAAGCCAACAGCCGCGCTGCTCGCCGCCGCTAGCAATTGTGGTCCCATACGCAAAATCCTCGGATGCGAGCACCTGGGGGTAGACCCCAGGCAAGCCCATGCATCTACGTTGGACGGTGTGGCAGATGCGCCGCTGCCGAGACTGACCCGGAGCAGCACAATGGGTGTGCTGCCTGGCGAAAGTCGTGCTAGCGATAGCGGCGCAACGATGTCAAGCAACGATCGTGTGCCCAGCACACCTGGCAGTGCTGCAGCTGCTGTCGCAGCGGGCGCTCAGTCTAGCGAATGCCCCAGGGACCCGACGGCATCACACTGGCAAGGCCTGCTGGGGGCGGCTGGCGCACTCGCGTGCAGGGTACGTGCACTGGCCCTTGCCCCCAATCGGGCACGCGTCACGGTGCTTTGCGCTTGGCCGACGGGTACCAAGCTTGGACCCTGCCGCACGTCACGCCGACTGCATATGCGGCCGGCGGCCAGCGACGCGCCAGCAACACAGACCCTGCTGGGCCGGACTCCCTGCGCACCGCTGGTGAGTCAGATGCATGACCTGACGGTCACGTTCAGCTTGCTCTCCCTCCGAGAAGAGGGTAATGACCTGGCAACGGTGTTTGACCAACTCTCCCTTAGGGAACCGGTCGTTGCCAGGTCGCCTCGCCAGCCAGCCGGGAAACGTGGTGAGTCAGACGTAACGCAGGCTGGTGATAACAGCACCCACGCAACAATGACCGAGACAGCACCTGTCACGGCTATGGTTGCCAGTGGAAAGCGCAGTCGACGCAGAGGTAAACACAGACGGCGGACGCAGGAGCGACAGGCCCAGTGCGACAATTCTCGTGCACCCCTGGCACCAGCCACCACACCGCCGAGGGGCGGTGCCTCTGCCCCCTCAGCACCAATATCCGGGCCGGCGAAGGTCACCACCGTGACGGTGGCGACCCGGATACCCTCAACCGTGTGCCATACAGTCACCGTGGAGGAGCAGCAAGACGCGCTGGCAAAAGCCACCAACTATGGTTTTTCCACTTGGCACACGGGCCTGCAGGCACTCCACAAACAGGCGCTTGGGGAAAACACAGCGACGCTAGCACGTGGTGGGGAGCTTCGCCCCGTGAGCAACGTGGGCAATGGCAACTGCCTGATTCATACAGCTCTACACGGCATAGGCAGCGTCGCAGTTGAGCACGGACTGCCGGCCCCAGCGCTGGTGATTGCCATGCGAGAGGCACTGCTGGACGGGATGGTGGCATACGTCACGCAGGGGGCGGGCAAACAAGGGGCCAGCATGTCATCGATGCGTCAACTGACCGCGCATGCAGCAGCCCAACCTGCGTGTACACGTGAACAATTCGACACGTACGGGACACGCGCTCGCTGCCTCGCAATCGAGTACGGCACAAATGAAACGGACAGCGCGGACAGCGGGCACACGCTCCTGCTGCAACGCCTACAGGAAGAGGGCGTGTGGGGACGGCCCCTCGGTTTGTCTGTGTGGGCCATTGTTGCAGCGGTCTACGCGGTCTCGGTGACGGTGTGGCAGGCCGAGCCTCAGGCCACTGGCAGCACGCAAAAATCAACAGGGCTGGTGCTGGCACAACTGATGGGGCTGCCAGTGGTATTCGCACCGGCAACTCCAGCTCAGCCTGACTGCCATCTGGATGTGCTGTGGACGCCGCCAGGGCTATATACAAATGTGGGACACTTTGAACTGCTTGTCGCCCCTGCGGCAGCTCCGCCCTTGCCAACCACTATGACAGCGTCGGCGACCACTCAAGCTGACAGCACCCACATCACGGCTCCGAGTCGGACACAGCCCCGTACTACGCTGCAGTTGCCACAGCAGCCTGAGCCACTGAGGTGTCCACTATGCAGACTGGCATTTTGGCAGCTTGGTCAGAAAGAGAACAGCAAACAGCGAGGCAAACTGTCAGCTGCGAGCCGCATGGCACCGGTAGTGGCCCACTTCAACGGTGGTAGCTGCACGAGGTCGATGCTGAACCCTGAGGCGAGCACATCACACTGTCAGCAAAATCCGGCGGCAGCATACGCCAAGGGCATCCGGCAGCAGGTTGATCACGACCCATCCGGTGACCGTGCCCCTTCAGGCAGCAGTACCTGCAACACTGGGGCACACCATGCCAAGCGTGTGCAGGAGATGAGGACCATGTATGGTTGCACGGCAGAAGACTTCCTACGGGCGGTAAGGAAGCTGAGTGCATGCACAGGTGCCTGCGGTCTGGTCCATATGTCAGCCAGCGCGGGGCAGAGGCAATGCGCGCTGACCTCGCCATGCCACACGTGTCGACGGAATGGAAGCGCCCCCACGCGCGCACGCCCGGCAGTACCCCCGGGCCAGTCCGAGGGCGGGGGTGCGGGTAGGCTAAGCGACGGCGCGGCCGCGGCGGCGGGGGCTGTCGGAAGCGAAGGATCTAGCAGGAGTCTCCAGCAAGTGACCAGGCAGGAGCAAGGGCACGAGGCAGGAGGAAGAGAGACTCCGGCTTGGCCGTGTGTAGAAGAGAGAGTGAATTGATGGGAGTGAGGCGACCTTCCAAAGTGCCGAACTCCAGAGAAGCCGAGAACTCCAGAGAACTCAAGAACTCTGTAGAACCGGCCTGATGCAACTGGCCGATGTGCCGACAGGCCGAACTGTAACTATAAGTGGCCGATGTCACAACCTCAAGTTCAACTTCCTACTTCAACATGTACTTGAAGTTGACCAGCAAACTTCAACATGTACAGTTCAACCTGCTGGTGAACCCTGCTACTGCTGAGCATCGCTACGCTACAGGATAGCGCACCCAGTCATGACTCTCCTGGGGATGGGGGCATTTCACCGCTCTTGCGCACACACTAGGATGACAGCAGCTCTTGCTACAGCTGCTGCGGTATGCTACACTAGACTCATGTGAGGGTGTACATGACCATATTCCGACACCCCCTCTCGCACTCAGCATGAGTCTTGGCTACTGCACATATCCTGGAGCCCCCCTCTGGCTCTGACGTGGCTCACGCTAGAAGCCTACGTTCGGTCTAGGCTTCGTACCTGGTGTGCGGCCCTGAGCCTCAGGCTGGCACTCGAGATCAGAGTGCGACGTGGACTTGTGGTATTCGCACCACTTGTCTCCCGATGGTCTGGACCTGAGTGGGCACGCATTGGCCTTGTGCCCCTTCCTCTTGCAGTTGAAGCAGACAGGATTGCCGGTGGCGAGCAGTGCTGCGTCGTCGGGTGGCGGTGCGGTGGTAATACGCCGGCTGTAGAATGCCCGAATCTTGTCCTTCGTCTCTTCGTAGGTGAGGTTGTCGGCGGAGTCGAGCACAGTGGTGAGCTCGGCGTAGGCCTCCGGTAAGGCGTTGATGGCGATCCCGATGAGCCAGTCATCGTCGATGTTGCGGAGGTTTTCCCAGTAAGAGAGCTGTTTGACGACTTCGTTGACCTTGGTGAAGAGCTCCTCTGGGTCTTGTGAAGGGGTGAGCTTGATCCGCATCAGCTCGCTGAGCAGCTGTATTTTCTGTGCTCTGGTCTTGGTCTCGTACCTGTTGAGAAGTAGCTGCCAAGCTTTGTTGCCCTGGTCCTCAGGTGCTTGTGAGACGACGTTGAAAGCTGCGTCGCTGACGTTGGTGATGATGAAGGTGTAGGCGGTGCTGTTCTTGGTGTCGAAGCTGGCTCGTGCACTTGGTTCAGAGGGTGGCGCTGTCCTGCCGACCATGACGTCGTACACGTCGATGAGCTTCATCCATGCTGTGAAGCGTAGTTTCCAAGGCGTCCATGCCTCGTTCTTGCCGTCGAATGGTAGTCGTGGGATTCTCGCAAGGCTCTTGAAGTCCAATGCCGATGAAGTCTCCCCGCTATCTCCCATGTCGCTCGCTGACGAAGCCCGTTAGGCGTCCACCTGTATAGGGCGAGCACTGTATGGAGTCTTGTCCGAAGATCTCGCTAGCCGCTCCCCTGTGTAGGCCGAACCCTGTGTAGAGCCTCCGCTGCGTCCTGTATAGGCCACTCCTGTGATGTAGGAGTCCTGTGTAGGACCTCGTTGCTGGTGCCGTGTTGAGACGCTCGCAGGTCAGGTCAGACCTTCCCTATTCCCGCTGCTCCTGTCCGAGGATGCGCGCAGTACTGTCCCTGCAGCTCCCGTATACGCGCTACCAGATCTCGTAGTCGTTCTGCTACGCCGCCTTCTGCAAGGTGTTCGACCTACTCCAACCTGGCAGGTTCGCAGCCGTTCGCGCTAAGGCGCACACTCGCACCAGTCGCAGTGCGCGTGTGGAGAGCCGCAGCAGTGTCTCACCAAGGGGGACTTGACAGGTTTCGAACCCCAGTGCCGCCCTTGCGTGGTTTGCCCGCGCTCTGTGAACCCACACCACACTACTCTGTGGAGCTAGGCAGGATATGCCAGTATTGGACGTACCACGGGGTGGTTGCAGTCCAGGCCAAGCTGCTCACCTGTAGAGTGATTCGATGCAGCTGATTTGTTCTCGCACTGGTGCTGTGCGGATTGAGCCGGCTCCAAGCCGTGCACTTGACTGTGCAGATTTGATGACGCACTGGTGCTGTGCGGACTCCCTCGCTGATGGCTCCTAAGCTGTCGGTGTGACCATGTCGGAAGCGAAGGATCTAGCAGGAGTCTCCAGCAAGTGACCAGGCAGGAGCAAGGGCACGAGGCAGGAGGAAGAGAGACTCCGGCTTGGCCGTGTGTAGAAGAGAGAGTGAATTGATGGGAGTGAGGCGACCTTCCAAAGTGCCGAACTCCAGAGAAGCCGAGAACTCCAGAGAACTCAAGAACTCTGTAGAACCGGCCTGATGCAACTGGCCGATGTGCCGACAGGCCGAACTGTAACTACAAGTGGCCGATGTCACAACCTCAAGTTCAACTTCCTACTTCAACATGTACTTGAAGTTGACCAGCAAACTTCAACATGTACAGTTCAACCTGCTGGTGAACCCTGCTACTGCTGAGCATCGCTACGCTACAGGATAGCGCACCCAGTCATGACTCTCCTGGGGATGGGGGCATTTCACCGCTCTTGCGCACACACTAGGATGACAGCAGCTCTTGCTACAGCTGCTGCGGTATGCTACACTAGACTCATGTGAGGGTGTACATGACCATATTCCGACAGGGGCTGCCGCAGCGACACCTCCAAAGCCACCGGCGGTACCGGCTAGTGGCGCTGCCAACTCAAAGTCCAGCAAGAAACGCCCGGCGGCCACGGCAACCGGCGCGCAACGCCGGCGCCGAACGGCAGCTGCTGCGGCACCGCCTGGCAGCGCCGGCAGCCGCACTCCGTCTAACAGCCTAAGGCTGCAGGACAGCAGCCCCCCCCCACGAGACGGCCGTGGGATGGGCGGACATGGACTTGGACCCGCCGGACGATGCCGCGTCACCGCCCCCCCCGACCACCACCACCAGTGGCAGGCCCTCAAAGCCCCAGGCACGAGCATCCCTGGCTTGGGACCTCTCGACGCCCTCGGTCGTCCACGCACTTGACCAGACCAATGAGGCGGATCTACTGCTGCTACGGTTCACCACGACTGCCAACCCCTTCCGCACTCAGCTGCAGTGCACCCAGTGGGCACGGCTGGTGGAGCACGCCACACGACTACTGGCGGACGCCACAGACAGTGCACGTGAGGCGGCACGGGTGCGCCTCCACCATGGTGCCGGGGCGTTTGCTCATCAGGTTTCTCAGACTCTAGTGCAGCGCGGCTACAGGCTGCTGCACCTGCTAGCAGCAATGGCCTTTGGTAGGCAACCGGAGGGAACCGGTATGCCGCCTGCGGCCCGGCTGGCAGTGTTCAACTTGCTGTCTGGCGACTTTGCGGAGCTACTGAGAAAGACGCTGTCAGCAGCAGCGGCGCTGCGGGCCCCCAAACCAAACAACGCAGCTACGGCGTCGGCACAAACGAACTTCGATGCCGACTGGACGGAGGCTGACTCCAGGCAGCAAACAGCATGCGCTGCCCTCTCAGGCAAGCGACGGGGGGTAGGCCTGGCTGCCGCACGACTAGAGGCGCGTGAAGCATGCGCCCCAGCAGACGAGGTCACGGCACAGGTGCTGGCAGCAAAGCACCCTGAAACTGGCACCCGGCCCGGGGTAGTCGATACGCCAATGGAGCAAGTGCGCGGCCTGGTACGCGACGCCCGGCGGCACTGCTTGCACGGTGCAGGGGTGGCAACGACCGCCGGGCCCGCTGGCAGCGGCAGTCCCGTCTTCGAATCGGGACAGGCGCATGATCGCAGCAATAGGCCTGAGGATGCTGCCAGCGCAGCCGGACGGCGCCTCGAGGTGGAGGCAACAGACATACTGTCGACTTTGTCCGCAGCAGGGGCGGGGAAGGCAGGAGGGCTGGACGGCCTACGCTATGAACACCTCTTGATGGCCGCTGGGCCTGGTGCACCAGTGAAAGCGGCCACCCGCCCCGTGGGCAGTGCCTCGCCAGGACTAGCTGGTGATTCAGAATCGGATGTGATGGAACCGGCATTCGCCCATCACCTGGCCAAGGTGTTCACGACGCTGCTTGTTGAGCCCGAACTGCTGCCGGAGCAATCGCAACGGCTTCTCCGCGCCGCGGCCCTCTCAGGCATAGGACAGAAGCGGCGTCCGATCGCCTGCTCCAGTGTCTGGCGCAGACTCCTTGGGTCCACAGCGGCACGGAGTGTCAAGGGCAAAATATCGGGGCTGCTGGCCTCCATGTCACAGTTTGGCGTAGGATACCGGTCTGGCGTCGAGCATGTGGCAGCGCGCGCGCGCGTGTGGCACGAGCTGTATGGCACCACAATCCAGCTGGACTGTGAGAACGCATTTAACAGTGTGGATCGCGCCGCCATTGTGCGGGGACTTATGCTCTTCTGTCCGGAGCTGCTCCCGCACTTTGAGTCCGTATACTGTGGTGACACTGCCCCAGAGATGCGAGTGGAGGTGAACGGTGAAGCTCGCATTATCTGCTCCCACCTAGGGTGCCAGCAAGGGGACCCTCTAGGGCCGCTGTACTTTGCAGTGGCAGCGGCCTTCCTACTCTTCTACCCTGATGGAGTGAATGCGACGCCCGGCAGTATGCCGGCCTACGGCCACAGCACAGCGGAACCGCCAGCCCCGCACTGCGCTCTCCTGGATGACCTCAACGTGCTGCAAGCTGCCTACTTCGACGATGCAGCGGCCGCTGGGGTGGCAGAGGTGATCCGTCGGCTTGCGGCAGGGGGCCTACGCGTTCGACCAGACAAGTCGCTGGCCATCGCCATGCGCGGCACAGTGTTTGATGAAGCGGCCAGAGCACGCCTGCGCGCCCTTGACATACCGTTTGTGGACGCCACCATGCCAGAATCCAGTCAGGGCTTTACGTCGGTCGGGGTACCGGTAGGGCACCCAGCCTATGTGCATGCTGCCATGAGCAAGCATCTTGTTGACGCAGGGACATGGCGATTGTCGTGGCAGCTAGCTGGAATGGCGCGGCATCACCTACAGGCAGCACAGTTCATTCTGCGCAGGTCACTGACGAAGCGCATGGGCTTCTTAGCTCAGGTCGTTGACACGGCTTTGAGTGAGACATGGCTGCACGCATTTGACGGGTTCTGTGCATGGACGCTTGAACGCATGCTGCACCTGCACGGCTGCGCTACCGCGGCAGTCATGAAGTCACACCTGCTGGCCGCCTGCCTTGCTGGTGACAATGAGGTAGCCAGCAGTGGCGGCGTGCTGGTATTGCCGCGCTTGGGCCCGCCAGAACTCACGGACATCGCAGTGCCACTGCGGGCGTCACGGTTGCCGGAGCGACGAGGCGGTCTGGGCCTGCCGCTTTTGGGGCTACTGGCACCAGCCGCATACACGGCCCAGGCATGCACAACACTGCGGCCTCCAATAATTCATGCCACTGTGGCAGCAGGGGCCCTGAGGCTCGGCACTGACAAACACGGCGCAGTCACCTGGTTCGCGCAGCACTCATGCGCAATACGCGAGGACCAGGGACTGCCGCCAATCATCGGGGCCGTGCGACGCTCTACGCGAGCGCTGACAGCTGATGGCGCGAAAAATCACGCACAGCTGTGGCCGAGCAGCTCCCAGCATCGTTGCTACGGTGGGCAGCAGATACGACGGCCACAGCGTCGACGCTCCCCACTGCGGTGCAAGCGATCTACGCCGCAACTGCCGTCACGGAGACGGGGACCACTGAGCCAGCCCCACACACCCACGGCATTGTGCCTGGCGCCGAGGCGGCCGCTGCGGCGGCGACCGTATCTGGCCCTCAACCGCTGCCGCGGCTGCCTCTTCCACGCCCGCTAAAACACAAACTAGCGCGGAAGAAAGCAGCTGCAGCGGCGGGCAGGAGGACGACGACGACGACTGGGAGGCCTATGCTGACGAGATCTGCAGGAAGGTAGTGCCCCGCCGCCGGCGCGGTCACTTCACGCACGGACTACAAGCCGGCCTTTCAAATGTTCTTCGACGTCAATACGAGGACTGCCTGGTGGAGGACCTAGAGGCTGCCTCGGCTGGTGCCGTGGGCAAGCCGACGCAGGCTACACTTATTGGTGACTCGCGTGACACCAGCCGCCGCCGCCAACAGGCTAGCGCGCGGGTCCTGGCGCAGCTGCGCAGCCAGTGTGCGTCCGGGGCAATGGCGTGGATGAGCGTGCCACCCGCTGCCAATGACCGCCCGGGTGCGGCGCCCATGTCCAGTATGGCAGCAGCCACGATGATTATGGTTGCGATCTTTATCAGGGCGAGGTGTGCCCATGGCGGTGCAGTGACGTGAGCCCCACCTCCACGCATGCGATCAGCTGCCCCAGCCAGCACATACGGGGGCACAACGCGACACACACTGCCCAAAAGCGGTGCCTACAGCGCATCTTGAGACAGCACCATGTCTCTATTGTCCGCAATGAGGACGCTAGCGTCTTCAAGGTACCGGGGTATCGGGCGGACACAGTCATTGACCCAGGGTGTCTGCACTTTAGCAGTGCATACCAAAACAAGGGAATAGTGCTAGACACAAGTGTGCGCGCGCCCACAGCGAGCTCGTACCTGACAGGCAAAACAAATGCCTCGAACACGGACGGCTATGCTGCTGGGGTGGGGGAGGACGCGAAGGTCAAGCACCACACCGGCACCTTGACGTCATCTTGGGCTTTTGTGCCATTCGTGCAGGAGTCGTACGGACGGCTGGGCAAGCAGACAAGCCTTTTTGTTAAGGAGTTGGCAATGCACTCAGCACTGTGCTCAGGGGGGGGGAAGGCAGATATGTTACGCAAGGCCGGGTTAGCTAAGCGTCAGATCCACATTGAGCTGAGCATATTGCTGGCGCGGGAGTTGGCGGAGCGCGTCATGGCATACACACGTGGAGCGCGAATGCTGGGCTGTGTTGCGGCGCCGGTATCCAAACTCCTAGGGCACAGCGCAGACTAGGCTGCTGCGTTGACGCAAGCTTTTCGATTGCATAGGCAACCCGGCCTCCCTTGGGCCTTTATAAATACAAGTCCATACGTACTGAACTTTAGAATCATTACGCGTGTGCTGCATATGGTTTACTTTAAGTTTGGGGCTGGGCTGGAGTGCGTTGCTATGGTTGAAGCTGGGGTTTGCAGCGTCACGCAGCAGCACAGCAGCTGGCATGCTTTCTGTTCCCTTGCAATATTGTGTGTCGCATGCACTTAAACAGCGTGAGGCCAGTGAACCTAGGCTTTGGGTGGGCTGAACACACGTACACGTGCCTGCCTTTTTTGTGGGCGAGGTAGATGGCTGGTGGTGTTACTGCACCGGTACCTATGCGTGCTTGCGCGCTTGCATCTCTCGCTATCACACCGACACCAAAGATAACCACTGCTCGCCTGTCATCATTGACCCTGTACGCATCTCATGTTTCTCAAATGTGGTATGTGCCCATGGCAAGCCTCATGGTGCGCGCCCAATTGCCGGAGTGCATATAAAATCAATACTACCAAGCTTTTAGTACTTGTCGAGCGTCAGTCAGATATGGTCCATTACTAGTTGTGATTGGTTTATGGCAATTTTGTTACCACCAGTTGTGATTGGTCTATTGCAATTTGTATCCAAACATGCAAGCCTCAGTTGAACGTGGTATTTGCTTGTGTGCCCCCTTGGTTTTGGCTAAACTGAGGAGGATTATGACCATGGGGCCTTTTTTGCCAACGAGGTGAGTGGTCAGTTCATGCTGAAACAAAACGCATCATCACACGTGCTCCTACATGGTGCCCCCATGGGGATCCGACTTTGATGGGGCAAATCTTGGCCGCTATATATCTTCTGGTCAGACTTACCTGACCCCCCGCACTCATGCGCATGCACTTTGCGTCGGTCTGCGTTCAAATATTGTGTATCTCAACTGCTGCCCTGCTAGAGTCATGGCTTCACACAAGTTGCTGTAGCCAATGTGGTGATGTTGCGATGGCTGCATTGTCGTTATGGGTTCTATAGCTACCAATTTTGTAAATAAGACCAAATATTCTTGCTGACTTTTTGTCAAAAAATCCAAAATAGCAGATTTTAAACTGTCCTCATTATGAGCCTGTAATACTGCAGGTCCAGTTACAGTTTGAATGGTAGGATATTTATCCAATGATTTATCACCACCACAGTAAAAACACCAGTCAAGATGCTTTAAAAAAATTAATCTAAACTAAGCGTATGTATGTGACTGGAATTAATGGCTTCCCTACATGCTACATGTTATTAATTAAATAGACATGCCATTAATTCTAAAAGCGCCATAACCCATAACGAATTATAGTGCGCGCAGTTTTTGAGCCAGCGAGAAAAAAAGACGTAAAAAAAATGCCACAATTTGATATATCATCTTTTATTATTCCATTAATTTCTTTATCTTTACCGTGGGGCTGACTTGAGATGGTTGCATTTCTGCAAAGTGGAACCATGTAATGTGTTTTGGAATGAGAGCTTTATACCACGTAGACTACATCAACAAAACTAGCTGATGTGTTCCTTGAACATTATATGGAAACGATCAAAAGATCGTAGAGCTCTAGGTGACAAAGGATGGTTAGTGCCTTCCACCAATAATATATGATTGTGCGCAGCATACATGTAAGGACCGTGAGGCCGATGCACATAGGGTTGGAGCAGACTAGGGTTGGAGCAGGCAGACTAGGCTTATCGAGCACAGATGATTTGCAGGGGCACATGTGACATAACTGCAAAAGCATGTGCGGTCACAACCCCCTTGTCATATGCAACTGTGATGACGGTACCCTCGACCCACAAGTACGCAGATATCACCGCTCGATGCCCATTATATAAAACACATTGTATCTTTTGCGGCCAACGCAACCTGAGGGTTGTATACGCAGGCCTGTGGCTCAGCTTATGACAGGAAGTGTACGTGCTTGAATGAATGTGTGCTCAAGTCGCTCGTCCCACAATGTCACAAAAACATATGCTTGCCTGTCTTCGTTGACCCTGTGCATATCTCATGTCTCCCAATTCTGGTTGCAGCGTGTTCGTACAAGGCACCTCACGGCACTACGGTATGCAACCAACAGCAACTGTAAAGGTAATGTACTACCAAATCAAGACTTCTGATACTCGTCAAAAGATGTTCCGATGTGGTCCAGTGCCAATTCACTTCGGTCTGTGGCAGATTTCATTACACTCATGTGCGTCTGTGAGTGTGGTATAATGCTCCTTTGTGCGCCTGTGCATTGGGTAATCTCAGGAGGAGGAGGATCAACAGATTCTGGACCAGTTTGCAGAGGAGGTCAGTGGTGAATTCATGATAAAGTCAAGTGCATCACCACACATGTTCCTGATGCCCTGCGAGGAGGCGATTCTCGAAGGGGCATAGGGTTAGGGTTAGGGCTAACCCTAAGCTTGGGCCTCCACATCGCACTGGCTAGGCTGACCTGACCCATTTCAGTCACGGTAATGCATGCTTAGTTTGCTTACGAGCGCTTGAGTATATCCCCAACCGCGGTGGTGCACATCTGCCCCAGGATTTTGAGCTACCCTGATGGACTCATGGCTTTAAGTTTGACCACTGCAACATGCGCTTTGCTAGTGGGCAATGTAACAATGTTGCTGTACTATGTAGTTGCTGCATGATCATGCTCATGCTGTTTCATGGTGGGTTGTACACGGCCACGTGAGGCTGACTTGTGGTGCTGGCATTCCTGCAAAGTGGAATTATGCAAAAGAAGTATGTTTTGGGTTGACAGTCTCATGTAGCCTTACTACATCAGTACACCTGCTGATGTTACAGTGTACTCCTTGTGATTTTGTGTGCAGCATGCATGTAAAGAACGGAGGCCGATGCACCCAGGGTCTGGGTAGACTACTAGTAGGCTTGTCAAGTGCACAGATGCCTGCATAACTATGAAGGCACATATGGCTGATGTTATGACTATGGCGCGTAAGGTCGCTTAGCCTCATGACACGGTACAGTGAAGCCTGAAACACTGAATCATAAGTACGCAGATTTCATTTTGCATCGCACACGAGAGTGAGATTGTCTATCTGCAGACATTGTCAAGCAAAGCAAGCCTAAGGGTCATGTAAATATGCCTGTGGCTCAGCTGTTGATCAGGAACTGTAGGTGGTCAAATGAATGTGTGCTTGCATCGCTCGCCCCTACATTGTCACAAAAGACAACACATGCTTGCTTATAATATTTTACCCTGTGCATATTGCTTAATCTTGGCATGTGTTCGCATGTAGCCCTGTGGTGTGCAACCACCAGCTGCAGCTGCAGTGCATTGTCTACCACAGCAGGAGTTTTGTTACTTGTCAGAAGACGTTCTGATGTGGCCCAACTCCAGCTCAACTTTGGTTTGCGTCTCGCTTGTGTATTTGCTGATTTTAGCAGCACGAGAACTCCGACATCTCGTCAGAATCTGCAGAGGAGGTGAGTGGTGGGACTGTAGCCGTTGTAACGGTGATGCTGATGCTGTAGTGTCTTGCTGGCGCTGACGGGTTGGTTACTGCCACTGAGGCTGACTTCCAGTTGTGGTAGTTGCATTATCGCGAAGTGGAGCCATCAAATGCCTTGTGGAAAGCCAGCTATACATGCATAGACTACATCAATACACCAGCTGATGTTCTTCGCGCAATATTGCGCCTACAATGCATGCAAAGAGCGCAAGGCCAATACACGGTGACACCCACATGCTATGTTTGGGATATGCTACTTAGGCTTATCGGGTGCACAAATGCCTGCACGATTTGTGGGGGCTCAATTGGCCAGCACGCAAGCTAGCCCTCATTCAACGTGGAACGGTGATGACTGAACCCTGAACCATAAGATTGCAGGGATCACTGCTAAATGCACATCATACAAGTGAAGTGTCTCTCTACAGCCAAACAAACTGGAGGGCTGTGTGAAGAATAGGCCTCAATCACACTCTGAGGCTTGTGATGAGGAAGTCCTACATGCTTGGATGAATTGTGTGCTTCTGTTGCTGACTCCCACACTGTCATGCAAACAACATGTGCTTGCCTGTCATTGTTGGCCCTGTGCACAATGTCATCTAAAAATACTAATATACTTCTGTTACATTTGTCAAATGTGGCGTGCGCCCACATGTAGCCTTGAAGTACTGTGCGCCCATTATCTGGAATGCATCTCATACCAGCGGGACTTTCAACACTTGGCGAGTGTTGTTTCAGATGCTGTCTTTTGCTGATTTGTGGTTGGTCTACTGCAAAGGTTCATCATGTGAGTCTGATGGCTTCTTGCTCTTATGTGTACACGCACATGTGTTGCCCATGGTTTGCACCCAGCATGCTGCAGCAGCTGTACATCTGTACTACCGATCTCAAAGCAGTTGCTAGGAAATTTAATACTCAACTGACTATTGTTTCACATGCGGCCTGCCACCAACTTGCATTTAGTTCTCATTAGACTACATAATGCCATTTTTATCCACTCATATGGGCCTGTGAACGTGACATTTCGTTTTTGTCCTACTTCAACATTGGCTGATCTCAGCAGGACGACGCTGATGGTGCCCAATCTGCCATGGAGGTGAGTGGTAACTTCATTTAAAAGTCAATTGCATACATGCGTGTTCTTGATGTCCCTGTGGGGATCCGACCCTGAAGAGGCCAACTTCGGCCCCCACATATCTCACTGGTCTGGCTTACCGTCATGTCGCTATTTAAGCCGGCCGGACACCTAATTAGAGTAATGGCCTCAAAACTATTTAAGCCTGGGTGATTACATTTGCTGCATTCAATATAAGACGACCTCCCATTCGTGTTGATGTCAGTAGTGCTGTCGTTGAACTGAAGTTGCTTTTGTTGCATGCACGAGTGGCTGAGGGTGCCCTCTTGAAGGTATATGTGATGCGCCGCTGCCTTTCAATGACTGCAGCCCACTTCTGAACCTGTTTCAGCTTTAAACGCATGCGCGCAGGAGCCCCCACGTGCGGCCAAAAACAAACCTCAACAACAACTTGAACTACAAAAAGCCGTTCGGTACGCGCTGGAATAGCCAGTCGTGTGGGCTTATGTGTGGTGTATAGAGGTGGCTGATAGGGGTCAACTTGATATAAGACTGGGGATACAAAAGCTTGATTCAATCTGCTTGTCCGACGTAAACAAGTGCCTGTTTTATTTAGGACCGGCCGGCTTAAATAGCGACATGACGGTACCTGACCCCTCTCGTGACCACGGATGCACATGCGAGTTGCAGACACACGCTTCACGCGCACCCCCAACTGCGGTCGGTGCGGCTATGGCACCAGGGAAAAGGCACCACCTCAATTTGAGCACACCAAGTCTGCTGCAGTCGCTGTAAGGTATAGGTGTTGCTGCATTGACGGGTTGCACGCAGCATCTGAGGCTGGCTTGAGTTTACGAGTGTGGCGGTTGCAATCCTGGTGTACAGATACTGTTCATTAATTCTCGCTCAGGGCGAGAAAAAGCCCAGATGAATGGCATCTATGCAGCTTGCTGTACGGTGTGCATGTACTTTTATTATATTCCACTTGTGGCTGTGGAAATGCCATGTTGTAGGTGTGTCGCCTTGTTCTCACTCTTGGATGTAGCATGCAAAGCTTGCACGCCACACCCCGCCCCCCACATCACCCCCAACAAAGCACCCGCAAGCGACTGTCCCCCACATACTAGCAGGGATACCAAACAAAGCTGCAAGACTCTCCCCCCACAGACAGACCCGTCTTAGGGCCACCCAGCTCCACGCAGACTCCATCTCAAAGTTTTCATGCAGGCCAAGGTCACCATAATGGGCCCTGAACTGGAGATTGTGGCTATCTACGTGAACCCCGATATCATAAAGATAAGCAGAGGGAGTCACTGGGCGCCAGGCGCTGACGCTAGAAAGAAAGGCTATATAACTAAGCAAAGCATCGCCTCCTTGATGAGCGGGACGGTGGTTCACCGGGCCTCCCATATCACCCCCAACAAAGCATCCGCAAGCGACTGTCCCCCACACACTAGCAGGGATACCAAACAAAGCTGCAAGACTCTCCCCCCACAGACAGACCCTTCTAAGGGCCACCCAGCTCCACGCAGACTCCATCTCAAAGTTTTCATGCAGGCCAAGGTCACCATGATGGGCCCTGAACTGGAGATTGTGGCTATCTACGTGAACCCCGATATCATAGAGATAAGCAGAGGGAGTCACTGGGCGCCAGGCGCTGACGCTAGAGAGAAAGGCTATATAACTAAGTAAAGCATCGCCTCCTTGATGAGCGAGGTCACGGCTCACCGCAGGCTGCAAGCCTGACAAGATATTGCCATTTACCGCTGCTAGTAACTTGTGGTTGGTGCCGTGGCGTGCAGCCGACTCCGCTTGCTCTCCAAGCACGCCAAGCCGCTCCCTGTCCCTCCTCCGCACGCCAGCCAGGGCTTCCGAGACACCACCACACGTTTGAAGTTCTCTCGAAGGGGCTACGCACGCTGGCATCACCTGGGGGCCGCTGGTGCTAGCTCCTGCAAGCCCTGCAGCCCAGCCCACCCACCAAACCAGCCGCATTCGCTGCCACGCCTTTCGGCGTTAACGAGCTTGGGTACCACTTTACATGTGCATGTACTTCCTTGGGTCAGACTCTCAAGGACTTGTCCATTACCATTGTGGTACACCCTGCCCTACCTGAGGCGTTTACTTCTTGATATTACCATGGAAGAGGATTGAATTTGCTTCATATATATGAGCGTGCCATGCAGGTGTCAGAAAAACCTGGACTGAACACGGCTTTTGCTGGATTACCTAATTACAACATTATGTAGCTCAATCGATCACTTTTTGTTTTCCTTGCATCAGGCGCAGCGCAACAATGGCACCAGACTGGTGCCACCACCGCCGCAGCAGCATTCCGATATGCAGCATGGTAAGTGAATAAGGGACACTTTAGCTTCATGCTCCCCAGATCAGGGCTGGCGGATAAACATCCGCCCGTGCGCCAAAGCGGTTGCGCCCCGCCAGTTGTGCCAGTGCGCCAGTGTTGTTAATACCGGCACTTTTGGGTATGAAAGTACTTCGAAGTACATGTGTACGCGGTAAAAGTTGGAAGCCTATTACCGTGCGGCATTACCGGCTAGGTTAGGGGTTCATCTCATGTTGAAGTTACCAAGTAGGGTTGCACTTCTACAACTAGGGTTTAGCCAAACAAACACGCCCTACCCGCAACAATGATGACTTTTCGCTGGATTTGACTACGAGGTCTTGACTACGCGGTGCAAGCCTGGGGAGAAGAGGCCGCTGTGGCAGCCGCGCACTGTGAGTGTAGCTAGCGATAAGGGCTCCAAGTGGCAGCGCAAAATCTGCGACTGCACATCTGGTCTGGTGGTCAACAGCTATCACGGCTTCTTGCGCACATCGTGCTCTCGCACGACTGCCCGATAAGATGCAAAGCTTCATTGACGCAGTGGCATCAGTCACCAAGAAGTGCGAGGCTGTCGCTGAGAGCAGGACAGGCTGCACGTGTAGCTACTGCCGGCCAGGCAAGCAAGCAGGCCTACCACATTTTACGGCAACACAGCACACAAGCGGGCAGGCAGGGGCTGCCAATGGCGAATGCATGATGTGCTACCGTACTAGTAGCACACAGTCTGCACGTCAATAAACGGTCCCAGCATCAGCATCAGAGGACATAAGACAGAATGTGTGTAGGACGGTATGGTTGGGGTAGAAGCACTAGGGTTCAAGTTGGGGTTAGGGTTAGGGCTAGGGTTGCCTAATTCTAGCCCTAATGCTACGGTTAGTCAGTACAACGGTAATACTCTGAAAATCCTACGTACTCCCCCGTTACCTTGTACGTACGTACTTCCCGTCCGTACATCATTAACAACAATGATGTGCGCCGCGAAAGAGCGTTTCGGGCCAAGGCTCAAGAGCGCAACTTCATTTACACGAAGGGGTTGCACGCGTTGCGCCTCGGCGTGAAACTTGGTCCAGCCTCAGGGCAGGGGGGTCAAACAGTTTTCGCCCCCAGTGGAAACCCGCGCATGAACGATAATAGGTATCCTTAGGCTGATGGAGGTATTCCGTATTTCGTGTTGTTCATTACTGTATGCGGTCGGGCCTTGCAAAGCACGTTGTTCATGGAACGCACACTTGCTGCAGCACTCGAAGTCTGAAGAGTGTCTCAACTTCTCACAAGATTCTCCACCCCTACGACATGTTGTACTGCACTTCCCGCGTACGCGGGAACCAGCTCTGAAGCTTTGTAACAAGAAGGTGCATGCTGCATACTCGCACGACAGAAGGTGGCAGGAACACCAGTACTTGTTCTGGATGTCAGAGGCTGCAAAGCAACACTTGAGGCCATTGACTTGTTGACTTGTCACATACAACCGTCGTGCCGGGTGTGTGTGCTAGATGTTGAGATTATATAGGTGGCGTGCACAGCTAATAGATCACAGGATGGTATGCTGCATTGACACAAAAGCTCGTGGTGCATGCTGCTTGGGGTCACTCTCTCTTCTAACAAGTAATTGTGCGGCGGCCTGTGCTACGTGCACCAAAGTCAATGGTGGCTCACTGGCATTTACCTTCTCATGCAGCAGTGAGGCCATGCAAGATCTGGAGTACTACAGAGGTAGCTACTCTCGCATGGCATTCCCTGCTCTTGACCCAGCAAAGTCTTCGAGAGATTTGATTTCAAGACAGGCTACTGTTTGACGCATGCAAACTGTTTTGCGTGTGCATACACCTGGACCGCATATACCAGCTTATAAATATGCAAAGGCTTCGGGGTGAACTACTGTATACACCAACAGCTTATCTGGTGCAGCTCGTACGCTCCTTTTACCTCACATTTGCGGCCGCACTGCGGCAGTCGTGGCGCCTCAAAACATTTGTCACTTTGCAGGTCGTGCTGACAGCTCAGCAGAAACCTGCGCTGTCACGTTGTTGCGCCGCAGCTGTCGATGGCTCAGTGAAGAAACGGTCACGGGCGGCAGCAGGTGACCACCCTCAGCAGCAGGCCAAGACGAATGGCAGCAGCAAGCGCAACGGCAAGCGCAAACACAACGGTCAGCGCAATGAGGGTGTGTGTCGAAGCGCAGGCTGCAGCCAGCACATGCAGCAGATGATGAAATGCATACCTACCTGCTATCTCAGATCGCTTCACGGGTGTGTTGCACCAGGCGTCAAGCAGTGTGAAATTGGCATTACTAGTGGATGTCAGCCTGCGCATGAAGCTGTTGTGCTATTTGCAGGCCCCAAGGTGCAATCAGCATTTGCGTGTTCACGAGCTCTTTGTCAGGTATCGAAAAACAACAGGATCAAAGCTCAAGTGAAGATGCGCTCAAGACTTGTACATGAGGAACAGAGCTCCGCGTTACTGTTCTGTCGTGTACAGTGGAGCTCTGTTTCTCATGTACAAGTCTTGAGCGCATCTTCAGTACCCCCTTCTGTGCGTTGCGAATGTTTATTACACACCCGAAACCAACGCTCGTGCCAGTCACTTGCGAATCGCATCACGGGCGAAGGGCATCGCCAACTATTCAAAGCTGTTCAAACAATTTTCAAATTTAGCATGTATACTCAAGTGGAAATGAGAATCATCACACCAGCCAGTACTCCCGGCAACATAGAAAGTTCGAGAGGGTAATATCACAGTAGTACCCCTTGTCGTCTTCAATAAGAAGTACATATCACCGGCATTATACAGGCATAGCGCTGCATCCATATGGTCAGCTCTCTCGGCAGCGCTCCACAGGCGTGCTCCTTGCGTGTGATGACACACATGACAGATTCTAAAGGGGAGGGACAGATGAACAAGGATATCCTGGGGGGGGGGGAGATGCCTTTTGGCTGTGTTGTTAAGATGGGCTGTCATTGATACAGTTTCAGATTGTCACATGACACTCAGATTTGTGCTAGGAGCTTTGATATCCATCAGCTGGGCTTTTTTGCACCCAGAGCGAGAATTGAGCAAGAAGTACCTATCAGCCTAATTTTTCGCTGCTTCTTTCTTGTGCTGGCACTTTGCGAAAAACAGGCCTTGTATAGTCATACAGAATCATGCCCAGACATCATCTTGAACGAACGTCACGAAAGCAAGTGCTCACCAGATACTCAATAATGAACACAGTGTGACGTCAAAACGCTTAGGTGCACCGCTTGTGTGAATTTGTTGCTTATTATTGCAAGCTTGAAAGCTCAGGCCATGTATCATACTGGCATTTGGGTAGGGGTGACCCCTGACCAACCTACGTCTTGAGAGTACATGACATTACTATTGACGCCAGAATAATCTTCCTTCTCGATGTGTGAACGTTGGCAACCCTTGAAAGGAGAGTGGCTCAGTTTGTAGGTCCGCGTGTTACATCGCATTCAAAGTGCAGGATTTGTTTGAGCCTTCAAGTTGGTTCAAGTGACTCAACGACGCTAGCGTCGACAGCTCAGTGCACCTATCACCTCCGCTATCACATTCTTGCCCTGCAGCCGAGAGTGGCAGCATGCAGGCGTACAACAGGACGGAGTCTCTCAAGAAGCAGAAGACGCAGCAGGCAGGCCAAGCGGGCGTTGAGGAAAGCGGCAACCTGGCAGGTGAGCACACACAGCAGCCTGAGTAGGCAGAGCAGGATTGCAGACCTGTACATGTAGGTGGTGATCCCAACGCACACATTGTGCCACAGAAAGGGATGAAACGGCGGCTCATGTTGTCATTTTAAAGGTGCCTACCTCAATCCCAAGCCGGCTTGCATATAATGCACAGCAGACAGCGACCAGCACCGAACTTCAGTGCCACTCTGAGCTCATCAGTAACCCAAAGCTATGTGTACACCCCACCTGCTACAGTATGTATACACCCCACTCCACCTGCTGCATCAGTCCTACTTGGAGGAATTCCTCCTTAGGCCACTGACCTTAAAGACTCATCCATGCCAGCGGCAGCTCAGGACAAGTTACCATGTGCAACCTTGAGTACTAGAAGTACATACTATGAGCTCATGCCACACCTAGATGTGTCGTAACTCGTTGCATACCACCCCCTGACGTTTGCGTTCCTGCTATGCAGACAATCTTCAACCTTTCGCCGGCCAGATTGAGCGGGTGGACCAGATGTACGAGTTCAAGGATGTGCATGAATACGTTGCGAGAGCCCGAGGCACCTTCGCCGAAAAATTCCCGGAAGTCAGTGAGTTGATTCCTTGGCGTGAGGGCACATTGTGGACCGGCCCTGCGACCGGGCTGGACAAGCATCGCAACCGGAAGTCCCCTGCGGAATTCTACAAGGAGACTCAGAATGTGCGTCTGCAACACATGCCTCTTAAAAAAACCTGCGGACAGCGACTCAACCCTAAGAAGCCCCCATACTACCTCACACCTGACGAGGTGAAGAAAGTGCAGGCGATCCGCAAAATCAGGAAACAGGTCCGCAATCAACATGACAAATTTGAGTGGTGGACGCGCATGCAGCCGGCCATAATGTGGCTCATCCAGCAGCCCGTCTGACCGATGTGGCTGGCAGTCCTTGTGGCACACCGTGGAGACGGTCTTGGAGTACCAGACCCAACCCAACCCGACGGTACAAAAAGGAAATTCTTGTTGCTCAAGTCAGGCGGTTGTGAAAAAGTCAAGAAAAAGATTTTGGCCGAGAACACCCCAGCTGTGGACCTCCTAGTCGAGCTAGCTGGCGCCATCACCGCCAGCGCGGCACTCTTGAAGTGGCTGCAAAGCGTTGATGGTCAGCACAGCCCTTGGTGACTAGCATTTGACAGCATAGGAAGACTGCAGGTTCAGTCACGCCAGGCGGTGTCGAGCCAGAGTTTCGGCCATGCACGTACCAGCTGTGGTCGCTCGCCTAGCCGATGTCAGCAGCGGTACTGCTAGCGCGGCACTCTTGAATTGGCTGCGTAGCGTTGATGTGTCTGTATAGCCCTTGGTGACTAGCATTTGACAGCATAGGAAGACTGCAGGTTCAGGACGATGCATGGTCCTCACCCGCACATCATTTGGGGTGTATGCGCCTGTGCAGATGTGAATTGATGCAACAGTGCAGTGACATGTGCTTACGATTTCAGTGCGTTGGCGTTGGATGTGCTTGTACCTTTTTGAGAAGCATCTGTTGACCACTTTTTTTCCCCTGGGCAGAAGAAATCCTCTGATGGCATCCCGACGCGATGACATCTTGCGGGAGATGGCACAATTAATATATATATTTCAACCACGTGGGCAAAATGATCAGCGGACACATGAGCGGACACGAAATTTGAAAAAATCTGGATGAAGTTGGCGACGACTTGCAGTTTGAGACTGCAGACTGCGTTCGGGCTAGCAGAGGCAGGAGGAGCCTCCAGCCTCTACGTCGATGATTGCAAGGGGGTCGAGCAACTGCTGACGCTCCTTGTTGCATCGCATGGCACTTCAAGACCGTCAATTGAGCCTCACGCTGCTGGGCTTGCGTTCTTGCTGGCGCCTCTTTACAGGCAGCAGATGTTGGCAATGCTGCAGGTTTGCTGCAATTGAAGATGCACCAGCCTTGCAGAAGACGGCGTGCGCAGCAGCTCACAACCGGATGTTGCTGGGGCGGCGGCGCGGCGTGCTTGCGAGCTGACGCCAAGCTGCGGCTTTGATGCCAGGGAGAACATCACGCGCTGGCAATTATGACAGAAGAGAAATTGGCACATGAGCATGCGGATGTGCTGTGGAAGCTGCTGCGCGGTAATGTGCTTTTGCTGGAGGCGCAGCCAGCGAGGTGCTGCTCAGAGGAGGCTGCTGGACTGTTGTGCGCCTGCACTGACGTCTCAGGCGAGCTGTTGCATTCTGAGGTCCCACAGGCCAGCAAGCATGCATTGCATCATAGCTGGCGTGCTCTTCTGGCTCTGCCATAAGGCCTGCTCTCTGTTCCAGTCACTCGACAGCTCGCGCAGATCTGCTCCCAGAGCTGCTCGTGGCATGACTGCCAGTGTGCTTCACCAAATAGTGGTGATGCATAGCTGGCGGCGGCGCAGTGAAGCAACGTAGCAGCGCTGCTCATGGATCTCAGTGGCGGCGCACAACATACGCTGCGCCCACATGCGCCATCGGTAATGCGCGCACATTGCAGCTGGCGGCGCCGCGCACGCGCTGCCCCCCCCTGCCCTTGAAGCCAGCGTCGGCGCGCATATGCATGGCTGTTCATGAAGGTGCCGGTGGCGTGCACATGCAACATCACCCTATGCAGCTGCGGCAGTGCACATGCATTTTACTGTAACAGTTGATGCAGTCTTGCCGCCGCCGCTCATGGACGCAGGCTGAGGGGGTCACGTATTACAGGCTGGGGGGGTCACGTATTACACATTAATGCCTGTGGACTGGCACATGCACGCACACGCAATGCCGCACGTGAAGTCTGGTGGCGGTGTGGCGGTGCTGCACATAAATATGGCGTGCAATTGTGCTTCGCCCATTGGCAACGCGTCATGCGGCTGCGACACGCACCTGCAGCGCTGCCAATCGATATTGCTGCCCAGGCACCTGCCAGCGGTGCCGCAGCTGCACTTACACTCCGGGCGATGTGTCTGCATCGCGCCCGTAAGCTTCCGCTATTTGCAGCCTGCTGTGGACAGTAGCAGGCGCCATGCTGCGCACATGCGGCAGGGCTTGCTTGCCTGGGCGGCGGCACATACTGTGTTGCTTGGCTTGTACTTGGGATGCCATGTCGGCTTGCAAAGTGCAATTACTGTTTTGCAGCAAGTAATGGTCTTTCACAGCTTGTTCAGTCTATCGCACTGCTCACAAGTGTCATGTGGATGTCTGGTCTCTGATCAACTAGGGGCCATAACATTACAAGCATGGGGTTCATGGTGGAGGGAGTTGCCTAGCATCAGGGTCCATTGACCAGGGTTCTGCCTTTGCAGATACAAGGATAGCTTTTGTTGCATCAGGTGTGCAGTGTAAACTGTGAACGCACATTGCATGTTTTGTGTGCAAGTGCTTCATAGCGTAATAAACACCAGTGTGGATAAATGTGCCATGATTGGCACTGCTTTTGCGCAAATCCTGCAAATGTGACCGGCCAGCGGCTGCTACATGCGCTGTGCTGCACTTCTTCATCAAGCTGCATACTACCTGCCCCCAAATCTGAGCCTGCAGCTGCGCTGTGCGCAGCCAGTGTTCTCCCGGCGGCGGCAGCGAATTAAGTTCCTCTTTTTCCTTCTTTCCCCCCTTTTTTTCCCAAACACGCTCTGCTAAAAATTTGCCGAATTTCGAAGCACCAATGGCGAAGTTGCCCTAAGTTACCTAGTTGTTTGCAAGTGATGTTGTGACTGAAGGCCTGCTGCGTGATTGCTGCGGTTTGCCGGCACCTAGGTGTTTGGACAGCAAGACATTTGCTGACATTCTGGCTCCGCAGTGCACGAACTTTGAACCCTCAAAAGCAATTGCTTTGCAGAAGGTGCTACACTACTACACCGCATGTACATGTTTCAGATCGTCACGATGACACATAGATTGTGCTGTAAGCTTTGATGTCAATCATCTGGGCTTTGTCGCGCCCTGAGCGACCATTAGAAAACACTAACGTGCGAAATTAATAGATGTAAGACAGTACACGTGTACTCTGTGGCACCTGCCATTAGGCGAACATCCGATCAATGTCGTTCAGAAGTGATCGGCATTGTTGTGTGACACTTTCAAGGTGTTCACAAGAGACCTGTGTACGAAGTCTGGTTGCAAGCTGGATATCCACCATCTGGCTTTTCTCCCGCCCAAGCGAGAATCAACAATGCCCAAAGTCGTGTATACAGTACCTGACACAGGATAGTCAAATTTAAAAACCTCTGCTGCAGGTCTGAGCTGGCATTGTGTGTGCGCTGACCAACATGTCGTCGAGGGCATGCTTTCAAGTTGTTTCATACATTGTCAACCAGTCAAGCTGGCTATGCATCATGATGGTACAGCTGAGCAGCTTAACGCATTGCTCACGCTACAGCAGTGTAACCTCAGGCATGTCATTTACTCGTGTTGTATGTACAGCAAGTAGTGCTCATTTCACTGCGGCCCGATGCCATGCAGTGCACACGTACCTTAATTGCAACTGCAATATAAAACCTGTGCAGGCACTGACCAGCTCACGGTGGCCGACAGTACCTTGTTGCAGCCTCTCACCCCATTGTCCAGCCCTGCTGCTGCTGCAGTGATTCGAGCCCGTCATTGATGGCATATGCTCAAATTGCATTCATTGTGCTCAGCACATCAGCTGCGCATGACGGACAAAATGCACGCGGCGTCGATGAACAGGCTGTGGATGGGCGCCACTACATGTGTAGTGTGCAGTCGCTGCTATATGCATGCTACATGTAGAGCCACCGTGGGTGACCTGCACTAACTGCAACTGAGGCACAGGTCCGGTCATGGGCCTCACCACTGACAGCCACAATTGTTAACTGCCGGCGCTATGAGACCATGCCATTGCAATCAACTGCCAGTGGGCTACTGGCCCGCCAAGCACTCGAGCACCCTGAGGGTCTTCCAACATCACCACATTTTTCATGTGAGAATCACCCACAACTTGTTGAACATGACCCAGAGGCTTCCTGCTGACTCAAAACCGTCAGTCATGTCATTGACTGCACTTTGGGAGGGGTGTCGGTGCTCAGCTGCCAGAAAGCTGGCGCGCAGTTCACGGCACACCTGTCACTGCACAGCCAGCAGTGCAGTGGCAGCCTGAGCGCTGCTGCGTGCGTGGTGCCCATGCATGTCGATGTGAAAGCAGCCGCTACAATGATCATCAAGGCACTTCCAAGGGTCAAACATACAAAGATGCTTCATTTGCGTCTTGCGCATCAGCGTAACGGAATGCCAGTGAGAGACCTTTTCGAGGGCATCAAGCAGAAGAGCCAGGATCAGCGCATGTATAAAGACATGACTGTTTTGCTGCAAGATGATATATTATGACGGCGTTTGCCCTATGAAAAAAACTATCAATGAGCCAACCAATATGGGTGAGCTGGCTGCCAACTCATGACTATGACTCACAACTCATGACTTGACAACTCGAACTCTGCTTCACCAACAGCTCTCTATCAGGGCTGCACCGCTTGCAGAGGCAGCGGCACCTATTGCATGTCATGGCCAAAAAGCATATTTAACGGCCGTGCTAAATTAAGTACTCTACCTTCTTGGGCTGATGCATATCTGCAATACTATGCTGCAGCACGCAGCTGAGAAAGTTTCCCCTAGTGTACACAATGCAGGCATCGTCTCCATGAGAGATGATCGGGCACACTGCCCAAACCTTGAAGTTGCCACCCAGCACTGGGCTCTCCACTAGCCGCTGATTCTGCCCCGACCCCGGACTCTGAATGAACCCATGGGCCCAGTGCTCTATGACAGAAATGCACAGGCAATACCCCCAAGCTATCATGTGATGATGCTCAGGCACCCCTGACCCCCCCTCTCCCCCCCAGTCAGGGACTGCGGTCCACAGGCCACCCCTGCTGCTCCCACCCCCACCCACACAGTGTCTACCTACCTATATGGGGTGGCGCATGCTCATCTGCTCACACTGTTGTGCCAACAGAAGCACACAGCACAGATGGGCGCTAAGCCTTGGCGGAGGCACGCTCCAGTTCAAACTGTCAGCTGCGAGCCGCATGGCACCGGTAGTGGCCCACTTCAACGGTGGTAGCTGCACGAGGTCGATGCTGAACCCTGAGGCGAGCACATCACACTGTCAGCAAAATCTGGCGGCAGCATACGCCAAGGGCATCCGGCAGCAGGTTGATCACGACCCATCCGGTGACCGTGCCCCTTCAGGCAGCAGTACCTGCAACACTGGGGCACACCATGCCAAGCGTGTGCAGGAGATGAGCACCATGTATGGTTGCACGGCAGAAGACTTCCTACGGGCGGTAAGGAAGCTGAGTGCATGCACAGGTGCCTGCGGTCTGGTCCATATGTCAGCCAGCGCGGGGCAGAGGCAATGCGCGCTGACCTCGCCATGCCACACGTGTCGACGGAATGGAAGCGCCCCCACGCGCGCACGCCCGGCAGTACCCCCGGGCCAGTCCGAGGGCGGGGGTGCGGGTAGCGACGGCGCGGCCGCGGCGGCGGGGGCTGCCGCAGCGACACCTCCAAAGCCACCGGCGGTGCCGGCTAGTGGCGCTGCCAACTCAAAGTCCAGCAAGAAACGCCCGGCGGCCACGGCAACCGGCGCGCAACGCCGGCGCCGAACGGCAGCTGCTGCGGCACCGCCTGGCAGCGCCGGCAGCCGCACTCAGTCTAACAGCCTAAGGCTGCAGGACAGCAGCCCCCCCCACGGGACGGCCGTGGGATGGGCGGACATGGACTTGGACCCGCCGGACGATGCCGCGTCACCGCCCCCCCCGACCACCACCACCAGTGGCAGGCCCTCAAAGCCCCAGTCACGAGCATCCCTGGCTTGGGACCTCTCGACGCCCTCGGTCGTCCACGCACTTGACCAGACCAATGAGGCGGATCTACTGCTGCTACGGTTCACCACGACTGCCAACCCCTTCCGCACTCAGCTGCAGTGCACCCAGTGGGCACGGCTAGTGGAGCACGCCACACGACTACTGGCGGACGCCACAGACAGTGCACGTGAGGCGGCACGGGTGCGCCTCCACCATGGTGCCGGGGCGTTTGCTCATCAGGTTTCTCAGACTCTAGTGCAGCGCGGCTACAGGCTGCTGCACCTGCTAGCAGCAATGGCCTTTGGTAGGCAACCGGAGGGAACCGGTATGCCGCCTGCGGCCCGGCTGGCAGCGTTGCTGTCTGGCGACTTTGCGGAGCTACTGAGAAAGACGCTGTCAGCAGCAGCGGCGCTGCGGGCCCCCAAACCAAACAACGCAGCTACGGCGTCGGCACAAACGAACTTCGATGCCGACTGGACGGAGGCTGACTCCAGGCAGCAAACAGCATGCGCTGCCCTCTCAGGCAAGCGACGGGGGGTAGGCCTGGCTGCCGCACGACTAGAGGCGCGTGAAGCATGCGCCCCAGCAGACGAGGTCACGGCACAGGTGCTGGCAGCAAAGCACCCTGAAACTGGCACCCGGCCCGGGGTAGTCGATACGCCAATGGAGCAAGTGCGCGGCCTGGTACGCGACGCCCGGCGGCACTGCTTGCACGGCGCAGGGGTGGCAACGACCGCCGGGCCCGCTGGCAGCGGCAGTCCCGTCTTCGAATCGGGTCAGGCGCATGATCGCAGCGATAGGCCTGAGGATGCTGCCAGCGCAGCCGGACGGCGCCTCGAGGTGGAGGCGACAGACATACTGTCGACCTTGTCCGCAGCAGGGGCGGGGAAGGCAGGAGGGCTGGACGGCCTACGCTATGAACACCTCTTGATGGCCGCTGGGCCTGGTGCACCAGTGAAAGCAGCCACCCGCCCCGTGGGCAGTGCCTCGCCAGGACTAGCTGGTGATTCAGAATCGGATGTGATGGAACCGGCATTCGCCCATCACCTGGCCAAGGTGTTCACGACGCTGCTTGTTGAGCCCGAACTGCTGCCGGAGCAATCGCAACGGCTTCTCCGCGCCGCGGCCCTCTCAGGCATAGGACAGAAGCGGCGTCCGATCGCCTGCTCCAGTGTCTGGCGCAGACTCCTCGGGTCCACAGCGGCACGGGGTGTCAAGGGCAAAATATCGGGGCTGCTGGCCTCCATGTCGCAGTTTGGCGTAGGATACCGGTCTGGCGTCGAGCATGTGGCAGCGCGCGCGCGCGTGTGGCACGAGCTGTATGGCACCACAATCCAGCTGGACTGTGAGAACGCATTTAACAGTGTGGATCGCGCCGCCATTGTGCGGGGACTTATGCTCTTCTGTCCGGAGCTGCTCCCGCACTTTGAGTCCGTATACTGTGGTGACACTGCCCCAGAGATGCGAGTGAAGGTGAACGGTGAAGCTCGCATTATCTGCTCCCACCTAGGGTGCCAGCAAGGGGACCCTCTAGGGCCGCTGTACTTTGCAGTGGCAGCGGCATTCCTACTCTTCTACCCTGATGGAGTGAATGCGACGCCCGGCAGTATGCCGGCCTACGGCCACAGCACAGCGGAACCGCCAGCCCCGCACTGCGCTTTCCTGGATGACCTCAACGTGCTGCAAGCTGCCTACTTCGACGATGCAGCGGCCGCTGGGGTGGCAGAGGTGATCCGTCGGCTTGCGGCAGGGGGCCTACGCGTTCGACCAGACAAGTCGCTGGCCATTGCCATGCGCGGCACAGTGTTTGATGAAGCGGCCAGAGCACGCCTGCGCGCCCTTGACATACCGTTTGTGGACGCCACCATGCCAGAATCCAGTCAGGGCTTTACGTCGGTCGGGGTACCGGTAGGGCACCCAGCCTATGTGCATGCTGCCATGAGCAAGCATCTTGTTGACGCAGGGACATGGCGATTGTCGTGGCAGCTAGCTGGGATGGCGCGGCATCACCTACAGGCAGCACAGTTCATTCTGCGCAGGTCACTGACGAAGCGGATGGGCTTCTTAGCTCGGGTCGTTGACACGGCTTTGAGTGAGACATGGCTGCACGCATTTGACGGGTTCTGTGCATGGACGCTTGAACGCATGCTGCACCTGCACGGCTGCGCTACCGCGGCAGTCATGAAGTCACACCTGCTGGCCGCCTGCACTGCTGGTGACAATGAGGTAGCCAGCAGTGGCAGCGTGCTGGTATTGCCGCGCTTGGGCCCGCCAGAACTCACGGACATCGCAGTGCCACTGCGGGCGTCACGGTTGCCGGAGCGACGAGGCGGTCTGGGCATGCCGCTTTTGGGGCTACTGGCACCAGCCGCATACACGGCCCAGGCATGCACAACACTGCGGCCTGCAATAATTCATGCCACTGTGGCAGCAGGGGCCCTGAGGCTCGGCACTGACGAACACGGCGCAGTCACCTGGTTCACGCAGCACTCATGCGCAATACGCGAGGACCAGGGACTGCCGCCAATCATCGAGGCCGTGCGACGCTCTACGCGAGCGCTGACAGCTGATGGCGGCGAAAAATCACGCACAGCTGTGGCCGAGCAGCTCCCAGCATCGTTGCTACGGTGGGCAGCGGATACAACGGCCGCAGCGTCGACGCTCCCCACTGCGGTGCAAGCGATCTACGCCGCAACTGCCGTCACGGAGACGGGGACCACTGAGCCAGCCCCACACACCCACGGCATTGTGCCTGGCGCCGAGGCGGCCGCTGCGGCGGCGACCGTACCTGGCCCTCAAGCCGCTGCCGCGGCTGCCTCTTCCACGCCCGCTAAAACACAAACTAGCGCGGAAGAAAGCAGCTGCAGCGGCGGGCAGGAGGACGACGACGACGACTGGGAGGCCTATGCTGACGAGATCTGCAGAAAGGTAGTGCCCCGCCGCCGGCGCGGTCACTTCACGCACGGACTACAAGCCCGCCTTTCAAATGTTCTTCGACGTCAATACGAGGACTGCCTGGTGGAGGACCTAGAGGCTGCCTCGGCTGGTGCCGTGGGCAAGCCGACGCAGGCTACACTTATTGGTGACTTGCGTGACACCAGCCGCCGCCGCCAACAGGCTAGCGCGCGGGTCCTGGCGCAGCTGCGCAGCCAGCGTGCGTCCGGGGCAATGGCGTGGATGAGCGCGCCACCCGCTGCCAATGACCGCCCGGGTGCGGCGCCCATGTCCAGTATGGCAGCAGCCACGATGATTATGGTTGCGATCTTTATAGACGGGTGGGGCATACAGGGCGAGGTGTGCCCATGGCGGTGCAGTGACGTGAGCCCCACCTCCACGCATGCGATCAGCTGCCCCAGCCAGCACATACGGGGGCACAACGCGACACACACTGCCCAAAAGCGGTGCCTACAGCGCATCTTGAGACAGCACCATGTCTCTATTGTCCGCAATGAGGACGCTAGCGTCTTCAAGGTACCGGGGTATCGGGCGGACACAGTCATTGACCCAGGGTGTCTGCACTTTAGCAGTGCATACCGTAACAAGGGAATAGTGCTAGACACAAGTGTGCGCGCGCCCACAGCGAGCTCGTACCTGACAGGCAAAACAAATGCCTCGAACACGGACGGCTATGCTGCTGGGGTGGGGGAGGACGCGAAGGTCAAGCACCACACCGGCACCTTGACGTCATCTTGGGCTTTTGTGCCATTCGTGCAGGAGTCGTACGGACGGCTGGGCAAGCAGACAAGCCTTTTTGTTAAGGAGTTGGCAATGCACTCAGCACTGTGCTCAGGGGGGGGGAAGGCAGATGTGTTACGCAAGGCCGGGTTAGCTAAGCGTCAGATCCTCATTGAGCTGAGCATATCGCTGGCGCGGGAGTTGGCGGAGCGCGTCATGGCATACACACGTGGAGCGCGAATGCTGGGCTGTGTTGCGGCGCCGGTATCCAAACTCCTAGGGCACAGCGCAGACTAGGCTGCTGCGTTGACGCAAGCTTTTCGATTGCATAGGCAACCCGGCCTCCCTTGGGCCTTTATAAATACAAGTCCATACGTTCATAGCGGTTCACATAGCGCGGCCAGTGGTGGGGCCCCGGCTCCTGCACAGACATCCAGTTGGGCACCACCGTGTGCTTGGCCCGGTACGCAGGCTGCGCAGACAAGAATGGAAGGGGGGAGGGGAGGGGGCTTGAGAATCCAGCATGCATGCAGGGGGGGCGATTGACCTTGGGCGCCACCTTGTGCTTGGCCCGGTACGCTTGCTGCACAAACAAGTTGAGCAACCGTTGTGACACCCACACATAAGGGGAACATACAATATGTAGTGCAGGTGCACATCTGAAGGTGGTGATTGACAGCTGACACGAGAAAGCCAGCGAACATGGGGGCGCTGACCTGCAGGCTCCAGCGCAGAGGCCTCGCTTGATATTAGCGTGTGATGTTCATGCAGCACTGCTGATGGAGCCGCAAAGGGCGTCACACATGCCTAACACACAATCAGCTTCTGCTGCTCATCAGACGCAGTTGCGCTGTGGTAGGACATGTGTGACTGTACACATACTTCAACTGTGATGTGCGTATGCACGATCTATCTTGCGCTGAGGGCGCCATTCTTCAACTTGTGCTGCTCATCTGCAAGTCAAAGACTGTCATTAACCATATGCTTCACAATCGATTTGCTGTCGGGTATTCGGCAACATATAACCTAACCCTATCTGTAGACAGGCTGCTACAGGTTAGGGATTAGGATTAGGATTAGGGCAAGGGTTACGGTTGGGCTTGACCCTACCTCGCTGCATCCCAACTTACTGAAATGGTGTCTTGCAGTTCGTCTACTGGGAGCAGTGCTTGTGCTCAATTGCCGCACCAGTGCACAACTCGCTGGATTAGGCACAGGTACTCTTCAAGTTGCCGCAGCAGAACGTACAGTGTGCTCCTCGCCGAAGCGGATAATGAGATATGAACTGCTGGTAAGAAGCCAAACGGCACCAATGTCAATAAAGCGCAGTACTGGACAGCTGCGCTGTCATCACACCATAGCACAAACTTATGGTTAGCGCTAGGGTTGGGATTGGCTGGCGCGTGCTCATGTATTCCATACATGGTGTGCACTAAACCGGCACGTCCTACCGAAAGCACGTCGACAAATTCGTTCATGTCCTCGTGATGGCATGGCTCAACCAACTAGCTTTCATTGACGTTGAGCACAGATGTTCATTTGAGAGGGTAGGCTAACCTTACATGTACCCTCACCGAAAGCAGATCAGCCGACTTGTTTATGACAATGTGCTAATATAGAACCACCACCTCGTGCTGAACAGCGTTTCTTGGATGACTTTGAGCACCGAAGTTCAATTGTCAGATGTAAAGGCCAACCATGTATACCCTTACCGAAAGGAGGTAGTCCAACTTGTTCACGACCACGTGATAATATACCTGAACAGCTTCAACTTGCATGAGTTGGAGCACATAATTCAATTGTGAGAAGTAAAGGCTAAAAGTATGTATTCCCTCACCAAAAGCAGGTCATCCGACTTGTTCATGACCTCATGATACTATAGCATCATCGCCTCTATGACTTGTTGCTGAACAACAGTGACTTGTTCATGACCTTGCAGGACAGGAAGTATAGGTGAACAGCTTCAATTTCATGCTGAGCATTGATGTTCACTTTGTAGGGTAGAGTACCCCTATATATACCCTCACCGAATGCAGGTCGTCGGACTTGTTCATGACCTTATGATCATATACCTGAACAGCATCACTCTTCAAAGTTTAACCACTAATGTCACATGAGTAGTAACGTGCATTTGGAAGGGGTAGATTACCCCTATATATACCCTCACCGATAGCAGGTCGTCCGACTTGTTCATGACCTCCAGCGGGCGCGTGTCATCCACGAGGTGCAGGTGAAGCTCCAGGTTGTGCAGCTGCCCAATGTCAAACGGGTTCCAGCCATCGAGCTTCTCAATTAGTTTCTTGTCCTCCAGCCCCTGAGAGCTGAGCATCAGCTGCTGTCCTCCGTGACTGTAGCCGCGCACGAAGGTGGAGGGGACCAGGTCGCCGTCGTTGGTGACGCGCACGTGGCCGGGCATCTGCGATGACGTTCAAGTTGGCATTGCTCAGCTCAGCAGAAGTATATACTTGGAGGTATTGATTGTGTAGGTACATGTGCATCGGAATTGTAGCCGCGCATGAAGGTGGAGGGGACCAGATCGCCATCGTTGGTGACGCTCACGTGGCCGGGCATCTGCAGTCACAGTGGCAACGCTCAGCTCAGCAAGAGTATTTACTTGGAGGTCTTGATTGTGACAAGTGCATCTGAATGGGCAGTCAAGTGTTGTTAATAATGTGTTGCCGTGGTGGCAGTGCTCATCTCAGCAGGGGATTGGCTTTTTGTGAAGGTGTGCATGTGCATATATAGATGGCAACGCATGAGCGATAGCAGCATTAGCAGGTTTGTGATGGCGCACATGTGTATGTAGAGGGTACGCCAAGCACCAATGCTGTAGGCGTTCCCAGTTGTAGCAATGCAGCATGAGCAGGTAACTGCTGGCAAGCTGAGCACTGCCACCATCAGCGCAGCGTTTGGCACAGCAGTTTTCCTGTCATGTAGTATTGATGAGCGAGCCCTGGACTCTGTTGCGACCCAAGTAGAGTGAGGCTGAACTACGGGTTGGAGACAACATTCAGCAGCACGTGCCGTAAAAGCTACAAGGTAACCGACAACATCACCCCTCAAAGTTGTACTCATTGTGTTAAATATGCAGCGCATAAAAGGGCATGTGCAATCCCTGTAGGCAGCGCGCGCAGCAAAGCACATGCAGCGCCGGCGTCCGATCTAAGCTCCATCTCTTATGACAACCAGACTGCGCGTAGGTACCATCAGTCAAGCTGCAGGGTTGTGTGATTCAGCACCGCTCAGCACATGCCAAAAGTGGACTGGTATTGACAGTAAGCCTGCCCATAACATGCTCATGAGGTCAGCCTTGCCCCTGCCCCTAACCCTCCTTTAACCCGCACAAACGAGCACGAGGGCTGAGCGGAGCAGCGCTCAGCAATTGCCACAAGAGGGTTGGGGACCTAACCCTTGCACCTACCCGTACATGTTCACAAGGTTGACACTGCCCCTGACCCCATCTTTCATTACCATCAGGCAAAACGTGCTGGCAGCAAAGCACGTCAGGGCTTACAGCTGCGTAAACGTCAGTACTTACCTGTGAAGCATACAGTATTGAGAGCCATGCACCGCGTGCGCATCACCGCACCAAACAACACACGCACCTGGGCTTCCATTCCGCGCAGACAACGGGATTTCCCATGGATGCGGCGCGCACATCACCGTGTCTGAACACTCCAATTTGAAGTATATGCAATGCTGAGTCGTGCCCCCCCCTCTGCGCAAAAACTGTTATGCAACAGCGCTCGTACTCGTGCACGCACCGTGTCTGTCACTCCAACTTGGAAATGTTGTACAGTACTGAGCTGTGTCCCTCCCCTTATGCATCTATATGCAGCGCAACGGAACGCACTTTGGCACCCATGTCCGCACAGAAGACGTCATTGCCGACGGGCAGCGACGCCCACGTCACTGCATCTTTAAACTCCAACGTGAAGTCTGTACTTCTACAATACTGAGCTGTGCCCCCTCCCATACATATGCAACAAATCACGCATTTTGGCGTCCATGTCCGGGCGGAAGACGTCGTTGCCGACTGGCGGCGACGCCCACATCACCACGTCTTATTAGTACTCAAATTGGTAGTATATGCTCTACTGAGCTGTGTGCCCACCTGTACACCTAACGCACCTTGGCATCCATGTCTGCGCAGCCGTCGGTGCGGGCGGGTGGCGACGCCCACGTATGTCACCGCGTCTGAACACTTCAATTTGAAGTACATGCTTGTGCTGAGCTGTGCCCCCTCCCTGTATGCAACGCACAACGCACCTTGGCGTCTATGTCTGCGCAGAAGACGTCGTTGCCGACAGGCGGCGACGCCCACGTCACCGCAACTTCAAAACTACAACTTGAAGTCTGTACAATACTGAGCTGTGCCCTCCCTGCCTGTATATGAGCAACGCACAACGCACCTTGGCATCCATGTCAGCGCAGAAGACGTCATTGCCAACGGGCGGCGACGCCCACGTCACCGCGAACGCGGGCGCCTTCTTGCCATCTGTCCACTCCATCTGCACGACGTCGTACGCATTCAGCGTCGCGAGCGCGGCGCCGAGGCTGTGCCCCGTGGCGATGATGCGGCCGACTTCAACTTGAGGTTCGTCGCGCAGCGCGCCCAGCGTGGCGAGGATGTGATTGCGCGGCGTCTCGCCGTCGTCGTCGCGCTCCGTATGGCCGTGCTGGTCGCAGCGGCGGTTGTACATGTAGTTGAAGCCGCGGTGCACGAGCATGGGGGGGCCGGTGGTGTCGTCTGCCTCGATGTCCGCGATGGCGCTCTGGATGCGAGGGGCGGCTTCTGCGTCGGTTTGGTCGAGCTCCCTCAGGGGCTTGATCTCGGACTCCTGTGTGAGGGTACAGGGAGAAGGTAGAGGGAGGGCAGGGGTTAAGTAGTGGCAAGGTCGTGATGGTGGCCTTTGTCAATGATAAACGTCAACAGAATGGCATCAACACATCATCGCAACCTTACTCCTAATGCTTGAGTGCGTCGTGGTCGCAGACCCACTTGTTGCACTACACCCAGCGGGTTTAAACTGTTTGTGGGTCAAAAGCTGCAGTATGTCATGTGATCACCAGCACTCAAGAGATGGTTCAGCCGTTTCATGACATCCCTACCACTGCCTGAAAAGTGCACTCCCAAAAGGTGGGCCTTGCGTTCAGCTGGAGTTCATTACATGACAACACACGCTGTAAGACTGCGCCGTTATTTACAACAATGTGCATGAAGGGTGCGCGTTTGTGTAAGGAGGAGATGCACACCGCAGCCATGATGTGCAATGTTATGTCCAAACTGCATGACGTCGTATGCTACACCTGCAAGGCTATCATGCACGCGAGCACATGCACTTGTGATTCGAAGCATGCACCACAGAGTACACCGCGCGCTGCCCATTGCAAACTTTAAGTTGATCAGAAGACTAAGGGGCAAGTGACGCACCTCCGGTGAGAACCACGGCGCCTGAATGAAGCGCCCATCGGCGACCCACTCCTGGTTGGTCTGCGTCCCGCGCCACGAAATCACAACGTCGCGGCCGCTGCGGCCATCGCGCGCCGCCGCCTCCGCCGTCTCCACCGCTATGAACCCCGCCCACGCAGTCTCGTGGTGGCTGTCCATGGCCTTGGTGTAGATGGAGGAGACGACTTCAAAGTCGCCGCTGAAGTCGTACTCGCACTTCACGTGGTCGGGCCCGCCGGGGCTGACCTCGTAGTGGAAGCAGAGGCCGTAGTTGGTAAGCTCTTGGAGGGTGCGGCTGTCGCCGTCGAAGTCGAAGCGCGTGGGGACATTGCCGTTGGCGTCGCGCTTGTAGCCGTACACGTCGTAGGTGATCTGGGGCACGGCGCGTGCGTCACGGCTCAGTAAATCAGCAAATGATGGTTTTATTTGCATACTTCGAAGTACTTTGCGAAGTCGAAGCGCGTGGGGACGTTGCCGCTGGCGTCGCGCCTGTAGCAGTACACGTCGTACGTGATCTGGGGGGGGCGTGCGCGTGAGCAGGCCATCACGGCTCAGCAAATAAGCAAAAAAATGGCTTGAGTACACGTCGTAGGTGATCTGCGGCACGTGCCCGTGTGCAACGGCAGACGATTACGGCTCAGTAAATCAGCAAACGAAAGGTTTGTTTGCACACTTTGCGATGCTTTCAAGTGTGTGCGTCTGCGTGCAGCACCGCAGCTGTGGACCATAGTGAAGAGCATGGTTCAACGTCGGATGTATGCGTACTACCTTGCGCACCGTAGCTATGGTACAATCTGCTCTCAACTCATGGAGAACACACGGAGCGAGCTCAAATGCCTTGCAGGATGTAGTTGACCAACATGGTTGCGGGACCAAAAACACTCACTGTACAGAACGCGAAGCACGCAATCTTCAACTTCAACATTTTTCGCATGAGGTTTTGAGGTTAATATCGACTACAGTATCTTCTCGCATCAGAGCTGGGTAATGCTCATGAGATGTCTACTAGAGCATGTGGAAGATGACAAACGCACGCTCCAGCATTGCACATGTGTTGCGGATACATCTTAGTGCCAAAACTGACCTTGAGCACAATTGACGTACTTCAACCGGGCAAACACGCAAGATTTCCGTACATAGACAAATCATGCTCAAGGCGCTGCACGAACTATTGTTGCATTGCGTCGTCGCTGCAATGTATACCATGTATACCTGTGCAAACTGGCCCCACTTCGCAAGATCTTTCCTGCCACGCAGCCATTGCGGGAGTGAGTGGACGGTAATCTCGGGCTCGACGGTGGCTGTGGACGCCGGGAGCTTGGTCAGGTCGGGCGCAGTGCTTGCAGAGGACTGATGAAGGCACCTGACGGCACGATGCCGATGGCTAACAGCAGCAGTAGCATGTCCTGCATGGCAGATTGAATAATGATGCGACTGCTCCGGCCATCGCAAAGAGGCGGCCCTTGCAGAGCGGTCACCTTCAATGCTTCTTCTGCGGCGCGGCGAAATCTGGAGCCAGGATACTCTTTTTGTGTGTGACTCGCCGTCGGTTCAACTCCACAAAATATGAAGTTGCAGTTGCAGTTGCCATCGAATTTTTTTTTAATGAAGTTGCCACTTTGCTGACGTAAGTGCAGAGAACAGCTGCTGATGGGCGGCAGATGCGGCGGCAAAAGACCAACAGCAATGCTAATCCCTGCCACCATTGCGGCAGCATCGGTGGCAGTGGTGACAGGCAGCCACAAAGCTCTCTTGGTGGCGTACGTATGGACTTGTATTTAAAAAGGCCCAAGGGAGGCCGGGTTGCCTATGCAATCGAAAAGCTTGCGTCAACGCAGCAGCCTAGTCTGCGCTGTGCCCTAGGAGTTTGGATACCGGCGCCGCAACACAGGCCAGCATTCGCGCTCCACGTGTGTATGCCATGACGCGCTCCGCCAACTCCCGCGCCAGCGATATGCTCAGCTCAATGTGGATCTGACGCTTAGCTAACCCGGCCTTGCGTAACACATCTGCCTTCCCCCCCCCTGAGCACAGTGCTGAGTGCATTGCCAACTCCTTACAAAAAGGCTTGTCTGCTTGCCCAGCCGTCCGTACGACTCCTGCGCGAACGGCACAAAAGCCCAAGATGACGTCAAGGTGCCGGTGTGGTGCTTGACCTTCGCGTCCTCCCCCACCCCAGCACCATAGCCGTCCGTGTTCGAGCATTTGTTTTGCCTGTCAGGTACGAGCTCGCTGTGGGCGCGCGCACACTTGTGTCTAGCACTATTCCCTTGTTACGGTATGCACTGCTAAAGTGCAGACACCCTGGGTCAATGACTGTGTCCGCCCGATACCCCGGTACCTTGAAGACGCTAGCGTCCTCATTGCGGACAATAGAGACATGGTGCTGTCTCAAGATGCGCTGTAGGCACCGCTTTTGGGCAGTGTGTGTCGCGTTGTGCCCCCGTATGTGCTGGCTGGGGCAGCTGATCGCATGCGTGGAGGTGGGGCTCACGTCACTGCACCGCCATGGGCACACCTCGCCCTGTATGCCCCACCCGTCTATAAAGATCGCAACCAAAATCATCGTGGCTGCTGCCATACTGGACATGGGCGCCGCACCCGGGCGGTCATTGGCAGCGGGTGGCACGCTCATCCACGTACTCACCGGGTCAGCACTGCTCAGCAGTCCGACAGTCAGCGCAAGGTGGCCTGACATCGCAGACATTGTGAGCGCCACAACAAAACTTCAATTACAGCCAGCGAGACTGCATGAGATCAATCAACAATCAGTACAGGGAGCTGTGTATCCCATGGTATGGCCATGTAGTCACCCAAGCCATTCAACAACATCGAATGCCACCCATATACGCCATATGCCTATATACAGTGCGCCCAATGGTACAATTTGTTTTTTCTTGGCGCGGAATTTACATGATAAAATTTTAGGGTTACCGGGTCAGCACTGCTCAGCAGTCCGACAGTCAGCGCAAGGTGGCCTGACATCGCAGACATTGTGAGCGCCACAACAAAACTTCAAGTACAGCCAGCGAGACTGCATGAGATCAATCAACAATCAGTACAGGGAGCTGTGTATCCCATGGTATGGCCATGTAGTCACCCAAGCCATTCAACAACATCGAATGCCACCCATATACGCCATATGCCTATATACAGTGCGCCCAATGGTACAGTTTGTTTTTTCTTGGCGCGGAATTTACATGATAAAATCATATCAACGATGTTTATACATACAGCAAGTCCGCAGGGCAAGTGCAGATGACCAGAGGGCACTCGCATTGACGGAGCACGTGCAGTCTACATTGCGCTGTTCCACCAGGCACAGCTTGTTCTCCGGTGTTCTGAATGATCAAAGTCATATGTAATGATGGTGCTAGCCTGGCACCGAGCTCTGCTGATGACATGCACAACACTGCACCAGTAGCCATTGGCAGCTGTGACAACATGACGCATTACCTGCTAGTAGATGCCGACTGCGCTGACATATGCGCAGCAAACATGGGCGCACAGCAGCCGCCGCTTCATTGCGCACGCTTCAAAAGCACACTTAAAAGAGTGCTGCTAGCAACGCGTGGTGGCCGCGATGGCAGGGGGGGCATCATTGCTTTGACAACGGGAGTGTCGCCACCTGCAGGCAAGATATCATGCAAATGCAAGTGATGCAGCAGACCGTGATGCTGAGCAAGTAGCGAGCGTGGGCCACATTTGTGGGCAGTGAAGTCATTGCTCAGTTCACTACGTCAGTGCATGCCGTTGGACCACATGGGCCTTGGCCGCGCTCTCACGTGTGATTTCAAGGCCGATGAACACGGCAGCATCTGCTATGTCGCCTAGCAAAAGCATATCCATGCCTCAGGTGCTTTAAGTTCATTGTGCTGCAACAAATTGCCAATGCTTGCAAACTACGTAAAGCAGACAACATTGCGCTGCACGTTGACCGTCAAGCTACATACATCTGAACATGCAAACCAGCAACAAGCAACAACAGGCTGCAGGAATGTAATTTGCACCGCACGGCTGTTCACGGAGTGCCACACGGGAAGGACTCTTATTGACTAGCGGCAGCACCACCAGGAACTTTGAGAACTCTCTGACCGGCGCGTCAACCCAGACGGCACGGTTCCACTGCCTACGACTCTCACATAAAGAGAAAAACAACCATTGTGTGTGTGTGACCGGGTCACCAAAAACGATAGGTGCCGGGCGCCGGCGCAGCGCCATGCCCCGACACGACATCACTTGATGAGCCGTAACTCCCGCGTGACAGCACAGTGCCACGTGGGGGCAGGGTATGGGGGTGGCGGGGTATGTAATCAGCGTGCGCGCAGGCGCCAGCAGCGGCTGCGGAGACCTTCGGCGCCCTGCTAAAGACGTCACCGCACGAGTGGACGTATACAAAATGAAATGGCGAGTATGGAAGAAGACGAGTTGCGGCGCGCGGCATCCCTCGCCCCGAGCCTGTACCCCACAGTGCACTACTTTCCTAACCCTATTACCGGCCCTGATTTTCACACAGATCCTGTGCCCTCCGCGCTGCGCTGAGGCGAAGGCACGGCGCACAGCCGATGCGACGCCCCGTGGCACAACCACATTTGTCCCGCTTTATACTACCCCCCTATAAGCCCGGATTGTGAACAGAGGTTTGGTACCACAATCTCGTCCAGTGGTGTCGCGACCATCTGTGGCCGCAGCGGCGGCGACCGCGCAGCCCCTTAGAGCACTGCCTCAGCCGCCGCCGCTGCTGCCGCTGCTGCCGCCGCTGCCGCCGCCGCTGCCGCTGCTGTCGCCGCCGCCGCTGCAGCTGCTGCTACTGCTGCCGCCGCCGCCGTGGCCGTTTGCATGGCCGCCGCCGCTGCTGTCACCAGCCGCTCCCGCTATGCGCGTCAAAGTTGAAGTCGTGCTCATCGGGCACAACTCCAAACCCCTCCCTGCTGCCCGCTGCTGCCGCCACGACTGCCGCTGTCGCCGCCTTGACTGCTGCGTCCGTCGGCAACTCCGCCGCGCCCTGCTGCTGCTGCTGCTGCTGCTGCCGGTGCTGCTGCTGCTGCTGCTGGTGGTGCTGCTGCTGCTGCGGCGGGTGGTGGTGGAGGTGATGCTGCTGCGGCGGCGGCGGCGATGCGGCAAAGAGGTTGCTGATCGCTGCTGCGTGCTCCGCGCCCCACGGCCCCTCTCCGCTGCCGCAAAAGTCAGACTCGCCACTGATGCCCGCGTAATGATGGCCAAACTCTGCAGCTGCGAATTCGCCGCCGCTGCCGCTGCCGCCACCGCTGCCGCCGCCTATGTGGGGTATGCTGCCATGGCTAGGCGCTTGTGGCAGTGCTGGCACGCCCCCCTCCCGTCCCTGCGGCTGCTGCCGCTGCTGCTCCTCTGCCGCCGCCGCCGCCATCGCCGCGGCAGCAGAACCAGTGGGGGTAGTGGATCGTGATCTCAAAAAGCCGCCGCCGCCGCTGCCGCCGCCGCCGACAGCAAAAGGCCGCCGCGGAACGGCGGCGGCAGCGGCGGCGGCGCTGTCGCTACCCCACAGTACGCTGCCGCTGCCTGCGCTGCTGCTGTCAAAACTGGTCCTGCTGCCGAATGCGCCGCCGCCGCCGCTTTTGGTGAGGGTAAACGGGTTGCTGAACGCGGCGGCGGTGCTGCCGTGGCTGGGGGCCTGCGGCAGCACCGGCACGCCGCCCTCGCTGCCAGCGTGCTGCACTGCTGCTGCTGCTGCGGCGGCGGCAGCGGCAGTGGGCGTGGCCGACCGCGATCTGCTGTTGGCAGCAGCAGAGGCGGCGCGTTCGCCGCCAAAGAGCGTGCCGCCACCGCCGCTGCCGCTACCGCCATAGCCAGGGTCGGCGGTGCTCTCGCTGAGGAGGTCAAAGTGGCCGTAATCACTGGTGAAGGCGCTGCCGAGGGCGTCACTGTGGGGGGGTGCTGCGGGCAGCACGGGCACCCCCCCTTCCGCCCCCCCATGATGCCCCTGCGCGTCAACGCTCGGCGGCGCAGCAGCGGCAGCGGCGGGCGTCGGCGGCCGCTTCATGAGAGTCTTGCCACCGCCGCCGCTGGCTCGCCTGGCAGCAGACTCCGCAGGCGCGGCGCCGCCGGCGGCAGCGGCGGCGGCGGCGGCGGCGCTGTTCTTGGCGCGCTGCAGCGTGTTGAAGCGGTTCTTGACGTCGTTGTACGAGTGGCCGGGGAGGCAGCGCGCGGCGTCGGCGAAGCGGTGCCCCGTCTGCTGCATCATGCTCTCGAGCAGCGCATCCTCTTCTGGGGTCCATGGACCGGAGCGCAGGAGCGCGGGGTTGACGACATTGTTGAAGCGCTCGCGGCACTGCTTGGGCTCGCGCCCGGGCATGTAGCGCGCGACGCTGGACCAGGCCTGGTTGAAGTGTGCGACGAGCACCGCCAGGCGCTTGTCTTCGGGCTCGCACCATGTGCCGACGCTGCCGTGTTGGGGGGGAGGGTTGCGGGGGTGCAGGGGGGGCGTGTGTGTGTCAGCAACAGCGTCTGTGTGCGTGTGGATGCTGAATACGCCGTGATGTTTATGCTGTCAGTGCGGCTGCTGAAGTGATGGGTGCACAAGGGGATGCCTTGACCGCGAAGCGCCAGCGGCATATGTCGTGACCAGCGTGGACATCTGCACAAAGGATGATGCTCAGCACGTAAACCATGAGATGCAGCCCTTGAAATGTGCGCACCTACAGCCGAAAGGCATCTTCCTCCTTCTCAACAGAGTTCATTGTGTAGACACAGCGCGAGAGTGATGCCTCTGAGCTATGTTCTGCCACGTGCATGTACAACTTAGAGGAAGTGAGGGGTATTTCGCATATGAACGTTTACTTGCTCACCCACCACAAAGCAGAACCTTCATGCTGACCTTACATGATGAACTTCAAGAACTTGAACTTGCACTGTGACCAGCGGCAGCACGTCTGTGCTGCTGCCGCAGGAACAGCTTAACAGCACACCCTTAAAATAGTCACTGGTGACTGCATGCACCTGAGGCGCAAAACTTCAACTGCTACCCACCCTCACCGTGCACACCTTCACACACAAACTTCATCTGTGACGCTCTCTTACCCTGTGACCGTCGCGCCCTGATTCACCACGGCGCGCCACTGCAGCATGCACTGCGCCGCCGACAGCTCCGCCTCCCCCTCACCGCGCTCCGCCGCTAGCGCCGCCGCCACCGCCTCCCACGCCACGCGCCCGGCCGCGCCGCCGCCGCTCGTCCGCTGCTGCTGCGCCTCCACCAGCCCGCGCAGCCTGTCTGTCGCGGCAGCGCTCCACACGCGCACGTCGTGAAGCTCGAGCCCCGCGGCCGCGAGCGCCTCCGTGACGTCCGGCGGAACGGCGCTGGGACTGTTCCAGGTCTGCTCCTCGGCGCTCGCCGCGGCGGCGCGGCGCGCGTGCACGCGCTGGTGCTTGCGGATCTTCTCGAGCTGGTGGTGGTGGAAGCGCATGCCGGCCTTCGCGCCGGCGCCGTGGCGGTGGTCGCACTTCGCGTGGTAGTGGCGCCGCGTCGCGAGGCGCGTCGCCGGCGCGCGCAGCGTGCACTGCGCCGCCTCGCACCTGTCGCCGAGGTTCACGCGCACCCACAGCGCGGGGTCGATGTCCGCGTCCTTGACGTCGGTTCCCGTCGGCGTCGGCTCGCGCGACGCATCGGAGGAAGCCGCCGCGTCGCGCCTGCGCACGCCGCGCCCCCGCGTGACGCGCCCCCCCCCCATCCCCCGCCCCCCAGGCTCATCTGCCTCGTCCATCGCCGCGTCTTCGGCAGCGGCGGCGGCAGCGGCGGCGGCGGCAGCGGCGGCGGCGGTTTCGTCGACCGACTCCGCGCGCGCGCGCTTGGCGCTGGAGCGCGTGCGCCTTGTAGAGGCACTAGCCGCGCTCGCGCTGCTGCCGCCGCCGGCGGCCGCGCTGCCGCCGCCGCTGCCGCTGCCGTCCGCAGCGGCGGCAGCGGCGGCGGTCTCGGCGCTGTCGCTGAACGCGCTGCTGCCGCCGTGGTAGGCGGCGGCGGGCGGGGTCAGGGGGGAGGGGTGGGGAGTGGGGGTTCTGCTTCTCTCGGGGTAGGGGGTGATGTGCGTGAGCGCGCGCTTGCGGCCGCGCGTTGCGGGAGCGTCGCCGCCTTCGCCCTGCGCCGCGCGCGCCGCCAAGTTGAGCTGCTGGTGCGGGTGCAGCTGCACTGGCGGCGGCATGAGCGCCATCTGCGGCGGCGGCTGCTGCATGGTGAGCTGCCCTCCCAGGCGCTGGATCTGCTGGCCCAGCAGCTGTATCTTCTGCTGCAGGCCTTGCGCTGCTTCGTCGCTGCCACCGGCGCCTGCGGCGCTGCCGCTGCCGCCGCTGCCACTGCCGTCACCTCCTGCGCCGCCGCTGCTGCCGCCGCCGCTGCTGTAGCCAGCTGCTGGCGGTCGATCAGCTCCAGTCAGCATTCCCCCTTCGCCGAACTGCTGTCCATGACGACGGAAGCCGCTGGGGAATTGGCTGCTGCTAGCACTTGGCATGATCACAGGTGGAGGGTAAGGAGAGCGCCTCGCATAAGCGGATGGGCGCGCAGCGAATGCACTGCTGTTGGTGCTGCCGCGGTGATGTTGTGAGATTGGAGGGGGCCAGGAGCGCTCTTGCATCTGGCGCTGATGCTGTTGGCCATACGGCTGAAAGGCACGGAACTGCCTGCCTTGCTCTGCTGCTGCCGCTGCTGCTGGCGCCATTGAATGCTGGTGCGATTCGCGTGCGGCTTCGTCTGCAGCAGCATCTGCTCTCCTCGGCGAGCTCTGCAGGCTCGCCATTCCCGCCATCGCAGCAGCGGCATCGTATCCGCGATGTTGCTGCTGCAACTGTTGCTGCTGGCGATCATAAAGGCCACCTCCTTTAGCGCCATCGTCCCGAAATGGACTCACTGACCCGAGCCCCCTGGACGCCAGCGTGGGGCTGCAACCGTGCATAGGTGCTGCATCTGCCGCTGCATCCCTTCCTGGCTCCGGAGAGTGAGACATGTAGCCTTCTGGCTCGTCTCTGGGTGGGCTGAAGTTCAGTTCCGTAAAAGAGTTGTCCCTCAGGGTGCGTGCGCCGCCACTGGTTGCTGCCGCTGCCGCCTGAGACTGCTCCGACGTGTCGATCTGGCCAGGCACCAGGTCCACCCTGCCCAGCACAGATCTGAAGGAGCGAGGCCGGAAGGGCGCCGTCTCGTCGCCATCGTCCATGGACAAAAGCTCGTCGAATTATAACGCCCACGCTGGGGTTCCTCACCGCAAATGACACCCTCCTGCAAGTATCACCCGACCCATGACGACAAAGGGCAGAGATCGACTTCCTAGGCCACCTATTGCCAGCTCGCCGTGCCTGCGTCCCACTCCTGAGCTCTGCGCAGCTGGGTCGCAGCAGAGTAACCCTGGCAGAACTTGTGGTACTCAGGCCTCTTCGATTTGCGCGACTCAAAACCAGTAGGACCCACGTGCCACTGCAAAGCAGATTTTGTGAGATGCATTGACGAAGGCATGCAGCATTGGCAGTGTGCTTGAAACATAAGGTGGTCATTGCAAACATGTAGCTATATCCTCGACCAGCTTGCAAGGTGCCAGGTTGGTGTCTCACATATGGCCGTATGTCAAGCAATGCCGTACTCAGCATATGTCAGGTCAGGGGCAGCAGACCACATGCACAACAGCTCCGAACTCCGGATCTCGCATCCAAAAGGACGGTGAGGTCAGACATTGCATCCTGTTCTCAACACCACCAGTAAAGCGGCGGATGGACCACAGTACTCAGTGCATGACAATTTGGGCTGATGCAGCTTGGGGATGCCCCGGGTGTGATGCGTGATTGCAGCTTGGGTATGCCCCAAGTCACACTCAGCAAGTCTACATGCCATCTTGTCAATGGTGCAGCTTTCTGGGCACCCTGGCGTCAGAGTGTTTACAGCGCATCTTGTACTGGCAGGCCACACGGTTTGTCAACTGCCGTCAGAAAGCAATGGTGCCACAGTGTTGTTAGCACGGGTCACTGCAATGATGCTTGCCAAACTAGTTTGGCCACGGCATCTTGATCTGTGCTGTGATGCTGTTCACTTCGGACTGCAATCTCATTGCTGCGCTCAGAATTGTCGCTGACACAAGTGCTGTAACGCCGAAGCTGGCAAGGACGCCATAGCCACAGCAGCACAGAAATTTAGAAAGGTGTAGACTGCTCAGCACTGCTGATTGCGGCAATTAACAGTGGAATGAGCTTGTGTGGCAGTGGTGACAGCATGTGTGTCAGCGACATTCGTAGGCGGCGAACGGCCGCTCTCCAAAGTTTCAGGAAGTTGACTTGTACCGGCCAGACTTGAGGTTGACGCTATCATCGTAAGGTGACGTTCCACACATGTGTGTTTTTCTGTCGCAAGTGACTGTGTGGCGTAATGCACTGCATACATGAACATGGGGGATATGATCATCGTGACCGCACAACTCACACGGCGAAGTAGGCATTGCGGCGCAATGCCCATTCTTTGGTAGGGCATTGGCATATGTACATACACGAAGGCGTTGCCAAATCACAATGTGTCCTCTGCATGGCACTGCAGTTGGAACGGACAGACAGCACGTAGATTTGACGTATGCGCAAAGCGTGCACTGTATATTGGCAAGGTCACAAGTGGAAAGCCTACAGCTAGCAGCTGCTGCGCATTGCTTGTGCCCAATAGTACGTGTACGACACTGCTGCCGAGACAGTGGGGCGCAGACACAGCGGCGCCGAGTGTGAGCCGCACCATTGGCAGCACTCAGCCTCTCTTGAGTCAAATGTGCCAGACGTGCGCCAGACGCGTGCCGTCAGTGCAGGTACAGTGCGAGCTACCATGTGCCCCAAAGCGCTACGTATTGCGAAGCACATTGAACTGCAGCAGCCTCAAGTTAGACAGAAGCGGCACAAGGCCTGCAGGCATTCGCATGAGCACCTTCTGCTAAAGCAGCACGCACGGCAGTTGCCCAATATACAGGCTACATATAACCACAGCAGTGCTCCCCGCACTGCCTCCAACTCCCCTCCCCCTCCCCATCCTGTAGAGCGCTGCTTCCGCTGCTGCGCACGCCCTTGTCAACACCCAACCTCACTCCGTCACCCAGCGCATGAGCCACGGGCGCAGCCGCAGCATGGCCACCGCGCGCGCGTGCCACGCCGCCGCGCGCTCCGCCGTCACGCGCGCCGCCAGCGCCGCCCACTCCCCCTCCCCCACCCCCGCGCGCACCGTCGCGACCAGCGCGCGCGCGTTGCGCCCCATGATGGCCAGGTCGCGCGGCGTCGCGACCTTCGCCGCCTCCTCGAGCACTGCCACGAGCTCGTCATCATCGTCCAGGAGCTCCTCCATGAGGGCGTCGAGCGCCGCTGCCTGCGCCGCCGACACCCACTCCTCCGCGGTCTCTGCGGCCAGCGGTGGCGGCAGCGCGGCGGCGACGGCGGCAGCGGCGGCATCCGCCAGCTGCAGCACGGTGGCGATGCCGACGGACAGCAGCGCGCGCGCGTGGGCGGCGTCGCCGCCGACGGCCTCGGTGACCGCGGGGTCGAGCGCTGTGTCAGCGGGGAGCGCTGCTGCGCGCATCTGCGCAGCGGCGCGCTGCAGCTCCTCGGCGCTCATCATCTCCTCCTCCTCCTCCGCCTCTGCGCCTTCATCTTCTGCCGCCGCCGCTGCTGCTGTCGCCGCCGCCGCTGGCGGTTCGCTGGCTTCCGCGCCTGCAGCCGCCGCTGCTGCTGGTGCCGCCGGCAGTGCTGCCGCAGGCTCACCACCAGCACCCTGCTCCTCAGCAGCGGCGGCAGCAGCAGCACCAGCGGCAGCGGCGCCCTCCGCATCTACAGGCTCACCGGTGCCGCCGTCCGCCGCCGCTGCTGCTGCCCTCCGCTGCCGCTTCGCGGGCTGCCGCTGCTCCTGATTGGCCAGCGCCTTGGCGCTGAGCTGGCGCGGGCGTGCGCGCAGGTACGACCAGTCGGCCTGGGGCACTGCCTGCCTGAGCGCTGCCTCAATGTCGCCGCCGAAGAGGCGCACGAGGTTCCAGAAGACGCGTGGGGAGGCGCGCGCGAGAGAGGCGGGACGCAGCATGTTGCGCTCGTCTTCGGTGGAGGTCATGGGGGCGAGCACTGCCGCGAGCTGCGCGGCGTCGATGACTTCCACCTCCTGCGGCAGTTGTAAAGGAGTTTTATTTAGTAAACTCCATGTGGGAACTAGTAAGATTGTTTGAGATCAGAAGCACCGAGGGCCGGATATTATACCATGTCAGATATTGCAATAAACGGAGACCATTGCTGGGTAGAACAGATCGGAAAATGGACACAGCAACTGCTAAAGGAATGATAATCACCAGGTTTTCCATCTTCTCAGTGTACCTGCATTGCGGTGCTCAACACAATGGCAGCTCCTGAGCACCGTGCACGTATCGGACGCACTGCGAGCAGCGGCCTCTGACTCTCCGCTCTGGTGCTGCAAAGGCACTCGTGACTGCGCGGCTCATGAGCTTCGAGAAAAAAATTTTTTGCTATCAAGTGGAATATGTTCGTCCTTCTGAAAAGCTGAAGCCTAAAACATGCAGGTATGGACCACAGATCTGGGCAGCGCGGTACGAACCAGGATTATCTGCCCTCGCACTGCTGCTCTCTGCGCAAAGTGCTGATTATTGGAGTGTCACTGACGCTAAAATACAACGTAACCATTTGGATGACCAGATGTCCTCCGCTCATCATTGAGACTTGTGACAATGGCATGGATAGGCCTCGTGGGTGATTGTCTCAGCGTGGCCGCAGCAGCATGCTCTGCACTAGTGAGGCGTTGGCAGTGGGCTTCGCCCCTCTGCAACTGCTGCGAAGTATTCAACTCTATACTCACTGCAGGTACCGCTGCATAATCAGTGAGCACATCTCCGTATGCTCTGATGTCAGTCTCTAAATACCTACTGATCTTCGTCGCCGGACTGCAAATTGGTGAGCCTCACTGCCAAGCCAGAACTCGCAGTTTATGCACAAGAACAGCACCCAGCACCCATGGCTTTGACTGATACATGACAAGGAGCGTCATAAACCCAGAACCCTATACCACATAAGGCCTACTGTCACATTCTAGAATTATAATCTAGGTTTCGAGCGTGGCCACTCACATCGACAGAGTTGCTGCGCGCGTTCAGCCCCTTGCTGTACGAGACGCGCAGCTTCGTCGCCGCCCCAGTGCCCAGCACCCTCTCCCCCTGAGCCTCCTCAATCTTGAACAGCCCCCCCATGGCCGCCCTCACACGCGCCTCTGCCTGAGACTCCTCGTATTTGGACGCAACGCCAACGCGCAGCGCAGCGCGAAAGGCCTTCGACGCGATGTCGACAGCGCCCCCCGCTGCCGCCGCCAGCGAAACGGACATTTCTTCAATGGTTTTGGGGCCTTTGTCGAGGCGCCGCCGCCGCCGCCGCTGCCGTGCTGCGGGGGAGCCTGCTGCTGCTGCTGCTGCTGTTGCTGCTGGCGCAGAGGCAGCGGCAGCGGCAGTAGCGGCTGGTGCTGCTGATTCGGGTGGGTCTGCTGCTGCCGCATCAGCGTGTGCAGCAGGTTGCCCGCTGCTGCCGCCGCTGTCGCCATTCGACCGCGCCTGCGCTGCCGCTGCTGCTGCCGCTGTCGCCGCCGCTGCCGCAGCCGCTTTCGCTGCCGCTGCCTCAGCTTTCTTGCCTGCCGTTTTGCTGCCGCCGCCAGCTGCCTTCTTGGCCGCTGGTGCTGCTGGTTTCGCACGGCCCTTGCCTGCTGGTGACGCTGCCTTTGCGGCACGTTTCATGGGGCTTTTGCCTTGTACGATGCCCCCCGAGGCTTCTATGTGGGTGAGAGTGATGGCTTCGTTGTTGGCCAGCACACCGCTCACTAGTGTTGTGGCCTCCTCTTCCTCGCTCAGAGACCTGGCATGGCAGGATGATGTGGTCACTCTGTTAATGAGCTGTTACTCTGTTACCGACTCGTTCGCCTGACAAAGTTGATGCGCACGTTGACGGGAATATCTCTTCATGGCTGAGGCGCATCCCTCCTGTATCACAAGCCACGCCGATGAGGCGTTGGAAAGCGGTAGGCTCAATAAGTGGGACCAAAGTGCTAGCGAGCGACACTACTTGCGCGAGGTAAACGGATCAAAGCAGCAGCAACTAGTCTCCATCGTGCAGCAAACAACAGGCAATCTGCACACTAACACTCACCTTGGTGGGAAGCCGAACCGCAGCACCAGTTCGACCACAGAAATGTCCGATCCCAACTCGGACCTCAGCCGCTCCTTGAGTTGCGCCAGCGTCATTGCAGGATCCACATCGGCAAATTCATGTTGCCCTACAGGCAGAGGCTGTGCGCACTTCACTTTGAGCCGCCAAGCTGCAGGTGCTGCCGGCGCAGCCTGTGGAGTCGCCATTGCGGCGTTGGCTGCAGGTTTGAGGCCGCTCAGCTTCACGAACTGCTTCGCTTCGCTCGCTTCGCTTTTCTGATTATCGCACTTTAAGTTGAGGTTGACTCGCCTGCGAATCCGAAACTTGAAACCGCAAAACTGTGCTGTGTACAGAAAACAACACCACAAACAAACACACATAGAAAAGGAAAAAGGAAAGGAAAGAACAAGACCAGAACACATCATGATCATCTGCGGTAGTACTGCAGCTGTCGCTGGGGCGCTGGCTGAGAACTTCAAGTTGTGAGAGTATAATCGAGAAACCCACTTCAAGCTACTGATGGGCAGCTACAAGTGTTGCACATTGTTGTAGCTGACAAACCTCAAGTGAAATGTTGACAACAGGTCAGCATTGTGCTGCAAGCTTGGCTCATCATTGTGCATTGGGCCCGCACGCCTGCGTGCAAATTGGTGAACAGCAGAGCAGCAGTGGGCACACCACACCAGGAAGCATGAACACACTGTAGCCAGGGTTCCATCCGCCACTTCGATGAGCGCACGTTACAAGTGCCGAGCAATGCTATGCAGGGCTGACAATGAACGGCGTGTCGTGCCTCATCTTCTCAATGTAAAGTCGTAGTGTCAGCAAATGCATGGATGACCTACACATCAACATCATGATGTCCACCGTTTCTCATCGACGTGGCATCATGCAAGCACAGAGCGCCAGGTGAAGGCAGCTTAGACCTCAACACCTACATGGCAGCAGGAATAAGTACAGTAGTTGCGAAACCATAGTACACTTCCACACATGCGGCCGCACACAATGCCACCTCATATGAGCGTGGACAAAAGCATATACATGTAGCAAGACAGGCACGGAAGAGCAGAGGCACAGAAACAAGTCACTCGGAGCCATCAACACGCAAATAGGCACCGTCTCATTGCGACTCTGTGTATACAAAAGGCGACCCTTGGCTGCAAGACCTGTATGCAAATCGGCACTACCAACCGCTGCTACGCAGCAAACGATGACTGACACACATCACTAAGTGGTCAGCTTGCGCCACTATGTTAACGGTGATCACGCGTCCCCGGTCAGCCCCCCCCGAGGGCCGCCAATGAACCACATGGAAGTTGAGCGTTGTTGTGACCGGGCAGTTGCCGGTGGCATGCGTGCACAATCTGTTGCGCCTCCGAAAGAATACGTAAACGCTGCGGCGTTCGGCCGCGGGGTTGTGTGTGTGTGTGTGCAGCACGAAAAACGCTCCACTCTCTGTCGCGGTGCCTGCCGTCCTGATCTCACTCGCTGCCCCTATGCTGTGCCTACTGAGGGTGGTAGTAAGGTGCACACGCTAGCGGCGCACTTGGCTAGAAACTCTTTGTACACCTGAACGGGGGATTCTGAGGGGGTTACCACACCCACTGCGTCCGCCCCACCTGTCCTGTCCTGTACATTACGGAACTGTAGGTATACACAGGGAGGTGGGGTGCGCTGACAGGCACCCCCATCGTTAGCGCAGAATTAACAACTGCAAATCACTGTCCTCTGGTTTACTAATGTCGAGCCACCGCTGCCGCCGCCGATGCCATGCACCCTCCACCGCTGGCAGCGCTGCTGCTGCCACGGCCGACGCCACTGCCTACTGGCAGCAGTAGCTAGCGCCGTGCTCTCCTGTTGTGCTCATGATCACTCACTGCTGCCGCCGCCGCCGCTGCTGCCGCTGCCGCCGCTGCTGCAGCCGCTGCTGCTGCCGTCGCTACTGCTGCTGCTGCTGCCGCCGCCGCCGCTGCTGCTGCTGCCGCCGCCGCTGCTGCCACCGCCGCTGCTGCTGCCGCCGCCGCTGCTGCCGCCGCTTCCGCCGCAGCCGCCACGCCTCCGCAGCGTCCGCTGCCGTTCGCAGTGCAGCCCTCGTGTGGCTGCGCACTAAACGAGACCCTCCATCTCAAACAGACCGTCTGCTCCCTGCGCCCCCGCCTCGCTGACCCCCCTGCTCCTGCTGACGCCCGCTGGCAGCTGCAGCTGCTCCTCCGCCGTCGCCGCCGCCGCCGCCGCCGCCGCTGCGGACGCATCGCTCGCCACGGAGCCTTCGCTGCCGGTGCGCGGCAGCGGCTTCTGCGCATGCGCGCCGCCGCCGGTCGCCGCCAGAATCGAGAGCGCCGTGAGCGAGCTGGGCCGGCCGCCGTGCAGCTCAGCGTACTCAGACTCCGACTCGTCGTGCGTGCGCTCGTCGTACTCGTGCTCTTCAAACTCATCAATATTGTGGCGCGACGTCGGTTCCTCCGCCAGCGAGTCCAGGCGGCTCGCGCGCCGCAGGCTTTTGCCGCCGCCGATGCCGCCAACTTCAACTTGTGGAGCGTCGCCGCCGCCGCCGCCGTCGCCCCACACCGCCGCCGGGCACGACATCGCGTACACGCTCAGGTAGCCCTGCTGGCGTTGCAGATAGCTCGCGGACAGCGAGCCGAGGCCCGGTATCGCGCCGTCGTCGCTGGGGGAGCCCGCAGAGGGGGGCAGCGCGAGCGCCGGCATGTCTTCGAGGACCCAGACGGGGGGCAGCGAGCCGATCATGAGGGGGGCGTCGGGGATGCCGCGGCGGGATTTGAGGGCGCTGTCGCCGGCGCTGATGGGGAGGGACTGCGCGACGGTGATGGGTTGGGGGGAGGGGACGAGGCGCGAGGGGAGGGTCTGTTGGGGGTCGGCTTTGGGCAGGGGGGCGTCGTCGCTAAAGCGGGAGAGGCCGGGGCGCGCTGCAACCTGCGGAGGTCGCGGGGGCACGGGAGTGGCGCGTAGAGTTTGAGGCGTGCACATTCAAGTTGAAGTTGAGTGTTGCCGCACATTGTGTGATTTCAAGGCGTACGCAGAGAGAGGGTCGAGTGGCGTGGGTGCCAACTGGCCTTCTTCGCATGGCCTTTTGGCACATGGGTGAAGTGAGTAACATCACCTAGGGGAAGAACAGGCAGATCTGACATGCAACTTGATTGTTACCCTGTGGCTCTTGCGCCTTTGCATGGAGCTGCTGGTGCACACGTACACCAGATTAAAGTAATCGTTTCACGCACAGACGATAACTGTAGGCGTTCACCATGTGATGGCTGGCGCTGCATAGTTGTGCTTGGTATCATTTGTGCCGTGCGTCACAAGCGGCGGCAGCTGTCTAAAAGAGCATGCACAACAAGGGCACTGCTGAGAGAGCATGACTAGAACAGACGAGCTGCGAACTATCAAAGTCGCTGGGTGCTGAAGCAACAGACAAGTGCTGAGGTTGCAGAAGCACTAGCGCGACGAGGATCAGGTATAAAAAAGATATGATGGAGCCGACGAGCTTTCAGGTGGCACAGTAACGCGCCAACGCACCTCAAGCACCACCCGCGACTATTACAGCCGGGCATTCCTGCCAGCGTTATATGTGGCAGCGAAAAAGCACGCATGCCCTTGATGCCTGCGATATGTTGCTGATGCAGTGCAGGCCCGGTCAGATCTGCACGACTAGATCTCACGCACCTCATAGAGCTGCCCCGGCACACTTATGCTCCGCATGATGGATATAGGCTGGCTCGCCACCCGGCGCGCCGCCGCATGTGCTCCCACCATAATGGGGGATGCATTTTGTGCTAAGCACAACCCGTGCTCCTTGAGCATTGTGTCCATGGCATAGAGGCGCGCTCCGACGGCAAATGGGTAGATCGATCAAAGCAGCTTTGAGTGAAGCGTCCACGCTCCTCCTCCTGTCTCTCTCTCACTCGCGCGCGCTCGTTGCTGCTTTCGCCCAGTTTCTAGGGCTGGCACTGCAAACCCTCCTTGGGTACAATTGGTGCGTCACTTCAACTAGAACTTTATTGGGATCGAGCTGTGTGAGCTGCCGAGCTTACTGCCACCAGATCATTAGAAGCAGGTGTTGAGTGCATTTACTCTGTAAACATGAATGTGCCTTCTGTCAGTCAGAGGATCATCAATACAGATGTACCACACATAGAGATCGTGCTGAACAGATACGCACACCTGGATCCACCTCCCGCCAACTTGGCACAGGGCGTTAGCCGATGGAATCCGCCGCCATCTGTGTTTAGAGGTAATTTGCTGCACGCTGAAGTCGCTTGCGATGTTGCAACGAAGCCCTTAAAAAACGATTGCTGAGCAATCACTTTGGCCTCCGCAAATGGCTTCTGCAAATCATCAGCACCTGCTGTAGCCATAATTGGACAAACCTGCTTTGTCCTGAAGGGTAAAAGCTCTACATCGCACGCATCTACTTTTCATTCACGTATCACAACTCCTCCCACATGCCCCCATTTCTGGCTCGCACACATCGCAGCTGCAAGCGATGGCTCCCTGTCAGAGACGCGAACCCACAAGTACAACGCGGTACTAGGTTTGGCGGACCTGCGTGATGCGCTGCACTCAAAACTGGAGCAGGACTGCGGTCTGGATATGACGGGGCAGGAGATCATGGTGTGCGCTGGCGCGAATCAGGCGTTTGTGAATGCGGCCCTTGCTCTCCTGGACCCTGGCGACAAGGTACGTTTGCACGCGGTTTAATGGGATGGAGCGTCACACCATTTGCACTTGCACAAGGTCCAAGCATATACGGGATTCTTCATTTCGTCATTGCCTTGTGTCGGTCAGCATGTATTTGAGCATTGACAGATCATGTGAGTCGTTTCCAACAATGTACTGATGTGGATGCCATCGCGTTCAGTCTCACGGTGCCCGCGGCGCCTACGGACGCGGCGCCTACCTGGCACACCTTAACATATGGGTCACGATGGTTGCACTCACAGACTGCGTATCTGAGCTTTGCCGTGGCAACCCCATCTTGAACGTGGACATTGATCTTCGAGGTCGGTGCTTGTGCGTAGGATTTAGAGCTGCAGTGAACATGGCAGTCGTGTTTAAAGGAGTGTTGTGATAACACCGGTTGTATTCAAAGTACTGAGCACTGATATGCCCACAGGGGCAACCACGAAAGGTGCCGCTGCAAGTTCATCGGCCGCAGTCACCTAGCACTTGTGTAGCGTCGGCAACTGAGAAGCGCAGCCTCGCGTGCAGTCATAGAATGTGTGCGCTTGTATCTTCAGCTGTCACCTCAGTCATCCAGTAGGAGCCGTGTGTTGCGGTGATGACCTGGTGCAGTGTGGCCATGGGGGCAGAGTTCTGCTAGAGGCTGAACCTTGATAGTCAATGGGCTCAACAACCTGGGGGCAAGCATTTATGCCAATGGCATCAACAAGCTGGGCCATGCATCTGTCGCAGTGTGGCAGCAGCAGCAGCAGCAGTAACCAATGACAGGGCGGGGTAGGTAAGCTACCCCCAAGCCTGACCCTGTCACGGTCAGGGCAGCCACCGTGCTTGCTGTCATTGTTCATGTTGATCACTCAATCTGAGTCCAGAGTCAACTCTAACGCGTCATCACATGCGATGCGTGATCAAATCTAGAAGTATCACATACAGATGTGTCAGATACTGCATGCGATAATGAACCGGTCGCATTTGAACGGCACGCGTGTACGGAGGTGCATAGTTCAAGCCTGCTGTCCGTCCTCTTAGGGTACGCGATCGATGCCATGACGATGACATCTGCATAATTTTTCATTGGTGATGCAGTTTGATGCTAAACTGCTAAACTTCAAAGCATCACTAATACTCATCAGTACAAGTATGTGGAACAGGTGAAATGGGAGCGCTTGATGCAAAAGCCTGCTGTGTGATTGTGCCCACCGACTTCGGCTCAAAAGCCTTCTCTCCGCCAACAGTGCTTTCATGACTGCCAAGTATCTGCTGTGTACTGCTCTTGAGGGCCTTCTCTCCGCTAACGTTTGATTATATGATATTCGCCGTCTAGTGCTCTCAAGAAAGTGATATCTGTCAACACCTGCTTCTATGACATGCACTGTGAAGTGCCTCTGAGAGTCTCTCTGCCTGAGGACCACAAACTCCTGGGGTTAGGGTTAGGGTCAGGGTTAGGTCATAACTGCATGTACCCACTTCGAAGTTTGTAGAAAAGCTGAAATGTGAATGCTTGCTGCAAGTCTGTGAGTGATTGTGCCCACTCACCTTGTTATACTCGCTACTCGGTTTGCACTGCTCTCAAGAGCCTTTACCCCGCCAACATTTGTGTCCATTATATTATGTCCATTGTGTACTGCTCTTAAGCGGCTTCTCTCCGCCACTATTTGCCTATCCCTGTATGCAGGTGGTGTTGCCTCGACCCTACTACTTCAGCCACCTCTGCAGCCTGCAGCTGGCAGGCGCCTGTGTGGAGTACTGTGACTTCAACAAGGCGACGCTTCTACCGGACATGGCTCAACTGCGACAACTGCTGCGCCAGCCAGAGGTCAAGGTGAACTGCGTCTCATCAGATGTTTTTGCGTACATTTCTCATTACTCATCATTATTGACTGCATTGATGCATGATTACCTCTCAAGCACTCATTCTGGAATTGGTTGAGTATGCGCGGACCAGCAGTAATGCTGACCCTAAGTTATGCGCTTGGACACGGTGACGCTCCAACTGCAACAAATAGCTGCGCCAGTCAGGCGAACCTGAGCGGCAACTCAAGATGTGCCGTCACGTATTTGTGAATGTTGATGATCGTTACCGTCGCATCATGCACCTGTCACATTTCCACGCTTCCATGGCGTAGATGCAGCTACTGTTGCTGTGTCAGTGGCGGTTTCACTAGTGCGCGATGTTTCTCGCCCAAGCACGCAGTGCCGAGTCCAAGACACGAATTGAATAGAAACACCCTGGAGGCGTGTATCTGAAGCGGCGTAGGGCCCGTCTTGAGGACCAACCTCAACATGTGCCGAGCACAGGATTGGGGTTCGGGGTTTTCTGCTCTCTGCATCACGTCGCTACGGCGATGACGCCAGCACCATCTCATATCACCAGTGCTCAGTATCTTTGATCAACGCCCAGTGCTGCCCATGTCCCCAACAGCAGTGCTCAACAGTCATGGCTGTTTTCGCGCGTACCAAGCACTGCTGGTGTCGCCACAACTCCTGCTTGTTCTCTTACCACTTGCAGGTGGTCTTCTTCGTGTTGTGAGCTTGTCGTATCCTGATGCTGCTCTCTCATGCATACAATGTCGGTACTGCTGCAATGCGCCACTGGATGCTGCGCAATCGATCTTCGTTCGCAAAGACATTGCAGCCAATGGCCATGAACTGCCCTTTACAACCCTCATTCTCGGTCATCTTTGCTTTGAAAAGCACGCGGTTCTACTACTGCTGCTCCTGCTCCTGCCACCGTGCATGTTTTGCCAGCCCCTAACCCCTCTTCCTTTCTTTTTTTATGCTCCATTTTGCTCACCATGTTCGCTCACGCAGATGGTTGTCATCACCACACCAGGCAATCCCTCTGGTGCTGTGTACTCTCGCGCCATGATTGAAGAGATAGCGCAGCTGTGCAGAGAGCATGGGACGTGGCTCGTGATAGACGAGGCCTACTGCGACTTTGTGCATGATGGTGCGCAGCATTACAGCCCGTGTGCAAACGCGCTGGGCTTCGATAGCATCATCCACATCTACTCCTTCTCGAAGGTGCGATGGTAAATTGAGGTTGAAGTTGAAGCTCAAAAAGTTTGCGTATAGCCTGATCTGTGTCTCGTAGGCTTACTGCGAATTGGTGCATGATGGCGCACAGCACTACAGCCCGTGCGCGAGCGCGCTGGGCTTCGATAGCATCATCCACATCTACTCTTTCTTCAAGGTGCATGGAGCATGTGAATGTTAAAGTTAAAGTAAAAATTGATTATAATTGTGTGTGGCCTCATATGTGCGTCAAAGCCAAGGCCTACTGTGACTTTGTACACGATGGCGCACAGCACTACAGCCCATGTGCGAGCGCGCTGGGCTTTGACAGCATCATCCACATATACTCTTTCTGCAAGCTTCAACAGTGGTGTAGCTGAGGTTGTAGGTCAAGTTGTACCTGTGAGGCCTGATTGGGTGTGTTGTTTGTGCAAACGTGCAGCTATCTTGCCACTTATGCTTCTGCTGCGTGGTGGCGTTAAGATACTTGCAACTTTGAGGCAGTCAAGTGGCTCAGCGGGCAGTCTGTTGCCTTCATGATACGCCGGCAGCATCAGGGATGGTTTGAAGCAGTTACATCTCCAGGTATGCCAGAAACTCATCACAGCACGCAAACCTTCTAAATATGCTGCCCATCTGAAATAGCTCGTGTGCAGCGGTCTTAGTGTACTGCCAAACCTAGGCTTAGGGCTAGGGTTAGGATCACTGAGCAAAAGCCGCCGCCAGCGTCTTTTTGCGGCAATTGCTGTACTCTGCGAGCTACGCAGCCCCTCATCACAAATACTCCAATGTGTACATCTCACACAATTCATCCCATAGCAGTAAAAATGCCTGTGCACGGATGTGTCGTCGCTGTCTGGCTCAAGCAAATGAAAACCCCGTCCCGTTATGTTCCCCCGTTATGTTCCGCACTCGATACTTGCGTGCAGTCGTAGGGGTGGTGCGTCGGTTACTTGTGGGTTACCCATAGCATCACTGTGGCCCTAACACAACGCATCACACTACACTGCGCCGCCAGTTTGTATTGAAGCTGAAGAATATTTGAACGCATCGCCGCCACTCGCTTCAAGCACGAAACCCAACCTCATGCCATGAACGCACCGCACTCTGCGCTCACTACGCATATGGTCGTACGGCCTCGCGGGGTGGCGCGTCGGTTACATATGGTGTGTACCCATAGCTCCTGTGGCACAAAAACAACGCATCACATCACACTGAGCCGCCAACGCATGATGCAGCAACCGCCACCACTCTCTTCACACCCAAAACCCAACCTCCAACCTCAATCCGTGACGCTCCACACTTCGCATTGTCTACACATGCAGTCGTACGGCCTCGCAGGGTGGCGCGTCGGTTACATGGTGTACCCCCAGCGCATCAGCGAGCACATACAGAAGGTGCAGGACACAGTGCCCACGCACGCCGCAGTAGCGAGCCAGCGGCTGGCGCTGGCGGCGTTGCAGCACCGTGATGATGTTGGTGCAGCAGCGCTCGACGGCGGCGCTGACAGCAGCGCGCACTGCAGCAGCAACGGTCACGGCGTTCGTGCCTCTGAGAGTGACGTAGCTGGAAGCAGCAGTAGTTGCGCTAGCACTGTTGGTGCTGGAGATGACAAAGGCAAGCTTCGGGACTGTGGCGCGTCCACCAACGGCAGCAGCAGCGGCGGCAGCAGCAGCAGCAGCAGCAGCGCGTGGGTGAAGCAGCAGGTGGCAGCGCTCCACACGTGCCGCGAGGCCATGTGGTCGCAGGTGTCGCCCTACGGCACCGTGCGCACCAACGGCGCATTCTACTTCTTTGTCCCACTGCCCGGCGGCCCAGCCTCAGAAGACGCCGCGATAGAGCTGCTGGCGATGCAGTGCGGCGTACTGGTGACCCCGGGGTCTGCTTTCGGCGCGCCGGGGCACATTCGCGTCAGTTACGGATCGCTACCCGAACCTGAGTGCCTGGAGGCAATTGCTAGGCTCGGGCGGGGTCTGAGGAGTTTAGCGCAGCGCGCAGAAAACGGTCCCGAAGGATAACACGGTCTGTTTGATTCTTCACATTTTGATTTTTCATGCGGTGCTGTTGACCTTCGTGAGGGTGCCTCAGAGCCATGAGTATTGTATGGCCAGCAGTGCGCAAGTCGTTGCATGGGTAGCACTGTGTGTCAGGGAACTTGCACTTGGCATCTGTGCATTGTCCATGTTTTTGAAGCGTGTTGATGAGAGTGGCGCGTGTGCAAAACATACCGATCAGCATTGAGCACTGTTCACCATTTGATGAGGCGTGCTGTACGAAGTGTGTTGGTGACAGACATCATGTATGCACCAAGAGCCATGTAGAGTCACTGCGGCGACGCAGCCGCACTGGCAACCAAGTTTCACAAGCGACAACAATTGTCACATTGGATTGTGCATTCACTAACAAACGCATTCTGTATCACCAACAACAGGAGACCTCATGCAATCTTCATGTGGCCACAGTGCTCAACAAGTGCAGCTGCATTACCTGCTGATATAGCTCGTAAACATGGTGTCAATGTCAGCCAGGGCTCCTGTGCACGGTGAACAATTGCATGTTCAATGACGCTGAACTATGGCAGGACGGCGCTTGTAGCTATGGCCCGTGTCTTGTCATTGGGCCCAAAAGGTGAAATATACAAACAGGCTTGGTGCATGCTGCCAACCTTGAAGAGCAGAGAAGCATTGGAAGAGATCGCCTATTGCAAGACTGCATCACATGCTCAACACAGCGGAACATTGCTCAAAGTGCAGTGCCCACGTTGCATGTGAATCGTGTGCTGGTGACTGCTGCAGCTAGATTGTGTTTGTGAAATGACACAGCAATTTTAAATGCATCTGGTGCTCTTGGCCGTTTGGTCACGAGCACCATGTCAGGATCCGTTGCCGCATTGGTGGTGGTGAGCCAGACTATCAAGCTTCATCAACCAATGAATGCTGTCGCACAGGGGGGGGCGGGGGGAGCTTACTCGGCGCACGATACAAGAACACCACATCGTTACACACAGTGGGCACACATGGCATACAAGCAGCATGATCCACAGCAGCACAAGGGCTCGCAGTCACATGATCAATCATATTCATGTACATGAACATTCATGTAAATGCCACCCCGGTGAAACCATGACATTCAGCACTCCCAGATGGAATCAAAACAGAAGGTACAGTCTGTATGAGCACACAGCTGGTCTACATACACTGATCATAATCTCCTTCCCGGCACTCCAAATGCCACAGCTATGCACAGAAGCAGCAGCTATGCTCCATGCACGCCTTGTGACTGCAAGTTTCCAACACCTGTACGAGTGCGCATGCGTTCCCGCATGCGTCCTCATACCAGACCAGCTACACCATCACTATTGAGCCCTGCTGCCTCAGCCCTCTGCGCGGTCACCTCTCTGATGACCTCTTTGAGCCTGGCCAGCCAATCTTTGCCCTTCGTGAACACCTCTATTTGCACCGCTGCCCCAGCGCTCAGCGCGTCAGTTGCGGCCACTGTCGCCGCCACGCACTTGTGGTCGCGGTTGGGGATGATGCGGCATGCCTCAGCAAGAGAAGGCAGCGCCAACGCCGCCTGTATGGTTTCGGGGAACTTGGCAGCGTGTGCACACCCCATGCACACCACTATGCCACGCCTATTCTCTTCGGTGGCTGCCGCTTCCTGAGAAGCTTCTGTCGTAAGTTTCCCTGCAGAAACCACTACACCGCGCCTGCTTCCTTCAGTGGCAGCTGCCCCCTCAGAACCTTCTGTCGCAACATTTTCTGAAACGGTATCATGTTGGGGGTCTCTGTCCGGGCTACTAAGGATGGTGTCCATGGCTGTGGCGACGCCTACTGCGGTGTGCGGGTCCAAAACGTAACTGTCAGCTTGGTAGGCGGTGCGAATGGCGGCGGCGGCGCGCGCATTTGACACGCTCACCGACTTGAAGTTGAGCGCTGCGATGCCGTCTTTGAGGTGTTGCGGCAGGGGGACGCGCTCGCCAGAGTTGAAGTCGGCCATCAGGGCACGGATGCTTGCGCCCTTGTCGGGATCGCCGTCGCGCCAGAGCAGGTGGAAGAGACGCTCCACGCTGGCATGGCGCGCAGCGAGAGCAACGACGTGAAAAGCGCTGTGCATCATCATGAACAGCATTAGGGTATCGAAGATGCTGGAACTACGTACATGAAGAATGCAACCAAAGACACGGGGCGTTATCAGCAGCACTCGAGGTGCCGGTCATCGCAATGTGCAAAACACACTGCAAAGATCGACTGGCATATGGCAGGGCTCTGCACGTGCTGGTGGACATAAGTCATGGCATCTACTCCTACTCCCACAGTACCAAGAATGCGAGGCACTGCACAACACAATGGTGCGAGCGTGCATCAACCATCAACGCCGCGGGCGGGCTGTTGACCCACAGTGCTCAACAAATTTGTCACAAGCGAAGGAGTACGCAAGCAGCAGATGGGCATCATTTACTATCAGCTGCGGGAGCACAGCCAGCAGCTAGCTGTAAGCGAAGCAGCTAGTCGTCTTAGATGAGTGTGGCGCATGATGGCTGGGCTGAGCCTGGCACGAGCAAGAGTGTGACGTGCTGACACTCTGTCGACATTAGAGGGCGCACGATGAGACGTCAATGTAGCAGTAGTATGCTCACACAAGTGGTATGATCATAGGAGGGCAGCGCGCTTTGCCACCACGCCATCTGGACTTTTCCTGGAGAACTTGATTCAGCGGCCGTCCGGTGCTGAAGCGGCGCTTATAGACTAATCCTAACCGCCACTAACCCTAACCTTAGCCCTAATCCCAATCCTGAAACCTTAACCATAACCCTGCGACTTTGCCATGACGTTGAGGTGCTCGACTGCAAGGAGTATCAGGACACCATCGCTACATAGGGCCGTGACACGACCCTCTGCAGCGCAACAGCTACTTGAGCACTTTGTTGCATGCTGAAGGCAGGCAGGCGCACAACGCCAATGCAGGGTGACTGGCACCATGCGTGTTGATCGAAGCCATTGCAAGTATACCGGAACTGCACTTCCACGTTGTATGACACTACTTCAAAGTACACATAATGTAAACAAACAGTACCAAAGTACTTCAGCAGTAACTTCTGAAGTATGTGCTTTTGCCTGCAGGTAGGTGGGTACAAAAGACTTTCGTGTGGAGCGTATTGTGAGGGTATGAAACATATAACCGCATACACTACGTATTTAAGAGACATTCCTTGCACGTGCAACAGAGCGCAGACGCAGCTCACTTGTAGGGCGCCCGCATATTCATGATGGACGAGGTCGTCAGCAACACGTCAGCGCTCAGCGATTGAGGTAGGTATACTTCAACATACACGAGGGACTCGGATCCATTTCACTTCAAAGTGCCTACACCAGCACACGCCACGTATTCAGAAGACATACTTGTACACGCACAACAGCACAGCTGCAGCTCACTTGTACGGCGCCTGAATGTCCATTGCGGGCGAGGTCGTCAGCAGCACGTCAGCGCTCTTCTCCATCACACCAGTGCTCAGCATCCGGTGCATGACGTCATTCTCATTCACCGCAACCAGAAAGCCCGCTGCTGGCAGCCCCATGAGGCGCGCTATGACGCCGGCGGTGATGTTGCCAGCAGCGCCGGTCGGCACGGAGAAGTAGACGGGGGGCGGGGACCCTGGGGCGGCAGCTGTTACCTTGAGGTAGGCGTAGAAGTAGTGCACCACTTGCACCAGCAGCCGCAGGACCTGTGGTAGGGATGGAGGGTTAGGGTTAGGGTTAAAGTTAGGCAACCCTGTGAGTGTGTGCTTGAGGTTTCGAATATTCTACAAGTAGTTGTGGGGTGGCAGGGCTCAACACGCAGGGTTGAAGTACATGGCTGATGCTCGACAGGCAATGCAGGTGACATGCACAGCTAATCCAGTGGCAACTGCAGGGCATGTACGGCTCTTCTGCATCAAAGTGTATGAGGACATGGCAGCCCTTACAGTAATCTACAGTTCCAGCCCTCTTTCAGACACAAAACCCACATCATGACGATAACTTGTGATTACTTGTAAGCGTAGGAAGGCACTGCACACCGAGCTGAATAGCCGTCTGCTGAGTCAACAGGGCGATGTGACTAAACTTCACTGCCTGTTATTGTACCACATAACAGTACACTGATGGTGACAGATTATTCACTTGCAAGCTTCTGGCCACCTTAGCTTTTACTACCGTGAACGCAATTTCAACCCCAACCTCAAATCTTTTTGATCCCCAACAGATAATACCGGTACTTTAGTGGTCTTGAAAGCCAAACACACTATCTAATGTTGATATGGAAATCCACATGCGGTCTACTCCAAAACGTGTCGCAGAAGATTGAAGGCAAGCATGTTCCGTCAGCACCCCGAAAGTTGAAGGCTGGCATAATTGACTTGCGATACTGCATCGGGCTGGCATGATTGACATGCGATACTGCATCGTCAATCCTGCATCATTTGCTAAATTGCAGTACACGTACAGTTACAGTGTATGCTCCTGCAGGTACAGTGGTCATAGCTTTTTGCAACTTTGCGGTGCCATCCTCACACACAAACACTCGCGCAACAAGATGTTCAAGGGCCGCCTATATCGGCGCCACCAGCACAGCTGTCAACAGTTGCTGTCACTCACATTGACGCTGTTGACAGTGCCGATGTGATTGTCGCGGGCAAATGCGGCATCTTCAAACACTTGTGCACACGGTATGTCCATGTCATCACTGGTGCCCTCGCACGCGATGACCGTAGCATTTGCCGCGCCTGCCTGTGCCAGCATCTGTGCCTCCTGCACCCTGCTGACCCTGCCGATGGGATAAAGGACGATGCAGTGTAACGACGGGGCGTCTGTAACCGCCTGCAGAGCGCTAGGCCCAGTGTCACCGGAGGTGCTGATCAGCACTGTGCGGGTGTCGTTGCTGCCGTTGCGCGTAAGAAGGCTCTGCAGGGACTGGCACAGCACCTGCATGCCGAGATCTTTAAAGGCGAGCGAGGGCCCGTGCCACAGCTCCGCTATGTGTATCGCCGCCGTCGCAGTAGCAGCCTCTGCCGTGCCAGGCAATTGCTGCAATTCCACAACAGAGTCTGAGCCGAACCCTGCGAAAGCTCGGCTGCAGACGTCTTTGAGCTCTGGCAACTCATCCTCTGCCATGAAGAGCCTCAGCACTGCTTCACACAGCTCTCCATAGTGCAATTCTCGCCACTGTTCTAAGGTCGCAGACGCGATCTTTGGGATCCTCTCAGGTAGCAGCATTCCCCCATCCTGTGCCCAACCTGAAAGCACTGCGTGCTCAAAAGTGACGGCAGGCGCACCACCACGCGTGCTGACATATCTCATGGCAGCTACAGTGATGTGCACAACCTGTGCCACAACTGCGGAACAAACTTCACCTCGACCAGACAAACTTCAAGTGCGTGTCTTCAGGCCCCTCTTGGCGAACTCGGCGCTGCTGCTGCTACGCTGTGATCTGTCTGCCTGCTGGCTTCGGGCACCTGCTTCTGCACGACGTCACTTCAGGCAGGCGCGGCGACACGGAGGACCGAATATTCCTTTTCAGCACAGACGACAGAACCTCGGCAGGAACACGAAGACAGACCATGGTGAGCTGAACAGTAGTACTCGTCGCTGGGCGTGCATATGCCGCTCAAGGCATGCAGCAGCTTGTTCCTGCTGCTCATCGCTGTTTCATGCAGCACTGCGTGGCTGCTGCCACTGCCAAGTGTCAATCACGCGGCACGAGCACAAAATCTGGCCATGTCAGCAGCACCCGCTGACACTCGTTCTCGCACAATGCAGCCTTCAAATGATCAAGCTACAGCTGCCAAGCGTACTGCGCCATTGGCGGAGCCACCGGTGGCCACTCCACCATCGCTTGCGCAGTGGCTCGCACAACAAAGCAAATACGCCCTGGGCCTCGCACCCGGCTTCTTCGGGTTCTACGCCCACATCGGCGTGCTGAAAGCTCTGGACGAGGCAGGGTTGCTGGAGGGAAAAGTCAGCTTCGTGAGCGGCGCAAGCGCAGGAGCGCTGGTGGGAGGACTCTACGCCGCAGGTCTCACACCCAGCGAGATGGCGCAGCGAGTGGTGGCTTACCAGCGAGGGGATTTCTGGGACCCCCCGGGGGTAGGCGCGATGCTGCGCGGCCGCGCATTCGAGGGCCTCATACGGAGCTCTCTACCGGAGGGCGTGACCACTTTTGACCAGTGTCGGCTGCCACTGGGGGTGACGGGCTACAGCCTCAGCAGATTTACAACGCGCGTGATCCAGGAAGGCGACATAGCGCTGGCGCTGCGTGCGTCGTGCACGTTTCCCGTGCTGTTCCAGCCGGTGTGGCACCCGCAGGGGGTGCTCATGGACGGCGGCGTTTTCGACACCGCGGGCATGTGGTCGATTCCATCAAACGGGGTAAGTATAGAGACCATGCATACATACCCAGAAGATGTATGCGGCCGAGTCAAGACATCGAACTCACTTCAGAATGTGCTCGCGCAGGCAGCTTCTGTGCGCTTGAAAGCTTGTGTGCATGCCACGCTAGACGGTGCCCATGAGCTTGTGCAGGAGGACAGCGAGTCAGTGTCGATGTACAATGAGTTTAGCACGTGAGTTGCTGCTCGGAGCGCGGTGGATGCGCAGCAAGTGTTAAAGGAAGCATTGCGCATATAGTGGTCATGTGTGTTTGTTGCTCAGTGTATGTTGTAGTGTTCATACCATAGCCATGTCAATGCGGACGCTGCTGCCATTCGTGGCCCCATCTCACTGCAGAGCTGTTGAAGTGCGGACGCTTGCCGTTCTTCACAACTTCTTTTGATCAGCCATGATTTCACATTAGACCACACGGTTCCCAAGCAAGACACTGGCTTGCTTCTCATTGTTGACTTGCGACCGTGCAATCACCACTAATGAAACTGCGCTTGCACTCCCTGTCCGATGCCTTTGCACTCTGCTGCCCTCAGGACGACTACCGGTGCATCTTGAACATTACCTTTGGCACAGGGCCAGTAGTCGACCAGGTAGTTCCGCCAAGTCTATTCCCTTGCCGATCGCACCCGCGGCCACCGTCTGCAGGCGGTCGCAAAGAAATTGTTTCATTCGCAATTACAGGAGTTCCGAGGCCGCATCCCTTTGCCATGCACAAGGGCGCAGCCGCCATTGAAGCGGCGTATGAGCTGGTGAGGCGTGTTTTGAATGAGCCGATGATGGCGGGTGAGGAGGAGGGTCACTGGCTGGTGATGACGGTTACGGATGTAACTGTAAATCCGTTGGTCGCTGCCACCACACAGACGCAGATGGCACGATGAGGATGTTTCGTTGTGCTAGTTGTTCTTGAATGTTGAGTGTCATTCGTGTGGCTGGCGGCTTGTTGAGCACTGTGCGGGATGGTCACACCTCCTTCCTCCGCTGCTGGTTCAAGGTTGCTTCTAGGCATTACTTGTTGCTTTGTATGTACAGTACATAGTTGGCCTTCATCCTCTAGGCTGGATAAAATGCCATGTTCATTTAAATTATAAACCACTGTCTCTTGTCTGATTCTCGCTGCTTTGTTGCACGTGTCATGCCACATCATGAATATGTGTTTTCTGCCCGAGTCTCGGTGCTTTTACTGAACGTGGCATGTACAGCTTTCTTGGCGTGCAATTCACAGTGCAGCTGAACGAGCAGCCCCGCCTTGCCCTAACCCTACGTGCGACTTGTGGCATGATCTAGGAGCACTGAGCAATCATTTCGCAACAAATATTTGCAGTTTTAAACAACACCAGGTCTTAATCAAGTTGTTTCCTCACTTTGACGAACGCCCCCCGCTAATCACAGTTGAAGTTGAGGTGGTTTAGACTAGACTACACTGCACGTTGGGAGCAGTGAAATTGGTGATTGTCAACTGATTGGAGCTAGCGTGAAGGTAGGCCCAGGCGGCACCATCAATGTGCGACAACACATAAGGATTCCATTTGAATAAAATTAAGTTTTTAGCTAAAAAACAAGCCACTGCAAAAAGAAAAGGCAACTTCAATGAAACTTCATCTTGTTGAGCATGCCATCTAAAAGTCACAGTTGATCCATCCTGCTCCTGCAGACAAACCACTTGATTGTTAGAAGCGGCAAGTCGTGGCCCAGATCTCTGCTCGCAGTATGAGGGCGGGGGTTGCTAGCTCGCAGCCCCGGCGCCCTGTCAGCCGGCCTACAACGATGACAACAGCAAGAAATGCCAAACCTGCTGCAGCGAGACCCGGAGCAGCGGCGAAGAAAGGCAAGCCACCAGTTGGCGCAGTTGGCGCTGCAAGGCCTGCCAGCAGACGAGCGCCGGCCACTGGAGGAGAAGCCGTTGTTGTCGCAGACGGGCCTTCGACAGAGGCACTGGCAGACGAGTTGCTGCGTGCACTGGGATCGTCGCTGGTGGCCCCGCCAACACCTCTATTGGACGAGCTTCAGCAGGAGCCTGGAGATGCTGATCAAGAAATGGATGGTGGCCCTGCTGTGGCTGTTCAACACAGCATCAACGATGATGCAGCTCAGCAGCAGCCAGGCAGCACCCGGAGGACGGTGCCGATGGGCGACTTTTATGGCGGGCTGCTGCAAGCGCTGCAGCTCAATGGACAGGATCTGGTGTCTATCATGGCGAGGGGGGCTGCGCGGCTGGCTATGAGCCAAGATGGCGCTGAGTGCACGCACTCAATGTATGCACCATCTATGGTAGCAGACCAGTCATACTATGCAGGCACTCCAATTGCGGCGGCGACGGCAGCAGAGCACGTTTACAGCCCAATAGAGCAGCCAGCGCAGGAGAGCTTCGCCGCCGCGCCACCAACACCACCGCAGCACTACTTGCGCCAGCAGCAGCAGCAGCCGTTGCAGCAGCAGCCGCAGTATCAAGATGATTATATGCTGCCGCCGCAACATGAGCCAAACGCGCAAGCGCGACAACATGCCGCCGCAGCAGCGGCGGCAGCGGAGGCGGCAGCAGTGGCGGATGTGGCGGCAGCGGCTGAGGCCGCCGCAGCGGCAGCACTGGGAGCAGTTGCGGCAACGCAAGCGCTGGCGGCGGCGGAGGCGGTGGCGGCGGCGGAGACAGTGGCGGCGACGCAAGCGGCGGCAGTGGCGGCGGAAGCGGCAGCAGCTGCTGAGAGCGCTGCTGCGAGCACCTTCAGTGCCTCTCCTGCAATGCTCACTACTGTTGCAGCACCGCCATCTGCACCATCGGATGCGCAAGCTATGCAGATAGCCTCGCCGCTATCGGGCGCCGCGCCGCCAGTGCCTTTGCCCGCTGCCGCAGTAGCAGCGGCAGCAGGTGATGGAGCTGGAGCCGGTGCAGGCGCTGCTTTCGCCACACCCCCTGTCTTGAGTGTTTCACAAGCAACAGCAGGAGCAGCAGAAGCTCTGGCCCTTACAGTCCCCGGAGCAGCCGTTGAGGAGTTCCCCGTGCCAGCCCCGAGGCTGTCCCCCCCCCCCGCCGCCCCCGCAACGGCGACAATCCCCGTTGCCCCCGACCGCGACACCCCCTCCTCTAGCATGCCCCCCCCTCCCGCCTCCATACCCAAGCCGTCCAGGCCGTCGGTTACGCCCGCGTCGGCCATGCCGCCGCCCGCCGCAACTTCGACTTCAACCCCGACCCCGCGCCGCGTCGGCGGCGTCGCCTCGCTGTCAGTTCAGTTCGAGGGGCTGGCGCTGCGAAACTCGGTGAGGAAGGCGGCAGCGGCGGACGGCGCGGCGGCAGCGGCGGCGGCGGCGGCGGCAGATGGAATGCTGGCAACCCCGCAGCAGTTGGGACCAATGAGGACCCCGGGCACAATGGGCAGGCCCACGCCGCAGCAGTTGGTGGGGACCCCGGGGACGCTGGGCAGGGGTGGGGGGGGCGCGTTGAGCGCTGTGATAAGTGCGCGGCAGGCGCTGCTCAATGACAAGGTGAGGGTGGATGCAAAGCGCCACTGCTGATGTCTAGAAGTGACTTATTTGACAGTAGTGGTGAAGCGCGCGGATGCATGTGCGCCCTTCCTTGACTCCAGATGTGTGTCCTGGAGCTTGCTTGCTGGTTTATCGTTGACAGAGTTGAGGTCAGCGCGCCAACCGGTGGTTGTTGAAGTAAAAGGGCGCCACAGGTGACTCTCCTTGCACCGGAGAAGCTCGCTGCTGTACTGCGTGGGTGTATAACCCACACTTCAGCAAGTGAGTAGTCAATTGAGCATTTGTGCTGTGTAGAGTACAGTGCTGTACTGCCTCTATCCGGCAGTGCATCGCTCCACGTGGTGAATGCAGTGTTTCCAATGCGAATGCAGCGATTCACCTGGACTGATGTATTCTGCAAAACATCCCTAATAATGGTCATTTAGGTGGCACGAGCGGCGCGCCAGACTGCCTCTTGGTCCGTGATGAACGACGGCATCTGGCACAATGCGGACCGTTTCATACGCGACTGCATGGGGGAGTTTCACACCATCGATCCCTACATGCTCAAGGCAAGTACACAACACATTGAATCCATGAGTGCACATGTGTGCATTGCGCTGTGCGAGAATCACTCGTGGCGTCCTTTACATGCATGCTTTGGCAGGGGGACATCCCCGATACAGTCGACCAGGGGGTATGTACATGACAAAGCAGCAATTGCTTGGAATGTGTTGTGTTGCACACCAGGCAGCTCACCTCGTGTACACAATGGCGCAGGACCCTTGTGGTAGGCAGCACTGCATCATGCTCCATCGCTCATCCTTCAAGGTCGCGTACAGTGCCAGAGTGACGGTTAGGGCTGGGGTCAGGTTGGGCAGATCTTCTGCGTGCCACTCACTGACTGTCGGAAAGGTACAACTGTACAGAGGGTTATGGTCACGGTCAAATTTTAAGGTTGGGGTGAGTATGAGGGATAGGTTAGGGTTATATGCGTGGCTGCCAGGCTCTTATTGCGTTTATTGTGGGGGTATCACAGAGTCATGGTAATGAGTGACTGCATCATTCAGCGAGTCATGGCCGGGGACGTCAAATACTGTCTGCAGACAGCGCGCATCACTCGCAGCCTGCATGACGCTATGTGTTAACGATCGGAATGCAACATGAATTTAAGGAGTTTGTGAGCTTGTGTTACTTTGAAGTAAGCAACGGGTTTAACTTCAACTTCAACACCATACATACCCTCAGTGTGGCCATAATTAGCTATGCCGTCATTTGCCAGAGATGTTGTGACGTGCCCGAATGCTGTGACTTTCCATTACTGCTGACATCAAACTGCTCTTGAAAGTTGCAGTGTCCACGCTAAGGTTTTCTGACCTATGCCCGTTGCAAACAATTACTCATGTCTGCTGCTGTGCAGCGCAAGGGCATCACAGAGGAGGAATGGAGGTCAAAGAAACTGGAAAAGATTCTTGAGGGGCTGCGGAAGAACCCTGAGTTTGCCAGTTGCCGCGCCATCACTAAGGCGGAGCCCCAGGACGGTTGGACACCGCTGCATGCAGCCGCTGCCAAGGTCAGTACATACAGTATGTAGCATGCTTAAGTAACAGGGATATCGTAACAGTGCAGCATATGCATGGGACTTAATGAGTTTGAGGTAGCTGTGAACTACTTCGAGCTGCCAAGGTCAGTAGATACCGTAGCATGCTTCTAGTATTGACAACTCCAACGGTTGCCAACTACTTTAAGCAGCATCTTAGTTTCAGCGCTTGCGTATGCTGGTGTTGAGCGAACCTGTGTGTATGTCAAAGATGTTCAGCCGACACTCATGCATGATGGAGTGTCGCGCCTGCCGTCAGGATTGGAAATTGTCAGATGGTGGTGACAAGCACATGATCCATTCAGTTCTGCAGATCATCCTAAAGTCAACTTCAATCTGAAGTGTAAACTCACGCCATTGACACCATGCACACAACCCTGCATTAACTGAAGTGTGATTGTGGCCTGTAATCCATCAACCCATTGGCACTACTGGGTGCTCACAAGCGAACTACGCAGCCATGCACTGACCCCCCCCCCCCCCCTTCTCCGCCCCCCCCCCAACTCTTTGTCTCAACACAGGGCAACCTGTCCGTTGTGCAGGCCCTGCTAGACTGGGTGGGCCCCGCTGGCGAGAAAATCAGCGCGTGGGAACTGGACCTCCAGGGACGCACAGCCCTAGCAGTTGCCACCTACAAACTGGACGATAAGAAAGCGGGGGGGGGTCACCAAGGCCATGCCGATGTCATTGAACACCTGACGCTGAGGATGGAGGCGGAGGATATTGTGGGGGGGCGCATTACGGGGGCGAACGCGCCGGTGGACATGGCGGGACTGACGCCGCTGGCGTGGCTGGCCAAGTCGGGGGCGAAGAAGACGAAGCGGCTGCTGGACAGCGTGAGTCAGTGCTCACATCAGTGTGCGTCCTAAAAACACAAATGTATGCACAACCCTGACCACGTTTGAGAGAACGACAAGACAGGGCCCGCAAAGAACAGCTGCAGCAGCATGAGTCGATGCTCAGATTTACCTCATGTAATGAAGTGGCTGTCGACTTCGGGAGCCAAGGAGGAAGCGGCTGCTGGACAGCGTGAGTCGCCCGCCCGGTTGTGCGCGGCAATGATGGGTGGACTTCACACACCGGAGCGCATGCGCCGCGTGACGCGCGCAAACATGCACATGCAGGTTGCTGTACCCTCTTTTTGATCGCGCGGTGCGTCCTTGACACTTCAACTTCAACTCTAAGCCCCCCCCCCCCTTGTGTCATCGCTCAGCTCTATGCCCCTCTATCTGCCCCCGGGGCCACACCGCATCCCTCTGCCGTAGCAGAACATCAACTATCCTTCACACTTCAACTTCAATACCCCCCCCTTTTGTGTATCATTGCTCAGCTATACGCCCCAGGCGACCCCTCCATCTGCCCGGCCACGCCCGTGGAGCAACGCTCAAACGTGCGCGCGCGCGGCATCACGTGGGGCTACGCCGACGCCCCCGGCTGGCGCGTCACCATGGAAGATGCGGTTTGCCACTTCACACCGCTGCCTGGCGTCGGCGCGGCGGTTTCGCACGAAACCGGCCTCTTTGGGGTGTTCGACGGGCATGGTGGGTAATGTAGCCCTGGTGGAACGAGGGCTAGAGCTAGGGTTAGGAATACGGTTAGGTGACTTGAGTGTTCGCTCTGTGGAATGGCTGCTGAAGAGCACGAATCGTTGGTGCTCGGAAAGTGGTGTACCTTTGTTCGCAAGTTGTGTTTCCCCCCAACCACTGTATCCTTGGGATTCCCTACTGCCTGCATGGATATTTCTTCAGAGCAGCCTCCACCGCTGATGTATGTACAAACCCCTTATACCTACCTACCTACTCACTCGAAGCTGCTTGCGCACGCTGCTCGCTGCTGTTGCTGCGCAGGGGGCAACTTCAGCAGCAACTTCGCCGCAGAGCGCCTGCTGCCGTGCCTGCACGACGCGCCCTCCTGGCGCGCCGCTACACTGAGCGCTGCTGCAGGCGCTGATATGGCGGATGCTCAGCTGCTGAAGCGCGCCATCGAGGAGGCGTTCCTGGCGGTTGATGCTCAACTTCAACTGAACCCGCGCATGGCCGTCACGAATGTGTCCGAGGAGGACGGCACCAAGAAGTGAGTCGCATTTGATGAGTCACATTCAACGAGTCACCGTCAATGAGTCTCCGAGACTCAAATGGTATGAGTGCGTACGTACAGCATGTAAGCTCACGATAAGAAAGTACTGTAACATAATGAGCAGTGACACTATGAATGTGCTTGGTTAGTGCAGCACAGAGAACGTTGAGATAGAAAATGAGCTTCTCAGCAGGGGGGCCTAGACTACTACTGTGAAGTGTATAGTGAGCGCTTTGCAGTGTATACATGGTGAGCGCTTCTGACGTCCATGCTGCTCGGCACCTTGACGTCAACGGACGACTTATATTTGAAGTAGTGTGCCCATGTTCTGAGCATGACGCTTCCGTTTTCAGGCGGGCGGACTCTTTGAAGGACATCGTGGTCACAGCATGCGCACTCTTCACAGCATTGACTCATTCATGAAACACGCGCAATGTGCAAGGCTTTCATCGTAACATCAGCTGTTGTGCGCATTGCACCATCAGCTCTTGTGCGTACGTCGTTTTCTCAGCTCCAGTTGAAGGATGTACTGCAAGTCCTGTTCTCGTAAGCGCAGAATCAGTACTCACACACGCAAGTGCAGAATCAATTTACTCAAGATTCAAATTGTTCTTCAGCACGTGCACTGCTGACATATTTTAAATTTTGGGGACGAGACAGCCGCTTTGAACCTCCTACTGCAGGTGCATTGCTTATGAATTTCACATTTGGGGATGTGAAAGCCGCTCTGATAACTCTAGCTCATCTGCCTGACAGTTTTTCAAGTCCATGGCAGCAGGATTGCACTGCTCCACTGTATGAATTGCTGATGTACTTCAACTCCTGGGGCGCGTGAAAGCCGCTTTGATGACTCTAAGTAGTTCTTTCCTTTCTCACAAATTCAAGCTATACTATGTATATGTATTCTTCATTATTACGATAAATGCATATACTTCAACCTATCCTATCTTCCTCACAGATTCAAGTCAATGGACACTTCTGGCTGCACAGCGCTCGTAGTGCTTACGTGTAGAGTCATATCGCTCCACACTATGTGAATTGCTGATGAGTTTCAAATTTGGGGATGTGAAAAAGCCGCTGTGCTAACGTCAACCTATCTCATCTGCCGACAGGTTCAAGTCCATGGACAGTTCTGGCAGCACAGCGCTGGTAGCGCTCGTGACTCCAACGCATGTGGTGTTGGCCAACGCCGGGGACAGCCGAGCGGTGCTGGTGTCGCCGCAAGGGGCTGGGAGTGTCACCATCCTGCCGCTCAGCGAGGTACTTGAAGTATGAAGTTGAAGTACTTTGAACATGATGCAACAGCGGCGACCACGGTTGTTGGTGGAAGGCACTTGCGGCTAACCATCCTTTGTCACCTAGAGCTCTACGATCTTCTGATTCGTTTCCATGACTTTGGAGACTGAACTGATTTGTAGTAGGATTGCAGCCACTCTGTGCATGCTGCAATGACTGGTGCCGCCACTGACTCCGTGTGCTGGCATACCTACCTTCACTGCCAGAGTTCGTGTTTGACGCATGTAGCTCCTGATGCTGCATGAGGTTGTATGCTTGTGCGTGCAGTTGGAGTTGGAGACTGCAACTGGATCTGAAACCGCCGCCAGTGTTTCAGCCATGCAAAAGGCACTGTTGAAGCTTCGTGATGACATGCCTGCACCATTTCTGCAGAGTCGGTACCCTACTTGAAGCTGAAGCCATCAATCACCGACTCTGCGGAGAACACGTGCTGTTGAAGTACAAGGACCTGGTTCCCTTTGCACGCTGCCCTACCACACAGGATCACACCGGTCAAGTGGAGGCGGAAAAGGCGCGCGTAATTGCTGCCGGCGGCGCCCTGGAAGAGCGCACATGGACTGAGGAGGAAGTTGAACACTGCGTGCTGCGCATAAAGTACTGCGCGGAGGCTAAGGGGCAGTCCGTGGTGCCTTCGCGCAGCTTCGGGGACTTCTACTACAAGCAGTGCTGCGATGCGGATGGGCAGGTATGGGGGTGACACTTGAAGTAGTGATTATACACATGTGAAGTTGAAGTTGGGATTTTGCGTATGGTGGACCTATGGTTCAGCACGATACAGTTGTGTTGTGGGTGTTGCTCAGGTGCTGCACTTTTGTGCATGGTCCAACGTTGCGCGTTGGCAACGCAGCGATTTGTGGTGCCTTCGTGCAGCTTTGGGGCCTTGTAGTGCCAGCAATGCTGCGATGACGTGGGCAGGTAAGTACAGGTACGCAATTTCACCCACTTGAGGGCCAGCCTCGCTGTTGAAATTGGAGTGGTTGTCAAGTATTCATGAGGACGTGGTTTTTGCACACTGTTAGCGGGCAGGGTATGTAAGTATGCAACTTTGGTAGCCGAGAGCTGCGTGTCACATGCACATGTGGTGTGGATGGGCAGTGGGCACAGTGGGCATTGGGCAGTGGCAACCGTGCGTTCCGGTCGTATACAAGGCTTGTGTTGCCGAATAGCTTTGTGCTCCCAAGCGCACCTGCCTTAGGAAAAGGGTTAGGGTTAGGTGATGTAGGGTTCCGCAGTGCTCAGTACTGCAGTGGATGGTGGCGTGGCAACACGTGTGCTCATGGCATGCTCTTGAGGCATGGAAGTCGACAACGCTAATAAGGCTGATCTCCCAGGCAGAGTGGCTGTAATAGTTGACCGCATGATGAAGTTGTGGGAATCTGTACCTCAAGCAGAGCGGTGATGCCCACGAGCAGTTGCACATACAGAACTCAGCTAATGTAGGTCTGCGTGTCTCGTACAGACCTGCAGGTCCAATGTACTCTGAGGTCTCACTTGGACCCAGACAAACCCTGTAGGGAATTGGCAGTTCATCATCAATACATACATCATATATCATCGACGGTATGTATGCATCCCCCACGATCAACTGCTGAGCTGCACCTCAGTCTCTAGAAATTGAAAGTGCTATTGTCTGCAGTCGCTCTAAATGCGCAGTTGAGGTGCTCTCCATTTGCAACTTCACTTAAGAGTATTGAATGAAAACGAATCAAAAGATCGTAGAGCTGTAGGTGAGAAGGGATGGTTAGCCGCAAGTGCCTTCCACCAATAACCGTGGTCGCCGCTGCTGCAGCAATTGGCCACGAGTCTAACAGCACCACCGTATCCACCAGTCAAAAGACTTCTGTGTGCAAGCTTTTAGCGTTCGAGGCATGGGTGTTCAGTATTGGAAAGGTCGATTGAATCATGCTGTTGTTTGCTGTTGCTGTTGCTGCGCAGCTGCTGAGCCCCGACAAACAGGTGGTAACTGCCTTCCCAGAGGTCCGCATTGTGGAGCGACCCCGCAGCAGCGGGTCGTCACCAGCCCTAGGAGGGGTACAGGACCAGTACCTGCTACTGGCGTGCGATGGGTTGTGGGATGTGTTTTCATCGCAAGATGCGGGAGAGATGCTCTGGCGCATCCTTCAGGTACCTATAACCCTGCTTTCAGCAAGCCAGATACATTCGTGCGCGCAGGTGGTGTGGATACAACGCATCATGGTACACCAAGTGCCGTACCGGTACCGAGATGCGTTGGTATCGACAACACCTGGCCGCACAACTCTAGATGAAAGGCTTGTTGTCGTACATACACGGGTTGTTGTCGTGTGACGCCACTGTCTCATCCTCAGAACACCCCCCGCGTGAATCCTCCGCTAGTAACTGTGCCACCTTCACGTTGTAGAAAGTCTCCCCACTGTGACCGAAGTCTCGCACCCTGGACACATCACCGACTCTTCACCGCAAGTCCAACTTCCGTCATCATTGCAAGCGCGCCCCTGATATGACATGGCACCGTTACTGTGAAACCGTCACGGTGCATGACGTGGGCATTTCCGCGGTGTGGCCGACATCTTGCACCCCCCTGTGCCTCAGCACGAGCTTCGCGTGTGCGCGTCAATAGCCGCGTGCTGACGCCCGACCCGTATGCGTACCCCCGGGAGTCCTGACCGTAAGTTGAACTTCTGTGCTCATCGTGAGCACACCCATGACATGACACATGACATAACACCGTCAGCATCATCGCTTAAATAACAAGCTGTGTGCGCCTGAAATAACAAGCTCTGTGCGCCTGTTGTGCTCACTCGACCTCTGCTGCAGGATCTGTGCCCCGCGCGAACGCCGACAGGCGAAGATCTGGCCATCGCCTGCGATGCCCTCATCGCAGAGGCACTCAAGCGCAAGAGCGAAGACAACATCACCGTCATGGCGATAAGGCTCGCGTCAGGCGGGGAAAGGGGGGGCGGCGGTATGCCGTACAGTAGGGGGGTGGCAAGCGGGGGAGGGGAGTTTGAGATCAGTGGCCTGGTGCCACCGGGATTCAAGCTGGACAGTGAATCGCCCGCTGGCGATGAATGACACATTTGCTTCGTGATGTACGTTTACGGCAGCATTATTTGCTGTTCCTTCATTTGCAAAGTGGTTCACTCATCATCACCACCGTACTCCCATGCACACCTTTGAATTAACCCGTCGCCACGCTGCTTAATCTTGGCTAGCGTTCTCTCCGCTATACTGTATCTGCTTGCCTATGTTCTGAAGCTTGCTTCGTGTATGTCGCCCGTGTGCACCCCTGTGCGCAGTGTGATTGCTGTCTAATGCACTACAGTAGAGTTTTGCCTTTGCCCGTGTATACCATTTCTGCTCCTTCATTGTCAAACAGTCTCTGGCGTGGCAGAAAACAGGCAGAGTGAAGATATTCTGTAATTCATCCAACCAACCCGTGGCTTCAGCTTCAGAATAAGCACACGAAACTTCAACTAACTAACTAAGCTGGCCAACGCGAATCGTATGGGGCCCTGTGGTATGGTGTGTGAGGGTGGCTGATGAGGGTCAACTTGATTTAAGCCGGGCTTAACGACATGACGGTAGTTGGCACTCTTCTTCACACAAGAGTCTCTGGCGTGGCAGAAGACTGAGACCCTGCCAGAGTGACGGGAGCTGCCTGCAGTGAGGCGTGAGTCAGTCATTACCAGCACAAAGAGAGCAGCAGCCATGATCAACTTCTTTATCCTGCTGCTGGTGTTGTTGGCAGCTCTTACCACGGCCTTCATCACACACCCGCTGCTGCCTATGGCAGTGCGGGGCGACAGGAGCACCCGCAACCCCCTCAGGATGGTGAAGGGAGCACTACAGCCACCGCCGCCGCCGCTGCAGCAGCAGATCAGTGGTGAGTCTGTTGCACTTCAAATGGGGGTGGCAGGCAGGCAAGCCACAATTTCACTCAACACCCCAGTTCAGCGATTGTGTGTTGCGTACGCTGCTGCGCATGTGTTGTGCGCAGCAAGTTCACATGCGTGCGCGCTCTAAGTAGAGCATCTACTCGTGCACAAGTCATTTTTGTGCTGGCCCATGCACGCTGTGACAGTCATCCTGTGTTACCGATGTCAATAATGCCGGACGAACAGCTGTCTTGGGCTGATACTTGTGATGCGCGCTTGCATGTGCGCCGTGCTTGAACAGTCCTGGAGCTCTTGAGCAAGGAGCCATACAAGTCTATCCTGGAATACTTCAAAGGCTGGAGCGTCAACGACTTCCTGGCCGTGACCGAGACGCAGACTGAGAAGCTGGTGCCTAAGGAGCATCTGAGCACGGGCTACCGGCTGTATCACCGCACCCAGGAGCGGAAGCTCAAGCCTGGTGAGACGCATGCGCTCTGGCACCGCCTTTGTCATGTGGTATCCTGCGATGCGAGATTAGTATACTTATTTGTATACTAATTCCTCCAGATGTCGTTTGTTTTTGTACATTTGAACAAGTCCCCGAGTAGGGCGCATTGTTCTCTGGCCAGCCCGAGCGACGCGACTGTGTGCCTGCACATGTTCAAGTACTGATAACCGATTAGTCGGTTCCTCAAACAATCGCGAAGCGCAGGGAAACAGCCATGTGTCAAACATGCATGGGTGTGCTGCAGGCATGACACACAGCGTCACGTGCGGCGCATGTTTGTGCCCATGCGCGCCGCCACTTGCACTGACCCTGTTTCTCACGCTGCACATGCACCGCACCATGCCTGTGTCTGGTGCTGCGCCTCGCAGAGGCCAATACCATCTACATCGTTGCGTCTGCTGGCGGCAAGCCGATGAAGTACGGTTTCACCACCCAGGCAGAGATGGACGCGTACCTCACCCGCATGGGCGCTGGTGGACTTATTGCCAGCGGCACAGATGCCGTGCTGCTTAAGCTGAAGGGGCTGGAGGAGGGCGCTACGTACTCCTCAGAGATTGGCGATGGCGCCCCTCTTTACCAGCTGCAGGAGAACGCAAAGGCGGTGGGTGCTCAAGCCACTGCATGGGAGAAGCAGGTGAATCATGGCGTGAAGCGGCTCGCTTAACATTGAGAGCAAGACATGTCTGACCGCGCGCGACCACGGCAGTCGCGTACGTGCCCATTGCTTGAGGCTCGAAGTGGTCACAAATCCAGGAATTGCATAGTAGGCATGCACAGCAAGCGCTGTTGTGGACTCGCGTCATTGCACTGCAGCTCTCACCATCCTCATGCACACTGGCCTCACACACACTGGCCTCTGTTGTATTTGCCTCCTGACGAAGCAACCTTGGAGAGGATGACACCAAGCTGACTTGCGCAGTGTGCATGCAGCAGGGCACGATAAGGCCCAAGAGAGTCCTGCAGAGAAGTGAACTATCAGAGGTAGCAGGCAGTCAGCTGGCTGGCTGGTGGCGGACTGGTAAAACTGTCCACAGATTGGAGCTCTGAGAAGAGCTCAGTGAAAAGTGCTGCAGAGAGCTCAGTGAGAACCAGTGAAACTGCCGTGGAACTGCCACGTAGCAGCTGATTGGCCTTTGGTGAGACAGCCAAGGTGTGAGCTGTAATGTGTATCTGTGTACTCGTGCTCGTGTGTATTATGACTGACTACATACTGGGACTTAAACCCCAACACTCTGTCACTTGCTGCATGTCCGTACGCAGTGCGCCCGGGCGGTGCCACGCCTCTTTGAGAGGGAAAGCTGCAGAAGGTGAACGGGGTTAAGGTGCCCGTCTTTGGTGGCACCCGCGAGATAGACGGCGCCTTCTTCTCCCATGAGGCCAATCTGCTGGTCCTGTGTGAAGCCACGAGCGGGCCCATGGAGCTCTCTGGCTATGTGAGTGCGAATGCACAGCAGTTTCCAAGCCGCAGCAGCACCAACAGGATAGCATATGCATGTTGCAGCACATGATTCTGACCTCCTGATGCGCTGTGCGCCTTTTCAACCTGCCAAGAACGGGCCCATGATGAAGCTCTCTGGATTTGTGAGTGCGAATGCACAGCGGACACTTGTGAGCCGCAGCAGCACCAACAGCATCATGAAATTGCAGCACATGTCAGTGATTCTGGCCTCCTGATGCATCGCTGTGCGCCTTTTCAACTTGCCACGAACGGGCCCATGAAGCTCTCTGGATCTGTGAGTGCGAATGCACAGCGGACACTTCTAAGCCGCAGCAGCACCAACAGCATATTGCAGCACATGATAGTGGCCTCCTGATGCGCTGTGCGCCTTATCAACTTCAACTTGCCAAGAACGGGCCCATGATGCTCTCTGGATTTGTGAGTGCGAATGCGTAGCAGTCAGTTCTCTGCAGCAGCGGCATCAACAGCATATTGCAGCACGTGATTCTGGCGCCTGAAACATTGTGCGCCTTCTCAGCTTTTAAGAGTCACCGACGATGCATGCTGCCCTAATGCGTGCGTGCCCCCCCCTCTCCCCGCCATTCGCCTCCGTCTGCCCCAGGAAACCCTGGAGGACCTGCAGAAGATGTACAACGTCAGCACTGAGAAGGAGCTGCAGGAGCTATCCAACGAGTATGCTGACGTGCAGCTCTACCTGGCGGCCAGGGCCGCCGAGGAGAACAGTGGGCTGTTTGGAGGAAACAAAGAGACATCGATCAAAATGGTGCTCGCGCCCAGGGTCCTACAGGGCAACAACCTGTCTTTTGCGCGCCGGAAGGAGCAGGCGGGCACCTTTTACTTCCTGTGCGACGATGGCACAGACGTTTCGCTAGGCCTGCCCGTGGAGTAGGCATGCCCCCGCCCCCTGCCGCCTGGTTGCTGAACTTGTATATGGACTTTGCACATAGCTTCGTACGTGTGCACGTTGTTTCCTGACTCGACATTTGAAACATCTGTGTAGGGAGCACACTTGACATGTGATACATCTGCGTAGCAGCAGGCGGTAGGGCAGCACACAGCACTGAAGTGTGTACTGGAGGCTGCATGTATGCATGCACATGTACGCGTACTTCACTTTCAAACACACAACACACAAGCTGGCAGTGATCCCATCTGGTGCTTTCACGTGTGTGCTTGTGGCTGCTGTATGGTGCTTGTCGTGTTGTGAGCTTAGGCGGCTTCTGGCAGAACAGTCGCCCACCGTGCAATAACTTGCAGCACCAGACAGTCGCCTACCATGCAACGATATGCAGCACCAGTTGATGGGGGCATGGTGACATTGCCTCGGAGATGTCGAGTTTGCCATTTATGCATGTGCAGTTTTTTGCATTGGTGCAAGAAAGTATGCTCATTTGCCTGTGGCACGTTTGCCTGTATCTCCTGTGCCAGCCAGGGATGTGAGTTGTAACAACCTCATTACAGCTCACTATATGAAACTCTGAGACCTCAAGTGACCGTTTGGGTATACAAACATCAAGGCCACACTGCAGCAAATGTCACTTCTTTGCAAACCCCAGTGCGAAATCGCGCAACGGCACATGCAGCAAGTGTAACGTCGTGTTCATTGATCTTGACATGCCTATACTGTCTATCGATAGCGGCACACGGCCGCATATGCCATGGAGTAGCAAACGCAGTTCGCAGAGCACCGCTGCTGAGCTCAAGTGTTGTGCTAAACAAAACATGTACTTGCCATTGGTAGCTCACGCGCGTGCAAGAAGCCTTGCAGCACTCCCCCCCCCCCCCCCCCCCCACTGCCCCTCCTGCCCCACCCCTACACACATCATCTTTCTTGAAAGAAGAGTTTTACACAAAAAACATTGATCGGCATTGGTCACACAGGTAAAAGTGGCTGTCAGAGCGTTGCACTTGAACTACAGTAGACGGAGCCTTGCTGCAGCCTAGGCCCTTGCAGACTTGGCAGTCACTGCGCACTCATTGCAACGTTGCCTCCAACTGCCATGAGGTAGCTCCATCAGCACTTCAAGCTGCTCAGCGATGCCTGCACGCAAGTAGAAAAGAAGACGCAAGGCTGCTGTCAGGCACAGCGTCAAGTCATTCAATTGCAACTCGATCGCATGACTGCATATGCAGTTGCCACTTTACTTGTACTTTGGGTAGGTCTAGACTCAGCTGATTATGCGCTCTGAAAGCGGAACACAACTTCCGCTGGTCGACTTGCATTCATCAGGACCCTGATGATCAGGACGGTAGTTACACTTCTACGCAAATTTTCTGCAGTGTTGCAGCACCTTTGTCAAAGCGGGCGCCGCTGCAGTGCACACTAGGTTGCCAATAGGATGTAAACCCTAGAAAGCACAAAACACCGTTGTCCCTCAGAACCTTCATGTAACAAGTACCCTACATGAGTATGTCTCTGCATGTGTGTCAAACTTCCCATCTAACGCACCAATTGAATGCTTGCTCTGTGAACATTTGGCGCTGCCACAACTCACTTTCGTTTGCACATCAGGCATATGTAGAGCGTCTCGATGCGCTAAAGAGCACGACCATAAAATGCGCGGGGCCAGCACTCCAAAGTTTGGCGCACGTGCAATGAGCCACAAGTATTACCGAAGGCCTTATCAGGCATGCTCTCTTTGTATGCTACCTACAAGCTGAACTGCATGATGGCAGGCACACAGTTGTGAGTGGCACTTGAAGTTCTGAGTTATGCCATTCTCCCACAGCACTGTCACAGCACCGCGAGCTGCTCTTGCGCGATGTGCATTGCTCCTACTCTCCTCTCAATATCATGTTGCAAATGTAAACTAGGATCTGTGTCATGAGTTCTCAGTGTCATGCCACCACTGCAATCTTCAAGTTCAACGCCACCAGACATCAAGTGCAAATGCCCCCAGGGCTAGCTCACCTCGAGGGAACCCGGGCAGTAGCATCTCCACTGCTGCTTGCCGCACTCCTCACAAGGCACCGCCGACCTGAAACGCTTGCCAGCAATTGGAGAACCAACATCCGACACACTGCCGGAGAGCTCAAATTCCAGGCTCGCAAAGGTCTGGCTCCCAAGATCCTGGCTCCTAAAGTCGTGGCTCTCAAATTCCTGGCTTCGAAGCTCATAGCTGCTGGAGTCATGCCAGCGCCAGGGAACGTGAGGCACAGACTGAAAGTCTGTGTGGAAGGCGGGCTCTGCGTTGGCAGCCATGCTGTCAACATCTGAATCTGAGTCGGAATCCTCACAGGAGGACCCGTCCGATGAAAACAGCGACCTCCAATCGTCGTCCGAGTCCGAGTACTCTCCCCAATCATACGCAGGGCCTTCGCGATCCTCGGGTTCATCGAGTTGGGCAAACGCGGACTCGTCGCTATAGCTGCTGTGGAGCGCAGGAGACGCAAGTGGACCGCCGACACCAAAAGCAGGAGCAGGCTCCGCAGACTGTACAGCCCATGGCACAGGTTTCGAGTTTGTCACAGCCGGCTCTGCTGCTGCTGATGTCATCGTCTGCTCGGCCTTGACACCAACGGCACCGTGCGACATCGCCACTACATCAGCCGTCGTTGCTGCAGCCACAGCTCCTGCAGAAGCATCACGAGCAGCTCCTCTCTCTTCACTGCACGGCGACGCTGAGCCAGCCATTGCTGCAACAGCCGCAACCGACGCTGTCTGAACTGGACTCAGCTTGTTTAAGAACAAGTGCCTCTACCATCATATCAGCCGCAAGAACGTGTTCGCTCAGGTGACCTCGTCAAACTGGTCCCATCAAACATCACTCAAACATCAACACCGACGTTGAAGTTGAAGTAAAGGGCTTCACCTCGGGGGAGCACACACTACACACACACACGAGTTGGCAAACTCATCCGGTTGAGGAACGCACAATGATAGTAGAAAAGACATTCCGCAGCATCGCTGAGATGCTTTTGCAATGTGGCCAGCGAGTGGGTGGGGCGGGGGATAGACTCCAAGCTGCAGTGCCAGCAAAGACCTTTCCCGTCCCACGGTCTGGCAAAGAAGCTCTCTTGAAATCTGACTTTGCATACAGTTCAAACCCTCACCGACTCCTCAGAATGAGTGTTGAACACATGGTAGGCACGCTTAGACTAGAGGCACATGACAATGAGCTTGGCCCAATTTGGCATTCAAGTGAGTGTTACGCCAATGTCACATGGCACCAATGGCCATGACCATTGAACCCAAGACGACGCGAGGAAGGGTGAGATTTCTCAACTCATCCGATTTGATTACAGGGACTGGCAGCCGATGGCAGCAATAAACGCATGCGCACTATCAACGAAGCAGACGCATAATGAAGCACCAAATGGCATCATGGCATCACAGCCCGTTGTACGCGATGCCTACGCACTGGTACCCTCTGTGGCAGCAGACTTGGTCACAGCAGGCACACAGCGAGCACAGACAATACGCACTCTGCAATTTGGGTCTAATGTCGCATTCGGCGACGGCTGTCGTCATCGCGAGGCACGCACAGCAAGCACAAGTGCCACGTGCAGAAGCCAAGGCGCCGTTTGCAGCCGGAAGCGATGCGAAGCCTGCGCGCCGCTTCTTTCAAAAATGACACACATATGAGCCCCCCCCCCCCCAGAGGCAGCACACGGTTCTGAGCACTGCTTCAGCAATCACCGCACCGCACCTGTCAAGCTACAAGCACCGAGTGTGATCAGGGCGGAAGTGAATGAAGCTTGAGCACAGGCTGCAAGAATGGAGTAGGAATTCCATCGCCAGCAGTGAGCCATTGCCGCAACCCACACTAGGAGCACTGCGTACCCTACCCGTGACTCTGAGCTCAGCTATTGCAGCCACCTACTCGGCAATTAAACGCTGCAACACCGCCGCAGCGCTTCACTGACGAGCGCTGCTGCCTCATGCGACGTTCGCCAAGAACACATCGCTCAGCGAGCCCAGCCCCTTGAGCTGCTCCACGACAGCGGGGGCGGGCACCGCGTCCAAGTCCATGAGGCAGAGAGCGAGTTCTCCCTCCTGGCGGCCAACGTTCATGCGCGCGACGTTGATGCTGGCGTCGCTGAGGATGCGCAGCACGTCGGAGACGGCGCCGGGGCGGTCCTCGTTGCGGAAGCTGGAGGCAGCAGCGAGCAGCAGGCGTAAGCGAAGAATGAGTTGTTGTTGTTGATGAGAGGGGTTGAAATGGCTAGCGCCTAAACTGAGATGGCCGTGGCGCAACTGAATTCAGGTTTCGAGCCTAACTACAGCAGTTTAGCCATGGCGCAACTGGCGCAACTCTGATTAAGGCGCAAACTGCTTCTACGGTCACTATCAAGGCCTAAAGCGCTTGCATAAGGGCTCAGGTTAGGAGTACAGTAAGGGTTAGAACCCTAGGTAAGGTGCGCTTGGGCCAGACCGCCTGAGTACAGTCAAGATGTCATTGACATCGCCATCACTGCATCACTTGTGCAGCGCGCGGCGCAGACGAATGGGAATCCATGCCATTCAAGCCATGCCAGGCAAGTTCAACATCAATATGAAACTTCACAGTTGGCACTTCGACTCACGTGAGCAGGGTGCCCTCGGGCTGGAATGCGGGGAAGCTCTTGTAGTTGTCGATCTGCACAATGTTGCCCTCCGTGCCAAAGACGCTGCCGCTAATAGTGCGCTTCCGGCCGCCCTCAAGTTCAACGTCCACGGTGATGACGTTGCTGTAGGGAGAGTTGACCTGTGACAGTTTCAAGTTTCAGAGGCAGTTGAAGTAGGGGCGGTAAGCTGGAGCTGGCGCTGTGCGGAAAACATGCCCAAGGCCTGCACACCAGGTGTCAGACTACAGCAAGTTGGCGCCTAGCGGTTGGACAGCAGGCGGTAGGTAGCAGCACGCCGCGCGTGTACCCTGCATTCAGTATGCCTGCCCACACATTGTATACACGTTTCGCACCGCCAATACCTTGTGGTGTTATTGCTGAGACTTCATGTAAAGCTTAAAGGCGAGCGTACTGATGCATACGTCCAGATCAGCTGATGCATACATCAAAGGTACAACGGTGGTCCTTCATGTATCGTCAGCAGTATACTCTATTTCCGTCCACTTGAGGGGCGGGAACCCTATGAAATATGCAATGCTTCATGCACTGGTGCTGTACCACAGCGTCAAAGTACTTCTGTGATGAACAAAATGCCAAATGAGGCCAGGCAGCAACGCAAGTGAGCCTGTGAGCACACTAATAACTTTGGGTGATTTGATCAATGACGTTGCTGCAACGCGCATGCCCTACAGTACACAAATGGTACATGTACAGCAAGTGGGCCTTTGTATGAGGCCGACTATGGTACTACAGCAGCATACGTTTAAACAATGCACTCACACCAGCACCACCAGCACTTTGTACAGAAAGCACTACTGGCAGTGAGGCGACTTACCAGGGACTGGTGGACCTTCTTGTCGATGGCAGTCTCAATGCCCAGCTCCGACGCGAGGTAGGGCGCGTTGATCAGACTGGGAATAGTAGTGTTGCCAGGGAGGTATGCGCACAGGCCCTTGAGGACCTGGGCTTGAAGTACGCGCCGCGCAGTTGAGGTTTCAATGGAGATGAGCTTGCCGCCGTAGGTGCGGACCGTCACCTTCTTGATCTGCATGCGCGGATAGGCAAAAGTTGCAGTTGAAGTTAGCGGCATTGCCGAGGCTCTCTCAACGCGCACCGCAAGGCGACGATGGTGGGTTTGTTGCTTGATGCTGAGTGAAGCAGCTGTACCTACAGCAGATGCCGTGCTGTTGAAGTCTTGCCCCCATGAGCTCACAACGTCACCTTAACTCTTGATCAGCACATCAAGTACAACCATACTCGGGCCTGGCGCCTGTGGCGTTTACCATGCTGACGAGGTCTTGTCAGGTGAGGTCTGTGACCCCCTGTGGATTCTACAAGCGGCAGTCGTCACCGTTTTGTTGGACAAGCAATGTCGTCAAAGGAGAGCAGGCCGTTTCGGCTGAGTCGACGTGCATGAAGCTTGCCAGTCAACCTGTACAGACTTGAGGTAGGGCGTGTCCAAAGGCTCAGTGCTGGATAGTTGTTGTGCTCTGGCAATTACATGCAAAGCCTGATGCGCATGGTAGCTCAACAAAACTCAGCTCGCAACAGGGTTTGGAGGATAGGGGCTAAGGCTAGGGTACAGCTGGCAAGCCATGCTCACTGTGCAGTCACCTACAAAGCAAACGTTACTGCACAATTAGTTGTGTCAGTTGCTCAACAAACCTTGCCAGTGGTGGTCTGGCTGTGCAGCTTGCCGATGATCTCCCCCAGCTCCAGGTAGGGCTTCATCATGGGCTCATTGGCCATGGCCATGTAGTCCACATTGACAACGCCAACGTAGTCAATGCCCGCAAGCGTGTCGCACATCTGGACTGCCACGTCGCGCGCCACATTGACCTGCACGCAATTAGGGTTACGGTTAGGTTAGGGGGTCAGAGAAGTGAGCACTGGTTGACCACAATCGCACACATTTCAGACTTAGGTTAGACTAGTCAGGTCAGTGACAGAAAATGTTCAAACACGTACGCTCTGTGCTGAGCGCTGGAGCACAGGTTCTCACACCCAGGGGGTAAACAGACGCTCTGAAGCTTGCACATATCACATCACTATTTGACGCGCTTCATAGGCAATGGGACCATGATTTTGGTATTCCCGCATTCAACAACAAAACAGGTACACAGCAAGTATCCGCGCATAAATGGATGCGTAGTACCTGTGCCTCTCAGATCAGTCTTACGTGAAATTTCAAGGGGGCATGTCTTCCACGTGACAGTTTCAGCTTCAAGTATGACGCCTCATGGCCTTTGATGCTGATCAATGGCATCAGCCTATCACACCCCAAAACAAAAGGATCAACAGACACAGGCACGAGCATCGAGCAATTACGCACTTCAAGCTGTCAACTTCAACTTGAAGTACCTGCGCCTCCTCGGTGCTGGCGCCCAGGTGCGGCGTGCACACGACGCGCGGGTGGGCAATAAGGCCCTTGGCAGACTCTGGCGGCGGCTCGCTGCTGTAGACGTCCAGGGCAGCGCTCGCCACCTTGCCGCTCTCCAGACCACGGAGCAGCGCTGCACCAAAAAAGTCAGTGCTGACTCGATTAGACCCAGCACCGCAATGAGGGTTGTTTGCGAATGGTAACGAGAAGGCACAATGCAGCACGAATTGCAACTTTTCGCCGCAGCACATCCAGTGCGGCGCTTGCCACCTTGCCGCTCTCCCGGCCGCGGAACAGCGCTGCAGCAGCATCGCAACTAAGACGCAGAATGCAGCGCGAATTGCAAGTTTGCAAGCAACACATCCAGGGGTTGCGCAATCTACTGTGAGGTGCAAAAAATGTACGATGATGCAAGCGCACGCGCAACCTGTCGATGTTGTTGGCCTAACAGTGTTAGGGCTGTTGCGCGCTGCAGGGTGCGTCTGGAATGCAGTCAGTACCTACATACCTGCTTCGTTGATGATGCCACCGCGCGCGCAGTTGACAATGATCACGCCATCCCGCATCTGCCATCCGTCCGAAACAATACCACACAAAGCGGGGGTGGAGAGGGGGGGCAATCAGTGGGCATGTAGCAATCGTCCATGCCTCTGACACTACTCGAGCGGAGTGTGCAGTGTGAAGAACTCACCAGATTTTTGCTGTCATTTGTATGTAAACAGGTGTGAAAACTGTATCGCAGACCTATTTGGCATCACCAAAACGCTGCAAAACGGTGCCAGATGGGTAGACTACGGTACCTATTGAGGCATCACTGATGACATCCTTGTGTCAGGTGTGAGCCGCGCGTGCAGCGTAATCAAGACCCCTGCAAGCAATCTCAACAGTATCTGTGTCTGCCTGTACATTTGCGTTACATGTTTACTCATATGTCCGTATCATATCCTGGATTGACGCTCCCCGTCCCACTGTGCCAGACAAGCATGTACCTGGCGATGGAGGCGTCGCTGACAAGGTCCTTTGTGTCAGGTGAGGGCGGCATGTGCAGCGTGAGAGATTGCTGAAACACTTTGTGTAGAAAGTTTTGAAGGTATGCTGCGTGAAAGTACTTCCATGTGAACTGAACCCATATACTGCTGGCATTCCTCAACAAATTGTGCTACATACATGGCTGTACCTTGGCAATGGAGGCGTCGCTGATGCGGTCCTTTGTGTCACGTGTTAGCGGCGTGTGCAGCGCGATGAAGTCTCTGAAGGTGCTGTGACAATATGTATGCCGGCATGTCATCTAAAATCTGACCTTGCAAAGCTGTGCCATATACATAACCGTACCTTGGCGATGGAGGCGTCGCTGATGAGGTCCTTTGTGTCGGGTGTGAGCGGCGTGTGCAGCGTAATGAAGTCCGCCTGGCTCCAGATATCGTCCAGCTCCATGAGGTGAATGCCCTTCTCCTCAGCGATGTCCTTGGGCATGGCAGGGTCAAAACCAATGACCTGTGCAGACCGCAGGCAAGTAGGTAAGTGAGTGGCCGTGGGTACGTAGGTATTCTAGTGCACACAGGTATGTAGGTATGTGAGAGGCCATGAGTGAGGTGCCCACAGGTATTATGTAGGATGTGAGTGGCCATGGGGTATGTAGGTTTGTGAGTGCTCACAGGCAGGTAGGTATCTGTGTGGCCATGGATATGTAGGCATGTGAGTGCCAACAGTTATGTAGGTATACGAAAGGCCATGGGTGTGCATTTCAGTGCACAAACGCATACATGGGCATCTGAGCGCGCAGGTGGGTGAATAATGCTGCCAAAACGGTTTGAGGACTGTGAGCTGGGTCTCTGAAGTGTCCATGGGGATCACAAGCGCAGCATGTGACATATGCTACTTCGCCAGTACGCAGTAATGTTGTCATGTAACTTCCAGATAACGCCATAGTGCCAGCTATGTACAGGCAACTTGCACGCATGTATCACGCAGGTAATAGAAACACAGTGCACGCCAGGGTTCACACTACGAAGCGCAATCACACCATACCCCACTTGCATGCGTGTATCACGCAGGCCATGATAGCGCTTGCACTGGATGACAAGGTTTACACTGCCATGATCAATCACACTACAAAATGGCTGAGTGCAATATGCTCAGAGTCAGGTGACATCACTGTTAATGTCTGATGTAACCAACAACTGAAGCAATGGTGCTGTTGATTGCCAAGGCGTGGAATTAACAGGGTATGGACTAACGGGTGCCCCAACGCTACAAGAGACCATCCACCCAGCCATGAAACCTACCTTGCGTCAAGTTTACGCTTCAACTTGAAGTTTATGTTTCAACTTGAATGTCGTGCTGCCAGTTGAGCATCGTATATCCTGGCAGCATGCCAGTACTAGACTGTCACACCTCTGGCAACATACTCCCTTCATGCACTGGCCGTGCCCCTATGTGGTCACCTTTTGCCCAATGCCATCACAGCCTGAAAAAAAAAAAAAAAAAAGGCAACCGCCTTGCTCTTGATCTTTCCAATACTGAACCATTAAACCGATGTGTACATCGATGAGACTGCACATAGTCTTTCTAAGCACTTGAACTTCACCATCACTTCAGACCCCTGTACCCACGTGGCCACCTGCTGCTCAACGCATTCAGAGCTTACTACGGCTTTGTTATCACTTTACAGTGTCAAGCAACATGTATTTTCTAAGGACATTTGTTTCTCGCAAAGCACAACTGCACCTTCACGCCGAAGCCCTGCGCTCACGTGGCCACCTGCTGCCCAATATGGCAGCTTCCCTCTTGAGCGCGAATGTACTGCCAACGTCCATGGTGAACTTTGAAACCTATATTTTAGAAGTTGAAACAAGAGATTGAAATCTCACAAATGTGCTATACACGTCAACAGTGAACTGTGGAAGTATACTTTCACGTGAAAACAGGCGAGTGAAATCTCACCTTCATGCCAAAGCCCTGCGCCCACTTCGCCACCTGCTGGCCAATGCGGCCGCACCCCACCACCGCAATAGTCTTGCCGCCCAGCTCCGTGCCCATGAACTTCTTGCGCTCCCACTTCCCCTGGTGACGTGCCATACGACAGTGCGCAAGGCATTAGAATGCACTGTGTAGCGCAGTGCTGGTGAATGACGAGCCTTGACCCTAACCCTGACGCTAAACGTGCCAGACAACAGCGCACGAGGCATTAGCATGCGCTGTGTAGCGCAGTGCTGGTGCATGACAAGCCTTGAGCCTGCCCCTGACCCTAAACCTAGCCCTAAGTGTGACCCCACTGGTGAAGTGCCAGACAACATCAACATTTGCGGTACAGCGCAGTGAAGCTTTGAGACTAACCTTACCCCCAACCTCACCCGTAACCCTATCCCTAAATGTGATACCTGGCCAGACAACAATGCACAAGGCATCAGAATGCACTTTGTAGCGCAGTACTTGAACCTGACCATACCCTAGACCTAGCCCTCACAGCATGGCTCAACATTCGTTCCAAGGCTGCCATGATACTCACATACTTTCGTGCGGCATGAGCGCCAACAGCCAATGAGACAGCTGCCCGGCTGCAGCCAGCTGTCGTGCATAGGAGCGTCATCTCACTTGAACTTCACCTTAAACCGAACCTACTTACCCCAACACAGCAAAATTACTGCCACATATACAGGGTACGCATATAGATACTGTAGCAAACCTTGCTATCAATAGTACAAGGCAAACCAAGTACCCATGTATGCACAACCTACGCACCGAACCGCAGTACAAGGCATGCTGAGTGCATGTATGTGCAACCCCCTCACCGACTTCATGGAGGCGTCCGCCTCGCTGATGCGCCGCGCTGCCGCGCACAGGAGCGTCACCGCCAGCTGAGCCGTGGACACCGTGTTGCCGCCAGGCGTGTTCATGACCATAACGCCCGCCTTTGTGCACTCCGGCACGTCTATGTTGTCAATGCCAACGCCCGCGCGCCCCACCACCTTGAGGTTGGAGGCGTGCTTGAGGACCTCGCCGGTGACCTGCACAGGGGTATGCATGTAAGTATGCGCAGTTGTCCAACAGGGCAGTGCTGACAGTTCTGACGCACGCGCGCGCTTGAGAGTGAAGTTTCGCGCTGAAAAACAGCGCACGATGTGCTGAACATGACTCTAGCTTACTTCTTCTGCGTAAAGAAGCTAGTTGTGTACTTTACGGCAAAGCGCATGTGAGGTCTGGTTGCTACTGAAGTGCAAGTGCAGACTGTTGAGTCATCGAAGTACAAGGGCACCATTTGCCCCATCACATCAGCTGCAACCTGCAGACGTCAAAGCACCATGACAAGTGAAGAAATGAAGGTATTTTCTGGAGGCGTCTGATTGTATACAGTGCGGTGTCCTTCACAATACCAAACGGGTACTCCAGTAATACTGCAGAACCTCAGATACTAATACGTACCCTTGCAAAGCAAAATCCTTATGTACTATGACAGTCAATGCTCCCACACAAAAGAGCTGCAGTCAACAGTAGCACCACACAGAGCGAAGGCGCAGGTTCCCACCTTCGTGGCAGAGCGGATGACCATGCCATCATAATCGCCAATGATGGAGCACAGTTCCGGCACCGTGAGACCGTTCTTCACATCCGCCTGGTGGCCCCTTTCCTTGAAAATCTCCACGCAAACCTGCAATCGCATCGCTCAGCACATCAGTATTGAATTTCTGATACATCACCTGTGAAGCAGGTCGATGCAAGAATTAATGGCGACGTTTGCACTGATTGCCGACTCTTCACAGATCTGAAATGTGAGCATTGAGCAGCTGTGAGCAGCGGTCACGAACGCCGCTCTCGATCCCACTGCAAATTCGCCATGTGTTGATTTGTACGCTTCTACAACTGTTGGAAGTGTGTCTGCTCTAGCTCTTGCATCATCACCCAGCCAGCGTCAATTGATTTTGAATGCAGCCTTGAAGGTCATGATGTCCACAGGCATGTGCTGCAGCATGCTGGAGTGCATGCCTTGAGACTTCGAAGCAGCTGTCATGCATCACATTCCACATTTCATTGTACCAAAGCTCCTGTCACAACTCGCGCAATCTGCAAATGCCGCTCCTCACCGGGTCTATGTTGTCCAAGCACAGCACCCGTCCTGCAGCGGCGCTAGATGCATGAATCGCTCTCCGCCCCACTTCCTTCTGCAGAAACGCCCTCGACGCACGCGCCAGCACTATACGAGAAGCCATGTTAATACGAGGCGGCTGCACCGGGCAGCGAGGCAGGCAAAGCATCTCACGAGTGAGAGGTTGAGATCGTCGTACAAACATCCACCACCACCATGTCATGACCAGGCAGGGAGTAAGAAATGCTAATTTGTCAACATAAATGCTGCTGAGCATTGAAGACAGAGGCATGACAGCAGCTGCGTGCTGCAGATGCAAAGCATGCATTTCCCGAGATTGCAGATCCCGCTGCATGCCTGCAGCCTCAAGTGCTGTGTTGCGGCCATTTATCCAGCACCACACCAAGTTACAGCCTCGTCTTGACGGCACCACACTCACCTGTATCGGGGCGGTGTTTCGCACACAGTGTCTCACATTCAAGTTCCTCCAAACCGATGGCCAACATTCTTCAACACCTTGTTGAACTTAGAGATGAGCACGAGCAGGCGGTGAGCGCTCTCAGCAGCTGCTGTCAACCCATCGCTGTTTGAAAACACTTTCCGCACCGTCGTGGCGTCTCGGACCGTGGCAGCCGTGAGAGTTTGGAGATCTGCTCTGCATGCACTGTGACAGGCCGATGAGATCAAGCAGTTCGACAGGCGTCGCGAGAAGACGGTGCACACTGGCGCAGTCTCGTGGCTGCATGCCGTCTGCACCATGATTTTCTACAGTGAGTGAGTGGTCTTTGCATCAGCGGCTGACACGTTCCTGGCCTGCTTCTCACACGAGGCTGCATGCCTGCTGAAGTTGCAGTCCGAGTCATTGAGGAGTTGAGACGACACTGGCAGTTTCAGACACCGCCCGTTGACTCACCGTGCCGAAGACCCGGAGGTGGGAGCCTGCCAGCTGCTGCAGCGTATCGAAAAAAGCGCAGTTCATCGGTGGGCCTAGCCAGTCACTGTTTTACGTTGTAAATTACCTGATTGACGACCAGCCAGCTCGTTAACGCTGCTCGTAGCACACAAGACGCGGGAGGAAGCAGAGGAGCACATCCGCAGCCAGGTGTCTTTAGCGAAAGTCCACCTTGACGAGTATGATGCCGCACACTACCTCGCGCTGCTGGTGGACAGCCTGAGCCCTAGGGAGGACGCTCGTGGAGCTGCGCTGGCTGTGTGGCATCCTCATAAAGAACTTCAAGGCTTGAACTTCCACGACTCTCTTCCTGAGAGGCTGGACTGGGCTGCGTGGCGAGCACGCCACAGCGGCTGATCCAGAGGCGCTGGTGTATCACCAGCCCCATGCGCTGCAGCCGTGGTGTGCGCGCTGCGCAGCGCAGCCCAGCGTTTCAGGAGAGGAGTCGTGGGACCCCCCTCCTCAAGGGCGCCTCGCAGCCTGCGCAACATGACGGGCGGGCGCGCCCTGTTCACCAGCAGTGCAAGGTACTGCGCGGCATTCGTACATACTTATCAAGGTGACTTTCACTGTCGCCAGGTTGCGGATGTGCTCCTCTGCTGCCTCCCGCATCTTTGACGGTGCAGGCAGCATTGGCTGGTCGTACATCAGGCATTTACGACGTAGAATACTGACTGACTAAGCCCGCCAATGAAGTTGCGGATAGATGCAGCGCTCTTTTCGCTGCGCTGCGGCAGCTGGCGGGCTCTCGCGTCCGGGTTTCGGCAGGGTGAGTCAGCGGGCGAGAGAGTGCTGCCCCTGCACCACCGACTATGTACGCGCCATGAGTAGGCTGAGGCACGTGCTGCTGCGCTTGGGCGTGCGCTGGCGACGCTGTGCTGGTCGCACTTGATGCGACCGCACTCTGCATGCGTGTGTGATTCAATCAAGTTGAATTGGCGTGGCGTCAGCACGCAGGCTGCTGCTGCTGCCATGCGGCATGATGTGCCACAGCTCAGAAGTCCACATCATGTGTGCGCCCATCACCACTCACCACGTGTGAAGCACCGACTATGTACTGGAGTGTACCAGAATGTCACCATTGCGGGCAACTGTCGAATGGCATGAGGCGGCGATCAGACCCACGTGCGGCGTGCGCATGCCTGCTTGGTTGGCGTGCTTTTCTTGCGCCGCCCCTGCTTGGCGGCCTGGATTGTCCAGGGGTTCTGCGGCGCTCCAACCAACTGCTGCGGGAGAAGACATGGACCAATTCATGCTTGTTGTCTGGCAGGCATGCAGAGCTCGATGTATTGCTATGTTTGTGGTGCTATTGTTGTATATGTTTACCATGTATGTCTGATGTCCTGTGGTCAATCGACTTGTTGCAGTCTTTGTCAATGTGCCTGCATGCACCTGGTAGTACCATTTAAGTAATGATTTACACCGCCGTAACATGTGGATTGTCATGTTCACGTTAACTATGCAGAAGCACGAAATGAATGTGCTCGCATCCTGCAGTCTTTTGAAGCAAATTGTCAGCAAGGTTGCTCTTGTAGTTGTGCACCAAGACCTCTTCGAAGGATATCAACAGCAATTTGAGAAGTTACGCTGTGTTGACTCTGCAATCCTAAGCTGGCATACCAGGCTTGCTGTGGCGTGCTTATGCCACTTTTGTTCCTTTGCACAAGGATGAGTCTGTCTTATTGCTGTCATGGCACAATGACACAAACTTGCGTTCCGGTGCACGGCGATATTTTGCCATGTTGATATTGCATCACATTATCGCACCTAGTGCAGCTTGTCAAGTCTTTTGTAATCGGTGAAATGTCTTGTAGACTTGGCAGTCATTATCATACCTCGTGGGTGAAGTTCAAGTTGCAAAGACTATCCACATTCTACTGAGACCACAAAGCAAAGCACATGCTGCATGCTGTGAGACATTTATTTTTTGCAAGGTGCACCTGCCAAGTAGTACAAGTACATTTGGCGGCGGCGGCGTTTGAGTGGTTGTCGTTGAGACACTTTCAGAAGTCACACGACATGTAGATTCCGTACAGCTGCATCAAGTTAGACCATTTTCGTGCCCTGAGCGAGAATTAATAAAAAGTACAAGTACGCGTCTTGAAAGCCTACGGGATCACGTGTGCAGCGATAGTGAGGCGTGCAGCAGTACTACGGTGTCCAATGAGCAGCTTTCGACTGGCTGATTGCCATGCACCTTGCCAGCATGCAGTCGGGCTGTTCAGTGCATGCACGTCTGATGTACTTGGGCACAAACGGCACGAAGCAAAAAAATGGATTCTTAGAGTTGACTGCCATATACTGCACTATGCAAGCAACCAACTGATCACAGCAGCATCTTGCCGCCTGCCATATGTTGTTCTTGTGGTGTGGTATCTATAAAGGCCGCAACGAGGCCGCGTGTCTTATGCACCCACTGGCGGCCTGAGGGTTTACTCCTATGCGGCAATGTACTCAGCAATGTACTGCGCAGTACTTGATTGAGCTGCATGTTTTGGCGCCAAAAAAGGGACAGTTGCTTTGATGCTGAGCATTGCTGTGGCAGAGAGGCGTCGAAGCAAACTTTGAGTGCGCCAATCTGTGAATGCAGCATAGAGGTGGCAGGACAGACTCCACATGCTACATGCACATGAGACAGCAATGCATTGCGCACAAATGCATATGCCAAAAACATGGTCGATATTCACGCTGTCCTGTAAAGAACCCACACACATGCCAGGATTTATGGCCTGCGTGCACATACGCACTGACCAAGTTGCCAGCAACCAGCCAACCACATGGATGACACGTAGTCATTGCATACCTGCTGCAACTCTTATATGCGCATATACTACAGTACCACATGTACATTGCCGTGTGCACAGATGGCAGCTTCTCACTTTCAACTTGGCTTGGCATCTACACGTCTGCCAACTGCGTCTCGATGTACTGCATCAGGCTTGCGATGAGCTCAGGCGGAGCATCCGTCAAAGTCTGTGCAAAACTCGCCGCGCGCGCCGCATTGTCGGTTCTTGCCTGTGCCCTGACTGCACGCGCGTGCAGCGATTGGAGGTGCTGCTGCTGCTGCTGCTGCTGCTGCAGCTGCTGCGGCTGCTCACCCGGTGCTGACATTGGTGGCAGCGACACTGTATCTGTATGCAGCATTTCTTGGGATTTGGCACTCCGCTGAGCTGCCGCAGAATGCGGGGGTGCTGCCTGAGCCACCGACTCCATCAGTGCGTCCTCAGCTTCAAAGACACTCTCAAAGGCTGCCACAGCTGGTGTGCGCCCAGGTGGTCAATGCAACGCATTTCGACTTGTCGTACAGGTCGAAATGCGTTGCATTGACCACCTGGGCGCACACTGGCAGATGCGCAATATTGCTCGTGCCACTGGCAGTGGCGTCAGTCACTGTGGCTTTGGGCGAAGCCGCAATCACTTCTGCTCGCCGCGCGCGCGCGGCATGTCACTGATCGCCTTTTCAGCAGCGGCAGCTGCCGCGGGTTTGAGAGGGTGGAATGGCTGCAGTGCAGACGGCACTTCCTGCTGCGCGCCGGCTGCCACTGCAGGCGCTTCATCCCCAGGCCTCAGTGCACACCACTTTGAAAGGCGTGCTGGCCCATGCCTGCGGTATGTGCGCGTGCTCGCAGGGGCAGTCGTTTCGAAATCTGCTGTATTGGGGCCCGTGGCAGCACCACCTTGTGTGACGAGGGCCTCAGGCTGTGCCTTTCTAGGCCTCCTGGCCCCGGGGCGCCTCGGCTTCTTGGCTGGCGCACTACTGGCAAGTGCTGCACCAGTGCTGTCGGTGGCAACTGCTTGCCTCTTTCTGGGTCTGCGCCCGCCGCTCGTGGCCATGACGATTGTGGCAGCTGGTGCACAAGCTGCTGCTGGCTGTAGAGGAGCTACATGGTGCGCTGCCGGCGCTGCTGCAGTGCTCAGCCCGGACCCCGTAGCGCTGTCACTGAGAGGCAGGGTATTAGCTGGCGTGAGGGCTGTGGGCGCTACAGTAGCTGTTGATACCAGCAATTCTGGTGCCGCCTGCTCTGCTCTGGCAGCGCCCGAAGACATGCTGGTGTTCACCTCCGTGACTGAGGCTGGCAGCACTACAGCTGTAGACATACTTTGTGAGGTTCGCAGCGGCGCCGCATCACAACATGGAGCTGCTGCACCGTGACACAGGCTGCTTGCCACAGACACTGCTGCTGCAGCGCTTGAGACAGCACGAAGGGCAGCGACTGCGCCAATTGCAGAATCAGAGCCATCTGCTTCCGCAGCATTCAATTTGGAGGCAGTACCTGGGCCGGCATACGTTGCGGAAGCCGCTGGGGTTGAGGCAGTGCCAATTTGTTGAACAGCAAGCTGGCATGCACTTGGCGCGGTGGCCGCTGGCACTGCTGCCATCGCTGCGTCTTGAGCCACCGCTGTCTCCATCGCCAGTGTTGCTGCGTTTGGCGCTGCTGCAGCAGCCGCCACCGCCGTCCTGGCTGCGAAAGACGAGGCGGTGCCAGACTCCCCAGCGGGAGGTGGCGCATGGCCATACCTGGTGCAGAAATTGTCGACAGCCGTTTGCACTTTTGTTGCCATGGCCTTCACCTCCTCGTCGGTAAATGGATCGCACGCTGGTATCTCGACAGGTTTGACCTGTAAGAGCAGAGTGTCAGAGAGGTCACAGCAGGTGACATGACACATATGAGGAAGTCTGCGTGCTCCAAAACATGCACGTGTGGCAGCAATAGGCAGCTACAATCAGCGTGCTACAACATTGGATCACAATCAGCCCATTAGGCTATCCGTGTACTTTTAATTTCAAGGACTGCGTCCACTATCAATGGCAACATCATTCTTGAGCATTGCAGCTACGGAAGAGCCCTATGGAATGAGCTCTCATCGCCGGAAAAGCACAGCGTTCTAGCAGGCTGTGACGCACAGAAAGCAGATTGCCACTTCTCAGCAGCGCACTTTGTGCATGCTCAGTACCTGTGATGTGTGCAACTTCCTCTCATCATCTGTGTGCTTAGTAATTTATTTTCTCGCAACTTCAAATTCAGCTGACAGTGTTTGGGCGGTCTCCGGGACTCCATTGGCAAGCACAACCACAATATGTAACGTTCACAATGTGAGTGGAGTGATTACATACTATGCTCGTGAAGCCCGTGTGTGCTGGAAGGTCAGCACCATAATGGTGGAGTGACCATGTGCATATGCATCACCTTGGAATATCGTGTGCTGATGCTCACAGTAATGCTACTTTGAGCTTACAAGAGCAACAAACTTATGTTGTCGCTATCAGTGCACTTGAGGTTGCAGACTCTCCAGACAGCTATGTGATTGCATGCGGCATCAGCAACTCATCCCGCATTTGAGTGAATTTCTGCCACCTTTGCATTTGCACGACTGTAGCTGCACGCCCCTGGAAAAGTAGCCAAGACTTGCTCTGGTCCAGATGGCATCGCTTCTGTTTCTACAAAATTTGTTGTTTTACCCCTTGCAGCTGCATACACCCTCGATGCCTTTGAAACACTTCAATATGTTCTACTTGGGTTGTGTGAAGGTACTACTGCGCCCCTGAAAGTTTCAACCAGGGAATCGAGCACCTGTTCGTATGTGACACGTGTGCATGTAGACGCTTTCCAAATCATGAAACGTCAAAACAATTGTAGACCCTGCAATCAGGCCACAGGCATTGTTCAACAAAATTGATAGTCATGCTGCATACTGGCAGCTGCCACGTGTATGGGCCATTCATTACTTGCAGTGCAGCATTCAAAGCACGTTCATGCATTGATTGCTTGTTTCAAATGCAATCGACCGTGAAGACAGCTGCAGTGATACCTAAGGGCATGTATGCCTGGCATCAACCAACAAGAAAAATACATGAGGGCATAAGCGCATAAGCAGCAGATGGTCAGCCTTTTTGCAGGTTTCGTGCATGCAATAACATGGCAGCAGTGGGGTGAAATGTCAAAATGCTCGCTGTTGAAGCTGATGGCGTATCACGTGAGATTGCCTTTCAGCACAGCACGCAACCGCCAAGTATAGGAGTACTTCTATATGTTTAGGTAGGCCAATGGCGCGCACCGTTACAATGATGCACACATGCACCATCAGCCAGATGTTGTCTTCGCCGGTTTGAGTTACGGCAACTAATGCTGTTGCTTTGTCATGTGCAATAGGTGCTTCATGTCCAACTTGCCTGAAGCATTTCTCAAGTTGTAACTCTCTGTATATATTGCAGGAAGATGCCAAGTACCATTATTGCTGCGCAAGGCCACCAAATCTGGGTAGAACGCGCACCTGCTCGCCAAAAAATCAACAGTCAAGAATTCTACCAGAATCATTCTGCCCCTACTGTTGAGTTTGAAAATAGCAACATAGCTCGCCCCAGCTCCAAGTAAATGCGACGCGACTGGACTGAAACTTTCTTGCTGTCCGGTGCATGCAGAAAATACATGTAGGTACCTGATAATGGTGCCGTCCTGCCTGCTGTGCAATAGCCATATTCCGCATGTGCGCAGCGCAATGAGGTGTGGGCGCACTTGGCAATCTGAACACGGCATACTCGGGACCACTCCAGCCGCGCTTTCTGCACATGGCAAGTTGCGTCACAGCATGAAGAACAGGAGTTGAGCGGGCGGCTGAAAAAGCTCTCTCGCCCATTGCTTGGTGTGCCTTGACTTGAGACGACGGTTTCTGCTGATAATGGTCAGCATGCCAGAATGCATCACTCGCAACTGTACTGGCATGTGAATGCGACCAAAACTGCAAGATTACGCAGGCACAGCAAGACCACGCTCCAGAGTTGGCCAAATAATGCATGCCATACACGTCTGATACCATCGATTTGATGTGAATGCTGGGGGTCTCAGCTCATGCTCTGCAGGCCGGACCCCGGTTCAGGCTGCGGAAACGCCTCTCTATTGCCTCACACTGCACTGACAGTGTGCAACAAAATCAAGACACCACAGAGTGAAAAACGCGCATGTAGATTATCACCATGTACAATGTACCACGATGGCACTCGCCTGAATCTCAAAGCGGTGTTAAGTTGTCAAGACTGTGTCCATGATTGGGGACAGCGCATGTATGCTTTATTACTGCAGAGCATGCATGTGTTCACACGGTGATATGGCTTTAGCAATTGCACAAAATATATGTATATGATGATCCTGACATGCAGACCTGGCAAGCAGAGCGGGACTGCCTGTGGTGTCCTCCTTCTGTGCAAGTCCTTCATGCTGCACAGCGCATCCATGCATACATGTAAGACGCCATGTTACCTGATACTTCTATTGAAGTTGAAAGTTGACAAGAGAAGGCTGAGGGGCGGTATCTACCGTCTGCGACTAAACTCCAGCTTGAACCGCACAGCACTACATGCTGTGAGTGGACCGATCAGAAAAAGCTTTACAGTTGTGAGTTTTATTCTCGATTCAGCTACAGTAGTCATTGCGGTGCCGCACCGCATCGTTCGTGAAGCAGTATCATGTAGAAGTAGGTACAAGCAGAGTTGATCGACACCAGCGTCTCATCCACTATCCTGCCTCAGCAACCCCCAGCAGATGCAGGGAACATGCTATGTTGCTGCGGTGCTCCTCCCCCACCTCCGCATACAATTTTGAAAGCAATGATTGCAAGGAGGACTCAAGTCAAGTTGAGCACCAGCAGCACTATTCGCGCACACTCGCACTCCTGATGCTGGCACAGCGCTAGCCCAACCCTCTGCCTGGTGCCCGCCTTGCAACACAGTGATCAAACCCCCGACAAGTGTCTGCACATCATTGATGTTACTTTCACGCATGCAGTGGAATGCACACAATACATTGTGCCAGCACTGCACTGCCGCAGTTGCTGTCCAAGATAGCCCCGGGGTGTTTTTCACTTCGGCTCTCACCCGGTGCCATAGTTGATGGCGCTCAGGTAGCTGAAATAGGCATCGCGCCACTTGTTGCGACTCTTTTCGCGAAAGATTCCAGCAGCCACAGCCCAGTCAGGGACTCCCCCATGTCTCTTGCGCGGCTTGAAGGCGCCGCTGCTCTTGCGCACCCGATGATGCGTGCGAACTGCCGCTCATGCACACCAGTGCTGGCAGTGTTGTGGAATACTGCACCATCCGTGCCTGGTGGCTGTCGGACGAAAGGGGGAGGGGGAGGGGCGAATGCAGTAGGCGTGTGGGCTTTGCTACCGTCGTCGTGTGCAGGCTTGGTGCTGCTGCGAGCAGTTACTTCAATGAATGGAGCGAATGGTGGGTTTGCCCTCTTGGCACGACCGGCAGGGCACTAGTGTACAGTCAACTCTCGGGCCGCTGCAAGGTCAAATGGTACTGGAAGCTTCCACACCACATGTAAAAACCATCACCAGTGCTGAAGTGGTCATGCATGGCTTGCAGAGTTCCATGTCAACTATGCACGCAGCCATCATAAGAAGAGAAGGGACTTGTGCGCCCTGAATCCCGCCCTTCAGCCCTGACTATGTCCTGGAGTGGTTAGGGTTAGGGTTAGGAACCATCACGGCCCTGTGGAGTTGTCTCAGCGCCTTGATGAAAGCTTTACTTGGTGCATGTACGTGTGAAATTTCTCTTGCTGCGTTGGTGTGCATGACGTGCTTTCTGCTGCAAGACACACCACTTGAAGGTGCCCCAGGTAAATCAAACACGCCATGCACATACAATGTGAATAGAGGACCTGTGAATGCTTACAAGCAAAGGAGCTTGGTCGCAATAATGCCGCAGGGTCCTCGGGTCTTGCAACTCATTATAAGGGCAAGTTGAAGTACACAATATGTGAGCGTATACCTATGAATTGGGCGCCTCTTGAGGTGAGACGTTGAGGAAGCACACGATGTCTCAGCCACCCAAGCATCAGCATTTCATCAGCCTCACATTGCATCAGGCTCGCATTGCAAGGGCCTTCATGTGTGCACGAACCTAGCTCCATGCCACCCCAATACATGGCTTGCTTGAGGGGGGATCCTGTAGAACCCGACATACTTCAACGCTGAAGGGGGGGTTCCTGACATCATGACTACATGATGTAGCGGAAAGGATGTTCCTGTGGCAACCCTGCGCATGTCATCACACAACACACCTGAATGTGCACATCTGTAGAGGTGGAGCGGTGCGGTTCACTGTCGTCACCAATCTCTTTGTCAGTGCCAAAGTACACGGGCGTCGTCCGTATCGCTCATCTGCAGGAACATCAATTAACGCAAATCATCATTTTCTGTGAAGGATGCTGACCAGCGATCGTTCAGCTAATAGGGGTGTACTGTGAGACTTCCTCAAATCGCATCAGAGGCATAGCTCAGAGGATGGAGTTTGACTTAGCAGTTGACAGCAGTTGCACATGTTGCAGCATTGTTGCAGTGATTAGAATATATATATATCGGGCCCAATAGGTCGGGGCCCGCGTCGATGTTCCTATGACTTGTACTTCAAACTTGACGTGCTTGGTAACGCTCGCGCAGACCAAGATGGAGTCCTTAACTGCAAGATATTATACGCTGATTGGTTCTATACACTGATTGGGTACGCGGCTGAGGTATGCGCATGCTATGGAATTGGGCATGGGGCTTGCATCGTACAAGATTGGCAGCATCATTAGCATCATCTCATAACCAGATGTGGCATGAGAGTACTCAAAGCGCCCAATTTGAGAGCTCAACAAACTCTACTGTTTTTTTTGCGACTGAAGTTCCTCAGACATGTCCTGTATGTGCTGTTTACTCTGACTGGAGTGTCCAATCATTCGCTACATCATTCCTCGCGTGCATGCATAATTTGCAAGATCTGCACCCTCTGCGTATCATGTATATGGCCAAAAATGGTGTGACCGTGCAACAACACAACCGCTCGGTCTGTGCTCCTCAGGTGAGTGCATCAGAACGCATCCGGTATGAGATTTCCGCAATGTGTTATGCAAGATATAACAGCACCAATCTGCGCATCCTCAGGCTGGTCTGTGACCGTGCGTGCTGCACCTGAAATCCACCCCTCATCTCTATTGCGTGCAGGAGGCAGGGTAAGCACCATTGCGCTCCGGGTCTGCGAATTCTGCTGCATCTTTGTTAAACCGCCACCTTCCTGGTGTCCTGCAAGCACACGCAGGAAAGCGTTGATGGCCAATGCAGGCCAATTGGCGCTTGTCGCTTATGAGAAACATGCTGAGGCCATAAGCATATGAAGCGGCGACAAGGCCAAGTGCTGCAGTACGATGACTGACTCTACGGCAGTATGACTGGGATTTTCTGATCTGTTGCATGTATGCAGCGCACAGCTTCTCTCCGCCAACTTGTTGCAGATGCTGCTAAGTTCATCAACTGCTCCCACAGCATAAGAGGTCTTTCAAATAGCAAGCAGGTATTTATAAACAATGGCGCACTAGTTGCCGAACATCGTGTAAGGCGCATATACGTATTGCCGCAAATGGCTCGCGACTATGGCTGAAGTTAGCTGGTGATAGTGGCTTGCATGTCCGTGATAAGAGTAAAGAGCCGCTTCTCACAGGCGCACTGTCCCCATTCGCAACGAGTAACTCCTACACATCAGGCTCTCTCGTGAGTACTTTATTCTTGGTTTTGCAGGCGCTGAAAGGCATCAGCCAGATGCACGCATCTGTAGTAGAGCACGAGACTATGTTCGCAACCAATCAGTCGTCTCACCTTTCACCGCTATCGCTATCCACGTTGCGACCCGCGCGAACTTCACACAAAGTTGAAGATACCGGGAAGTAAAAAAAAGGGGGGGGGGGGGGACAACTCGCCGTTGAACTCGGGCCCCCCAAAGTGGTCGTGGCTGCCATTATCGCATGCGTGCGCACTCATACGCAATTGAGCAACCAAGTGTAGTCTCTGTCCACATAATATGTGTAGCAGTCACAAGAAAGAAGTATGTGGCTGTGTCATGTGCCTCTATATAGGGCCCATAGGTGCCGCTTGCTGAACGCCATTCGTGGGTTTGTGGGGCCCCTAGGTAAGGATCTTAGCGCAATTTTAAAAGTGACTGCACGTCGACTGGTGTGCACGTATGCGGCGTATCGGCACATGTAAGCAAGTATCACAAGTACGGCGACCAGATGTTTTGCACCTGCATGATGCATAGTGCCACATCCAACATCAGGGAACTCATGCTTTGTTGTGCACAGAGTATTCTCAGACTAGGTTGATAAAACCAATGCTAACGCCATGGTCATCTGCCCGGTGATAGACCTATTCCAGGGGCACCCTGCAGCTGGTGGTGGGTCTCAGCACAAGTTCAGGCAGGATGTCAATGCTCTAAAGTCAATTGACGCTGCGACTGTTTTGTGGCATTGTGGTCTTCACCGCACCTCCAAGTAAAGTGTTGGGCGCTTGGACAGTCAGTCTCACACATTTGCATGGTCATGGACACAAAATTGCAAAGTCATGTGTGACGTCTGCTTTGATGCTCACTGATGCTCACTGACTACATAGCAGCCGTAAACGCGTAAAGGGTACCTATCTCAGCAAATGTGATCAGCCGGGGAAAAAATCCCTGTGCTGCTGTTGCAGGCCTATGTTGATGCACAGAGCGAGATTGGCACTCTGTCCTCAAAAATTTGAGTCAAAATGACCATGGATAGGACGCAGATGCTGTTGCAAAACATGGTGAATGATGAGCAAACATGCACAAAGCAAAGTTGGCATTACTGCAGAAGTCTGAAGGTGAAAAGCAATACTTCAAAGTATCTGTTGAAGCAGTCAACTGCAATGTGACATTACATTTGACAGAACATGGGACCTTATGCATCATGATGTCACAGCAAGCAGCAAAAGGTGCATGGAAGCACATGCAGTGCACAGTGCAGCCATTGTTTATACCTGCAACATACATCACTCGTAATTAAGGTACTTTAAAGCATACCAAAAGCACGTGTAGTGCACACAATGTAGCCAGTGTTTATACCTGCAACATACATCACTCGTACGGTACTTCAAAACATACCATAAAATTGCGCTGTCCTAGAACTCGCTGAGATATCGTGACTGGCTGTGGCGGCGCTTCCTGAGCGCAATCGTAACTCACACGCCTGCCAACTACGTCTCTATGTACTGCATTAGGCCCGCCATGAGCTCAGGGGGTGCATCATTCATCAACTGGGCAGCACTCGCCACACGCGCCGCTTTCTCAGTTCTGTCTAGTGCCGTGAGTGCGCGCGCGTGCAGCAGTTGAAGCCGCTGCTGCACCTGCGGCAGATGTTCTACTGGCGTCGTTGGCGTGAGCGCAGCGCGAGTGACTTGCTGAGCACTGCCACCTTGCGACGCCAAAGCGCCTGCCACGGGTGCACCGATGGCTTCAGCAATCACCTCTGCGGACGCGACCTTGGCAGCCTCGGCAGTCACTGTGTCATCATCATGCTTGGCTACAGCAGACTCAGGCTGCTGCGTACGCTTGCGCCTGCCCCTCTTTACGACATCGCCGCCTTTTACTCTTTTGGTGTGAACAAACTGGAGCATGCCGTCCACGCGCGGCCTGTCCACCAGATACCTGGCAGCAACAGCCGCAGCGGCGCGCCTGGGACGTGCATCCCTCTGATGCCTGGCACCCTCTCTTTCCGTGCTGAGCATCGCTGCAGGCGCGCTGACTGCAGGCACCTCCTTCCACCACTTTGCCGATTGCGTAGGTTTGCCCGTCTTGGACGTGGCACTGCTGGCACCGCCGCGCCTCGCAGCGCGTGACCTAACTTGAAGTTCAGCCGCCACTTCGCCGTCGCCACTGGCATCCACTGGTGGCACCCGCCTGGGCCTCGCGCGGCCCCTGCGTATGATAGGTGCGACACCAGATGATGCTTCGGTACTGTCGTCAGCCGTTGCCTTGCGCTTCGTGCCAGCGCCTCCCTTGGCTGCTAGTGTGCTTCCGACTGCAGACACTGATGGTGCTGATGCCGCCTGCTCTGCTGCGGCAGCAACTTCAGACCCATTGGAGGCTAGTGCCTGCATCTGAGGGCAGCCCGGAGCACTTGCAGTCACATCACCAGTTGCAGCTGTTGCGTACGGTTCAGTTCCTGCTGGTGGTGCTGTTGCTACTGGTGCCCGCTCTGCTGCTGCGGCAGCCGCTGCAGAACACGACTCGACACCAGTTACCATCCGAATCGGCGATGCCGCTGATATGGGGGCGGACGCCTTGCGAGTGCACAAAGGGGAGGACTGCCAAGCAGCTGCACCGCCATATCTAGCGTGAAGCCCGTCTATGGCAGATTGCACTCTTTGCTCCATTGCGTGCATGTCATTGCTGCTGAAGGGCTTGCATGCTGGCAGCTCCACTGGTCCAGGACTGACCTGCAAGAGCGATAGCGCCGGAGTTGAAGCCACAAAGTAGGGGGACTCGGTGAGAGGTTCTGGAGCAGCAGCATTGATGCAGCAGCTGCTACGGCAGCTGCAGCAGATGTAGCGGCAGCACCAGTGATGCGGCAGCTACTACGGCAGCGGCAGCAGCAGCAGCAGCAGCGACAGCACCAGTCGATGTTCTGGAATGACCACGAGCGCGATCGAAACGGATGCTATTTCCACATACATCACGTCGCCGTCATGATCGCCAAGGACGGCGACTCCCTAAGACCACCAATGAGTGCTGCCACAGCGGGAAAGGCGTGTGGTAAGAGTTTTGCCTCATCACATATCCCCTGTGTATTCCAAACAAGAAAATAAATGAATGCTGAAGCCCCTTTTTTACCAGTAAGCAAGTGTCTCAGCGCCTAGACTAAGAGCTTCAAACTCATGCACAAAAGCCACACATTCATTGCATTCAAATCATCACCAAGAGACCTGTGCTGTTGTTGCTGTCGCATTCAGCATCTCAATCACAGATTTTGAGCAGGTAGCAGCACCACAGGCGGTGAAAGAAATCAAATTGCACCAACTTGCACATGGATGATGACTTAGTCCGTCTAGTTTCTGCATACCATAACCGTGTTACCAGCTAACCCAAGCATTCGCGTTAGCTAACCCTAGCCCTAACCCTACCAATAACCTCTTGGTTGTGTTGCGGCTCCTGCTTCTCAGCCTGGTGCCTGAGGCTAGCAGTCTCGAGATGTCACAGCTATCAAGTATATCAATCTGGCACGCCGACAGTAAATGACCATGTCAAATTATTATGTTGTACCGGTTTTACTGAGTCACTTCGGGTGGCGAGTGTGCACTGCACTACAGTAATTACAGTATTGCAATATGCTGTGTGCGTGCAAGTTCACAGTGTTGTCGGACTAATTCACTGCATCATTTACCGCCTGCTACACGTTGTCTGGCAGGTTGTCCTCGCTTGCGCAAACATAAATTTCGTTCCCGAAAGTAGCAGCAAGGTGCGCACCGAGGCATGACAGCTGATTGCCATCAAATGCACAGTGGCAGAACTTGCATCCTCATTTGCTGCCCTTAGCGCTGGCTTCGCTGTTGGTACACGGCCCGCAAGCAAGCTCTTCTCCTCTGCGAGAAGCACGCATGCGGATGCACTTCAAGACTTTGCTGCTGCGATAACATGTTTATTTGCCCTTGACCCTTAGGCTAGTTCAAAAACTTCAACCCTGCTTGTGAACTTCATTGACACCGTAACCTGAAACCCTAGCCAGCAATACTGCATGGTAACAGGATTCCGGCTAGTACCGGATACATGCCTTCGTACGCACTTGAAACAGCCGGTATTGACCACACTGGTGGCCTACAACTGCAGGATGCACGAAAAAAGCCACTCACCCGTTTCGCAAAGTTTCCCGCGAGCAATGACATTGCAATGTTCCGCATGACCGCGGCTTCTTCAACAGTGTGCGCCGATGGCACTTGAAAGGCCATGGTGCTTCTGCCTGTGCGTCTGGCCACACAGTAGTTCAAGGTTTGCGGAGAAAGGATGTCAGAAGAGGTCTGTTGCTTCACGTGTTTTGCAAGCGTGCTGCACACTGGTTCATGCCGAATCATGCGCCGCCAGGCAAGATGTGGCAGGTGTTCATTTGCGTGCCAGCAACTCACTCGAGTCTTGTTTGTGTGCCCGCACGGCACATGCAGTACAGGTGGGCATACAATGTTAACCATGAAGCTATTCACAAGGGCTCCCAGTTGACTTTTTCTCTCCAGAGCAGTTGCAAGCTGCACACTGCACAACTGGTCTACAGAAGTACTACCAACATCACCGAGTTAGTCCGGTGTCCATGACAGTAACCTGCTGCCTGGCAGCATGGACCTTGTACACGTAGCACAGTGTGAAGTAGGCGCCCGGGCAGTCAGAATTGCGGCACTAAACGAGCTGCTCTGCAACTCTTTCATGTCAACAAATTGCGCCAATCAGAGGCGCTCTGCACTCCTCTTGGTCTGCGCAAATGCGCTGGCGCTGCAGACAGCATCAATAAACATTGGCAGAACGCGTTTATGGCATGCTGGCATGTGCTGCATGTGCTCTGTGGGGCATGCAAACACATTCACTTGAGCGAGCTCACTTGTGTCATGGAATAGCATCAAGAAACATTGGCAGGACATTTTTATGGCATCCGCGCATGTGCTGCATGTGCCCCATTGGGCGTGCAAACACATTCACTTGAGCGAGCCCACTTGTGCCATGCAATAGCGTCCTGCGTGGTTCACCGCGTGATCGACAAGGCCTTACCCGGTGGGGGGCTTAGCGAGCATCAGGGTGCTGCGATAGGTCCCAGAGGAATGGAAGGTAATGCCTGCGGCTGCAGCCCAGCTAGGGATCTGTGTCTCCGGGGGCGTCTTGACTGCAGCCCTTGTGCCGTGTCGATGATGGACAGCTCTGGCCTCACTTGAATGGGTTTCTGAGCGTTGCCACGTGTCAACTCTGTGCAGGTCCGGTGACGCGTTGCTGGCACTAGCAGGCTGTCAGGTACGAGGGGAGGGGGGGGGCGGGCGGGCAGCAGCTGTGAGAACGTGTGTTCACAGGCAAGTGCTGCCACAAAATAGTGCAGCGTTGATGATCATGCGTCAGAACAAGCGCCATCAAGCGAGCCATATAATGGTGTAGGGTTCGCTGGCTGCACAAACATTGTGCAGTCGCGCAGCTGATATCAACCAGATCACTCATCGCGGTGTTGCAGTGCGATGGTCAATCAGAGTCGCTCATCTACTTGAAGTACGGCGTACGAGTCTATCCAGGCGTACGGGTCTATCCAATAACTTGGGAACTCGCAGGCGCACGGTGCCGAGGCAGCGGCGCAGGCGTCCGCTACAGCGGGTGCATGGTGCAAGCTGCTGCATCTGCTGCCGTGCCTGCTGCTAGTGCCCGACGGCTCCTTGCCGCGGGCGCACCGTTTCACGGCCTTCGCGGCAGGCAAGCTGGAGCTACTCACGCGCACAGCGCTGGCCTTCTGCCGCCGTGGCGCCGCCCGTGCGTGCGCGCGTCGCGCTAGGTCCATGACGGAGGCGGCGGCGGCAGTCCGCGAGCGCGCGGCGGCGACGGCGCGGCAGCCGGGCGGCGTCAGGCGCGCCGCGCGGCTGCTGGCGGAGGGTGCTGACACATCTGCCCCCCGCGACTCCGCTACCTTGCATAAACTGCAGGCTAAACACCCAGCTGGCGATGCGTGTGCGAAGCTGGATGCCGCGGCATCGCGGGCGCGCAGCTCAGTGGCGGCGGCGGCGCTGGCGGCGCCGGCACCACTCAACTGCGCTTCGTTCACAGCGGACGGGCTACGTGAGGCCATCCTCGCCGCCAACCCTGGCTCGGCCGCCGGTCCCTCTGGGCTGCGCAACTCCCATCTCCAGCAGTGCGTCCGGCACACGGCGCACACGTCGGGGCGCATGGTTGACTGGCTCCTTGAGCTACTGGCGTGGCTGGGTACCACGGCGTACTCCACCCCCGCCACGCTGCCCGCCCCCTTTTGGCGCCTCCATGCAGCCACGCGCCTCAGCGCTGTGGGCGAGAAGGCGCGCCCCATCGCGTGCGGCGACACCATCCGCCGCCTGTTCGCCCGCACCTTCTGCACGGACACCCGAGACCGTGTCTCCGCGCTGCTAGAACCCATTGGCCAGTTTGGGGTCGGCGCGCGGGGGGGCGCGGAGAGGGTGGCGCTCATGGCGCAGCTCACGCATGAGTGCGGCGGCGTGCTCCTTGCCATTGACGGCAGTAATGCCTTCAACGCGCTGTCGCGCTCGGCAGTCCTCACTGCGGTGGCCGAGCATCTGCCTGGCCTGTACGGCTACGTCGAGCACATCTACGGCCCCGGGCGGGCCCCTTGGCTACAATTTGGCCTAGATGGGCACGCCGACGCCGCCATCATCCTCTCCCAACAGGGCGTGCAGCAGGGCGACCCATTGGGGCCGCTGCTGTTCGCGCTGGCACTGCGCGGCACCATGGTGGCTGCCCGCGCCAAGTTCCCGCAGCTGGCGCTTCCGGGCTACCTCGATGACCTCACCATCATGACGCCCAGCTGTGACGCGCCAGTGCTCGGCCACGTTGGCCGCGCTTTCTGCTTTATACAACAGGCGCTGAGCGAGCTGAACATTCAGGTCAACGTCACGAAATGCGCAGCGCTGGTGCCGGCCTCAGGCGGCGCTCGCGCGCGCGCCGCCGCCGTCTTCGCCGCCGCCGATGTCCCCGTACCAGTATGTGACGACGGCGTCACGCTGATGGGGGTGCCGGTGGGCACCGAGGACTTCGTGCGCACACACGTAGCGGCGACCCTTCGTGCCCCCGGCACCGACCGCCTGGTGGCGGAGCTGGTGCAGATGGAGGATGTGCAGGCTGCCTTCTCGATTCTGCGTCTTGCTGTCCCCGCCCGCGCAGGGCATGTCGTGCGCAACACGGCGCCATCCCTCACGCACCAGGAGCTACGGCGCTTCGACGCCATCACGCTGGCGGCCGTGGCTGCGCTGGCGCAGGAGCCATCGGCGGGCCTTACGCCGCCGGCCCACGAGGGCGCGCCGGCGGCTGGTGGCAATTGCCGCAGCCCGCCGGCGGTTGCGGCGGCGGCGGCACCGCCCTCTCTGTGGGCGGCGGCAGTGGCATGGGTACGCGGCGCCGACTGGGGTGGCGAGGCCCCGGTGACGCTACTAGCACATCAGCAGGTACGCGTGCATCTGCGGCTGGGGAGCGGCGGCTTTGGCGTGCTGGGCGCGGCGCCGCGTGCATGTGCCGCATTTGCTGCGCGTACCCTCGAGTGCATGGGACCGGCACTGGCGGCGTTTCCAGTGGCGGCACGCAGCCGCGTCCTAGAGCACGCCCGCTACGGCTTCACCTTCACTCAGATAGCTACCTGCCTGCAGCAGCTGCGCAGCGGCAGCGATGATGCCGCAGCGGCCCTCGCACTGCTCCTGCCCTCGGTCTGGTACCAGGACTGGCGCCAGGACGACGGCGCGTGGCGGGCACTGCGCGATCTGCTGCAACGGGCAGGCGGAGCTGCGGGGCTGGGCATGCGGACTCGCGCCGGCGCGCGCCGCGCTGCGCCAGCGGCGGCGCGCGAGCCAGGCTCCGCCCAGGCCCCGCCGGCCGCCGTGCTGCCGCGGCGTCAAGCCGCGCTATCACGGGTGCTAGACGCAGCGCTCGCCGCCACGCAGCTGCGCCGGCTTGAAGCAGCAAATGCGTTGGAAGCAGTCGCGGCGTGGGCAGCGGTGCCTCTAAGGGGGCCATGGGTTTCTTGGCACAACTGCCGAGCACTGACCCAGCGGAGACCATGTCGCCGCCGGAATTCCGCGAGACGCTGCGGCGCCACCTGGGCGTGGAGCGCCCCGCCTCCGCTGCGGCGCGGTGCCCCAAGTGTCATAAAACAGTGGAGTCAGGTGCCCACCTGCGCCGCTGCACACAAGGGCTCAACGTCACGCGACACAACTTGCTCGCAGACGCGCTTTTTCAGCTGCTCAAGCAGGTGGCCCACCTCCGCGGTCTCGACCGGGACACCCTTGCCCCCTTCCGCCGCTACGCGGCGCGCCACGGGTTCAACAAGTTCATGGACATCGTCTTCGGCAGCAACTAGATCTGCCTTCCAGTCCCTAAAGTGCAGCCGAGCGCTGACGCGGTAGCGGCAGGCCGGTGCACTAAACTGCGCGGCGGCTTTGAAGTAGCTTGTTGCATAGACGTCACCATACGTGACAGCTCATGTCCCTCCCGCCTCCGTCAGGCTCAGGGGGGCGCGCGCGATGTGCAGCGCGTGCTTGAATCGGCTTCGCAGGAAAAGATAGACACATACGTAGTCTCAGGGGCCCTGGACCCCACTACGCACACCCTATTTTCCGCAGCCTTTGACCACTTCGGCGCTATGTCATGCGACACACAAGCGCTGCTACACGCACTCGCCGAGCAGAGCTCGCAGGGCAGCTACAATCTCGCGCAGCGCGTTGCCTTCTGGCGCCGCCGCACCTCCCTCGCGCTACAGCGCGCGCTCACACGTGTCGTGATCGACAACTGGAACGCAGTCATTGCCCCTGATGGCGACGTCAGTGCTTACCGCCGCATCGCACTGTTGCAAGTGCCGCGGCCCTCGCCGGCCAGCGCCGAACCGCCGGCCCCTCCGTAGATTTAGTTATTGCCCGATTATCGTGTGCTCAACCCATGCGGTCCAGGACATAATATACAACTTCATGTCAGGCTATCCATATGTGTCAGAAATATTTCAAGCTTTATAGTCGTCTCTTCAAGCATATTCACTGGCAGGAGCCGTTACGACACTATTGGTCGCACTCACTGACAGGGTGCTCACGGCGTATGCTGCGCACACGCTACTGCAGTAACCTCAGGCGTGAGTGGAAGGCAACATATGCCAGAGCATGGAACATTTCTAGTGTGTTTTGTGTGGTGTTTTAACAGTCGTGTGGTGGCGCCATGTGGCAGCAATGACACAATGCCCACGGGCAAGACGTCCTGAAACTGCGAGGTCGTGGACCTGGTTTCAAAAGAAAGGCGAAAACTTTTATGGAAAAGAATCAAAACATCGTAGAGCTCTAGGTGACAAAGGATGGTTAGCCGCAAGTGCCTTCCACTAATAACCGTGGTCGCCGCTGCAGCAGCTGCAGTCATTGGCCACGAGTCAAACAGTGCCATCATATCCACAGCCTGAGGTCAAAAGACTTCTGTGTGCGAGCTTTTGAGCGTTCGACGGCATGGGTGTTCAGTATGGAAAGGCCTCACGTGTTCAGTAGGCCAGCTCCAGCTTGTAGCCCAACACAGGAGGTGCAGCAGCTATTGACAGCGCTCTTGAATGCGCGTAGTGTAGCAGGTGGTGAGCTGTTTTGTTTACATTTGCTTGACCTGTTGTAGCAAAGTGAAACTCTCATACGTGTTTGACTCAGTTCCCTATCAGGTAATGGTACATCTGAGGCCCAGCATCTTCGCACAAACCATAGCGGCCGGCATATTTATATATTAAGAATGGTAGGGTACCATGGGTAAAATGACGTCGCAGGTCAACAAAGGAGTAGATTCCAATGCCCAAATAAATTGCAGCAAGACATGCACAGTCTCGTGAGACATGAACAGCAAAATCTGCAGCGACATGCCACTGGCCATAACATTATTTGTGAACAGCAACAGCAAGAGGTTCTCAAACACGGAGAAGGTGCAGTTCTCAGAAGAATCGGGGTGGCACCACCGCACCGGACACAATAAACCTGAGTGTGGGCAGGGCCAAGCGCATTCCCAGAGTCATGAGTCACTGAGTCTAAGTCCTCCCCGCTGCTATCAACATCCGTCCCAAAGTACACGCACTCTTCCGCATCGCTCATCTGTGCGCACACAGATGCATCCACCGTGCACTGCGCAGTTTAGATGCACTGCATAGGCACGGTCCACAGTACAGAAGAGTTCAAGATGTCCGATTCATAGTTGCTGCACACCAACATGCAATCATCACAGATGCCAATGAGAGGCAGCGTAAAATTTTTTTTTTATGTACCCGTCCGTCCTCATCATACAGCAGTAGCCAAGCCAGAGGATGAGTGATAGCGGAGCATTTCCGCTCTCACGTTGCAGGCATGCAACATCATAATGCTCAGTATAGAGTGACCTTTCAAAATCAACAAATATTCATCATGCCATGTGAATCAGTTCTGTATCCTCTGCGGATTTCAAATGTCCGAATACACTCACCAGTGATGGAACCACCTGCAGCACTGGCAGAGAATGACAACTTTGAAAGCGATTACCGCGCCTTCAAACCCGTTCCACCGGCTAAACGTACATTCATGAGAAAAGTCAACCTGCCAGTGTTATCTGACTGTAAGTGCCCAAGGCACCTGGATATCGCAAGGTGCTGGTGCAGATCTGACCTCTGCTGACATGGTGGCAGTTGGCAATTTTCACTTGCCCCTGAGATCAGCGTTACTTTTGTCCAAGTATAGATAATGGCTACACAGAGTGCAAGAATTCATCAGCTCTGATGCATGCTGCAATGACGATACACTGAGGCAAGAGTGTCGTCATGTGCAAAAATGCTGAGCAAATGCTCCCGCCATCTCGCGTTCGGACGCCAGTGGGCTTGCCACAGAAGGAGGCAAAGTGCAGGCGGGCATGAAAGCAGGGCGACAGTTCACCATGACGAATGTTATAGCAATACCTGCAGGCAACGGTTCGTAGTCTTCCTACTAGTATCATAAGTTCAAACCTACGAAGCAACAAACGTTGTATTCGCATATTGAAAAGGACAGCTCCTGCCTGAAGCGCTCGCAAAGGTAATTATGGGGCTGCTCAAACTCACCTAATGAGACCGGATCACGTGTAGAGAGGCTAATCCGCCAGCAGCACGTTGAAAACGCGCGATCCGAATCCCGGGGGAAGTGAAGTTCTGAACTTGAACTGCCGACATATCGGTCTTTTTCGGACATGTCGCCGATCGTTGGTTCGCAGGGCATCAGATACATCTTATTTCTCTGCTGCGTGGGAGGTTGTGCTGACACAGTGTCAAGCAAGTGCCGCACGCCTCATGACAACTTGAAGCTGGCAACACGGTCCAGTGCACACACCTCAGCATTTGCAGTACATAGAGGCCAGCAGGACTGCACACCATGATTCCACACAACTGCCAGTGATGTCACACGGCCGCCGTGGTAGCTCGCTGCGCGCACGCAACACACTGTCACGCAGCCAGAACTTCATAAAAAGGAAGCCGAAAAAGCAACAAGGAGCACTGCAGAAAGAGGAAGTGCTGCCGGGCCGGTTTGGTGCGACGTCGTGTTCTACATTCGTGGTTTAGTGCGCAGGGCGCGCCGCAGCGATGTTTGAATGCGGCATAGCGCCATAAGTGCGCGGGGTCTCGGCACCGTGACCTGCAGCTCACGCAGAGCGTTGAGATGTGTGCACTCGGCAATCGCCGTAGGTCAACGTCAGCCAGTGGTGCACCGCTAGCGCTGCCTGCCAGCTTTGATCGAGTCTTGTGGGGCAGCGGTTCTGCCGATCGATCGATCGCCTCTACTAGAACAACGAGTGTACTGCTGCCGCCAATTGAATTTTGCCTGCCCTCACACGGCGCTGAGCGCTGATGCTATTGGTGCGCAATGCGCTCGCAAGCCTTATGCAGGGTAAACCATGTTTGCCGCGGTCTCGCAAAGAAACGATCACTACGCTATGCCATCTTGCCAGTTGTGGCGCGGGCGTGCTTGGCTGTGCCACGAGTCAGCCTTGCCTACTAGTCGTACGTGCAGATTTGCTTCAGCTGAAAGTCTGCCTGTGGCCAGCACTGATTGGCGCAGGGGCGGGGGGGGGGGGGGGGGGGGCAACAGGGGGAATCTGACAGCTGCTGCTGCGTCCGAAGGGCCGCATCAGCAGCCGACAGCTACAAAACAAGGGAATGTGGGCGCGGGGACACATCTGTATGTGTGGAGGTGCCAGGACAGCAGCTTGTTGAAGGCGACCTGCGGCAGCGCTCAATCGAAGGCCACTCTACTCACGACTCCCGAGCGCTGCCGCCGCCGCTGTCGCGTGATGATGCACCGGGCGCAGCAGCAGCAGCGGCGGCAGCAGCAGCAGCGGCGGTGGTGGGGCGCTTTACGCCGGGCACCCACTTTGCCACCGCAGCAGCAGCTCTGTTTGTCATGGCTTCCTGCTGCTGGGCAGAGAACTGGATGTGCGCCGGCAGCTCTACAAGCTTCTCCTGTGGCACAGCAAGCGAGCATGGGACAGCACGAGGCAGCGTGTTTCATGAGGACGCCAGCGTACTGTTCGCAACTGAAACGAAGCACGCTACCTTGACAGTGGCCAGAAGCTTACGTATTGGCATACCATCCCATACTGTACTTGGTAGCATTGCTATCATTGAGACGTGACGGTATCTGCTACAAGCGCAAACACAGCTGAAGCATTCAGCGTGATTTGTAGCATTGCTTCAAAGAACTTCAAAGTATGATTGGCTGAACGTTGATCATTGCAATGCTGTCCTCATGTTTAATTTGTGTGCACGAGACGAGCACGAGTCGCCGGGTGGTCATGCAGACTTGATGTCGGCAAGCATGTGCACTGGTTGCTGGGAATACAAGAGCATGCGCTTTAACCATCAGCATTGCCTGCATACTGTCTGCAGTAGCATGCGATGGCTACATAGCAATACTAAGAAATACTCCTGTGACTTCAAAACCATCACGCTAGCATGCTTCTGAGATGTGATGGAAGTGCCGTGAGCCATGTTGTGCCAGAGGCTGCTGCGCCAAGCTATTCTGGACACTTCGAAGTATACAACTTGAAACTTTGACCTCCAGTTCAACAGCATCAGGTTAGCGTAGAGGAGGTACGAGCAGCACCCTGTCAATAAGAGCGGCTGCGTCCGCCACCAGACATGGGTGGCACACTGCCTGCACACCAAATCTATTGACACCATGCTTCCGTACAATGCAGGAGCAAGGGTAGTTTTGCGCACCCGCCCCTGACCATGAAAGTGTTGTACTTGCATCATGTAGCGAATCCCCAGCCTTTGCATGATGCGAGATCATGCATCACATGGGGGTAGAGTCACTGACGGCGAGCTGTGGCGAGGTATGTAGGTACGTACTTCCACAAGAGGTGAAGCATGTGTTTTCTGGTGGCTACATTATCAGATACTGATTGGGCTGGCTGCACAGTGCCACCTGAGGTGCAAGATAACCGCTGATGCTCTACCCCAGACTGATTAATCGAGATTGCAACATCAGGTTTGTGAAAAAGCCCATATAGGTGATGTCAAGCTAGCTTGTTACCAAGGTCTGCATAACCTCGTGATGAAGTTTCGCAATGCGCAGTGATGATTGGTGCTGAACAACATCACCAGTTGTTTGATATACGCGCGGCGAATGCCTGCCAGCATCAGTCATTGACCACAAGAATCTTTCACGCACCGCTTTTCTCACGTACACATGGTTACGTGGCAAGAAAATTACAGCCAAGCGATTCACTCACAGGATGATCAGGGTACACCATCATCGCTGCCACGTTTCGCATGTAGGCTGCCTCTTCTGCCGTTTCGCCGCGCGGCAGATACAGGGTGCCGCATCTGCAAGTTGAAGTTTGCGCAAAACACCGAATTAACCGTGAGATTGTGACGTGAACTCGCACAGAGCAAAATGGCGAATTGCAGAAGAACGATATGCACAAAAGGCAACTTCTGGGCATCACTCGATGGCTGTGGCGTGAACATATAAAACGCGCGCCGGTGGGTACCGACGGACTTTGCCGACGAAGGCGTCAACGAAGGCAGCTGCGTTTCGCGCACGGGGTGTGTTGCTATGCGTCGCTATGGGAGAGATGCCATTTCAGCCCACCTGATGCCCCGTGCCCACCTGATAAGTGCATGTCGATTTTTGCCATTCAGTTACACAGAGGTGTCCAAGTATTACCGCTGTGGCGACTGATACATTGTGATATATTGTGTGTGTGTGGTGACTCACCACTGGTGAGTGGCGCCATTCAGTCACACAGAGGGCGCAGGTATAAACGCCGTGGCGACTGAGGCATCAATTTGCGCCGTGATTCAGCGCACTTCAAAACCCAACTAGGAGAACTTCCAGTATGCAGAGAGTTCAACACCTTTGCTCTTCTCAGTGATGTGCAATCAGCTGTACTGGTAGGGTACTGCAGGGAATGTTCAATGCGTGTCCGGCAATTTTGACAAGCGTCGCTTTGCCTGGACAAGTGGCTGTTGGGACTGTACAGAAATCGTTGGCATAATGGCGCTTAGGCCCCGTCTAGATGGCCGGCCAGCCTGGTTCTGCTGATGATGATGCTGCACTTGACGAGACTCGTGTGTTGAATGGTTGCTGGTGTGCAGAGCACTGAAGTAGCTTCTTCACCTTCAAGCGCGCAGACGTACCGAGAGCAACGGGCTTCATTGACGACCTGTGCTTCAGAGATACGCGCAAGCCCACGGCCTACCAATTACACTCGCTTTGTACAAGGACTGTTCTGGCCGGGAGGGGGCGAGATTGCGGCCTGGCTGTTTAGTCAGCATGGGTGACGTTTCAAGCTCGCAGAGCACACCGAGCACACATCAGTGTGGCAAGTATCATCATTCTGGACTGAATTAGCTGTCCACAGACAGCTGCGCCTCAAGACCAGCTCGCAGCAAGCAGCCAACGTCACAGATGGACAATTGAAAGGGCCTAGGATGTTGGCTTTCAGATCCCACGGACAGGACAAAACAGTTGCGCCTCGACACCACCTACCTGCCGTCACGTATAGAGAACTTAAAGGGCGTAGCATATTGACTTTCAGATCTTCAACTCACCCCCGCGACCGTTTGCCCACAAAGAGCTGTGCATACCACGCCCCCGCCGTTCGCACTACCCCCAGGTAGGGGTTATCCACCCCCCCGCTCGGTCTGCCGCCTCGCCGCCGCCTCTTTGTTTCCCGTGCAGGGGGGTGGTATATTGGCGCGGGCGCCTGCGTGGGAGTGAACAAGTTGAAGTTTGAGCTGTCAGAACTGAAAGCATACACGAGCGCGCATGATGATGTTGATAGGCAGGTTTGACGCCTTTGGCGATGACAGTTTCAAATGACAATTGGCAGACCTTGGGGCACAGTGTTGAGCTCTAGCATTGTAAGCATGCTCAGCTGACGCTGTGAAGCCGCTGCAGTGCGCTGGCAGTTGCAACGACGCGTATCCATGCTCAGCAACATGACGGTCTGGTACTTGACACTCATAGTGTTGAAGTTGCTTTTGGCGTGGGTATGTGGCATACTCGATGCAGGTCGTGCAGGGGTATACTGGGACGTGCACGCGGATGGAAACATAAACTTGAAGTACTCTTGAAGAACTGTTGACTCAGCGGCCCAAAACTTGAATCACCAGGCTGGCGTGCATGCATGTGTGCAGTTTTGGGTGGTCAGAAGCTCCTGCACTCCTTTGTCGCTGTGGCACCTACACCTGCTGCATGACAGAACCCTCAAAACATCTGATTCAAGTCGTTGTACTCCAAAAAGTGCTCAACACCTCAACGCAGTCCATTGTTCTGAACTTGGGCCACGGCTGTAAAGTGCATAGAGGACCAGTATGAAGTACATATATATACAAACGGAACGTACGTGTGTATGTATGAGATCACCCAGTACAAGACGAATCAAGTGCTTGCCACAGCAGCCGCATACAGACTAAATGCTCCGTCCTAGAACATGAATGGCATGTTCCTACTGACAACATGTTCACGGCCACTATTCAAGTCCTTCAGCATCTGCCACTATGCACTTGTCTTCTTTCAACTATTGACCGTTGTCGACGCTTCTCTTAACAATTGTCACCTGTCCCCGCGCCGCTGGCGCCTTCTGCGGTACGCTGAACACGTCTATCTCATCAGAAGCCCTGTCATCGCCGCTGTCATCATTGTCATTGTCATTATTGTCATGCTGATCATCACCATCGCTGCCGCTGCCCTCGGGCTCCGGCTCGGAGTAGATGACTTGGTCATCACGCGGCGACTGCGCCAGAGAATGCGCATGCATGGTTTCTGATGAGACTTTGCAGTATCCAATGACGGCAGACACGTGCACGCTGAGATGACTCAACCATCACGCCTTCTCAACGCGAGCACGCTGTCATGGGTACCGGGTTTCAAATCGTTGCTGGATGTACGTGTCTTGATTGCATGCGTACTGCCTCGAAACACCCAGCGTATGAGCATGCAACCCCAGCACAGGCGAACTTCAATACTCTGTGCTGGCTGTGTTCAAAGTCTTCAGGCATGTCTCGGATACTAACAGCCTGTCAGTTACTTCCAGTCTACAAGAGACTGTTACGACCTTGTTTCTCATCATTGACTTTGCCAATACAGCAACTTGAAGAGTTTAAGGTCATAGTTATACCGGTCGGTGAACCTTTGCCACTGGCAGTCCAATGCATTGACTGTCACCACACTACAGTTTGGATACATGCAACTGCCCCAGGATCATATATTTCAAATAAATGGCACAAGAAAGGTTTCAATGGCAGAAAAGACAACATGATTTCAAAGAGAGCCCGCAGGTGTGAACTCTGCATATTCAAAGTAAAGCATCTCTGCTCAATTGTGAATATATGGATATGATGATCATACCTAGATACACTCAATAAGGCAAAAGTAATTAATACTACGTAAAGGCACAGATATATCCCCCATGCTGAACTAGACCTGAACAACAACCTCAAGTGTTCAACTTCAAAATGAAGTTTGAACGATACTCAAGTGCTCATCATGAGATTCTAGCCAATTTTGATACCTGGTCCAGTCTGAGCGCCTTCGCTTCATAAGCACAACCTCATATTGAAATGCAGAAGCGAACACTCAGTCTAGCAGTATTCAGCCAGACTTCAAGTTGGCCAAGGAGCCATCTAGTTTGATGCCGGGTGATCATCCTGTTTTTCGAATTCAAGTCCTGCTTCTTCGCTATATACAACTTTTAAATTAGATCAAATGTATCACGGTGGATGACGAACTCCACAGCTACTGAGCCTGACAGCTGGTCACCTGCTAACCGGATGGCATCACTGAAAATAGTGTTCAATGCACTGTTGCCAGCAATGTCAAGTTGAAAGTTGTCACAACGATTCATTTCCCCTAGAAGTTCAAGTTGCATCTCAATGTTGAAAGTCACTACGAACATCACGATGGCGATGGCCTGATTTCATAAACACATTGTCACAACGGTTATGGTGGATTGATGGCCTGGCTTGTAAATTAGACGTTGTTGAATGTTAACTTCACAAAGGTTCAATCAGACATCGTAAATTCAATGAACATGGTTGTTTTCAGCACAAAGAGGGCTTGGCAAAAACATGACTTCGGAATCCTGTAAGTTTGCTACACATGTCTTCTTGTGTTGCGCGCTGAACAGACAAGGGGGCAATGCAGGGATTCAAAACACTGCTGAATCAAATGTCCAGATCTTCACGTTGTCAATGGTGGACCTGCAATGATGGGGGGCACACAGAAACGACAGTTTGCGCGCAGAGAGCCATGAACTGCAATTAAGTCTGGTATCTGAGTCAGTGTTCCGGCAAATAAAATTCTCATCGGGACCCTCACTCGGCAGCTTTAGGTTATTGCCCAGTCCAGCGATTGTCATAGTCATCATGATGAAAATGAATCAAAAGATCGTAGAGCTCTAGGTGACAAGGGATGGTTAGCCGCAAGTGCCTTCCACCAGTAACCGTGGTCGCCGCTGCTGCAGCAATTGGCCACGAGTCAAACAATACCACCGTATCCACCAGTCAAAATGCCTTTTTGTGTGCAAGCTTTTAGCATAATAATATGTTAGAACCTGTCAGCGGCAATTCATCATACAATTAGGTGATCAGACTTTTCTGTTGTCAATCAAAGTTTCAGAAACCTTGTGCTTTAAACTTGAAGCTTGCGGGAAGAGCATGTCATTGATAAGAATTAGCCAGTATTTGAAAGTATTTCTTGAGACCATTGGTCTCGAAGTGCATTTTGAGTTTCTGACATGTAGCTCAATCAAACCTCGAGGCTTGAGACAACAATGTCAATCTATGTCAGTACCGTGACCGCAACGCACAACGTCTACAACCAGCCTGAGGCTTCAATTGCAAAAAACGGGATTTGAATACAAAACAAACTGCAAAAATAGGGACCTGACTTCGAAACAGGACCCCACACACAGGTGTGAACACCTCAAACAAACTTGAGCTCAACTGTAATGATTTGAGAGTCACACTAATGCCAGTGGCCATGCCTTAGGCTAGAAATAAAAGATGAAGCGAAAAAAACCTACACTTAGAGTCTTTGAGATATCACTTGTTCAACTTGGACTTGAACATTGATGACAACTGTGAAATTTTGCCCCAAGTACTACTAGGGAATGTCAGCTCCAAACTAGAGTTATGGTAATACTACTAGGGAATGTCAGCTCCAAACTAGAGTTATGGTAATACTATAATACTGCATGTTCATCACGGAATCCTTGCCAACTTCGGCACCGGTTACTGTACCTCATGACCTGAACATCATGTTGGAATACAGCAGGGTCACGTCTTCCCAAATCAGGGGGTGTTTTTTCGCAAGCAAGGCCTGTACCGGGTCCGACCATATACTGGTCTCAGATTGTCAAGTGTGCATCCACTGGCACTGGCAAGTGCTTTCGATGCTATTCATAATAATGCATCTCCGAGACGGTACCACAGTGACGTTAAAGTTTGCGGCACATGGACATGGACTAGTGATCAACTTGTATCGGTTCCCATACAGCAACTACATACTATCATACTATTCGTATCATGACGACACTGGCCCAGGGGCACTATTACTGAGTCTAAGCATCTTGCCACACAGTGACTGTCAGCCTGGTGACCAGTATGAGATACCAAATTGACAACATTATGTGTGACTATTTATAAGAGACAGTCATGTTGTATAAGTACCAGGGCGCGCTGTATTGACAATCAGCATGCCTGCCAGTGGGCGCACATACTTGTACCACTAGTACTCTGAGTCAGGCCTCTCTGGTATCAAACTAATAAAGACTCTGACTCAGACTCTGAGGTGCTTCAAAACGGGATCGATTTCAACTTGATAATGTTTGATAATCACTATGTTTGTAAACTAATTTAATAGTTACAACAAACAGACTCAGTGACTACACCGCCTCTGACTCAGGAAGGCAGTTCATTGTTGCACCCTAGTTTATGTTTCTCATAAAAGTATGTTCCTGCAGCTTGTTGTTGAGATTGTTGTGCGGTGGAGACAGCAAGGCATGCACACGTGTTGCGTTGATGTGCCAGTACAAGCGGCGCATCTCCATCTGATTCACCAACAAAGGGTCTACAAACGGTTTAGCAGCATACCGCATACTTAGTAAAATAATTTTCAAAGCTATAGAAGTTGCGCAGCTCTACTTGCAGACCTGACATTGTGTCAACCTTGCATCGTGATACAGACTGAGTGTCGCCTCGCAAGTTGCTGACATCATAATCTGCATCCACACCAACTCGGAGGCTCATCCGATTCGCCAAGCAGCATCAAAAATTGTCAATGAATTGAATGTGAAAACACTGTGACAGCAAATTCTAGAGGTGGTGCTCACCGATTCGCACGCTGACTCTGAGCCATCCCGTTCGCGTTTCATGGCCCCTCTGACAACAACGTGTCACCGTGACAGAGACTGAGCCAGTTGTTTTTCCCTGTTATCCCTGAGCACCCAGTTTGCACTCCTTGTGGCACGCAGCTAAGAGACTCCGAGTTCACTCCCTCGTCACCAAGTTCAACTGCAAGACGCGCCGGGCTCGCCAGTGTGGCGCAATGGTCTGAGGGTACAAGTGAACATCAGAAATAAGAAAACGTCATTATGCAATGTGTTCCTGCAGTGGCCGTTCTGGACAAATTTAAAATCATGTGAACTTGACAAATTTGAAGCATTTTTAATCTTCAACTTGCTCGTCTCGGCACAACCTGATTGAGGCACGGTTGTTGCTGCGATACAGCAGCGTTCGACAGGATTGCTTGAGCCAGTAGCACAATCGCATCCGCCATGTTAAGTTTTCTCGCTCTCGCTCGGGCGGCATGCTTCAACATAATGATTGTCAATCAATCACGAGGAGGTTGCAAGGCTGGCTGATATTCGCTTGGCATGCTTTTGTTTGACTGACGCCCAGCGCGCGTCGCCTAGTACACAACCTCCAGCTGAAGACACTCAAGCTTAATCAACACACGCACGCCTGCGGTTGCATTATGAGCGGAGCGGAGACATAACGATCGCCATGGAGAAAATCACATGCCTCTCGAATCGCGTGGCGCATGAACTAGCTGAGACTCATGTACAAATCCTATCCTCGCCGTTCATGGCACAGCAACCGCAGGGGCGAGCGATGGCTTGCCAGACAAAACAGCAACAGAGATGGGCTTGATTATCAAATGACGACGAGACGAACAGGTGCCTCAACGAAGAGCAGCTAGCCAAGCCTTACCAGCACAACCTGCCAGTCAACCCCTCAATAGCGGCTGCTCCCCGCACACGTGCTGCTGCGAGTGCGTGCGTCTGTGTCCCTCCTGTGATTTTGCCGTGAGGAGCTAGCTCGACCCTTGGTGTGCGAAAGTTGTCACAGCTGAGCTGAGTGTGCCAGGTTGTTGATGATGACTGCATGCGCTCGCTAGCTGTGTCTAGAGCTGTGTCGTAGCTGCCTGCGCACTCAGCGCACTCAACTAGTCTTGAGGTATACGGGGTCCTCCTCTGGCATCGTTAATCGCCGATGACTGAATTAAATCACGACCATCTCGTTCGTCTGCCGCACAGATGCTTTCATAAGTTTAGTGTTCAGTCGATTGACGAGCATTGAGGAGCAGGAGCAGTTTTGCCTCATGCTGTGTCGTGTTTGAAATACATACACAGCTGCCCCTGAGGAGGATCGGCAGCGATGTCTTGCGGTATGCACCTTCGCTCTTGCGGGTATGCGCCCTTTCGCTCCCATATTGTTCGATGATGCTCAGATCTGAGCACATCTTCAACAACATTTAGGTTTTCACACGCGACCTAGCAGCTCCTTGTCGTCACAAGAGCACAAACTGAATTCACAAGAAAAAAAACACAGGCAGGCGGCGCGGAAGCTAGCGACAGCACCATAATGATGCATTGCACCAGCAAACAACTGTTGTGCACTTAAGCAGGCAACGAGCCACATGGGGCATTGGCTGCTGCAGGGGGGACGCAGCTGCTGCACTGCGTGACAGGCGCATGCCCGCCCAAAATCGCTTTTCCCTCCCGTATACTGAAGTTGAAGTACCCAATTGAAGACCGCATTTTGGGGGCCAACGTATCATGCTGCTGCCGATCCGGCTGCGTGGCCAACCGTGGATCCCAATTACGTGTTTGGCGTATGTTACGCGCAACTGGCGCTGTCACGTGCGAATGACTCTCAGAAGCCGTCAAAGAGTTTCTGTGGTCCCGTGTAGGGGGTGACTGGCACGTTGTCGGCGCTGGCGGCAAAGTGGCGCGTGTCGAGGGGGCTGCTCACTGCGGGGGTGTAGGGCGTCGCCATCTTCTTGTTGTACAGCTGCAAGGGCATTGGCAGAAGAGCAGCAGCGGTCAGCGACCGTTGTACAACACACCTGCTGGTGCAGTGGATTGAGGTTTTTGGGCGACGGACCTCGTACACGAAATTGAGTGATTTCATGGTGTTGAAACGAAAACAAGTGATGTGCATTCAGCGGACCAGCTGTTGTGGTGGGCGTGCAGGGCGCCGCCATCTTCTGTGAGTCCTTGCATCAATGCCGCAATCGTGTCAGAGGTTTTGATCTGCTTTCACCATGCTTCCAACTTCAAGCAAACACTTTGTGACAAATGCGTGCACACCCCGCAGACCATGTTGTTAACAGCGCCGCCAATTACTGTTGCAAGCCAACAAGCCAAGAGCAGAGAGCAGCGCGCGGGTGAGGGAAAGAACTCCTACAAACGTGTTGCGGCTGACATCTTGCTCTTGTTGGCTGCACATGACACACTGGTCGAGCGTTGTCACATGCACTGGTGCACAACAAGCTCTCATAAAAAACGCACGCACACAGGCATGAACCTACACTTGAAGCAAGGGCTTAAAGCTAAATATTCCCATGCACACGCCGGGGGCAGCCACAATTCAGTGCAAGGCAACCCTTTGGTTTGTGCCCAGGGCTGAACGTTGCATTCTGCCTGCCTGCCTCACACCAGCCCGTAGGCCTGCACGCGTCTGTCGAACGGCGTACTTCTAAGAAAAAGTATGAAGTAGAAGTTTGCGCACTCCGCGCGAGGTGGCGGGAGTTGCACCAGCACGCGCGCCCACAAGATCCGCTGCCATAATGCGGTTCAATGTTATGACACCATGCCCCAGGCATTGATTGCCCACACCGCAAAGGTGCGCATTTCGGACCGAAACAACGTGCTGCGCCAGACTTGAAGTTGTTGGTTGACTTGCACTTGATCAGGACAGACAGGCACACCTCGCTTCTTTGAGCTGTCCAAAAAGTTGCTTATCAATGGGCTCAGGTTACTCACATTGTCAAACGCGAAGCCGTTGCTGGAGAACCAGGGGTGGTCCATGATGTCCTTGACGCCGCCATTGAGGTTACCCAGGCGGAAGGTGGGGCTGGGGGTCAGCAGTTTGCGGATCAGGTCCTCAGCCTGGGGGTCAAACCCGATGGGGAACGCCAGGAATCGGTCGCTCCTGTGCACAGCGCGCAAGAACGAGAGCTCTTGTTAGGTCAACATGCTCAATAGTGCTTGTGTGGCGATGAAGTACAGCACATTGCGCAAGCAGCTTGCAGATGCGGTCTTCTGCCTGGGGGTCAAAAACCGATGGGAAATGCCAGATATCGGTCGCTCCTGTGCACAGGCACACGAGGGAGAGCTCTGGTTGGGTCAACATGCTCAACAGTTTCTGCATGGCGACACTCTGCAGCAATTACAGCTCTTGCACAAGCGGCTTGTGGATGAGGTCCTCTGCCTGAGGATCGGGAAACGATGGGGAGAGCCAGATAGAGGTCGCACATGAGCACAGCGCGCAAGCAGCAAAGCTCTTGGGGGTCACCTTGCACTCTGAAAGTGTTCCAACATGCTTCTATTGGCGTGCGTACTCTGCGGCAAGTACAGCACTTGTGCGAGCAGCTTGCGTAACCCTCTGAACCTGGAGCCGAACTCCACTGCAATCCCAGTTCATGTGGCCTTCTTGAGCATCATGAGCTGGCGTAGGTCGTTGACAGGCGTTGAGATCTCTCAACCAGGTCTTAGTGCTTACCCGAACCCTAAGTTTCAACTCAAATCCTAACTGTATACCGTAAGCCCACTGTGACCCCCTGTACCTGATGGCCTTTTTGAAGATCTCGGCGCGGGCGAGGCCTTGGGATCTCTTGATCAGTCATAAAGCTAGCCAAACACTAGATGTTACCTTGAATGTCAAGAACACCAATATCGTGACTCTCTGCACCTGATGGCTATCTTGAAGATCTCCGCCTAGCGCGGACTCGGTAAAGGGCAGCGCAGATGTCTACTCACCCAAACCCTGCGCCTGCCGCTGCACCTGTCCCACGCCCTCTGCACCTGATGGCCTTCTTGAAGATCTGGGCTCGGCGCGAATCGGTGACAGGACATCTCCCAATCACTCCCAAGGCTCGCCCAAACAATAGATCCTGACTTATATTTCAACTTCAACCTCATGTAACCCGCTGTAATGTCAACCGTAACCCTTCTGTGACCCTTGTACCTGATGGCCTTCTTGAAGATCTCGGCCTGCGGATCTGTGAAGAGCATAATAAATCTTGACTCACCCAACCCCTACACCTGCCGTTGCACCTGACCCTAACCCTCTGTACCTGATGGCCTTCTTGAAGACCTCGGCCTGACAAGGGTCGGTGACAGGCCTTGAGAACTCCCGATCGATTGCAATGCTGGCCCGAACAATGAACTCACCTTGAGTGTCAACCGTAACCCTATCGTAACCCCCTGTAATGAACCCCCTGTAATGTCCACCGTAACCCTATTGTGACCCCTGTAATGTCAACCATAACCCTATCATGACCTCCCGTACCTGATGGCCTTCTTGAAGATCTCAGCCCGGGTGACAGGCCTTAAAATCTCCCAATCAATTCCCTATCATGACCGCCCGTAACTGATGGCCTTCTTGAAGATCTCAACCTCTGCCGTGTTAGCCTGCACGCATAGTTAGCGATCTGACCTGATGGCCTTCTTGAAGATTTCGGCCTGGCGCGGATCCGTGAAGGGCGTCCGCCCCAGCAGCAGCTCGTAGATGAAGCAGCCGAGTGCCCAATAGTCAACGCTTTTGTCGTGCCCCCTGGACAGCACCAGCTCGGGGGCCAGGTAATCGGGGGTGCCGCACAGCGTGAAGGACTTGGTCTGCATTGTCGCGCCCTTTTTGAAGGGGATGCGCTTGGCAAAACCAAAGTCGATCATCTGTGTGTGTGTGGGGGGGGGGGGGGGGAGGCATTAGGGGTGCATATGCGGCGTCGAAAAGCGGGCCAGAGTCGATCATGCGCGAAAGCAGAGGGGGGCAGGCATTGGGCCGTGATGCAACATAGAGAGCCGCTGCTCACTGCAATACGACAGAAGACAGCCGCCAGGTCGTGTGCTGCTGGAAGTGAGTGTAGTGTGGTCTGTGTACTTAGGGTTAGCCTGAACCCTAACAGGCAACGAGCACGTAACCGCGTTGTGCTCAAACAGGACGCATACGTGGCGTCAAGACCGGGTGGAAGGTTGCGCCGTTGCGGTTGTTGAGAAACACTTTGGAAGCGAGGGTGCCACATCTTTGCGTTGACGGTTGAGGTTTGTGATGGCAATGTATGGGCTGCAACGTGAACGATTTGGGTGGCAGTATTGCAGCTGTTGCAAAGCAACCAAGGCTGACTTGAATCATTGGAGTGATGGAGACATAATTGGTAGCAGCACAGACCGCTTTGAGGCATATGCTGCTTCAAGTTTCTATTCATCAGCCTGCCACGTAAACACTTCAAGCTGCAATTCCTCCTCAACAGGACGAGCGTCTGAATTCTGAAGTTTACGCTCAGAGCACATAAATATAGCAGCATCGCAATGCAAGCATGGAGTAATATGCATTACCTTGAGGTAGCCATCCTGAGCAACCAGCAGATTCTCAGGCTGCGGGAAAGCGGCAGCAAGCAAACAATAGGAATCAGGATTAGCCATCGTTTGTTGCAAGCAATGGACATCAAGATCAGCCACCACAACGTACTCAAGATTGTACAACGCGTATGAAGAAGCGCTGCCTAGAGGCCTTCTGTCTGTCGCGCTCACCAGCCGCTGATGCTTATGATGCCAGTGTTGCGATGCGCAGATAGCTAGTGAGAGACAACACGCCGCCGCCACTACTACCACAACGCGTGACGCCAATTGTGTGTGAAAAGAGGTGAGAGGTGAGGCGAGAACGCCAGTGTGCTGACGTTTGCAACTGAGATCTTCTGGCGCTGCGGTAAGTTTTGCAGCACACATGTTCAGTGGCCATCAGACCTTGAGATTGCATAATGCCACTATCGCCTCTTGTACTTGGGAGCCAAGAAGACTGAAAAAAGACTGCACTGCATCATGGGATCTACTGGTGTGCCTTCACTGCTGCACGTATGTGTTTGCCTGTTTGTTCAAGAGTGAACTTGATTGATGAGAATGGAATCAGCCCCAAAGCTACCTGTATGAACTGCCAATTGTTCACGAGTGGGCTTGCTGGACCAAACTGGCATCAATGTTGAAACACAATCACACAATATTTGTCCTGTACAGATCTTGGAGTCACAAGACAATACATCCATCTACAGCGCCAGCGCGCTAACCCCACCCTAGCCCTGACCCTAACCCTAACCGTAACCCTACCCGTAAACCAAAGGTCAAAGAAGACCTGAGAGTCAACTCCCCTAGACAAGCTGTGAAGCTGACTTAGACAACCACAAAACTTCAAGTGGCGGGTTGACGCGCGGCGTACCTTGAGATCGCGATACGCGACGTTCATCTTGTGCAGGTATTGGAGGCACAAGACCACGCTGCCACCGTAGAAACGCGCGGTTGCGGGCTGGAAGCCCCCCAGGTTGGTGTGGGGTATGAGCTTGAACTGCGTGTGGGGCAAACGATATGCATGCATACCGTAGCATGAAATGAAGGGTATGTAAGTATGGTCATGTCAGCATGTACGGTGGCCCTTTCAGGTAGGTGGTGAAAGCCAAACGACATGCATTGCTCTATTAGAGGAAATGAGAAAGCACCATGATTGCACCTTCTATAGCATTGCAAAGCCGTGTGCTGCCTCGCACGCGTTTGCTGGCAGCGTTGTTGTGTGCGCATTGGGTACGCATGTACTGTGCTACCGCCATGCACTAAAAGGCGGCGTGCACAGTCCAGGTGCGAATTTTGAGCATGAACTGCGCGCGGGGCACATTGTATGCTCCAGGGAAGATGACACATAATGTACTCATGCAGGTATGGATGCAGTGCGGTGTAGTCCTATTGAGTTGTACGCCTGCCTGAGATGATGACACTCACCGTACGTCTCATAGCATTCAGATAGTGGTAAATCATACCATGTACGTGGAGCTAAGCGGTAAAGTGCACAGTCAGCGCGCACTGAAGAGATCGAATGGCGCCCCCTTGCAAGCAGAAGCTGTTGCCAGGAGTACACTCCAGTACATCCGTGTACTTGCTGGCGTCCTGCAAGTACAATCTGTACTTCTTCACGTGGCGCCAGCCTGTACATGGCGCTCATGTTGTAGCTGCTGTGGCTCAACGCATCAAAAGTTAACACTGGTGCATCCACCAAGGCATTCAAGCGCTTCTGACGGTACACATTCGTGCAATGCACACACGGCAGACGGTCTCAACTACAAGTTTGAAGTGCAGAGTGCTGGTCACCTTGGCGCGCTCGTATATGTTGCCCCACAGCTCTCCGCCGAGCAGCTCATCTGAATAATCTAAAGATGTTCACTTAAAGTGATGCACACATTTGTATTTGCGGCAGTCTCAACTACAAGTTTGAAGTTCAGGTCACCTTGGCACGCTCGTATATGTAGCTCCACAGCTCCCCGCCGAGCAGCAGCTCTGTCAGCATCAGGAGCTCATCGCGCGTGTTGTACGTGCACACCAGGTCCAGAATGAGCGGGTGCTCGCACGCCATCAGAATGTTCTTCTCGTTGAGTATGTTCCTCTGCTGGTGGCTCTTGGCGATCTGCGGGGCGCGATGCAAATCAAGGAAAACGCATCACTGCGATGAGGTCATGAGTGTGGTGGACGCGCTGAGCACTGCCACACAGCGCCGGCACACGCGAGTACATTATCATGTACTACATTAAACTTCAAGAGGTATACAGAACTAGACAGCAGGTGATTTGATTGCTGGGTGGTGTGCTTGCAACGATCATACATCTGCAAGCAAAGACGCACTACCAGTGGTAGCACTGACACCGTCTCTGTGACTGTCTGTGACGTCGACTCCCCTTGCAAGCAAAGGCCAAAGTGAGGACAGCTTTTCTGCTGCAAACAGGGCTTCCGGCAAGAGTTTCACGCCAACTTTGCGTCTGCGCAACATGACAGCATGCAAGCCTTCGCAGCGCACTTGAGCGCCATTTGAAACACAGCTTCCCCAGCCTTCAACACCCCAGCAATCATCGACGCAAGAGGGTTTGCGAGCATAAGCATAGCTACCATGCAAACCCATATCGAAGTGCATACATGTCCAGGTGCTCTCTGGGAACAGATGCACAGCAACGGTCTGCACAGCAACGCGCCCCCTCCATCGCGCAGTTACCAATCTCTGTGGCAGCTACAGATCTGAGTCTTGATATTATCTTGCTGTTGAGCGCCAGCACGTTCAACTGCAACCCTCTGTACACCTTATGTCAAACCTCATTATCTTCGACTCTGAGCCAGGTACACAGAATCTGAGTCTTTGGTTTTTCTTGCTCGATAGGCGCCAACACCTTCAACTTCAAGTCTCAGCAAAGCACAACTTCAACTCTATGGCCCACAAACGCACCTGAGCCTTCGTGAACTTCAGCGCTCCTTCAACTGCAATTCTCAGTGCGCACAAGTTGAACCAAAATCATCCAACTCCATGGCCTGCAACCGCACCTAAGCTTTCATCGTGCTAGCAAACGCGCAGTACTTCAACTTCAACCCTCACCAAACGCACCTGAGGCTTCATCATGCTCTTGAGCACGAACACCTCCCCCTCCATCCCTCATGATCAGCGAACACAGCTAAACCTTCAGCAGCATGTGTTTCAACCCAGAATACACCCAACGTCAACTTCAATCCTCATCCACCAAATGCACCTGAGCCTTCGTCATGCTCTTCGACGCAAACATCTCCAGCTTCAACTCTTGTACACCCGCCTTTGAACCTCATCATCAATCTCAAATTGATATGGCACCACGCGCAACTGAGATTTCAGTATGCTCTATAACGCGCACAACCTCAGCTTCAGCCCTCATCCGCTGGACGCACCTAGGCCTTCATCATGCTCTTGAGCGCAAACGCCTCCCCCGTGCCCGTGTGCTGCACCCGCTTCACGCGCCCGCCTCCAAATATGCACAACTTCAACTTCAACCCTCCCCATCCGACTCTACACACGCACCTGCGCCTTCATCATGCTCTTGAGCGCAAACACCTCCCCCGTGCCCCTGTGCTGCACCAGCTGCACGCGCCCGAACGTCCCCGTCCCCAGCATCCCAATCCTCTTGAGGTCCTCCAGAGCCACAGGCTCGCGCCGCTTGCTGGTCAGAGGCTTGAGGCCTAGCACCTCCTCCGCTTGCTTCTCGCGCTCGGAGATCTCACGCTCAAGGATCTGCGCGCACATGTGTGTGTGTGTGTGTGTGTGTGTGACAGCACACAAGTAAGTCATTAACATGCATCTCGTTCTTCAAGAAGTACAGGCGATGGGCGCGCATGTGTGTGTGTCAGGACGCAGGTGAATCTCATCAATGTACGCTTCATCCTTCTAGAATTGCGTGCGATGGGCTGGAACGTGTTGGCATTCACCATGGCGTGTTCAGAGATCTCATCTCGCGCTCTAGGATCTGCACGAGGATGTGTGTGGCAGTGCACAAGTGGATCAGCTTCATGGTTGCCATACATGCATGCCAGCTGGTTGTGTTGGCGTACTTTCAAAGTCCAGGAGCGCACGCATATGAGCGCACATGCACAAGCACATCAGCGTCTAGTGACACCAGATGCGCAAGAAGTGCTGGACGTTCAAGCGGGCACTGACCGCAGTGATTGTAGTGCAGCCATGCTGATCCGCAGATGGGTAAGCTCCTGAGGCAGCAGCACTAGCAATACTAGCAACACTATGCCCATTCCGGTGCAGAAAGTGACAAGCTATGCGACCTAACGGTGCACACTATCCAAGCCGTGAGCAACATTGTTGAAACTCTCATCTGCAGCGGGAGAAAGCTCAGCTTTCAGTACAACCTTTGCTGCAATGCGTCTCGTGACACTACAGTGCTCAACCACGCCTGATGAAACCGCCACACCGCCTCCAAGAACCCATACCTTCTCAAGCGGCCCCAGCAACCCATTGAAGTCCTCTCTCTCCAGCACCAGGCAGTCCACATATCCCGTAGCAATAACGTTGGCGCCACGGGGCTCGTTCTTCAGCAGCGCACGTTCCCCAAAGAACTCTCCCTTCCCCAGGCGCATGAGCTCGTGGTCCTCGCCCGTTCCCGGCGCCGTTCTCGTGCAGCGCACCTCGCCCTCGTTGATGATGTAGAACCGCGTGCCCTGTGACAAAGGGAGCGGTTCGTCGTGTGTCAGCTCTGTCGTTATGCACAGAGAACACACGTACATACACAGCACTCTACAAGCTCGCTTCAGAGGTGAAAAATGTATTAAACCGCATAGCCTGTGACAAACAAAGCGGTTTGGCATGTATGATGTCATTGTCATGCATAGTCAATGCACAATTGACGATGTCTAGCGTTGATGATGTAGAACCGTGTGCCCTGTGACAAATGAAGTAATTTGTCATGTATTATGTCATCATCACGTGTATACATCGGTAACAAGTGGCTGATGTAGAACTGCGTGCCCTGTGATAAACAAAGCGATTTGGCATGTATGATGTCATTGTCATGCATAGTCAAGGCACCATTAACGATGTCTAGCGTTGATGATGTACAACCGTGTAACCTGTGACAAATAAAGTGATTTGTCATGTATAACGTCATTGTCATGCACAGTCAATACTTCGAAGTACATCATTGGCCATGTCTAGCATTGATGGTGTAGAACCGCGTGCCCTGTGACAAATGACGCGATTCGTCACGTATGAGCTGATCGTCATGCACAGTGAGAATGCCATTGACGATGTCTGGAATTGTGTGCACTGTGACGGACAAAGCCATTTTGTCATGTGTCAGCTGCCAAGCATGACGAGAGCTGTGATAAGTGTTGCACTCCAAAGCCGCAGGTACGTGGAGCACGACATGCGTCGAAGTGCTCCTCAAGCTTGCCTTACAAGTGCATATGAGCTGCGAACACGATACACCACAGCGTTGAGTTTGCCAAAATCCCCCGCCTCATCAGCTGCGCACATGGCGCGTATGCAGCCCGCTGCACGACTCAACGCTGCATGTCAACAAAGAGGCTTGAGGCTACAGCGTTCAATGGGATGATCATATTCAGGTGAAAGATGACCCGGCCGCATGCATGCATCTTCAACACTGCGATGCATCATCTTCAACTTCAGGCCCCGCTGAGCGCTGCAAATACATTTGTGCATATACACGCACATATACTCTATGTGCTTGCATGCATACGTGGATGCATGCAGGCCCCGCTGTTCATGGTCAATACACATTGTATGCATTGCATGCGCAAAGTCAACACATGTGTTACACTTCAAAACCCTTGTGCTTTTACGTATTTAGCGTACGCACCTCTTTTCCCGGCCGGATAAGGTAGTCTCCATCCTCAACCGACAGTAGGCATGACAACGCTCAGCTTGTCTCTCTCTGATTTATGTGTATACACGTACAGGAGGTACGTTCAATATGCGCTTCCGCGTACCTCCTCTCCCTGCCCGGATGATGTAGTCCCCATCCTCAAACGACTACACGCACAGCGCCTCTGCAACACTGCTCAGCTTAGTTCTCTCACAAACACTCATGCCTTGAAGCCCGAACGCTTGCTTGCACATGGAAGTCTTTTGACTAATGTGGATATGATGACTGTCTGTCTGACTCGTGGCCAATGACTGCAGCAGCGGCGAATACGGTTATTGGTGGAAGGCGCTTGCAGCTAACCACTCCTGGTCACCTACAGCTCTGCGATCTATTGATTCGTTTCCATATATACATATTGCAGATGTGTATGTTGACGTATGCACATCCGAATACCTCCTCTCCCTGCCGGATCACGTAATCCCCATCCTCGAACGACTGCACGCACAGCGTGTCTGCAACACTGCTCAGCTCTGGGTCCGTCAGCTTGGCGAGCAGCGGAACGCTCTTCAGGATGCGCAGGCGCATGTTGTTCTGCAGAACGGTCTGCAGAGGCCCCAGCAGCGCGAAGAACTGCGGCGGCAGTTACAGACAGTTGCAAACATGTGGGGGCAGAGCAGGGTACAGTAGTGTCAGTGCTTGGCAACCGCGTGTTATATATCAACCGGCGCAGGTCATTTGAGCAGCAACGATAGGCTGCTTTCTGTTATTGAAGCGAGGAGAGACGACGGGTGGACGCAGTAAGCCCATCTCAACAATTGGCTCTTACTCCGAGTATATGTGTCACAGAGTACATGGGTTGGATAATATATATATACGAGGCATAGAGTACATACTTCAAATAATGCTTCTTACCGAGACCTAACCTCTAAACCCTAGATGTGTATCATGTAACCTTAGCTGAGCATCACCTCTCTCCAATGCTCTCCAGCACGAGGCAATGCACAAGCCCGTCCTTTGCAGTTGACTAGACCTACATAATCCTCACCCAAGCCCTAGTAAACCTAGGCCTTCAGCCCCAAATATTTGCCCTGTCCAGCTTGAGGCAGCGCGCAGGCCCGTTCCTTTTGCGATAACGGTCAGGTGTGGCTGTACAGATGGCCTCCCCTACTCCTAGCCTTAGGGTTAGGGTTAGGGTACCCTAACCCTAAGCCTAATCCTAATCCTAACTGTAGTGACCATCCCGCACCTTTGCCCTGTTCAGCATGGGGCAGCGCACAAGCCATCCTCAGCGACACAGTCGGTTTGACAGTTTAAACTGCCCCTGATCTCAATCCTCACTCTAGCCATTACTCTAATCCAACTCTACCCCCCACCCTGACCCCAAGTTAACTTTGCCCTGTCCAGCATGAGGTGGCGCATGGGTGTAGCAGAGCTAAGTCTAACCCTCAACCTAGCCTGAGCTTCAGCCCGGAAGTTCACTCATCCTAACCCAAAGTCTACCAGTGGCTAACCCTCACGTCAGCCCTAGCCCGGATCCGGATCCTGACCTCAACCCTGCCTCTAAACCTAATCCTAGTTACCTGGGCCCTGACCAGCATGCGGCAGCGCACAGGCCTGTCCGTTGCAATGCCGTTGGCTGCGTGTGGCTCCTCCAGCATGAGCACCCTTACCCTAGCCTAGCCCAAACCCGCACCCTGACTCTAACCTAACCCTAGCCCTAGCCCTACTTGTAGTTACCTTTGCCCGATCCAGCATGCGGCAGCGCACGGGCCTGTCCTTCGCAATGCAGTTGGCCGCGCGTGGCTCCTCCCACCCCTAACACTACCCCTGACTCTAACCTAACCCTAACTCTAACCTAACCCTAACCCTAACCCTAACCCTAACCCTGACCGTAATCCTAACTCTAACCCTAACCCTACATACATACCTTTGCCCGATCCAGCATGAGGCAGCGCACAGGCCTGTCCTTAGCAATGCAGTTGGCCGCCCGCGGCTCCTCCAGCATGAGCGCCATCTCGCCAAAGTAGTCCCCGGGCGACAGCGTCAGCAGCGGCGCCTCCGTTGTGTCCGTCGCGCTGCGCCACTGCGTGCACTGCACCGCGCCCTCCTCAATGAGGTAGAAGGTGTCCCCCTGCAGGGCAGCATCAGTGAATTCATGACTTCACAGTGAATCTCTGCAAGGCAGCATCAGCGAATCCATGAATCCACAGTAAATCCCTGCAAGCCAGCATCAGTGAATTCATCCATCTCCGCTGGACAGATTCAAGGGGCAAAGCGCAACTGCGCGCAGCTGTTCCCCCTGTCCGATGGTGTACTGGCCTTCTTCAAAGGTGACGCTCTCCAGCGCGTCAGATCTTCAAGTTTAGTTTAGTTTAGGACAGATGTGACACTCCCCGGAGCATACCGGAGCATACCGGCGAAGGGGCTTCGAAGATACGGACATGGCGCCATGACTGAGAATACGCGATTTGAGAGGCGGCACAATTGCGTACCTGTTCCCCCTGGCGGATGATGTACTGGCCTTCTTCGAAGGTGACGCTCTCCAGCGCATCAGCCAGCTTGGTGACCTGCTCGTTGGTGAGCGGCGCCAGCAGCTCCACGCGCCGCAGGAAATCGCAGCGCCGCATCACCTGCAGCATTGCTCAGGCATCAGTGCATTGTGCATGTGAGGGGCCACTCATTTCGATGTGCTTCGACGTATTGAATGGCAAGTACAAACGAAACTCCACACGTCGCAGGAAGTCGCAAAGCCGCATCACCTGCAGCTACGCTCAACATTGGAGCATGTGCATGTGAGGGGTCACTACATGAGTGCGTACGAGGTGCATATGTCGATATGAGTATATGTATGGCAAGTAAAAAAGAAGCTTCAGGCAGGTGCAGAGTCGCAGCGCCGCATCACCTGCAGCAGCGCTCAGGCAGCAGTGCGTGTACACTACATGAGTGCGTACGAGGTGCACATGTGAGAAATATGAACATGGCAAACACAAATACATGAATGCGCACAAGGTACACAGCCCAATATATATATTTGGCAAGTACGAAAGGAGCGGACTAAAGAGTCTGTACCAAGTGTACGATGGAAGCGGTGGGACGTTGCAGACCATGACAACCTTCAGCCATGCTCCAGCACACGGAACACATAAGAAGTCAGACTGCATACTTTGGAATACACCAATTATCATGCGGGCATTGAAGCATGCGTGTACATCTACGTTGTGCCAAAGTGTCACAACGCACACTGCGAAAACTTCAAGCACTGTACTTCAAGAGTGACGTTCACTGTACCTGGCCTGAAGCGGTGGTGGCCAGCAGACGCCTGAATGCCTGCAGCTGCATGGTCCACGCCGTGCACGCGCTGGTGGCTTTGACCGTTGCCGCGCGTTCGCAGTTGTACATCAGGGCGAGCTCGCCAAAACTTCAACATGAGGACAGCGGGCGCAGGAAAGCATGGCATTTCCCATCAGTGGTGGTTGTTGAGTTGTGAAGGTGGTCATGTTCATTGTCTCGTGCGCTTTCACACTTGACGGGTTGGAAGTGATTAAAGTCAGCTTCAATCTACGTCAAGCACCGAGCAAGGCGCGCAATCAGCTCTCTTGCCCGACGCTCAACCATGCTACAAAAAGCATATGGTAGTGCGTCAAAAGCGTCAGATCAGATAGTTGCGTCAGTTGCAGTCCCAGCTACTTCTTACCCTAATCCTACCCCCAAACCCATTGCCACACACGCAAGGGCCCAACTATGCCACACCACATGAGAAGTAATGAGGCGTGTTTGAGCGGAAAGCAGTGATGAGTATTGCACAGATCCGTGTAATCTGCAGTTACATGAAGCCACCTTGCCCGTGCCACACAGATTTCTGGGATGCGAATAGCATGCACCGAGAGCCACGTCAGCGAGATGAAAGCAGCAAATGCGCGTTAGGGTTGCAGTGGGCGGGTAAAGTTAAAAGCAGACAACATTTAAGCCATGACCAATAGATACCGCTGCCCTGGATGAATTGAAATCTCTGGCACATCAGTTAACACGGAGAGCAGCCCCTTGTTCCGGTCCATGCAGAGCCAGGCTGTCACAAAGCAGACTTCAATGTTGTATTCTCCAGCCGTTGTTCTCCAAATGCAATCTATGCAGTTGTCCTAAATTAAGGATTGAGCTTCCATGTAAGAACATTGAGTCTGTCACCTGCTGCTCAGCTCATACTTATCTGTTCCCATATGTGCTACATCTGCTGCACAGTGTCTTAGTAATGGTTCGCAGCTTGCATGCAGCACATGTTGTCTGAACCTTGCGCGCTCCCTGACCACAGTTCTATGTTGAAGTTGAAGAATACACATTGTGCGCCCCAAGTTGACGTTGAAGTTGCACATCAGTGCCACCATCATCTTCCTTGCTGAGCAGCGTCACCTGCTGCTGGGCCCGTACTCCCCGATCTCGCTGCCATGTACCAGCGCCATTGCGTTTGTGCTCCCCCATTTCACCACTATCTGTGTTGAGGTTGAAAAACACAGAGCGTGCCCCCAGCTGGAGTTGAAGTTTGTAGACAGTGCACACCGTTCGCCACTGCCGAGTAGCATCACCTGCTGCTGGGCGCGTACTCCCCGACCTCACCAGAATCGTCACGTTAGCGCACCTCCCATTCACCACTGTCCGTGTAGAGGTTGAAGCACTCAGATATGAGCGCTCAGCTGAAGTTAGTACGCAGTGGCGTAGCGTCACCAGCTGCTGAGCCCGTACTCCCTGACCTCGCTGCCGTCCACCCAAATCGTCACGTTCGCGCTCGCCCTTTCACTGCTTCCTGTATCTCTTTCAACAGAACATCGGCGACGAGACGCCGAGCTGAAGTACACAGGTTTGAGTTGAAGTCTGTAAACAGTAATTCACCTGCTGCTGGGCCAGTACTCCCTGACCTCGCTGCCATCTACCAGTACCCTCGCATTTGCGCTCCCCCCATTTCGCCACTATCTAGGTCGAGGTTGACGAGTGCCAACTGAAGATAAACTGGATACAGTGCTCATCCTCTTTGCTGAGCAGTATCATCTCCTGCTAGGCCCGTACTCCCCGACCTCGCTGCCATCCACCAAATTCGTCACATTCGCGCACCCCTTTTCACCATTCTCTGCGTCCTTCGACGACGAGATGCCAAGTTGTGGAGTACACACACGAGTTGAAGTTGAACTTTGTACGCAGTAGCGTCACCTGCTGCTGGGGCCGTCCTCCCTGAACTCGCTGCAATCACTGCACGCTCCCCCATTTCACCACTATCTGTTTAAGTTGAAGTATACAGGTGAGAGTGTCAACTATGAAGTTGAAGTTTGTTCACAGTAGTTCACCTGCTGCTGGGCCCGTACTCCCCGACCTCGCTGCCATCCACCAAGATCATCGCCGCGCCCTGCTCCAGCACGTAGAACTCCGACCCCCTGTCCCCCTGCCTAATGATCTCCTCGCCGGCGGCGTAGTCGTGCCGCACCATGCGCTCCACACACGCCCTCAGGTCCGACTCCGCCAGCTGCGAAAAGAGGAAGTGCTCGCGCAGCGCCGCAAAGAGGAGCGCCGACGTCTCCGGGAGCTTGTAGGCGCCCTCGGGGACGGCGCCTGCATCCACGCTCTCCTCGAACTGCGCGGCGGTTACAGAATGATGCAGTGCTCAGTGCCTCATGCCGGTTTCAATACTCAGCGAGGAGTGGAGATTGTCGTGTGCATGACAGCACTCAATGCTTTTTATTGAGAATTGCACAGCAGGTGCGAAGCGGCGGTTGCAGACGTGCAGCAGTGCTCAAATGCATTTTTTTGTTTGTGTTGCACTTGCGTGCAGTTAGGCGAGGCAAGAAAGCAGCGTTGTCAGGTGACACGCTCTATCAGCATTGCTCAACAAGCACAGGACGCTTTGCAAACCACTGCGGTGGTAATCACCTCTGATGATACGCTATTTGGCAGACAATGCCCACAACGATGTGGCTGGTACGACAATGGCGTGGGGATTCGTGCAAACATCCTCCTCTTGGCATGATAACAGCATACATCTAGGTGCATAAAAAGCGCATGCATGAGCAGTTTCCTACGCATTTATGAAAACCTCCTGTGTTGACCATGCGTGTGGTGCGCACGCACGACACATATACCTTCATACCTCCTCCGGGTTGTTGTGGATGACCATACACGTGGCGTGCACGTGTGGCGGCAGCGCATACACCTACATACCGCACATACTACAATGCATATACCTACATACCTCCTCCGGGTTGTTGTGGATGACCATGCGCTTAACGTGCACGTGCGGCGGGGGCGGCGGGTCCATCGCCATGGGCTCCGCGCCCATATCCTCAAACGGCGCCTGCGGCAGCGGCAGCGCGGACGCCGAGTCCACAGACATTGCGCGCGCAGGGTCGAGTGCGCTGCCCGCGCTGCTGTTGGTAGCCATGCTGCTGGCGTCGAGGTGGTCGCCGGCGGACGACGGCGACAGCTGGGCACCTGTCCAGAGTTGATCTGTGGAGTGTCAGTAGTGTTGAAGTTGAAGATATGTGGCAGAAGGTGCATATGTGGCCATGCTGCTGCCGCCAGGTGGTCGCCGGCGGACGAGGGCGACAGCTGGGCACCTGTCCACAGTTGATCTGGGGAGTGTCAGTAGGGTTGAAGTTGTCCGCAAGTGGCAGTTGGGCGACTGTTTACAGATGATCTGTGGAGTGTCAGTAGGGTTGAAGGTGTACCTACATGTGGCAGCTGCTGATCTGTTCAGTGTCAGTAGGCTTGTAGCTGATACTTCAGAGTACAAATCTTTCGCCCGCAATCAACTGATCCGTGTCAGCAGGGTTGGAGCTACTGCAAATCGTGCGCGAGCTACAGCTGGGCACCTGTCGACAGTTAATCTGCTCAGTGTCAGTATAGGGGTGAATTTGCACATAAGTGGGCCTGAGGGGATGCTGCTGCCCTCCCAGATTGCCGCCCCGGGATGAGCGAGACAACTGGGCACCTGTGTGGTTTCAGCGTTTATGGGTATTTTAAGGTGCGTTGCAAGCAAATTTTTGGGTTGCAAGGAGAATTGAGGTGCCCAGTCTGCTGCCTTCCGGGCGTCCGCGCCCAGATGACGGCGACAACGGGCCACCTGCCAGGGTTAAGTACAGTTGAAGTGACGTTGCAACTAAGTTTTTTTTTCGATTTTCGAGACTGTGCTGCCCTCAGGTTGTCGTCTGCGGAGGAGAATGGGAATCAAACACCTGCCAGGGGAAAGTTGAGAAGTGCTGGGTGACGAGTGGACAAGTGTCCGGGGGTGCGTTTGGTGACAGTAGCATTGAAGTGAAGTGGGCTGCCAATTGCATTGAGGTGGTGCTGCTGTGCTCCAAGTTATCGCTCCTGGACGACGGCAGGGACTATTGCTGTCCAGGCTTGAGGATACAGGCTGTAAAGTTGAATCGAGAACAAGAAGGAGAATTGAAGTCGTGCACGGACGGGGAGCGATGCCTGCGCTGCTACATACAGCTGCTGGCCATCAACAGGTGCCTGCACTCGAAACCATGTTTCACTGTGACACGCACGCACGCCAAAGCACTAGCAAGCGATGGCGCATGCGACTGCATGACATGTGTGTCTGTCACTGGCCGCAAACGGCGCGCTGAGAACTTATTCTCCTGGGCGTTTGCAGATTTGTGCGTTGTGGTCTCCCCGCTCCAGGTGATTGCAAATACTTGTTGTTATTCGTGATGTGTGTGTATTTATAGTGCAATGGCTGCCACAATCCGCAAACGCCATGTGGCAGAAGTAGAAGTGGGCAGGCAGTAGCTGTCGCGTTCTACTTCTCTTCAGCCGCTCTGCCTCTCAAGCAATGCAGCGCTGTTACACAACTCATGAAAACCCCTGCGAACATCTGATGAAATCCAGCCGCACCGTCGTTTTGACTAAGGACGGATCAAGCGCAAGCACCCGCAGCCCCCACCGCAGTGGCGCTATGACCCGCTCAATTCTGGGTGCTCATTGTTCAATTATTTGCTCACCTGGCACCAGTCTCTGCACTGCCTTTCCGAGGTTCCTCGTGAATTTTTTCATTCCCCCACAGCCCTCCTCTGGTGGCCCACGCCAACCCGCTCTGCCATGGCCAACGCGAGCAGCGGAACAAATAGGCAACATCAGTAATGACAGTGATGTTGTGCAAGGTGATAGGAACTCCTAACATTTGACACGGTGCTTCATGAATCCGCGATATCCAGCATAGGCAGGGACGTGCACGGGGCACTGCATTGTAAACCCCTTAGCTCCACAACAACTATGATGCTCAGCGACTGCGTCACACATGGTAACTATCAGCGTTCATGTACATGTGCTGCGCTGCGTGGCATGGAGCAGGATGCCGAGATGCAGCCAGATACCTGTCGGAAAGACACGCATTTCGAGCGCTTGCAGACACTGTCAGGAGACAGGACGCGCGGTCTCTCCCGCGGCAGATGTTGCTAACGGCATCACGCACCTGCTGTCCTGTGTGCGCTTCCAGCTTCTTGTGCAATTGCCCGCCGAACTTTTAACCAAAAACTTCTTCAGATCAAACAAAAAGCTTTGAAGTTGGTGAAGGCTTGAAGTTGCTTAAGGAATAAAACTAGAAGAAAAGAAAGTTAAAAACCCTTTGCGTGAAAACTTCACATACTCCATGAGTCAAGGTAGCGGCGACCATTCGCTCCTAGTTACAGAATTTCTGCATGATGCAATGTGAAGTCTGCATATGCACTTCACCATCCTGCCGCATGTGTGGACTCTTCATCGTGCTGCAGCACAAGTGCTGCATTTGTGCTTTGCTCCTTGCCGCATATAAGCAGAGACATGACTCCGGCTGACTACAGGATGGGGTAGCCATCCGTTAGTGCCGCCTGGACGCCTGGAGTTCAATGGGGAGGCAGTGAATGCACACGTGCAGTTCCCACATGACAGATGCATGTACGGTGCATGACCAGGGTGTGACTGCTGTGCGCTGAGAGTAATGAATTCAAGGCAAAGCAACTGCATCAGCAGCAGCAACTGCTTGCACACTCGGCTTCAAAAATTAAATGAACTCAATGAATGCAAGGCGGCGGCGGGCTGTCATATTTTTGCCACCAGTGACCCTGTTGACGTGCTGCCACTTATTGTGTCACCGCGTTGTGCCAACAAAGAATGCAAATAGGCGCCTCAAACGAAAGGTGCATCGCATATTTGTCCCTGCGCATCACTTCTGTCATCTAGCTTTACAAGCCTTCATCTCTCTGTTGTCAACATGAAGGTCGCTATAGAGGAAAAATAGAACACCGCGGACAAGCTACGGTTGAAAACCATGCACTGAACTTTAAGTGGACAACCTCGTACACGGCCACATGCCCCTGGGCAGCCCCCCCCCCCCCCCCCCCCCCAGCTACTCCCCTGCCAGTGTGCAGTGAAAAGCCACATGCATCATGTGCGGACTGCCCATGTTGCTCTTAATGTCGCAACCTTAGCTACTTTAAGAATCCTCACAAGACCCCGTGCTGCAGGTCGGTGATGTTGCACCTATGTGCACTATTCTCATACTCGACAGCCAGTCGTGTACTGTAGAGTGCTCGATTGTGTGCGGTGGCCCAGGAAGACCAATCGCGTGTACCCTTCAGGCCGGGCAAGGTAGTTCACGAGGGCCATGTGGTAATGAGATTCGACATCTGCAGTGCACAGTTCTGCCAAGCTTGTAGCGACTGAGCGTTGTCGTTGCTGGATCCCTGTCAACCGCTGCCCCCTGCCCCCCTCTTGACTGTGTTGTTGCTGCAGGTGAGGAAGCCGTCGGACCAGTTCCTCGGCAATATGGTCTGGCAGAACACAGAGAAGCACTTGAAGCTGAGTACTGACAAGTTGCGCTGGGCTGAAGCTGAGAAACAAAGAATCAAGAGGTTGAAAACATAAAACACATGGGGTCCTCTCGGCCCAGATGCACTGGCAGCACACAGAGCGACCAATGCCATTGTAACTATGCTAGTGAGGTGTCAAGATAGGCAAATTGTTAAAGTTGAGAGAAGAATTGCATGCTGGCCTCAATAGTCGAGGCTGCCTGGCAGGTACTTTATTCACTTCCGCTTGAGGGGCGGAAACCCTATGAAAAACAAATGTGAACTCGTGTACACGTGTGCTGTGTCCAACGTTTAACACATGTGCTCTCTACACTATCAAACGGTCACTGACCGCCAAGCAAGTACTACTTGTTCGGGTTCAGGTGGGTTGAGCTGTTTTGGTTGGTGAGGTTTAAGTTGACGTTAGCTACAAAAAAGTTGTAGTTCATGCGGCCTTATTAAAGTGTGACTATACTAGGATTATCAACTTCAACAAGTGATTCACAGTAGTACTCAGCAGCTGCCCACCAACACACAAAATGCAATGATACAGTTACTCTAAACTACGCAAGTTAGGGACACTTCTGATTACTTCACCACTGGACAATGGTCTTGAGCTCTTGTGGCTTCCTGATTTTTATCTGGGTTGAGAGGATCATCTTATGCAGCCACAAGAGCAATGCGCTCACTGCGAAGACACTTTGATCAAGGACTTGTCCCTACAACCTGTTTGTACACCCAAAAACACCTCATTTAAACCCAGCAGTGCTTCAACAATTTGCTTACGCAGTGCATGTCATATCCTATCCCAAAAGCATCACGATAGCTGGTAATCTATAAGGCAATCATGCTGACCTGTACTACCTGATTGCTGACAATTACATTGGGGTGAAACAGCGGTCACAATTTCTCACGTCCGCGTGATGCAGCATTCTTCCTGAATGTAAGCATGCCAACATCTTGGCAATCACATCAATGCCATTGCTCTGTCCCTCAGTAATCAAGTTACTGGCCATCTACGCTGTCAGTCAACATCATCAAGTTGCATCAAGCTCAACTTCAGCATACCTGCAAGCATGTTGATGTCCAGCCCAGCAGCCAACGTGGGGCCTGACGAAATGGAATGGTTGCGGAGACAAACACACAACAAAAAGCCTTAGGTTAGCAGCCTCTTCCTTGGCGTTATTTTACCACACTCATACTTCAAGTATGTCTTTCCAAGAATGCATGAATAGCTGCACTGAGTGACCTCCACATGCCCACTTTGTATATTCCTGCTGAATCATTCTGGAGGCCCTCAAGGTGAAATGCAGCATTGCTGATGCCAGCACTGCAGCAGCAAGCAGGTTAGCTGGCCTTCCAGCACTGAGAACCTGCCCCTTAGGCCGACCACTTACCGAAGCTCAGCAAACCACGCGGATGCCGTCTCGTTGTCACAAAAGCTGATGGAGCTTTTGCTCACATATAGTATGTAGTGCCGTTCAGGTTGACCAGCACAGAAACAGACATGATAGTTGTGTGACATTTCAAAAGCACGGCTTCAAAGCGCTGATCGACATGGCTCTTGGAGTCTTAGAAATCATGATGCATACACAGCAACAGCCGGTGATGCATGCACCCACCTGCGGCACCCTGCTGCAGCAACATAAGTCGCTGGTTGTTTTGCAGTAGCAGCCGCTCTGCGGACGCCTGCGCTGCGTGTAACCGCTGGAGCTCCGTCCTCATCTCTGCAACGTTCTCATAGGGGTGCAACGGCTTTTTGTCTTGCACTGCCACTGTCAAATCGTCAATCTGGCTTTGAATGCCCTCCAGTCGCTTTTCCCTGTTTCTGATGTAAGTTCGCAGCTCTGCTGCCTCGTCCTTAGGAGCTGCAGTGCCGCCGCCACCTGACATGAGCCCTGAGTTCAGCAACGCAGTAACAGCAGAAAGAGGCTGTGATAACAGTAGCACTTGGTGCACCACCATGATGAGATGAGCGCATACTTAAAGGTGACTTGCACGCGGGTGCACGCGAAGGCTGACCACCGCGCTGTGTGGATGCGGAGCCCCATGATCGCATGATGAAGCAGAACATCAATCTTAGCTTAGACGACATACACACAGCAGACAGGGTGAGCGGCACGGTAGACCATGTTACCACCGCTCAGCGCAAGGTCTGCTGTTGCAGCATGCTAGCAGCTGTCATGCGCACACAGTGAGGGATAAATCAAGCAGAAAACCGGCTAGTCTCAAAGAACTGCAACCCAATGGCGCAAAACATGAAGTGGCAGACCAGGCCATGCAATCACATCTGACCATGACATACATGCAGCAGACCAGGTGGGAGGTACAGTAAACTATGCCGCTATAGCATAGTAGAAGTATATATTTATAACAACAAGGATATCAAGACCGCATAGCTTGAGCAGTACCTGGTGATTACACCTATATCTCACCTTAAAGGCGCTTCAGGGTCGCCAAACGGTGACACTGTTACACCAGTCCCTGTCACCAGCTACTACTGCGCTCGCCGCCCTCAAGCGGCCTCTAGGCACACTGCTGCCGACCTGGCGAGCCGCACATAGTTGACATCACGGCACAAGAGATGCACGCAAGGACAGAGGTGAAGAGTGGCAATTGGCAGAACTCGCACACGAGAAAAGCGGTGGCTCATCGCAGCCAGCAAGCGGCAGTCGCTTTGACTCATTCTTCAAAGTGGAATGCAAGAGTCCCCTGCCGCCCAATTCACGCGAAGTAACTTATTGAATGCCCACACCTTGATCTGGTCAATGCGTCGCCCCGCCCTCTCCAGCTCGCGACTCCAGACAGCGTTCAGAGCGCCGGTGAATCCTGCTGCCAATCTGGCGGCAGAGCAGGCGGTGACGGCGTGAACACGGCCCCCCACAGTCTTCCCTGCTGGTGACTGACTGCAATTGACTTGACACTGGCATCGGGGCAAGTACCTCTAGATGAAATGTGCAGGCGAGAACGAACCACCGCAATAAGTAGATTACCTCAGGCTGCTCGGGGGCTGTCTCACGCCCCTGCTGCGACCTCGCGTGGTTCTGAAATGGAATGTCACCCTTAAGTTTATTCTTGCATGGCACAGCAGTTCTGCTCCAAAGGGGCCTTGTCTCAGAGGAGGAGTCTCGGGCGTACGACGCCTCACGGCACGAGCAAGACTAACAAGACAGGCTATGCCAAAACCCGCCGCAGCGCCAGTGGAGTGCGCAAGGCGCATCGCGCTGCCCGGCCGTCGCTCGCCTAAGTACCTTGTGAACAAGCAGATGGCCCAGTTCCTCACTTGGACTCAGTGGCACCCCATCTGTGCCTTCAGGTCCACCGCACCTGACTTACGTTTTACTCGCCCCCGACGTTGCGCCGCACATCGTGTGCCGCACCATCACGGCAGCAAGAAGTTGTCCCCCGACGAGCCAAGATTCCCGTGGGTTGCAAACAAGGAGGTGTGGCGCTCCGTACCACTGCGGGCGCACAGCCTCAATCCTCTGCAAGCTCTGCATCAAGGACTGGTGGTTCCTCACAGTGGCCGCAGCGCCAGCGCAATGACATCATGCTGCAAGTAGCGCCAGCCCATGTACTATTTGTAAAACTTGGTTGCTGGCAATGGCACCGTCACCAAGCCGGCGAGCTATAGCCGGCGCCGATGAGCAGGACTTCTCCCGCCGGCGTAGCGTCAGCGGCAAGCTGAACCGCCCTCCATGAGCAGCTCGCGCAGCGTGTGCGGCAGTGCTGGCGGCAGTGCTATATAGCTATGCCTAACGCCTCCCCCAGGGCCAGCACCTCAAGCTGTGCGGGGGATCCCGCTCAAGCTGCGGCAGCGGCTGGCTGCACGCACGGCCAAGGCGTAGCTCTCGCAAAGCGACCATGGCTGCAGCAGGCGAAGAGCGCTTGGTTGAATTTCGATTAAATGTCATTGAGGTGCACGCCGCCAGGTCGAGCACGCGCAGTCACGGTCACGGTGCCTTAATTGGATAGCGGCCCAGGGCATCATCATGGCCGATTCGGAAGTTGCCAGAGGCTTGGCCAACATGCAGCACAGTAGTGGTCTCACAGACAGGCAGCTGCGCACCACCGCAGCCTCCACACGACGCATATGCGTCGTGTGGAGGCTGCGGTGGCTGTGTCGGTTCCGCCGTCGCCCCCACTTCAATTGAAGTGCTTGCGGCACAGTGACTGCCTGTTGGCATTGTGCAGTGTGCTGCAGCGCGTGCTGCGGCTGAAGCGGCCGGTCGAAGCAGACGCCGATGCGCAGGTCACGCAGTGCGCACGGCAGGCGCCCCAGCAGGTGATTGAAGCTGGCACAGCTGTGCTGCAGCCTGAGGTCCGACAAGCGCGCGCGCAGCAGCGGCAGGAGGGTGCAGTGCCCAAGGGCTGGTGGAATCGCTGCAGAACTGTTCACAATTGTGACATCGGATTCCTTGCTGACTTTTCTCAGCTTGATCAGTCCCGCCGGAAGTGGCCACCAAGGGCATGGTTGAACAGATAGTCCAGGTTTACTAGCAGATGAGTGAGGAGCACGCCAACTTCAAGTTGAAGGGCAGTGTTGGAGCAAATGGCGAAACGCATCGAGTGTCCTGCATCTGCAGAAACTGTAGCGCCCGGGGGCGAGGCGGACTGGGTATTCCTTGCGTTCGCTCTAACTTCACAGACCACTGCATGAGCATAATATTATATATGCATGTCCATTGCCAAGCGCAACTTGCATGGATGAAGAAGATCACAATCTCAGCTTTGTCAAGAAGAAGTTCAAGCAATGGTTTGTTTGTAATATTGTATATGTATATTTAATATATTTTGCAGAGCAGTGAAAAGATGTATGTACACTGATGGGATGCTCAGTTGCGTGGGCAGCTGTTGGCGACAGCCCAGTTGAGGGTCTCACGGTGCCAGCTCTGCTCTGCCGCATCGCATGTGCGCTTGTCCCATGGGCACCCTTCGGCGCGCGCCCACTTGAGGATGTCGGGGTACCCATTCTGAGCTGCCCCTTCACACGGTCGCTCGTCCCACGGGCACCCCTGGGCACGTGCCCACTTGAGAACCTCAAGCTGCCCACCTGACGCCGCCTGTGCACACGTCTCTTCATTCCAAGGGCACCCTTCGCTACGAGCCCACTGAAGGACTGCAAGCTGCCCGCCCGACGCCGCACTTTGACATGTGCGCTCATTCCATGGACAGCCTTTGAAGCGCGCCCACTTGAGGACGTGAAGGTGCCCGTTCCTTGCCGCGCTGGTACACGTGTACAAGCCCCATGGGCAGCTCTTGGCACGCGCCCAATTAAGGACATCAAGGTGCCCGCCCGACGCAGCATTTGTGCACACGTGGCTTGCAAAAAAGCCCTCGTCAACGCCAATCCACTTGAGGACCTCTAGGTGCCCGTCTGACGCCGCCGTGCGCTGACGATCATACTTGTCCCATGGACACCCTTCCGCACGCGCCCACTTGAGGATCTCGAGGTGCCCCCAGCTCGACGCCGCCCAGCATGTCCATTCGTCCCACGGGCACCCCTCGGCTCGCGCCCACTGCAAGACCTGAAAGTGCCCGCCTGCCGCCGCATACAGGCACGTCTCCTCGTCCCACGGGCAGCCCTCGGCGCGCGCCCACTTGAGGATCTCGAGGTGCCCCTGCTGTGCCGCTTTGGAACATGCGGCCTCATCCCACGGGCACCCTTCCGCCCGTGCCCACCTGAGGACCTCGAAATGCCCGCCGCCAGCCGCGGCCGCGCATACTCGGGCATCCCACTGTAACCCTGCGGCACGTGCCCACCGCAACATCTCGATGGACTTCACCATCTCCTTGATGCTTGTGCCAGTGACGCCGCCTGTCTTGGCGTCACACACACGCTTCCAGCGTCGGCACACGAGCATCACCTGGATGCCGTGGCGGGGCACCAGGAAGTCCAGCACCAGGGCCGCTAGCGAGTCATGGCTCCAGTCCATCCTCGACCTGCATCATGATGATCAACGTGTGTATACACATGTGTGAATTGAATTGCTCTAGAACGCTGCGATGCTGCAGTGTGCAGCACTGCACGCAGTGTGAAGAGGAATGAGTTATGCAGTCAATTGCAAGGTGATGGGAAGCGTAGTACTGTTCTCATACTTGTACTTGCGCAGCGTGGTGCAATACCAAGCAGCACCTCGCTGTATGCACGCACACGCTTGGGATCAGCGCTGAGTCATGACTGCAGTCCATCCGCAACCTGCAAAAAGAGGTGCAATGCGGTATACGGACTACTCGTTCTGCTCTTGTGCTACAGTAACATGGTGTGAAGAGCTTTGATGGCTGCAGAGTCAGTTTGCATAGAGGCATACACATCACGCACTGCCAGTGAGCGTGCTCCGCATGCACTGCAAGCCCCCTCAGGTCGTTGTGTGTCGAGAGACACCTGAGGCCTGCATTTATCCTTAAAAAATGGACAAGCTGAGCAGTGCATAAATTTGACTGACATGCTTTGCATGCTCTTGGTGAACGTCTCTGCTAAATGAGCGTTTGCGAAGATACCACTTTGCTGATGCTGTGCCTGTTGAAAGTGATGGTGCCACACCTTCACCTGCCTTGTCACTTCATGAGGACCCTGGACAATTTCAACTTGTCAAAGCATCAAAAGGCGACGGGTGGCTGTTGTGTGTGTTCAGTAGAAAGGTCGGGCACTGCTCGTGGAAACGTTGTTCACCTGCCAGCCAACGCGGCGAATCGGCACATTCACATGCCCTGTGTGTGCGCGCTGCCAAAGCGAAACGCTGCCTCAGAAATTGACATTTTTTGTCGCCAGCAACCTCCGACCCTAGCCAATCATTACAGCGTCACTGACTCCTGTGTGATTGCTATTTGACATGGTCTGACAATTTGAGTTCAAGTACTCGAAGCCGAGGCGAGCAGCAGGTGTGCTGCGCTTGTTTTTGGGAGCATCAGCCGCCACCACGCATCATTTGTCAATAATCTGCTTACCTGTGGCACAGCCCCTGCTGACTTCCTTCCGCGGCCTCGCCAAGTTTCCTTGTGCGCGAGGCCTGTTTGACCGCCTGAGCTGTGGTGTGGCGCTGGGTTCTGCTGCCAAAAGCTGCTCCTGAGAGGTACCGCTGCACAGCGGCTGACGCTGTAGAGTTTCTGCAGCGTGTCAAAGCTTGCTTTAAAGCTTTGTTTGATTCTTTGTGGGTCCCAGTTTGTGTCAAAGATCAACTTGATGTTGAGGTTGTGGAGTTCTGGAGCTGAGTGTGTGTGTGCTTCATCGCATAGATCAGTGCTAGGGCTGCCAAGCCTGGTGCATCGAAAGTAATGATTCTTGGACAGTAATGTCTACGGTGCCTGTGCCTAAGAGGCAGGCACGATGATGTCAAGTCAGAAACTTTACATGAGCATGCAGGCACGCAAGACGCAAGAGCTGACCTCCACAAGTGCACAGTTCAATGAAAAAGAGTGTCCGCTCAACCGAGCAATGTGGTGAGACTGCCAACTGCGATTAGCTTCTACACAACTGAACCATGCCACTGAAGGCACGGCGCAGCGCTCAACCGCGGCGGCACTGCTCAAGTAGTAGTTACAAGTACCACTGCATCTTGCGCGAGCCAGTTACTTTTCCCAAAACTGCCGCGGTGATGTCTGGAGCTTGCCCGTGAGCGGCTCCACACCGTTCTCGTTCATAAGGAACGTGTGCTCGAATTGCGCGGTTCGCTTGCCATCGATGGTGGCGGCTGTCCACTTGTCGGGCCACACAACGTTGTCCGGCTTGCCCTCGCAGATCATGGGCTCAATTGTGAAGGTGTGGCCCACGCGCATCACGCCTGCAGAACAGAAGCAGTGCAGGGTGACTTGCTTGAGTGGTAGGGATGTGCCATACATTTGCTGTGCATGTGCATCGCGAACTTGCGGCTCACGCACATCACGTCAGCAGGAGATAGAGCGTTGCAGAGCGCGAGTCACTAAGGGACTGTTTGATCATTGTGGGTTCATCTGCAGTACATTGCATCGTGAAAAAGGTGTGGCCCACGCGCATCACGCCTGCAAGAAAGAAGCAGCGCAGTTCAACAGGCCAGTTGGTTTGAGGAAAGCAGCGGACATAGGCAGTACGATCGCAGTGCATTCCATGGTGAAGGTGTGGCTCACGCGTATCACGCCTGCAACAGATGTAGCGTTTCAAAGCGCAAGTCACTTGAGGAACGTTTGAGCATTCGTGAGTTCATGCAGTACATTCGATCGTGACGGTGTGACCCACGCTGCGGGGCCACGCATATCACGCCTGCAAAACAGAACAGCGCCGTTCAAGCGGCCAGTTGCTTGAGAAGGTGTTCAAGCAGCTTCAATTGTTTGGTTGTGTGGTACACGCAGCAGCAAATTTCGTGATCATTTGCTTGACGTAAAGGTGTGGGGCACACGCATCGCACCGGCAACAGTGCAGCAACACAAAAGCAGCGCAGTTCAAGCAGCCAGTTCCTTCTGCAGCGGATATTTGCAGCACAGTTACAGTTCATTCCGTGGTGAAATTGTGGCCCATACTTATCACGCCTGCGGGACACTTATGCTTATCACGCCTACAGGATACAGGCGCAGAAATGCTTTGAGCAGCGGCTCACAGGGCGACCTGCTTGGAAAGTGTATTATCACAGCTTCAGCTGTTCATTTCTGCAGTACAACTGCACTCATAACGCAGAGTAATATTGCAATTGAAGACCATGCAGCAGGCCTGGTTTGGAATTAAGCTCACGGCGTAGTTTGTATACATCTCAAAGTACGGTGTATGATGGGCAACATCTGAGGTTGATGAGCAACATTTGAGGTTGATGAGGTGTGCACACTGTTTTGCATCAAATTGCGAACGCACCATTTGGTTCATTGTTTTTGTAGTGCAGAATCGTGGGGTTGGTGTGGAACACGCTGCCGATGCCATGTCCGCAGAAGTTCTTGACAGTTGTGTAGCCCCTTGCCTCCTGCACGTCAAATAGTAACAGCAGTGTGAGGATTGCAGCACGGGGGTGAGGTGAGATACCTACATACCATGCTTTGAAGTTCTGAGATGTGCAAATGGCCCCACACACGCAATCTGAAGGCAATCTGGAAGAAGAGGCAGAGCAAGGAAAATGAGTCAATCCCATGACTCAAATGAGTACTTCCGCATCGTGTGCTGGTGCCACCCCTGCTGCACTTTCGCCGGTTCAGCTGGTGCATTCGCAGGTGAGCTCTGCAGGCTTTAAAGTTTTAAAAAGGAACCCTCGTTCACCGCATCTCAACCATGAGTATGATACACAGGGGCTATCAGAACAACTGAACTACATGTGGGAAATGCAGATATATTCCCTCAGAGAGACCCTCGCATGGAGGCGGTGGAGGCCGTGTATAATTTGTAAAGCTCAGTGGCAAACGCCTACACCACTTTAAAACACTCAATGTGAGCACTTTACCAGCAGTAACTGTCGACGCATGATTGCCGACGGGAAAAGTACACAAGTCCTTCAACCATGACAATGATGTCGTTGTTCTTACACCTGATGGACACCGAGCGCTAACCATCGATTACCAGGGAGGTCCATCATCTAATGCAATTACTGTTGAAACAGTCACAACTTGCTGAGGGGTGGCAATGGTCAACACCAGGGGATTGTCTGTACTGACATGCACCAACAATTTCGCAGCATGCACCAACAAGAGCCTCGCATTGCGCGCTCACCGCAAACTCCTGTATGACCACGTGATTGCCTGTACTGGCATGCACCAACAACTGTACCGTACATTCACCAACAAACGCCAACGCCTCGCACTGTGCACTCACCACATACTCCTGTATGACGGCCCCAATCTCCTTGTAGTGCTTGCCGGGCTTGCAGAAGTCCGCAGCTTTTTGCCATGCATCATATGTCACCTGTTTAATGGGGGGGGGGAGGTCAGTGCTCAGTAGTGGGAGCAGCAGTTGCAGCTCTGTTTCTGGCAGCCATGTACTGAAGTATGTAGGTGTTCTGCATGCTTGTGGCACTGTCGATGGCGTCAGCGAGTGCGCACACCAAGTGACTCGTCATTTACCGAGTGACTCGCTGCACACCAAGTGCCTCGCCGTTCACTGTGTGGGTCGCTTACGCCAATAATCGCCCAGTGACTTCGCTTGCTCTACTTCTAGTTTACGGAAAGGGATCGCGTGCTCGCCTAACCCTAGCCCTGACTCTACTAGCAGTTTAAGTAATCCTCGCCACTGACCAAGAGGCCACAGGTGCTCTAACCCTTACCCTGAGTAGGCAAACTAAGCTGCACACCCACCAGTGGGCAAACGCTTGCCCAAATCCTAGCTTCAAACCGAAGCCTGAGGCTTACCTTGAATTTAGGGGCTAGAAACGCCCTGATGATGTCATCAGAGTTCAACATGTTGCCGGCTTGAACGGCAATTGCGTGGCAAATCGCGTAGTACACAGCCTGTTTCATGCTCTGCAAGCAGCCTAAGGTCCCCTAAAACAAACCTAAACTCGGGGCTTGGAAGACACATTAAACCCTGCGTGCGTACCTGTATGAGCCGCGCTGTTCGTAAACCTTAACTTCAGAGTTTGCGAGACACGCGGATACCCTGCATGCATACCCGCATGAGCTCCTCCGCCGCGTCATTCGCAATTACTAACCTCAAGGCTTGCGATACACGCGGATCCCACACATGCATACCTATATCAGCTCTCACCGCGGCGTTCGCATACCATTACCTCAGGGCTTGGGAGACGCAACAATACCATACATACCCTGCATGCCATATATACATACCTATACGAGTTCCTTCGCCGCGACATTCGCATACCTCAGGGCTTTGGGGACACAACAATACCATACATACCCTGCATACCCCACACATACCTGTATGAGCTCCTTCGCCGCGTCATTCCCAAACCCTAACCTCAGGGCATGATGAGACACGCGAAAACCATACATACATACCTGTAGGAGCTCCTTCGCCGCGTCGTCCACCTCCCCCACGCAGAACATCTCGCTGCAGTCCCCGTGGTACCCATTCAGAAACACGGTGACGTCGATGTTCAGTATGTCCCCCTCCTTCAGCACCGTAGAGTCCGGTATCCCGTGGCACACAATCTCGTTCAGGCTCGTGCAGCACGACTTGGGGAAGCCGCTGTAGTTCAGCGGCGAAGGGTACGCCCCCCGCGCGACTGTCTCCGCGTGCACGACGGCGTCAATAGAGTCGGTCGTTACGCCCGCCGCAACTGCCCGGCCGGCGGCGTCGAGAACCTCGCGTGCGACGCGCCCCGCCGCGCGCATGCCTGCAATGTCCGCCTCCGACTTCTCCTCGATGACCCAGGGGAAGCGCGGCGGCTGCGTGATGATCCTGCCTGTGCGGACGGTAGGGGGAAGGGGGGTGAGGTGTATGCACTGCACCCCAACACTAATCGGGTACTGACCGGGTACCAACGACCGGGTACTAACGTCGTACATCTTCACTGCATACTTCAAAGTATGACGGCTTCATAAGCGTATGACGGCTTCATCATGAACGAGCCCGGAACACCAAAGTCAATCAAGTACTGCACTGCATACACGGTGCTGAGTATTCCTTTCCCCGCTGGCTTCGGTTTGTGATGCAGGGCTACTGTAGAGGTACCCAGACAAAACCATGGCTGAGGTGGTGTGGGACATACCAGCACTTGAAGGATCTGCTGCCACCACATGCCAGATAGGAATAGGAGCAACGCCAATGACTACACAACACACTGTATACATGCGATATGTCAGTTTCCCTGCTGACCAAAAGCACCGAAGGCGCGTGCGGGTACTGATTCCTGTGCAGTGCAACAAAGACATCTACCTTGCCAGCAGCACGATGAGTTGAGAACTGAATCTCAGCACCCCATCTGCATGAACGATTGCAGCTCTGGAAATTTCATTGGTGGGTCTTCCACGATATAAAAAAATGTGTGCAGACCAGCTCTGCACGGCAAGTCCAGCAAGGAACACAGGCAGCCGCGTGCCCTGAGCTGGTATAAAGCTGCTTTGATGTGTGAGTTAGTGATTGCCAATCTTGTTTGAACTCTTGTTGTGCTGGTCAATCACGCGCGGTTTGGCATTCACACTGTGCGCTGACAGAAGAAGCTGACATAGCAGACTCTGTCACGCAGTATGACTCAGCCGCAGAAGCGCCGTAGTTGGCTCCCTGAGCAACGGCTATGTGCCATTTGGTTGTTGATGCTTCAGACCGTCGCCTAGCACATCTGCTGCACATGCTCTGAGTGGTGCACCTCAAAGCTTGAACATGACCGCTTCGCTGTCCAGTGCACACCATGTGTGCAGAATTACAGGTTCCACTCACTGCGCGCTGATGCAGGGTTGCGCAAGGGGTGGTGCTGTTGAAGTGTCCAAACATGACAAATGATTTTGCCATCAGGGACTTGAGTTTGCCCTGTTGATGGGTGCATGACGCCGCCATACAGCGCAACAGACTGCACAAGTGTGCTTCTACACAAGATTGCTCTCAATTGCAGAAACAGCAATACTCCTGACGCTCACACCAAACGGCTCTGCTGCCAGATTGGTGATAGTGGATAACGGGGGGGGCACACTCCTTTTTTTCAGTTGTGCAACTTCAACTGTGTCGGATGGGAAAAACGATAATGAGAAAGAGGACCGAACCAGCCATGCCTCCTCTGACTCACCTGTGTCAGCGTACTCCGGCCGCATGATCTCAGGCGGCACCTTCCGAGTCGGGCTCAGCACACCAGGCCGAGTGGTTCCCGTGTATTTGAAGCTGGCCTGCTTCGGCTTCGCCTTGAACCCAAAGCCCTTGTTCATCATCTCCGCGAGATCCCTTCCAGGCAGCAGCGCCCTCCTATTGCCTCGCAGTGACCGTGCCAGTGGCGCTCCCGTCATGACTGATTGCTGCTGGCCCAGGAAGCTGCTGTGAGAAGAGAAGCCCTGCGCGGAGTCCAGCGACCACACGGCGGAGACGAGAAGCGCTGTGCGCCGGCACCTCATGACCAGACCCAGAGTCCGTTGCTGAGCTACACAAGGGCTGCGTCTGGGCCCGAGCACTGGTGGCCGAAGGAAAGCGCGATTGGTGTCGCCGACTCAACAAATGAACTTGAAGTTTGGTCGTTCGTCGTTCGTGAGTAGTAGTTGTACCCACCGCGCGCGCTGTACGATGAGGCTGTACCGGATCGCTCTGCTGGCAGCCCTGTTCACACTTGCGAATCAACCAGCGCAGGCAGGGTGGCTATCGAAGGCACTCAGTGCACTTAAATGGGGTCAGAGCAAGCCTTCTCAGGGAAAGCTAGAAGCCAGCAGTGAGACTACCAAGCGACCGAGCAGTCATGATGACGGCGCGTCGACAGGTGCAGCAGCGGCAGCAGCGGCTAGGAGGTCTGCAGCAAGCAGGACGGCGGCGGCGGCGGCCCGGGCAGCGGCAGCAGCGCGTGCTGCAGCAGCTTCATCGGCCAGGACGCCTCCCTATGGCAGGCCTTCAAACCTGTTCGAGCGGTCGCACGAGCTACTGCAGTCGTTGCACCCTACGCACGACACCAAGCAGGCGGCAGAGGTGGGCCAATGAAGCTGAGGACAGGTGTTCATACTGCCTGACTGCAACTGCGTTCCCGTCATTTTTCCACTGCATAGAATGCAAATGTAATTGATGCCTTCAGCTGCCTGATGCCATTCTCTCTGCCCGTTCTGCAGGCGGTGCAGAGAGTGCGTGCGCTGCTGATGGAGGTGGAGCAGGAGGAGCGGTTGCAGGTACAGCCACCATTTTCATAATATTTCGTACTGCTATATATACTAATTCAGATTGCAATTGTGTTGTTTGTGGCTATGGTGAATTTGTATCAGAGTATATGGGTAGAGCTATAAACAGTGGATGTTGGCACAAGGCGCTTTCTGCTCCAGTCTCTGATGACCGTCTGATTGCTTGAGGCGTGGCACTGGCTTGTTGTCAGGGGTTTAAACGACGCACACAAGACAAATTATGTTGGTCATGTGGCATTGGTCATGTTGCTAGCTGGCATGCTGATACGTACCTCACAACAACTATGCTGTGATGACTCATTCCACGCAACCCCCCTGTTAATGACAATGCGCGCTGACAGCGTTATTCCAGCGCTGGTTGTGACCGCATGGGGTTTCCCAAATCAGCGTCACCATAGTGGAGCATCAATTGCCGATTGTGCCACATGCAGGGGAGCCACCGTGCACCTTCTACATGTCAGGTGTGCGCCATCACGCTCACAGTCTTGCACCTTGCTTCTTGTTGTCTGTTGCAGCCTGTGGAGCGATTAGCTCTAAGGGGGCGACTCACTGCGCGGCTAGGGCAGGAGCTGCTGATGCAGGGCCATGCGCAACAGGCGCAGCAGGCGCTGGAAACTGCGTATCAGTGCCTGGAGAAGGAACTGGTGAGCTTTCTCGCTTATTGACCTGGTCTTGGTGTTTGTAGTGTGGGCATTACAACTGGGGAGCACGGCAGTACTTCAATATGCTCGGCTTCAACTTGCACGCCACTGAACCTCCAGGCAATGCAAAATGTTGCTCGAGAGGCGGGCGTGCGCGTCCACAGCAACTCCATCATGTCCACTGTTGCTGTGGTTGCACCCGCCGCAATGCACAACATCCTGCACCTTCAAGCGCGCAAGCAGTTTCATTCACGTGCACGGTCTCATCCCAACATCACCAACAACGGCGACAACACACCGTGCTCGCCGCTTGACAGGCGGACATGCGCGACGACACCAACCCCATTATGTCCATCATTGCCACGTTCGCGATCTTGCCCCAATGCACAATATCCTGCACCCTTAAGTGCGCACAAGCCGTTTCACTTCACCCCCCCCCCCCCCCTTTCAGCGCTTTCACTTCGCCAACCTCACCCTGCCCCGCCGCTTGTGCCAGGCGGACATGCGCGACGACACCAACCCCATGGCGCGCCAGATGCGCACGCACGTGGAGGCGTTCCGGCTGCGCCTGGGGGAGGACATTGCGCGCACGCTGGCCATGCAGGGGCGCCACGCCGCCGCGGAGGCGCGCTGGCGGCAGTGCTCAGCGCTGCGCGGAGCCAGCGCGGTGGGGGCGGCGGACACCGTCAGCATGGCGCAGTGCGTGTGAGTTGAAGTTGTATATATTGCTCTTCAATCAAGCTGTAGTTGTATCTGTTGTTCTACAATGAGGTAGTTATAGTGTGACTTGAAGTTGAGTTGCGCTGGCGGCAGTGCTCAGCGCCGCGCGAGGCGAGTGCAGTGGGGGCTGCGGACACTGTCAGCATGGCGCAGTGCGTGTGAGTCATCAACTAAGTAGTTGAAGTAATGGTTTCAAGTTGAGGCGCTGTGCGGGGCCAGCGCGGTGGGGGCTGCGGACACCGTCAGCATGGCGCAGTGCGTGTGAGTCACCAACTAAGTAGTTGAAGTAATGGCTTGAAGTTGAGACGCGCTGGCGGCAGTGCTCAGCGCTGCGCGGGGCGTGCGCGGTGGGGGCGGCGGACACCGTCAGCATGACGCAGTGCGTGTCAGTTGTAGTAGTTGGATAGCAGTATGATGTGAGTATTGAGGTTTAACTGTAATTGAGGTGTGCTGGCAACAGTGCTCAGCGCTGCGCATGGAAAGCGCGGCCGGGCGGCAGACACGCTGTCAGCGGGACGCTATAGTGTGAAGTTCATCGAAGTTGATGTAATGGCTTGAAATTGAGTTGCGTAAGCGAGAGTGCTCAGCGCTGCGCGTGGGCGAGCGGGTGGGTCGTGAGTTGTAGTTCATTTGCTGTAGTTGAAGTAATGTGTACCTGAACTATGCCTAATGGCAGCAGTGCTGAGCGCTGCATGGAGATAGCGCGGCGGCAGCGGCGGCCAGCGTCCATCATGGCGTCATGTTTGTGAGTTGCGGTAGTTGAAGTACCAAACGACATATCGCTGTGAATGTGACTGCTTGGCTTGATGGTGGATGCGCAATTGGCGATGAAGCTTCTGCTACGGAGGGGATTTCTGCTCTCTCTTCGCAGTCATTAAAGCTGCTGTGACGGTCTAATGGCAGCGGCACTACAAGCGCGCTGCTACACTTAAGGTACTGCTGCATTTCGTCCGGTACTTACAAAAACAGGACCTATTCTAGCCGTGTGTAGTTGGGGCGGTGCCAGCGGTGTGCATAGCCGGTGTGGATGGGGCGGTGGATGGCGACAGTACAAACTTCAACATTTACATGTTCAACATTTACACTGTCACTGTGTCTGAAGGCATCCAGTGACCGTGGTGCTCGTATGCTGCTGCAGAGAGGGGCTCGCAATGTCGCTGCAGTGGCAGGGCAGGTTCCTGGAGGCGGAGCAGCTGTTGCGGCAGTCACTCGCTGCACACACTATGGCGCTGGCGGGACGAGACCTCAAGGTATAGTACTCATGGTACTGAACTTCAGCGGTCAGACTTGAAGTTTGTCTACTAATTCGCTTGAACACTTTTGATTGCGGCAGTCAGTTGCCGCACACACTATGGCGCTGGCAGGACGAGACCTGAAGGTACAGCACTCATGCAACTAAGCTGAGGAGCAGGCAGATGAACCTCCTATACTTCATGGGTATGCGTGCGCTGTAGTGTCTGGTTGTGCCTCCATCAAAATTTGTTAGCGTACACACTCTTTGTTGAAGTAACAGCATCAGCAGCACCTTTTGATACACACATCGCTAGCAGGATTCAGCAGCCTGCCTGTTCAGGTGGTATGGCATCCTGACATCCAGGTGGAGTGGGTGTCTTGTGTCACTGACAAGCAAGTGTTAATGCTTGCAGCGCGTTCAAGCTTACGCTCAGGTGGTGCGAAGTCGAAATGGTTTCCTTCATGTGCTACGCAGGGGGATTCAGCTCGCTCATGGTAACACAGGCCCTATTGTCAGTGCCGGTTTTGGCACCAGTTCATGGACCTACAACGTCGTGTTGATGGCTTCAGCACTCGCCTTGGGCTCCACTATTGCGTCGAGGAATCCTGCAAGGTGTTCATTCTCGCATTACATCCCTACTGGAAATGGTTGCCTGCCCCCTACCCCTATCTTCACGCACCTTGATGTCTGTCCCTCACTTGTCATTGGCCCTGCTGTCTCCTGTTTTCATGCCTCTCTTAATCGTTTCTAGGATGCAGCAGTGACGCCGGCGCCGCAACTGTCTGCCTTCCTGATCTGCCAAGTACATCTAGTGGAGAACCTGATGATACGGCGAGAATTCTCTGAGGCACAGGTGATTTTCACCCATTGTTGAATAACCTAATGAAAAACGAATCAAAGATCGTAGAGCTGTAGGTGACAAGGGATGGTTAGCCGCAAGTGCCTTCCACCAATAACCGTGGTTGCTGCTGCTGCAGTCATTGGCCACGAGTCAAACAGTGCCACCATAACCGCAGTAGGCAAAAAGACTTATGTGTGCAAGCTTTTTAGCGTTCTAATATTGTTCCACAGTCAGGTGTGGATCGAGAAGAATTGTGCATTGCTAGTTCATGTACTGCAGCTGATGCAGAGCCAATCTTAGGGTTGGGCTAGGATCACGATCAAAAGTAGGGTAAGTCGATGAAGGTCTCAGCGTCTCGTCAATTGGTGTGAATGGAGAAGGTCACGAGCAACAGGCCGTGGCATTGTGGGGGGCGGCATCACCATGGCTGCGCATACTTGGCAGTCAGTTTTAAAGCTACAGTTATAGGTCAGCAATGCAGTACTTGGAGGTGCGGGCTCGCCATCATGCACTGAGCACTGACCTGGTTGTGCTGATGAGCGCTGCTGCAGGCACCGTCAACTTTCACTTGCTATGATTGTGGCTCATTTCAAACCCATATGTGCTTTCACCCTGTTCCTGATGCTGTACAATGCGACAACATATTACCTCAACTTTGGAATGAAGTTGATTGGGTGCCGTTGCTCTCACCGAGTCGTGCTGATGAGTATTGCTGCAGGCACTGTCACTTTTCAACCGCCATGAGCGTGGCTCATTTCAAGCCCACACCTGCTTTCATTGTCTTGTGGCTGCTGTGTAACCATGCTACAATGTACCTTAATTTTGGTATGACGTTATTCGGGTGCACTCAGTGTCGGTTTTGCCTTGGTCACTGCCACATCTCCCGTACTACCTTATTCACTCCTTAAATCATCTCCTGATGTGTTCTCTCCGCGCTTCACTTTCGCCAGATTCTGCTGGTGGATGCCCTAGATATCAATCTTTAGCCCTTGCCCTACCCCTCACCCTAACCTCACTTGCGCGCGTGTCACAGGGATTGCTGATGGACGCCCTGGAGATCATCCAAGAGCGCAAGGCCAAGGGCTTTGACGATCTCAAAGGTATGATAGTGTTCACATGCATAGAATGCTGAAAAGCTTGCACACAGAAGTCGTTGGATTACTGTGGATATGATGGCACTGTTTGACTCGTGGCCAATGACTGCAACAGCGGCGACCACGGTTATTGGTGGAAGGCACTTGCGGCTAACCACTCCTTGTCACCTGGAGCTCTACGATCTTTTGATTCGTTTCCATTCACACCACAGCAGTGCTCAGAGGAGGCGTGAGTGACTCTGCGGTCTGTATCACACGTGATGACAATGATGGGAGACAGGGCTGGTACTATGCGTGTTGTGCAGTTAACAACCATCATGGCACATGCCAAGTGTCTGTCACCGAGCAAAGCTCCACCCCACTGTCATCACCAGCATGCTCGCACTGTGCTCGAAGTACACCCTATGTTCAACGCTGTTCTCAGCTTATCTATGCCTCTTCATGCGGTCTCCATGTTCCCCTTTTCCTTGCAGATCGCATCAGCACCAGTGAGCTCCTAGTCGGCTTAGGTAAGCATTTTCACGCCATCATCCCATACAGCACTTGAGTACTGTTATGTGAAGGTCACTTGAACTGCCGAGTTGCTCGCACCTGACAAACCTCATACTTCCAAAGTAACTTCACTGTCTTGATGCACCTCGCATACCTCATACCTTCAATGTTTTGGGGCTCTGCTGGGTATGTCTGGAGATATAGATTATGTGAAGGCAATATGTCGCTGCGATCCACCACATCTAGGACATGGAGCATCACACTTAAGAGCATGCGTTGTGCTTGCACGATGTGTGCGCGTTCGCATTTGTTTGTGTGATGCGTGTGTGTGTGCGTTAGTGTTGTTTTGCTTGCACTGGGTTACGGACTTTGGGTGCTGGTCAGGTTTAGGGTTACCCAAACCCTGACCTGAACCCTACACCTGAAGGGCACTAGTCAACTGCCGCCAGATACATCTGCTGGATTACCAACACAGCAGGGCGTGTAATGAGACATCATGGTGGACGTGACCATCGGCAGTGCGTGTGCGCACGATACACACATTGACAGCCCTTTTGACTTTCACTGCACCACTGGTGAAGGCAACGGCATCTCACATGCTTTCGTCGCTGCTTTGTCTAACGCAGGGTTCTGCCTGCAGCAGCAGGGCATGGTGGAGGAAGCGCAGCAAGCACACTGGCAGGCGTTCAACGAGATAGGTGAGAGGCCTCATCGTATTTCAACTTCAACTTCAAACACAGGCAACCTCTGTGTGTGCAATTTCAAACACAGGCAACCGCTGCACCTCTGCTGTAGCCCTGGCCCTGAGAGGCACTGCGCTCAGAGCAGATCTGATGCAGCGCTTGTTGTACGCTCCGCCTGGCTAAAGTTTTGTGCACTGACAACTTGCTGATACCTGCTATGTGCTAATCAGTGTTCACATAGAGGCCCTGCGGCAGCTGGCTGCAGTCATGCTGCCACCGCACAGCTCCTCAGTCACCTGGTTTGGACTGTCTGCGGCTAAGATCAGCATAACAGTTGATGGTGCTTAACTTCACAACACGCCATCTATGTGCAAGTACTGTTTGGCAGTTTACATGCTTGGAGAACTCCATATTGTCCACTGCGTGTGATTTGCAGTGTTCATCATAGTATACCATCATATCGATCATTCTCTTCTGCTTGTCTCGCGCAGACTACACTGAGAGCCAAACCGAGCTGTCGTATCATCCAGCTGTTGATACGCGTGCACACATTGTTGCTGTCCACTACACAGAAGTTCTTCGAAGTGTACACTTTGAAGTAGAGGTTCACAGCAGTCATATACATAGAAATACACACTTGTGATGTATGTATTCACAGCATTCATCATCGTTCACAGCATTTATGATTGACCACCACCAACAAGTCTCATGCTGCGCAATGTCCCGCGCAGACTCTACGGAGGGACGAACCGGTCTGAGCTTGCCAGAACTCCTGAGCACTGCAGCTGCCATGTGTCAAGGCCCAGGAGGGGGCCCCGCCAACGGTGCCAGCCTAGGCATGCTGGAGCTGCTGCTAAAGTCCAGCCTGATCAGGTACTTCAACCAGTTGAAGTGGCAAACAAGCACTTGAAGCAGGAAACAAGGGCGCGATTGAACGAGTTCCGGCTGTGAATTTCATGCTCTTCAACTTGCAAGTCATGGAAGCTCTCAAGTCTGGGCTGGTCTGATTGTTGAAGTAACTGCAATGATGAATGTTCTGCCCATGGTGCCAGCCTGGGCATACTGGAGCTGCTGTTCAAGTCCAGCCTGATGAGGTCAGGAACTCCAAGCAGTCGAAGACGTCAGCAGAGCGTTGCATGAATTGCAGCTGTGAAGTCCATATTGCTTAACCTGCAGGATGTAGCAGCTCTCAGGCCTGTTCAGGTCTCGTACTTGAAGTGCTGCTTTTAAGCAGTTGCAGTAATAATGTGATTCCGCCAGTGGCGCCAGCCTTGTCATGCTGCAGCTGCTGTTCGTTTCAGCATGTTCAGGTGAAGAACATTGAATCGTGAACAGCGGCTTGTTTTGGTGGGCTGCCGTTATGAAGTTCATCGTTTTACAGCTCTGATGCGCTTTTACCAAGTGGCACAGCACGTGTTTCCCTCGCTGTGAGATCATGTTGCGAAGTGGTGAGATACCACATGATCGACGAGCTTGCTCTGCGCTTTGTTGCACTTGAATGCAGGGAGCGGAAACGCCTGGGACCGCGGGACCCAAAGTTGGCCAACATTTTGGTGCATGCAGCTAGGTGAGATCCGGCAGTCAGGTTGTGTCTGTGTTAGCCATGGCTTATCAGAACTCCACCCCCGGAGTCGGCCGACTACTCCGCTCCGACTCCGCTCCGGCTGGAGCGGAGTCGGAGTCGTTTGGCACATCGCATTGCTCCGCAGAGTCAAGCACTTTCTCTTGTAGTGCATATGCTTCCCCATCCCTTTGAACCCATACCTGCGCGATCTTAGAACAACACCAATGCCATCGTCACCGCCTCTGCTGGCGTAAGATTGCAGCGTGGCTGTTTGTCTATGACAGCTGTGAAGTTGTTGTGCATGTACAAATCATGTGCGTAACGTGTGTCAGCACAATGGGCTGCTGTTCTTCTCTGCGTTGCACTTGATGCACACCGCTTCCTGCATGTGATCCCTGCGCTGTCAGAGTCCCTCACTCATTGCTGCTGCTGCTGCTGCTGCTGCTTCGTCCACGCCCTCTTGCGAACCAGTGCCCCTCTGATGGCTGGCCGGCCTGAAGAGGCTAAACTTCTCTTCAAACGTCAACTTAATGCGTTTGTCGTACTGCGCTGCGCTTAACGTACATTTCTTCCTTCGTCTGTTTCATTCATTCTCAAGTTCCCACTGCTGCTCACTTATTGCTGCTGCTGCTGCTGCTTGTGGTGGTGGTGGTGGTGGTGTTGCGCTATGCCCTCCCCTCCTCGCATCAGTGCCCCTCTGATGGCTGGGCGGCCGGAAGAGGCTGAAGCATTGCTCAGGGAAGCCCTGTCTTTCAAACAGCCACAAGACCCATCCAGGTGTGAACCCAACTTAAAGCCTGATTTAATACCAGCACCGTTGTCGCTGTGTTTGCAACGCTACCGCCTGCTGCGGTGTGGTTGAAAGTGCGGCGACGGAAGGTTTGCTGATGTGTCTGAGATAGCAACAGGCTGATTGAAGCGTGCATTCCAAGAAAAAGATTATTTGTCTAAACACTTGCATAGTCCTGGCTGCGGCAGCAGGTCTACTTCTCCATGTCATCGCAGGTCCAGAGGGTGCAAATGACAAGAGGATGTGGTTGGTGTGTTTGTGTCGCTGGTAGCATTACAACCCCAGCCCTAACTTATGCATCCCCCGAGTATGCACCTCAGGAGTCGTTCATAATTGCTCATTGCTCCACAGAGTCAGAGCCGGAGTCAGAGTCAAAGTCGGAGTGATACAATAGTTGTTGCCAGCTCTGTGGAGCTGAGTCAATTGCATCACTTCGCGTAGCAGGTAGCAGAGTCGGAGTCGTTCACGTTAAGTGAAGTCATCATAACCCCTGGAAGTATTTCTCAATGTCCGGTGTGATCTCCTGCTTTGATAGGCAGCAAGGCAATGAGCTGACTGTGCACCTGACTTGTGTGTTGTTGTTGTTATGTCATTATTCTCCAGGGCTGACATACTGTCAAAGCTGGGAGCGGTGCTACTGGTATCTGGCAAATTGCAGGCAAGTGACAGCCGCTTGCGAAAGCTGCTGTTCTCTTTCTGCGCTGCCGTGATGTTGCAACTGTCCCTGACCTCAATACGAGCTCGCCAACAGCGATTCTGCTGCGGTCATCTGGCGCTGGACATTACTCAATGTGTTGCGGACGCTTGTTGATGAGTGGTGGCTGTCTCTTGAGCGGAATGACATCAAAATGACAGCGCTGCTGGCAGTGCACTACACCTGCGACTTAGAGTATGCGTCAAATGTCTGCATCGCCTGCTGCTCATCCTGTGCAGCTGCATCAAACACAGGAGACACTCCTGCTGTTGACGCTGTGCCGCTCACCCTGCAACAATATTACACCCTATCTTGCAGGAAGCGGAAGATGCATTACGCGAGTCCCTAGCAGTCTTCACCAAGGAAGACGTGCTCAACGGGCCGCTGGCTTCCAACGCCATGCTGCTGCTAGCGCGCTGTCTGGTGGGCACAGGGTCTCATCAAGAGGCACAGGACACCCTGCAAAGGGCAATGGCAATGCAGGCAAGTGGCAGCATGCGCTTGCGCATTGCTATGAGGCTCGGTGCAACGCGCCGTTTCGAGGCAGGCAGGTTGCAGCTTTTCACGCGCTGATGTTTAGCCTCACTGCAAAGGGCACTGGAAACGCAGCCAACCGCCAGCATACGTCAGAGCGTTGCCCTCGGGCTCCGTGCAACAGGGCCGCTGAGGGGGGACAAGTGGCAGCGTCATGGTCATCGGCATAGACGTTGCACTTGGTGCAATGTGCGCAGCGATTTTGGCCTTCAGCCTGCTGCCCACGTCACACTGTGCTGCTGCAAGGTGTATTCGGCTGCTGTCGTACAGAGACATTGGCATTGATGTCGGACACAAGAGACATACATACATACATACATACATACATACATATTCATGATGTAGTATTCATAGGTGCTGAACCTCCTGTGTTGGGCTACCAGCTGGAGCTGGCCTACCGAACACGTGAGAGCATTCCATACTGAACACCCATGCCTCAAAGCTAAAAGCTTGCACACACAAGTCTTGAGGCTCCTGTTGATATGGTGGCACTGTTCGACTGCTGCAGCAGCGGCGACCACGGTTATTGGTGGAAGGCACTGGTGGCTAATCACGCCTTGTCATCCAAGAGCTCTACGATCTTTTGGTTTCTTTCCATTCATAGCAGCCCCAAGGTGGGCTCGGTTTGTGGGACCATGTGCAAGACACTGAATTCGGCCGACCCCTTGGGACCTTGTGTGGCAGGCTTGTACTAGACTAATGGGGGGCAGACACAGTGGCACGCAGTGCAGTCGCTACCCTAGCAGCCCATGTCTCCGTCTCTAACCCTAACCCTAACCCAAAAACGCCGTACAACCTCCACATGGCATTGAAGTCTCACATGGTGTTACTGGTTGACTTACTCGTAGACTTGCTGATCATTATCACTGCATCGTTGGGGTTGCATCTCATGTTCTCAGCGACTCATGCTCAGTGTGGATTGCTGGCTTGCCGTGCGTGTGCTCCTTGCTCGTGTTGCAGGAGGCTATGTATGGGCAGGAGTCAGCACAGTATGCAGCAAGCCTGTACACTTTGGCCACAAGCCATGCCAGCATGGGGCATGTAAGTAATGCACGATGTACATATTTACTTACATTACATATACATTTACATACATATATACATACAAGCAGGAGTCAGTGCGGTATGCGGCAAGCCTGTACACTTTGGCCGCAAGCCACGCCAGCATGGGGCATGTAAGTATTGCATGGTGTACATCCATATATACACACTTCGAAGTACATGTATGCACAAGTCAGCTGAGTACTCGACAAAGCCTGTGCAGTTTGGCTGCGAGCTGCGCATACTTGCAAGTGCAGTGTTATGCAAAGTGACATCTGTACAGTATAAGTTTTCAGTGAAAATCACAATGGGCTTGTTCTTTGCACATCGCAGATGGAAGGCGCGGAAATGCTGTTGCATCCTTTCAAGTAGAAGTAGAAGTATAATCTAACATGAATGGTGGCTTTTGCGTCAAAGTGTACTTCATATCATAACATACATCACGATTGGCTTGTTCTCTGCGCGTTGCAGATGGGAGAGGCAGAGGCCCTGTCGCATGCTTTCAAGTATAATCTACTTCAAGTTTGTAACATGAATCAAAATTGGCTCGTTCTTTGCGTGTTTATAACATGAAATCACAATGGGCTCGTTCTCTGCGCGTTGCAGATGGAAGAGGCAGAGGCCCTGTTCAGGCGGGTACTCTCCATACTTGGCCCCGGAGTCCACTACAACGCGCACAACTTGGTGGCCAGCTGTCACATCTCACTAGCCGGCATGCTGCTCAGTCAGGCAAGCAGCAACACTCAACTTGTTCACTGGTGATGCTCAGTCAGGCCAACGAACAACAAACCTCAACTCACAATTGCAATTGCTCAGTCAGGCAGCAATGCTCGACAAGTATGGCCCGATCTCCTATGGTGATACTCAGTTTGGCAAGCAGCAACGCCCAACTCGCAACTATTGTTGATGATGCTCTGTTGATGTCCTCATCCAACAGCAGTACGTGACCTACTTCGATGATGCTGCTCAATCAGGCAAGCAGCAACGCCCACCCTATAGATGTGTAAATGCTCAGTCAGACAAGAAGCGACGCTCCACCTGTTGCGGTGATGCTCAAGAGTTCACGGCCAGCTGTTCCATCCTATTAGAGGGCATAATGCGGTGTCACACAGCAGTGGTGTCTCATCACGTGGCACCTCTCACTTGGAGTGTAAGTATCAAGTTGACATGTCCAGTGCTGACTTGATCACCATTATAGTGTTCACTTCACCGTATAGTGTGGTGGTCTTCAAAAGACAAAGTTTACATCACAATACTGGGTTCATGCAGCTTAGGGCAGATTCAAGTAGTTTGTATCAACGCTGAAAGCTGCTGCTGGATGCTATGCAGTAGACCTGCTTAGAGAGCCCACAAATCCGCGTCATCATGTGTTTGCATCAACCTTTTACGGTACGTGAGGTACATGAATGAGTAGGTAGTCTAATCGACGACGGATTTGCCAATGGGCGCCATCCACTGTGTAGCCATGCTCTACTGGTTGATCATGTGTCATTCTCGTGCAGCGCAGCCGCTCCACTGCGTGCATCTGCCGCAACGGACGCATTCATATGAGGTCGGCACTATTGCCGCAGCTAAACCCGATATTACCCATGATGACGTGCACAATCTATATATACCCTTGCTCTTGGAGCGCTGACATGCATGATTGCAGCCGGCCATTGTACAGGGACGCAATCAGCTGGCCCTTTCTCCCATGCATACGCCTGCTCCAACCCCATCACGCCAACACTTGCTTAGCTGGTACCATCGGCGCGGCCCATCCCTGTACTCGCAGAGCGCTCTTGTTGTTGGCTGCATCATGTTTCTTGAAACTGTGAGGTTTGAAAGCTATATGTCTCACCGTCCGTTAAGGTATCAGTTTTAATTGTCGGTTTCGCTCCGTTTTTGGCCGTTTTTCTGAGTGCTGACACGCATCATTGCGGTCACCTTGTCACCTTTATACAGGAACGGGACGAGGAGGCCCTTACTCTGCTCTCAGAAGCGGTAGGTATGCTGGGCACCACGCATCCCGACGCTGCTCCCGCCATGGGCGCGTACGCTACGGCGTTGTTGAAGGCGCGGCGAGAGGAGGAAGCGCTCGACATGGCCACGCAGGCGCTGAACCTCAGGTATGTACACAAGGGTTTGAGCAGTGAAATGCAGTGGCGGCGTGTTCTGTTGTACTTACATTTGAGCAGTGACATGCAGCGGCTGCGTGTTCTGCCGTACTTCAAGTAGAAGTGACATGCGACACCAATGGGCGCGTAATCTACGACCTTGCTGGAAGCGCACCGAGAGGAGGAAGCGCTTGATCTGGCCACACAGACTCTGAGCCTGCGGTGAGTTCTTGTGGGATACTTGCTGGCAGACAGATGCACCGTGTTTGGTTATACTGTGATTCATGCTGAGCGCGTGCGCCGCTGCCTTGTTCAAGGTGCGGCGAGAGGAGGCAGCGCTCGACACGGCCGCACAAGTGCTGACACACACTGAGCAAGAAGCACTGACATGTGTCAGCGAATGGTAGCTAGACGTAGCAGCAGCGGCGGTGCTGGTCACACTTCAAGTAGATGGGTCCGACATGCTGCGAGCATGGGCGCACATGTTACAGCAGCGCTCAAGGCGCGTTGAGAAGAGGAAGCAATCAACGGCCATGGCCATGCAGCTTGTAAATCATAAGGCATGCATGCCGTGCGAACTGCGCGGACTCGTTTGTACTTATGATCTTGTATTTATAGCAGCCCCAAGGTGGGCTTGATGCGTTGGATAAGATTGCAAAAAACTAAAATCGGACGGGCCCTTAGAGCCCTGCGTTGCAGGCTTGTACTAAACTCATGGGGGGTAGACACAGCGGCACCCAGTCTGAGCCACACCTATCGTAGCCGATGTCTCCATCTCTTGAGCGAAAACGCCGGAGGACCGCGGTTATGCCTCTAGTATACATTTGGGCCAGAGGCGCCCGGTCCTCGATTCCTTGCCTAAGCACGCCGCTGACGTGCCTGGCCGAGGTTCTCTTTCTTGCGTGTTCAAGCAAACGATCTACAGTGTGCCCTGATGCTATCCGCATCCCCATGTTCCAATATCCCCTGCTGCTGCCCAAAGCCGTATCCTCACCACACGCGACTCCGCAGCTCCTGCTCACAGTCAGAGCCAGCATCTCCCATCCCCTAGCTGCCTGATGCACCCTCGCCACCATCAGCGCCACCGCAAGCGCTGCCGCACCTCTCGGTGCTAACGAGCAGCACACGTTTGTACTTCCGGAGTGCTGGCTGAATTGAAGTACCTGAGCTTCTTCCTCGCCGTGCACATGTGCAACTAGTGTGCTGATTGCAAACCACCTGCGAGGTCCGCTGCGCGTTGAACGAGGCTGTTCAGTACAAGCTGTTAGAGTGCATTAATTTTCAGATTACCACTCAGGAGTATATACTTCAAGTATTGAGAATGGAACCCATCGTCCATGTCGCTGTCACGCATCTGTACTGCAGGACAAGGAACGGTGCATTGGTGGATGCGCCCGAGTGCGTGAACCTGCTTCTGGTGGTTGGCCACATTCACCGAATGCGGGTGAGCTTCTGCAGGTTTAGGGTTAGGGTTAGGGTAAGCCTATCCCTTATATTGAACCCAACCCCTCTGTAGAGATGGGAGAGCCCGTATCGTGTAGCGCGGAATCCTCGTCCATGGCATTAGACTTCTCGCTGCCTGTACCCAACAAAGGTGCAGCGCATGCTGCGCTACCAGTTTCTTCAATGCCTCCAGTGGCTCGTGGAGCCGCAGTCTGCTATTATCGCCCCGCAGCAGAATTGGTACTGTTGTCAAGCTTTGGCAATGTTTCAGCCAGAGTACTGTTACTTCACTCAAAACGTCCGGAAATTGCTGATCATTCCCAATTGTTTTTGTTGTCAAGCTTTGACAATGTTTCAGCCAGAGTACTGTTATTTCAGTCAAATAGTCAGGAAATTGCTGATCACTCCGAGTTTGCCTTCTGTTCATGAGCCTCATGTTGCGGCGTACACCTTTGTAATAAGGGGGTGCTGATTTGCGATGCTGTGCCTGATGCACCTGTGAAGCACTGTTCATGTGGAGATGCAGTCCCAGTTGCACAGTACCAGCCTACCCATCCATGGACTTCACCGCGCTGCTTAAATGTACTTGTATTTATTTCGCTTGAGGGGCAAAAACCCGTGGACGTCCTGCGTGAGGCTAGGGTTAGGGTTATGTCAGGGTTAGGGATGAGGCCCATGCACAACCCCGCCGCCACTTGCTGCAAATCCATTTAGGGTGCCTCAGAGTGCAACTCCTCTCTTCCGGTTGGCGCAGGAGGAAATGCGGCAAGCGGAGGAAATGGTGCGCATGTCCTTGTCCTGAGAGGCATGGCTGAAGGGTTAGGTTTAGGTTAGCTTAGGGCTAGGGTTAGGGGAATGGTCGGGCATGCACGACGCCACCACTTGCTGCGGGTTTTATTTAGGGTGCCTCACAGTGCACCTTCTCTTTCCTTGTTTTGCAGGAAGAAATGCGGCAAGCAGAGGAAATGGTGCGCATGTCTCTGGGCATGGCCGAGCGAGTGTTTGGCGCGGAATCGCCATACACAGCAAGGTCAGTCTTGTACACTTGGCAGCAGAGTGCACTTGCGTGCAGTTGCTTTGTAGGCTTTGTGATCAACAATTGATGGTTTGGGCGTGTGGTCACCTTGTTTGCTTTTTGATTGCTTCAGCAGTTGTCAATTGCTCCAAAAGTGCTTCAGGTACTGGAGTACTTCAAGGTGTGTGTTTGCTTTTTTCATTGCTTCAACAGTTGTCAATTGCTCAACAGTGCTTTAGGTGCTGGAGTACTTGAAGGTGTGCGTATTGATCACATCAGGCTCGTGTTTTTAGCTGAACAGACCTGCACAAGCTCTCCACCCTGCAGTCACACAGCAAGGGCGGCGGATTGCATTCTAGTGTTGAGCATCAGCTGCAGAGGAGTGGAGCGCAGCGTTGCTGCACATGCGCCTCTGATGATGCTGTCACAGCTAAAGCAGTGCTCGCCGCGGATTCACGTTGTTTGCAGTTTATGCATAAACTGCCATGCACTCTCATCTATGAACTGGTGTTTGCAATTGACATTCCACTCACAAAGCGCTGCTCGCTGCTGGTGTGCACTGGTCTCACAGGGTCATGCAAGCCCTGTCAGAGTGCCTCAGGACAGAGCCAGGGTGCTTCACGGAGGCAGAGGAACTCGGGCGGAAAGCCAGGGAAATACTCTCAAAAAGCGAACAACAGGGGGGAGGAGAGGGCCCCCCTTCACCAGATGACCAATGACCCCCAGAATGTGTGTATTCAGTGCACATGAAATGGATATATGTGCTTCATGTATGTTGTATGAGGACTCCGCCCTAGGGCTGGCAGTCCCAGCAATACATAGAGGGATACAGCTGTGCATGTCATGGGCATTTTTTATTGTCTTGTCCTCGTACTGTGCTGCACCCCTGATATCTTAACTTGCTTGTTTAAGCTGGGGGCACATCAGGCATCTCACCTGATGCGGGGCAGGATTCATGTGCAGTAGCCTGCGTTGGCATCAATGAGTGACTTGTCACTGTGATGACGTGCGTTGCAGCATTCTTGCACGTATCTGCGCGTGCTGATCTGCTGCAAAATACCACCTTGCATTCCGAGCTGTTGTTACATGACACCCCTCAAGTAATTGTATGCATATTGGCTGCACGTGCGAACCATTGCGCGCGCCTGGTCTTTAGGTCTGCAAATGCACAGTCAGGTAATACGTGAACATGTAGGTATTGCACAAGTGAATGGCAGACCAGCCAACACAAGCTCTGCGTTTCATGTGCTCCTGTAACGTGCAACCATTCATGATCAACAGCTTCAGGTTCCAAGAAAACCGGCCAAGACGAGCTCATGCGTTTGCAGCAGTATCGATACCTGATGGCAACCAAATGCAATGCGCAGAATTGTCGGCGACAACAAAAACAAACACCAAGAAGCAAAACACAGATTGCACAGAACAACATACTCCCATGCATGCCAGTACATTTGCAGGCAATGCACAGAATGGCAGAACCTCAGCGGGCGCCCTGCTCCAAACACCGTGCATTGCAAGTACACCTTTTCGTTGCTCGACACTTTTATCCACTGCCACTTACATACTCAGTCTGGTGCTATTATGTTTGCGCGCATATGCGCAGCTTCACACTCAAATACACCGGTGAGGGCTTTGGGTCGATCATACATCAATGCTTACAGGAACATGCCACTGGGCCATACGCATCGCCTTTCACGCACGCATACGTAAGCAAATTAGGCAGCGGCATGCCGTACTACACATATGAACGTATCTGAGGCATTGGCTGTCGTGTGGCGTGAACGCAAACTGTGCTTGAACCCGGTCTGTGCGCTGAAGGCACTTTTGCTGCGCAGATGCTCGTCGTGCCGGCAAGTGACAATGACGACGCTTTTCAAGCAAAATTGAATGACAACGCCATGCCCTCTCATGTGTTTCTCAAGTACTCGAGTCACTGTCGCTGAAAAACGACACCGGCAACCTCTTGCTCCTTTTGCCCGCCTCGAGATCTCATGGTAGAACAGCGTCTGTGCCTGCCGCTTGGCCCTACTTCTCACGTGTTTTTCAAGTGCTCGACTCACTTTCGCTGAAAAACGACACCGGCAACCTCTTGCTCCTCTTGCCCGCCTCGACATCTCGCGGTGGAACAGCGTCTGTGCCTGCCGCTTGGCCCTGCCTCTTGGTGGTTATTACCGCCGACTGGCATGCTCCGCATGCCTCGCATGCGCCTTTGTTGCCGATGTTGACGAGAGTGCAGCACCCACAAGTCCACAGCGCAAAACGCGCAATGGCAGCGGCGGCGGCGTATGCTATTGTGCTGGAAGTTCCCGGCGCACTGTCACGTCCGGGGGCGGTGGCCGTGAAGGAAGTAGCGCTTGTGCAGTGCAGGACTTGCTCTGCCTGTGCGTCATTACGTCTGTCTGACCCACACCTGTCTTGCGCATCTTGTGGGCTCTGCCCTGCAGTGCCTCGGCGGTCCTAGACTTCTTGTGGCCGCAGGTGTCGACTGTTGCCTCTACCTTCTCCTTTGGCTGCACCGCAGCCTTCGTGTGGCCTGCATGACGCGCAATTTTGGGTGTAGCCTTCCATGGTAGCAAAGCCTTCTTCCTAGTGGACTTGATTGAGGCTGCCACCCTGTCGATGTTGCTGGGGCCCTTCGCCTCAAGTTGCTGGTGCGTCCCTGTGGCGCGAGGAAGAGCGTGGGGCTTCGCCGTAGCGACAACACCGCGGGACGCAGCAGCCCCTAAGGCAGGTGCCTCAATGGCAGCGTCAGCGTTGGGCTCATCTTCAACACTCCTTGTGCGGACTTGAGAGCTCCGTGCATCTCTGGCCTGCTGTACTCCAGCTTCCCGACGCTTCTGCTGCTCGACGGCCAGTTTGAAAAGCTCGTAGTTACGCTTGGCGGTACGGTACTGCCCGTACAGCCGCTTGCGCTCTGCTTCGCGCAGCCAAGGGTGCTGGATGATCATCTGATGCCGACGCATCGCTGGTGTCGGCAACTCGGCGGCAGTGTATGTGTGGCCCTGAGCAGACGGACTGTCCTCGTCTCGATCGTCTGCCATCGTGGAGGTCTTGATGGCCTTGATGGCCCGCGCGCTGATCGATCTTCTTCTGCAGTGACTCTCCAGTTCAACTGCAACTGAAGGAAGGAGGTGGAAGGGCGAAGGTGCATCGTTGCGCAGCAATAGACAGCACTTTTGATGCTGCGCTAACTTCTGGCATCTAGCCAAATGTGGTATGCGTACAACACAATCGCACTTGTTCAGGGTGTTTTTGTTGAGTTGATGGCAACTTGATGCACTCTCATGTTTCACGGCAGCTCCGGTGGTATGCGTACAACACAATCGCACAGGTTTGAGGTTGCCAACCAGCGTGTTTTTTTTTTTTTTTAAGTATAATGCGTACAATGTATATCAACAATGTATATACAAGAAAGCACCCCCTCACAAGGGAATGGGGGGCGAGCGACCCGAAACAGACAGCCTCTTCTGTAAGTTGCACTTAAAGCAGGTCAGACACCATCACCTCAGCATTTGCTTGACTCTGAAACGATGAACACTGCTTCAGATTATCCCTCATGTTCTATGTTCAGTTGGAAACGGGTTGCGCGCATGCTACGGGAGTACATCTTTATTGCCATTGAACTGCGCTGCCACCACGCTTAGCACATCAACACCATGCGCTGGCGATCAATGCCAGTTAACACAAATGAACAGCAAACTTCAAAGCTGTTTCGTGCAGCTTCCGAGTGTGTGCGGCGAACTTGAAAGTGGCGAGACTCTGAGCCCGATGTAGGCCACGAAGCGTGGCCGCAGGCTTGAGACTGCAGTACGATACGTGCTTAGCGCCGCACCGCTGCATGCGGTCAGCGCCGCCTTTGCAGCAACACCTCGAATAAGCCCGCAGCTTCCTGGGTGTTGCCATTTACAAGCGGCAACAGCGCGCTGACTGGTGAACGGTTGTAGCGATGCGCACGTACGCACACCACACCTCAAAAATTAGCACGCCCAGATGCATCGGTAACCCTAACCCAAAGTAGTGTGGAGACGTGTGCGCGCCATGACTTAAGAAGGCTCGCGCTCTGAAGGGTCCCTCGCGTATAATGTATACTGCGTATGCCAGCGTGAATTAGTTCGCCAAATTCTGACGAGAAACTCCGACTGATATTTTTTTCTTCATGCCTCATCGCAAGTGTCTGTCTCAGCTGCCCATACCGCCCGTCACCTTCTACTCATGCAAGCATAGAAGGCAATCTTGCAGCATCGCCGGTTGGTTGTTCAACTTTGAGCCAACCTGAAGGCAAAATATCCATTCATGTGGGACATCCGTGCATGCGATACAGCGAGTTCCCTGATTTCAACTTGCTGGCCTTCTTTTCATGGATAGTGCACAACCAGTGGTGCTGCATGTGTCATGGCATAGCAGTTGCTGATACAAACGGAGCACTCAGGTGCTCACACCCAGTTACCAGCAGCGTTCAAACACCAAGTGTCAGCTGCAGTGCATGCGCAACATATTGATCCTCTCAACAATCTTCACCAAGCACCAAGCGCGACCTCAGAATCAATTCTACCACCACTCGTTGTCGTTTACAGAACAAGCAGCTCCCCAGAGGTGTCGCAACTCATTTGCTCGTCTCATGTTCAACATCGGAAGTTCTCGGAAGTTCGAGGTTGAAGTGCACAATCTATCGCACTGCAACTGCACGCACACACGTTGCACATTGAAAAAATGGTGGAGCTACCCATTGGCAAGGCCCGGCGCACGGCAAACAGTGCTGCAGCAGAACATCCAGTGCTCACGCTGGGTTCGCACATCCTTGCCTTCCTGGATCCCTCGATCATGATCAGGAGCGCCTGCCGCGGTTTCCATGACATTATAGAGCAGATTCACGTTGCCGAGAGGCGACACAGCACCGTAGCAGTGGAAGCTGCCGCCAGCGCCAGCCTGCTTGGGTGGGCCGTGGAGAAAGGTCTGCAGCCCGACATAGCTCTCACATCGTGCATACGAAGCGGCGAGGTCAAGGGCTTGTGCTTGGTCCACAGCACATACGGCCTGCCTCTGACAACGCGTCACTGTTTTGTAGCAGCTCGCGAAGGGCACCTCGAGGTAATGCAGTGGCTGCGGGGCCACGGTTGCCCCTGGGATAGTATTTCCACGTGCTCAATCGCTTCGGGCTGCGGGCACCTGGAGCTGTTGCAGTGGGTGCAAGCCAATGGGTGCCCATGGAACAAGTACACCTTCGTTTGTGCCGCAGCCCTTGGTCATCTCAACCTGGTGCAGTGGGCACATGCAAACGGGTGCCCAGGGCGCGACAGCATTTGTGACGCTGCTGCAGGGGGTGGGCAACTGCACATCCTGCAGTGGGCGCGCTCAAATGATGTTCCTTGGAGCAGCGCCACGTGCGCTGCCGCCGCCACATTGGGGCGCCTTGAGGTGCTGCGCTGGCTGCACGCCAATGGGTGCCCTTGGGATGAGGAGACCTGCTCTGGCGCTGCGGGTAGCGGGCACCTCGAGGTGCTACAGTGGGCATTTGCCAACGGGTGCCCATGGGACAGCGGCACTTGCAGCGACGCTGCCGGTGACGGGAGTCTGGAGGTGCTGCAGTGGGCCCGCGAACACGGATGTCCGTGGGATGAAGAGACGTGCGCCAGTGCCGCACAGTGGGGCCATCTCGAGGTGCTGCAGTGGGCCCACTCAAATGGGTGCCCCTGGGACAGGCGCACCTGCGGCTGGGCCGCAGAGCGCGGGCATCAGGAGGTGCTGGAGTGGGCGCGCGCGCATGGATGCCCGGAGTGACCAACGCTTGGCGCTTTGCGGAGGACGGAGGGCGGGGGGGGGGGGGGGGGGAGGAGGGGGCACATGGCACATTGGAGAGCGTAAAACTGGAGCACGCAGTTGCAGGGCAGCGACAGCAGTCAGGAGGCGCAGGACATGATATTTGAGGCTGCTGATGCAGGTATGGTAAATTGTCTACCTGTTTGATTAATTGATTAGTGGGGTGCAAGCCTGCGCGCCGCGCGCAGTGCGCATAGCCGCTGTAGGAGAGACTGGTACAAGGCCGCTGTGCCGTCATGACAGTATGATACCTGTTACACACCAAGCCCCCCCCCTCCCAGGCTGCACAGCTGCGGTGAGCTTCGAGATCAAATGCACATGCTGTCAGCGGACGAGCCTCGTGCAACAATGACTTCCAGTGTCTCCTGTCCGCTGTTAGATGTTGGCATTTGTGCTCAGATGCATGCAGTACAAACTGCTAGTACATGATCGTACACTGTAGTTGTACATTCCAGTACACATGCGTGCTCGCGCACGGCGCAGCACTGCATGCTTCACTATTCTATCATGCATGCGCCAGAATCACTCGAAAGCCGGCCAATGCACGATGCGCGCGTCCACTCACGTCGCTCTTGCGCTTGAGTGCGCGAGCAGAACATAAACTGTTGCATGCCCACTTGCACGCACACTTGCACTTATACGACCACCACAGCTCTCAGGAGTCTGCGCGGTGTTGCAGTCCATACTTGTCTTGCTGTCAAGTAAGCGGCGCCTGCATGTTCACGTCCTTTCCTACTAGGCATGACATCGAGCGCTGTAATATGCGATACACACCGTGCTGGAGGATCCGCCCTCTCCCCTTGAATGCATTGGCGCAGCACATAGTCCTCTTCTATGGTGACAGCGCTGTTTTGCAGGCGCTGTTTTGCAGCCCTGCTATAAATTGAGTGCATGACACAAAGTGCTGCATTTAACACGATCATCATATTGTGATGATCACAATGACGATGGCGGCATCGTCGTGTCATGAATGAGTCAGGAAGACACATTACAAAATGTTCCATGACGCTGAAATGCCACTGGGACTTCTGAGTGACTCGCCATTTCAAACTTACAAAACCCGAGGTGTACTGTTCATGAAGGGGGCAACGCATCGGTTTGTTGCGCAACGATGATATGCTCACTTTTGGCATGAAGGCAAGCATATGACACAATCGCACATGTTCCGGCGCATAGTTAAGGTGATGCACTTTCATGTTCAACTTTTTCATTGTTAAAATATTCCAGTACTGTCATGATGCACTCGTTCAATGCATGATTTCGGCACAACGCTTGCATGAAGCTTGCAAGTATAAGGATGCAACAGACATCCGAAGGGTCGTTAGAAATAGGTATATAGAAGTAGTAAAGCATGTAACAGCTTGCAACCGGCTGCATACATAAAGTGTGCAGTGCACGCCGGTTGACCATCCTCTCTTGACGGTCTGCAAAGATCTTGCAGGCTTAAGCAATTGCATCTTTAAGTACCTGCAGCCTGCACGTAACAACGCTAAGTACTACTCTCAGGCCAGCGAATTGTGCAATGAGCGCTTTGCATGTAAACACGAGCAGCGATGCCGACGATTGGCGACTGTGAGCGTACTAGTAGGGCAAGCCTTGAAGCAGCCAACACTACTCACCTATTCACAGCAATCCGCAGGAGCAAGCGCAGCAAGCGCGCACAGTTCAGAGACACTGAAAACCAGACCATGTACAACATTGTGCACAAGGGTTTAGGTTGCGCACCACAGAAGGGTATCATCATGTAATCACATGATTCCATGATAAAAATACATCTGTCCACACACAAGGTGCACACAGTTGTCGCGTTGATCTGTGCCATGTGAATGTCCTTGAAGTGCAGCAGGTGCGGTGAGTGGGGCTGGAGTCAACCTGCCACCGTGGCTGCAGCTCAGCAAACCAACTTGAAGTACTACGCACCGAACATCATGCATGTGCTCTTGCGCCGAATATTGACGACATACTCAATGCACCATTGACTGCCTTCTACGCCAGCGTAGGCTGATGCTGCAGGCTCACATATGCTTTGTGCCAGAAACATTGGTCACAAAAAGGACCCTGCACAGCTCTGAGCAATACTTCACCCTTCTTGCGCATGCGCGCCTATATGCAGACTGGGCGGCAGCGCGCCATTGCGTGAAGGCTGATGCGGTACATCCATACATACCCGCCCACATACTGATGCATGACCCTTTCTTTTGACAATACACCTTGAAATGTAATGTCCGCACAAACAGCGGGCTGACAGCGACAACACCGCGCTTACTGGTATGTCATACTCCTGCTGCTGACAAGCCGCTGACTGCGCATTGCACGGCCAAGCGACTGAACTCTCCTCCAATTCGCCTCAAATTAGCCTCGACCCTGGGCCAGCAGCTGAAAGCCGCTGCCGATACCTGATGATGTGCCGCGCTCACTCGAACAGCGCCCGTAGGAGCGCATCCTTCTTGTCACTTTCAATGTTCATCGCCAGAATGGTGTCTGCTGCTGCGGCCTGGCGCTGTGTCCTGGCGGCATCTGCCGTTTGAAGTTCCCCACAGGCGGCGCAGGTGCCGGTGATGTCATCGTTGACGAGACTGCAGTAATCGCACGCCCACTGTGTGCGTGCAGGGTCTGCAGCCGCTGCGGCAGCGGCGGGCCCGCTTGCACCGGTGCCCGCTGCACTGGTGCAAGCGGGGGGGGCAGTGGTAGAATTGGATGCACTCAGTCTGGCAGGCATATCTGCCAGTCGGGCACGGGGCGCGGCCGCTGCAGCAAAAGCGCTGCATGCTGCAGCAGCCACTGCGGCAACAGCTCTGACAGCAGCGTCAGCTGCTGAACTTGAATTGTTTTGGCCAATGTCATCAGCTGGGGTTTCCTCAGCACTGTCATTCTCCTCTCGACGCTTTTGAAGCTGAACGGCGTGATTGAAATTCTCAAATTTCCGCTTCGCGGTGCGCTGCTGATTATAGAGTCGGGTACGCTCTAGCTCTCGCAGCCAGGGGTACTGCACGATTCTCTGATGCTGGCGCATCGATCGCGTGTGCAGCTCCTCAGCATCGATGCTGGGCACTACGCTGGGGCGAGCATTATGCTCAGGCGATGAGGGATTTCGATGCTCTTCGCTCACCAAGCGACGACCTGTTGGTTCGCTATTTGTCGGAGGCACTCGGCTGCCTGCGGCGCTCGTCTGCGGCCATAATTTCACGCCGTACAAGTGCCGCCACAGCCAGACAAGTGCAAGCAGCAGCTGCTAGTGACTCGCCGCCCAGGTTCAAGTTCAAGCTTGCTCCCAGCTCTCTGTTCTCAGATGTTAACAACGCCCGCCATCTTCTACTCATGCAAGCATAACATTTTGTAGCATCGCCAGTTGTTCATCTTTGATGCCGCATGAAACGAAATGCATTCATTCATGCAGCCCTGCGCATCTGATTCAGTGCATGCGCTAGGAGTTCCTGATTTCAACATGTAGCTAGGCTTGGTTTCATGGATAGTACACAAACAGTGGTGCTGCACATGTCATGGCATAGCGATTGCTATTGCAAACGGTAACACTCACACTAGCAGTTCGAAGTTTCAAACACAAAGAGAGTGTGTCAGGCAGTACATGCGCAACATAGGTATGTAGTTGATCCGTCTCAACAGTATTGTCACCAAGCATCAAGCGTGACCTCAGAACCAAACTCTGCAACTCCTTTTTTGCCGTTCACAAGCCCAGAGTCGCGATGCGGTTGTCATGTTCAACATCGGATGTTCTGGAAGTTCAAGTTGAAGTGCACGAAAAATCCAAACCAATAAACACACGCTGCACATTGAGACGATGGTAGAGCCACTTATTGGCAATGCAAGGCGCACCGCAAGCAGCGCAGAACATCCAGTGCTCACGCTGGGTCCGCACATCCTTGCCTTCCTGGCTCCCTCGATCATGATCAGGAGCGCCTGCCGCGGCTTCAATGACATTATAGAGCAGATTCACGTTGCCAAGAGGCGGCACAGCACCGTGGCGGCGGAAGCTGCCGCCAGCGCCAGCCTGCTTGGGTGGGCGGTGGAGGGAGGATTGCAGCCCGAAATCGCCTTCAAGTCCTGCATCCGTAATGGCGAGGTCAAGGGCCTGCGTTTGGTCCACAGCACATACAACCTGCCCCTGCAACACTTCCACTGTGAGCTAGCAGCTCGCAAAGGGCACCTCGAGGTGATACAGTGGCTGCGGGGACACGCTTGCCCGTGGGACACTCCTACGTGCTCAAGCGCTGCGGCCAGCGGGCACCTGGAGCTCTTGCAGTGGGCGCGAGCCAATGGCTGCACATGGAACGTGTACACTTGCTTCAGTGCAGCGCAGCATGGGCATGTCGAGGTGCTGCAGTGGGCAATCTCAAACGGGTGCCCAGGGAGCGACCGCATCTGTGAAGCTGCTGCAAGGGGCGGGCACCTGTACATGCTGCGGTGGTTGCATGCCAATGGGTGCCCGTGGGACGAGAGGACCTGCTTCGGCATTGCCGCTCGCGGGGACGTCGAGATGCTACATTGGGCACGCGCAAATGGGTGCCCCTGGGACAGCCGCACCTGCAGCTGTGCTGCCCGCAATGGGCACCTGGAGATGCTGCAGTGGGCCCGCGAACACGGATGTCCGTGGGACGAGGAGACCTGCGCATACGCCGCACTCTTTGATCATCTCGAGGTGCTGCAGTGGGCGCACGCAAATGGGTGCCCCTGGGACAGCCGCACCTGCCACTGGGCTGCGGAGTGCGGGCATGAAGAGATGCTGGAGTGGGCACGCGCGCATGGATGCCCGGAGTGACCAATGCTAGCTGCGTTGGGGCGGGGGCGGGGGGGGGAATTGGGGGAGGGGGGGCATCAAGGAACGCAAAAGTGGAGCACGCAGCTGCGGCGGCAGCAACAGTCAGGAAGTTCAGGGCAAAATAGCTGAGGGCTGCCAATACAGGTATGGTTACTTGTCTACCAGTCTGTTTCGGGGGGTGCAAGCGTGCGCAGTGCACAGTGCACATACCCGATGTAAGAAGCGACTACTAGCAGTACCAGGCCTTTCGGCCGTCATTGCAGTTCGATGACCGTCACGCACCGTTTCCCGAGCTTCACAGCTGCGTTTTGCTGTTAGTTTGAATGCACATGCGCTCAGTGGATGACCTTGGTGCAATGATGACTCCCGGTGTCTCCTGTCCGCTGTCAGAGGTTGGTGCTTGTGCCGAGATGCATGCAGTACATGCTAGTGGTGCATGATAGTACATGCCAGTATGTGTATGCGCGCCCGCCGCACACATGGCGCAGCACTGCATGCTTCACCGTTGTGTCATGCACGCACCAGGATTTCTCAAAGGTTGGCCAACGCGTGAATGCAAGCATCCAATCGCTCTTGCGCGCAAGTGCGCAAGCAGACCGTTGACTGTCGCATGCCCACTTGCACGCACCCTTGCACATATGTACGCCACAACCACAGCGCTCAGGAGACTGCGCTGTGTTGCAGCCCATACTTGTCTTGCTGTCAGGTAAGTGGCCCCTGCGTATTTGCGTTCGTTCCTATGCATGACACAGGGCGCTGTAGTATGTGATGAACACATGCTGCAGGATACGCCCTCTCACGGTGTCTCACCTTGAATGCATTTGTGCAGCACACAGTCCTCTAAGGTGGTGACGGCGCTGTTTTGCAGCCCTGCTATCAAGTGCATGATACAAAGTGCTGTATTACGCGATCATCATTGTGATAATCACAATCGTCTCCGTCATTATGACAGAGACGTCACCATCGTCACGGCGTTGAGTTATACATGAGCCAGAACGACACATTACAATATGCTCCATGATGCTGAAATGCCACTGGGACTTCTTAGTGACTCGCCATTTCAAACTTACAAAACCCGAGGTGTACTGTTCATGAAGGGAGCAAGGCATCGGTTTGTTGCGCAACGATGATCTGCTCACTTTTGGCATGAAGGCATGCATATGACACAATCGCACATGTTCCGACGCACGGTGGAGTTGATGCACTTTCATGTTCAAATTTTCCAGCACTGTCATGATGCCCCCGTTCGATGAATGATTCTGGCACAATGCTTGCATGACGCTTCCAAGTATACGGATGTAACGGATGTCCGAAGGGTTGTTGGACAGGGGCAGTACAGCAGGTAACAGCTTGCAACAGGCTGCATACATAGAGTGCAGTGCACATGTGCACCGGTTGATCATCCTCTCTTGACGGTCTGCAATTTTCTTGTAGGCTTGCATCATTGAAGCACAATCTCAGGCCAGCGAAATGTGCAAGGAGCGCTCTTTATGAAAACAGCAGCAATGCCGACGGTTGACGACTGTGAGCGTGCTAGTAGGGCAAGCAGCCACCGCTACTCACCAATAACAGCAACCCGCAGGGGCAAGCGCAGCAAGCAGGCACAGTTCTTAGACACTGAAACCAGACCATGTACACCATGTGCACAAGGGTTTAGGTTGCGCAGAAGGGTATCATCATGTAATCACATGTTTCCATTATAAAATATTCCTGTCCACGCAAAGTGCACACAGTTGTCGCGTTGATCTGTGCCATATGGATATCCTTGAAATGCAGCAGGTGCGGTGAGTGGCTGTAGTCAACCTGCCCCCGTGACTGCTACACCTCAACTTGAACTTGAAGTACTACGCACCGAACATCATGCATGTGCTCTTGCGCCGAATATTGACGACATACTCAATGCACCATCGACTGCCTTCTACAGTAGTGCAGGCTGATCTTGCAGGCTCACATAGTATGCTTTGCGCCAGAAACATTGGTCACAAAAAGGGATTATGCACAGCTCTGAGCGATACTTCTCCCTTCGTGCGCACGCACGCCTATATGCAGACTGGGCGGCAGCGCGCCATTGCGTCGAGGCTGATGCGGTACATCCATACATACCCGCCCACATACTGGTGCATGACCTTTTTTTTGCGAAAATACACCTTGAAATGTATTCACCGCATGAATAGCGGACTGGTAGCGCCAATACCGTGCTTACTGGTATGTCATACTCTTACCAATGACAAGCCGCTGACTACGCATTGCACTGCCAAGCAGCTGAACTCTTCCTCCCATGCGCCTCAAATTTGCCTCGACTCAGCAGCTGAAAGCCGCTGCAGGTAGTACCTGACGATGCGCCCGCCGCGCTCACTCGCACAGCGCCCACAGGAGCGCATCCTTCTTGTCGCTTTCAATGTCCATTGCCAGAATTGCATCCGCGGCTGCGGCCTGGCGCTGTGTCCTGGCGGCATCCGCCGTCTGGAATTCCCCGCAGGCGTCACAGGTTCCGCTGTCGCTGTCATTGATGAGAGTGCAGTTTTCACAGGCCCACTGCGTGCGTGCAGGTGCTGCGGCTGCTGTGGCAGCGACGGGCCCGTTTGCGCTGGTGTCCGCTGCACTGGCGCGAGCAGGGGAGGCAGTCGTAGCCGATGCAGGATTATCTGGGGCGCGGCGGGCCCCGGGCGCGGCAGCTGCAGTAAAAGCGCTGCATGCTGCAGCAGCCACTGCGGCAACAGCCCTGACAGCAGCGTCAGCTGCTGAACTTGAATTGTTCTGGCCAATGTCATCAGCTGGGGTTTCCTCAGCACTGGCATTCTCCTCTCGACGCTTTTGAAGCTGAACTGCGTGGTTGAAGTTCTCGAATTTCCGCTTCGCGGTGCGCTGCTGATTATAAAGGCGGGTACGCTCTAGCTCTCGCAGCCAGGGGTCCTGCACGATTCTCTGATGCTGGCGCATCAAAGGCGTGGGCAAATCCTCAGCATCGATGCTGGGCACTACGCTGGGGCGAGCATTATGCTCAGGCGATGAGGGATTTCGATGCTCTTCGCTCATCAAGCGACGACCTTTTGGCTCGCTATTTATCGGAGGCACTGATGGCGGCCTGCGGCGCTAGTCGTCGGCCATGATTTCACGCCGTACAAGTGCCGCTGCTGCAGCGCGCGCTGGTAGAATTTCGTGACTCGCCACCCAGGTTCAAGTTGAAGCCAAAGCTCCAAGTATATTTATAGATGTTGAGTTGCCAATGTGCTATTACACAGCACGTCGCAGTGTGTATATTGCAGGAAGCACAGAATACTGTGTTGCTATTGGGTGTAAGCACATATATGTAACGGAAAACAAGCAATTTGAAGTCCATGGTCTTGACCTTCATGAGGGAGACCTCCGCCCCGGAGTTTCATGCTGCATCAAGCTGCAAGGTTGCCAACAAAACGTATTTGGCCACACATATACGGCGTATTTAGGGCGTATTTGGGGTGTATTTGGCAACCAGGAATACGTCGTGAGCAAACTGCAACATTATATCATGCTGCGTGAAGGGCGTATTTGTGGGGCATGCGGTGAGTCTGCTCAATTCCGAGCATACAGTCTGCCACAAAAGGGGCACTTAAACTCCGAAATAAACTTCAAAATACGCCTTTGTGCAACCCTAAGAATTTCATGCAGCTACGAACACATGCAAATCAATCACGAGCCGTGCATGCCTGATTTGCCAAACCTTCAAATAGACTGAATGTGAAGGGCAGGGTTGTAGCCACCCAGACCGCATGCTACAAATTTTGTTACAGTTGTTCAGTCTCAGAGTCCGTTGTCATCAAAGTATTTCATCGACGTTCATCGACTTTTATCATGGACTGCATCTTTACACATTTAATGCCCCATCACAGGCCAGCTGTTAGGCGCACACTTACCGCCGAAGTGCTCCTAACGTGTGACACACAATGCCCCCACAGCCCTTACTTCGGCTGTGCTATAGTATATTAGCACAGATGCACCGCAGAGGCTGATCAGCTCCTCCCGCTGCATACCATCGATCATGACATGGCGTGCTATAGGAGTGACATGCAGCACGCTCTGCAAGCTCAAGTTCTTACGCCAGGGGCACGCTGAAAGTCTTATAGCCATCTGTACTTTTATTAGTTCTCGCTCAGGGCGCAAAAAAGCCCATATGATGATGGTCTAACTTGAAGCTGCTGTACGGAATCTACATGTCGTGTGACAGTCTGATCAACGGCAACCAGCCACACGCCGCCGCCGCCAAATGGCAGCTCGGGATCCTCCCCTACTCCTCCATGTGCCCCCCCCCCTTGATTCTGCCATGTGTGTCATGACACGGCCAGAGTACGCCATGTGGAGCGCTGCCGACAGTGCCGAGCGTAAGCGCGCCAGGGCGATGCCCGTAAGAGCTTTAGGGCGCGCTCCTCCGGGCACTGACATCCTGCTGGCATACTCCGTCGCCACAGCCTCCAGCAGCTTCCACCCCTGCTCCCCGATGCTGCCAAATGACCCGATTGCCAAAGTGGCAGGCTTGTAGCAATTCTGATCATAATGACCAGAATAGTGGGTACTTTTGGCGGCCTCTTGGTCGCGGCAGCAACGCTCGGGGCCTGCTGCAGTCTTCTGCGCCCGCGACGCCACCTGTGCCTCGAAGCAGGTGACGTCCATCATGATCAGTAGTTGACGTGTTGGGTCGTTGTAGCCGGTCACCGGGAAGGCGTCGGCAGGCAGCACGATGTCCATCCTGCGATTCGCTGGCGGCCCGGCCGATCCCAGAAACGGCGTGTGGTCCTCGTCCACCAGTCCCGTTTTGAGGTATTGCCGCAGGATGCGCTGCGTGGCCCTCTTGATGTTATTGTGGACAATGGTGTCATGCGCCTTGACGCGTGGCGCTTGACACAGCCGCGCACCTGTACATCAAAGCGTCTGTGAAGAATTTCTTTTTCTACCTCAGCGCGGCAGCGGCGCCATCACCTGGGCTTGCTACATCGTGATGACGACGGCGAATTCCAGCTACTGCCCTGGAACTATCCCCACCCCTGGAAGATTCGTGACTCGCCGCCGCAGGTTCAAGTTGAACTCATTTCCTGAAGGATGTGAAATGTTTGCCGACATGCATGCACAGCGCTTGTCACACTGCATGCATTGCAGGAAGCACAGTTTTTGTTGCACTGCCATTGTGCGGCGTAGACACGTGTAAACGGACAAGCAACTTGGAGTCCATGACATTTGGCTTTGCTAGGACGCCTCATAAGGGGGGCGCCCGCCCCCGGGCCAAAGTTTCAGCTAGGAACACATGCAAAGTTCCAAGCTGCGACTGCATGTTGTGTCAGATGTGTCAAAGCTTTAGAAAACCGAATGTGAATTGCCTGGATGCAACCACCCAGACCACTTCAAGTTGCTGCAGCAGCTGTTGTCCAAAGGTTCAACATGTATTCAAATACTTCCAAAAAATCTTCATTGGTACTCATCAAGAACTGCATGCAGATGTGCTTTTTGTTACTCACTCAGGCGCAGAAGAGCTCAGATCATGGATGTCCATGGAGTTGCAATCATAATCTACATGTGCCTTTGTGAACTTCGGACCACCTTGACAGTGTCTCAATGCGCATTGCCGATCACTTTAAAACGACATTGCCATATACCAGTGGCATCTCCCCCCCTCAAAGTCCTCGTCCATCTGGCCCCCCTTACACTCCGCCATGTGCGTCATAACACGCGAAGCGCACGGCATGTGGAGCCCTGCCAACAGAGCTGAGCGGATGCGCGCCAGCCTGAGCCGCTAACTGCCGTATATGCCTTTTAGGGCTAGATGCCATGTCAGTGACTGGCTGCTCCAGGCACCGACATCCTGTTCACATACTCCGTGGCGACAGCCTCCAGCGGCTTCCGCCCCTGCGCCCCGATGCTGCCAAATGACCCATTTGCCAAAGTGGCAAGTTTGTAGCATAGTGTCACTGACCAGAAGTACATCTACAGTCCCAATACAGGCCAGCTAGCTGTTAGACGCACATGTGCCCGCAGATCGCACCTTAATTGAACTTGAACTTGTGGCGCGCCATACCCACACAGCCCTCATTTCAGCTATATCTCAAAGTACTACACAGCCCGCGGGCTTCGTCCCGCCATTGTAGCCACTGGCATGCAGCACGCTCCACATCTTACTGCGCCAGGGACACGCTGAAACTTTGAAGCCTTGAGGTCACTTACACATCAAAGCTGTTATACAAGGATTCCTTTTCCTTCCTCAGCACGGTGCTCAGTGCTCTGCCAACTCCTTCGCTGTATCACACGGTGCCAGTGTCACAACATCGGTCACAACATCGGACTCTGGATTTCTCGCGCCATGAATGTCTGCACTTAATTCGGATATTGTCAAGATGCGACGTCTTCAATATCCTCACGTTCAAGTTGGTGAGCAAAGCGTGTGGGAATGTGCGGCACATGAAAAGCCTTTTGTTGCCGAGTGCACGACAACTCTAGTCAGCCTGTATGGACACTCCACAGTGACATACTTTGAGTTAAAACATACTATTAGCATTGCGCTTAAAAAATTACATGCATGAAACGCGAGCCTTCAAGTTGTCTTGGAAAGACTCATTGACAAGTCTGCCTTAGTCACCTGATTGACGCACCTACGGTCGGCGAGCAACACGGCATTGTGTTTTTCAAGTTCAAAGCAAACAGCATGACAGCCTTAGCGCATGTAACTGATTATAATAATTTTCTCCAAAATCCACTAGCGTAAGCATTGACTCTCACTGACAACCACCCCACCTCATGAGCATTGCAACTGCAAAGCACCTGGTGATTGCAAAGCTCACTTCTCGAGAAGCACACAGGCAGACTCAAAGAATATATTGTATGGGTTAACCAGCAATTGCCTGGGCCCCATGAGCACTGCTGCAGCGTATGTGTCACAGTCACTGTGCATGCCGGCTCCATCCCTTGTGCTAGCTACAGATCAAGTTTTTCGCAGCCAGTCACTCAGGCGCATGCATGCATCCATCTTGCGGACAGTCTCTTGCTTGCAGCGGATCGAGTGCTACACTGTCAGCCTGAGCCGTGTGCAAGTTCAAACGCGTTGCAGGCAGGCAAACCATTAATCTACTTTGTCTTCAAGGTCTATAAGTATAGCTTGTGCCTCCTGGTCGACTAGTGCGCAGCTGGCAATTGCTAATTCAAAAGAGGAGCACTGTCACGGTGTATGTTATGCAGTGCCTTCACATGAGTACTCCATGACGCCGCGCTGCACGTGTGGGGCAGTAGGTCACAATGATGTATCGAGTCAAAAAGCAAAATAACAAAAGCCTTTCCTGAACGGATAGCGGGGTGAAGGACTCGATTGAACACATGTTAAGACGGTGGTGGAATGCTTACACAGGTGCTTGCAGCGCTGTTGTGTATGCAGGTTTTGCTGCATCGCTTTGGCCACGGTGCACGTCAACGTCAATATGCTTGAAGCAGTGTGACAAGAGAGATTTGGTGCGCCCAGGTGTTGTCAATACAACGCATCGCGATACCTGCACAACACCAGATTTTGTCCATACATCGCATCTCGGTACCTGTACGACACAGTGTCTGACACAATATCTGGTGTCGTTCAGGTATAGTGTCTGGCCTGGGTTTCGTACTGGTACGACACAGTGTCTGACACAGTGTCTGGTGTCGTACAAGTATAGTGTCTGGTGTTGTGCACGTACCGAGATGCGTTGTATCAGCAACATCTGAGTGCACAATCCCACTGGCAGGCTATCACTGGTATGCAAACCTGTGAGACATGGAGTTTTACCAAGAGCATGCTGCAGTTACATGCAGCGCGCGTCATGCAACAGCCGCTGCCCGCACGGCTGCTATGCCATGCTCTGACGACGCTGGTGCTGTCACTGCATTTTGATCAGTATTGACAGTTTGTGGATGCATCGGCGCTCCACCGCAGCCCCGCATGTTGCATTGTTATTGTGAGCACGTGCGTGCTGCGCCACAGCCACCGCTGCCTTCCACGTTACACCGTGTTATGCGCGTTGGCAGCGGCACGATGAGCCGCTGCACCTGCAGTCGCCAATGGCGCTGTCACCTGCTGCATCTACTAGTACTCCAGCTGCTGTTGTCTCCAGGACCTGCTGCGTCCCCATATGCGCAGACGCAAACAATCAGTCGTCACTTCAAGTTCCTGTGCACCACAGTGACTCATGGCACGTCGCATCAATTGCACAAGTGCGGTCACCGGATCATCACAATGATTTTGCTAATTGCGCGATATCATTGCGATTGCTGCATCACCCAACAAGCATGATTGATGGCTGCCTGAGCACTGTTGAGACCTCATCCAGGCCGCAGCCATCCCATGGGATCCCAACTGGTCAAACCCTCAATCACTGCATGATCACGGTGTGCACATGCTGCAGCCGTCGCACTGTCTGTGCAATCAAGCACATATCCTGTGGAGCTGCCGCACAACGGCGGGGCGCATGGCGCCGGCCCGTCGACAATTTTGATGCTGGCACTTGTATGGCAACGCCGCCGTATGAGCTGAGCTCGCCAACGCCGCCTTGCAGACTGCAAATCTCATCTAATTCATGAGAATTCTTAAGCAGATTCGAAGAAAGAAACTGCATGTATTGCCAGGGCCCCATGGGCACGGCAGCATATGTGCCACAGTGCATGCCGGCTTATCCTCTGTGCTGCAGAAAAAAATTGTCGCAGAGAGTTACTCTGCAGGTACATGTACACTCATCACGCAGATGGGTACCCTCTTGCAGCGGATGAGGTGCTACTGCCAGTGATGCCGGCATGCAAGTTTCAAGGCATCAGGCAGGCGAGTCTATTTATTTTTCCAGATTCTACTTCAGCTTGTGCCTCAACGCGTGCACAGCCGGCAAGAGAAACGTTGCCATGGTATATGTGTCGACTTCATAAAATTACTCAGTTACCTCATAATGCGCGCTGCAGTAGGGCAGTTGCATCTGTGCGGCCATATGGTATCATGATGGTCATTGCTGATTACGCGCAATCATTGCGATTGGTGCATCACCCAACAAGCATGATGATTGATAACGATGACGCGCATTCGCAAGCCTACTGCGTAGTAAGCGCCGCGGCCACCGAGACCTCGAGCATCCATGGCTGCAGCTGCAGCACAACTGTTGAAACTCTAGATGACTGTGGCACTGCATGGTCACGGTGTGCACATTGATGCCGCAGCTGTCGCGCTGGCTACTGGTACGCAATCACAAGCACAGCGCTCTATGGAGGTGCACAATAGCGGTGGACATGGTGCCGGCCTGCTGACGAGTCGGACGCCTACAAGATGCTGCTGGCACGCGTGTAACTCAAGCGCCAACGCCGCTGACGCGGTCTGCACACGCGTCCGTAAGTGCGTCGCCACCAGAGCTCTGCTGCGAATTGGGGCGCGCCCGGTCCCCGCCTGCACCATCATGATTTGCACTGCATGATTTCAGCAACAATCTCAGCAACAAAACAGGGCGCATGCGGATGCACCGCGCCGCACTTTCAAAGTCCATGGTTGCTCCAGCGCGTACTCCTTGCCAACGGGCTGCGCTGGAACCAGTTGCAGCCATCAATTTCATGACCTGAATAGGCAATTGATGCCGCCAACCAAAGCCCCATCGTGCCCAGCAGTGTGCCGAACACGTCGACAACGGCCAACCTCAGTACACGAGGGCTGGCCCCCAGCAGAGCTGCTCCCTCGAGGGCGAGCAGGCGCAACCGAAGCAGTTGACAGATTTAGCGCCTGCACCGGTAGAGGTGCAGCTCAATCGTTACTGGCGCCGGCGCCTCGCGCTACCTGGGGCCGCTCTCGAAGTGGAGCAAGATTCCCGGGACAGTTCCTGTTCCCGGTGTTTTATTCATGCTTTGTTGTTCACTGCTTTGTTGTTCGTGAAGCAGCGCCGACGTCCACTGCGCTCAGCTGGCGACGCTATCCACTGCGAAGCATGACAGCACCGCAGCCCCGTTGTCTGTGATCACTTGCGATCGTTGAAGCTGCACGCTCACAACAAGGCGCGCGGGGACAGACACCATGGAGAGTGCAGGTGAAGGCAGAGGCATGTGCGCTTGGCTCAGCGAAGTCTTCTGCTGCAGCATGCACTTTGTTTTTGCAATGAGAGCCCTAGCTTCAGCACTCGTGGCTTGTGAAGCCCAGTGGGCACGGTTTGACAGTTGTCGGCGCCTGTCAGCTTCGTCGGCGGAGTGATCACAGCGAATGCCCTTGCACGCACCCACCTGCTGCTCTTACCCTCCTGTGTGCAGGCAGCAGCAGCAGCAGCACAGGTGCCGCGGGCGGTGATGTACCCCAGGCAAGCGATGGCACTCAAGCAGGTACACACTAAGTATGCTACTGTAGGCTGCACAGTGCACAAAGTTCAACTTGCTGTTCCGCCACAAACTGAACCCAACTACTACACTACAGAAGCTGCGGGCAGCCAGTAGTGTTAGTTTGCAAGTCAAATCTGGGGTTGCGTACTTCATGACGGTGCTTGCTGTTGTCTTGCTGGAGCCCTCGTTCAAGTTGATGAACTATGCACGCAGCTGAAGCGTGCTGACACGAGACCGCAGCTGCTGCAGAGCATTGTTTCAGGCTGGGCTAACAGTCATCACCATGCATTCCGGCACTGGCAGCTTCAAGCTCTGCCAGGATGTTCCTGGCAGAGCTAGAAAGCTGATTGTTGCCATCATGCATTGCGCCATGCCAGCCAAGCAGCAGGCTTCCTTCGAAGCACCGTTGCCCCTACACGCTCTCACTGGCATAAGCTCTGAGTCAGCCTGACTCATGAATCAGATGTGCATCGCACGGACATCCAATAGTGAGGTGCCTTAATTGCAAGCACATGATACAGTGCGTCCTAGCCCTTTCTTTTACAGTGTACCCCATGATGCGGAAGTTTAACTGTGCTGTACACAGAATCTCGCTACTCGGAATCTTTGTTTTGTCATGCGCTCTCAGACTCGCTGCTAGTGATATATATCTAGGCTATAGCTGCATAATCATCTCAAGGCCTGCATGATCATCTCACACACTGGCAGTTTTCAATACCCATGATGGCGCTTTCAAGGCCAAACATGCAGTACACTGAGGATTTCAACATTGCGGCTCCGACGGGCTGCACTCTAACGAAATCATACGCTCCGCACGTTTCGGCTTTGGGAATTGGCTGCAAGCATTCGACCTCGTGTGCGTGTCCACAAACCGACAGCATATAACTCTGACGCTGCAGGCAAGCACCGGGAAACTGTTGGTTCATGATTCAGATGTGATGCACTCCCAATTGACATACTTGACTTCAACTGTTTTGCGTGCACATCCGTCCTCCAAAATCTGATCTGATGCTGACATCTGTGTGGTTATCTCGACTGCCTCTCGCCTCCACGCAGCGCCGGCAGTGGCGCCGTCCGCCGCTGAGATTGTGCAGTCACAAGAGCTCTCAGGCTGGCGCGAGAAGATACTCTCTCTGCAGCGCAACATGCAGGCTTTGAATGACGCCCACAAAAGGCAGCAGGAGCAACTACAGAGCCAGCGCGTTACGTATACGCTCGTGCCCGAATCCATGGCCGTCTACGAGAGGGGCAGTGCCGTGCTGAGCAGATGCTGCAACACGGCGAGCGCTGTCACCGAGGTTCTGAGCACTGCTGCTGCTGATGGAGGAGGGGTCTTCAAGTTGAACCTGGAGGGATTGGCGGAGAGAGCCATCACTGCAATGGGTGTAAACGGGTGGCCTTCACAGCTCAATGCGTACGCCCCACAGGTGCCATTCAAGCTCTGATCATGATGCGATGGGCATTGCACGTGCATCATTGATGGCGCGCAAGCACCTGGTATGTGTTTGCATTGCGCTGATCGCATCTGAGACGTGCTGGATTTATGATATGACATGAGCTTGGCCCTGAAATTGTTTGCGGTGCAGGTGCTCAATAATGATACCTGTGGCTCACGATGCAGCAGCCTGCCTTTTTTAGCACTCTAGGATTCTGAGGTTCCTGATGATCGCAGGGTGCAAGCTACAAGCACACAACACGATAGTGGCAGCATTCGAAGTCCCCTGTGCTGCATTGCAACTGCACCTCTAAGTAGCTGCACAATTTCAAGTGCCTGAACCTCCAACTCTTGCAGTGCAAACGGCGTCAAGCGTGAAGTTGGGGACGCCATTGGCTCGACCACGATGCACTTGTATGATCTTGAACGTCGTTCTTGTCTGCCATGAAGTACTGCTGTGTTCCCAAGCAGCAACACCGAAGCAGATTTTGGGCTTGCCTGCATGGGGGCGGACAAACCTTGTCTGATTTTTGCTTCAAGTACAGCAGGGTACAGCGCAGTACAGTAGCACAGAACCACATGCGCACTTGTGCATGCCCACAAGCCCAAGGATAGACCACACAGATCAGCGTTTGCAGCGCGTCTGCAGCTGCTGCGCGTGCGGTTTTGGTAAGGGTCGCGCATGCAACTTGTGCAAGCATCTGCGCTGCCAACGACTGGTGAGCCTGCCAACGCGACTACCTTATTTCACTGACAGATGACTGTCTCTTCTCCATGATACCCCTCCTGCACCCGATACCTACATACCGCCCGTGCACACACAGTACGAGGCGCAGGTGCAGGCCGCGCTGCTTGCAGCATGCGCTGCGATGCTCTCCGCTGCCGCAAGTCAGCGCTCTGCCGCCACAACTCAAGGCGGAAGTGGTGCAAGTCAGTGCTCAACTGGGTCGGACCAGGGCGCCACCGAGCTGCAGCAATGCTTCCTTCTCAACACACGAGAGCAGGACTTCAGGCGTTGCAATGCTGATATGGTGCTGTCGCTGTCAGACAAGGTGAGAGCACTCTCATTAGCATGATGTTCTGGAAGTGCATGGCTGAGCACTGCTTAGACAGCGCATCAGCACTGCTCAGCAGAGGCAGCAAGACCAGGGCGAGAGCACTCTAGTTAGCGTGTTCTGGAAGTGCGTGGCTGATTACTGTCCAACAGCGTGTTGGCAGAGACACCAAAATCCGGGCAGGCCAGATGTCATGACTCAGGCTGCCAGTGGCGGTATGGCAGAAATTCGTGATTCGACGAACACATACTTGTCTGAAATAAAAATAAATCAGCATAGATAAGTAGACTCGGCGGTGCTACGGCCTGTGGCTGTTGACTGGTGCTGCACGGACCTGCAAGCGCTTGCAGTGATTTGGTGATTAACTATGCCGCACATTGGTCAATCATCATCCGCTGCATGTAAGTTGATCCCTGCTCTGAGACAGCACAAGAAGTCGCAGTGCTAGCAGCGGTGGTGGACGGTACAGCTGTTTTTCATGCTCAAGCGGCTTTCCTTCACCCTGTACATTTCCTCCCTCATCTGCTTGTATTGATGTACTGCCCTAAGGCTTGGTGCTGTTTCTGTACTCAGTGAGCTTGGGGAAGGCCCCTTGCGCTGTTCAGAACGATGAGGGCACAAGGCTGCTGAACGTCAATAGTATTGTATCAAAAGTGACGGCACCGCCCGCAGGGCGGTCATCACTGATGCTAACCCTAACCCTAACCCTAACCCTAAATCACTGTCGTGACAACACTCACACACTGCGCATGTTGTCTGCACAGGCGCTGTGGGCAAGCTTTGTTTCTCCGCTCCAGCTGTCCGTGTATGACGAAAATTCAGCAGTGGGACAGGTAGGTGCCCAGCAATCAAAATTGCGGAGTACCCTTTATGCATATTTGATACGTCAGAAAACCGTTGAACAAGACTTTTCTGCTGACAGGTGTCCACGCACAGTGATGAACAAAGACACTCTTCGTGATCCATGTACACTTTCAACTGAAAGTGTACATGTGTGATCTGATGGTGATGTCTTAAAAACTTGACTCAGATTCCGCTGACTACCAGTGCGCAGCATCAAGAAGACCTTCAACAATGCGCTTGCACCCTCATCAATTCTTAAAAGTGGTCCCTTAATTGGAGAACTCTTAAAGTGCATCGCGCATTGTTGCAGCCATTTACCGTCACATGTGGCTCTCAAATGAATGTCAGTGTGGCTGCTCCTCATGTAGGGTGGTGTTGTACAGGCGCGTGCTGAGATGCTCGTAGTTGTACGGACTGTAACTGGACACACAAAGGCACCCACATGCGCTTTTGCGTACTGACCTGGTGCATGCGCATTCCTCTGCGTGGGTTGCTTTGTAAACGTGAAGCGCTGGGGGGGGGGGGGGGCAGAAGGAGGAGGGCTGAATGCACAGCACCACCACATTTGGGGGCTGAAGTAGAAACAGCTGCAGCTATTAACAAGTGCGTCTAAGAACCAGTGCAACTAACAGCCGAAAAACAAGATCACAACTTCACAGTGCAACCCGCACAACAACTTGAAAACAGTAACAAAAAAAACACGCGCCAGCATATGATCATACTAGTTCGTCTACGTTGAAAATATTTGGTCTTCGGATGATACGAGAGAACAATGATCATCGGCATAGGCGGGACTGGCAGACAGTGATAGTGGGTCTCGTCCTGACAAGCCATAGGCATGTATACCCTCTGCGTGGCTTGCATCCGATCCCCACACTCTGAACATGTAGACTCAGGAATGTGTCCAGCTGCACTCACAAATGCGTGAGAGCACACGCTTGATGCGACAAGCTGCATATCGTGTAACTCTTCATAGGGTTTCCGCCCCTCGAGCAGGAGTAAATTACTATAGTATGCACAACTTGAAGGAAAGATACAAGCACGTTACCCTGGACAAGTAGGTCCTGCTGCCTATCAGTTGCCATCACGTGACGTCACCTCTTTGGACTGTCGCATTGCTGTTGGTGTCCTCGACAGATTCATGTTGCACCTGGTGCACCTGACAGAATGTGCAAGAAGGAGCCTAGTGGCATCACCTTAGATCAAACAATGATGGCACTGTTTGACTCGTGGCCAGAGAATGCAACAGCGGCGATCACGGTTATTGGTGGAAGGCACTTGCGGCTAACCACTCCTTGTCACCTAGAGCTCTACGATCTTTTGATTCGTTTCCATCAACCGCCTTTGGCCAAAGTCCCGCCTTAGGCTGCGCCCAACAGTCACAGTTAATAAGGTGACGGCAACCGCACAGCCACGCAGTGGCGCTCTCCTGTACCTCAGTGCACAATGCATCATTATGAAGCACGCTGAAAAAGGCGTTCATTGGTGCCAAATGGTTTTGCACAATCACCCCAAGTGCCTCGATGTGCTCAAAGCCAGTGCTCACAATCGCCGCCTGCGCAGATGGCAGCCACTTTTGACACAGTGTGTTACAAGCAGCCGCACAGGGAGTTCATGGTCGGGGCCTACTTGAACCCGGTCAGAGGCGTGGTCGAGCTCATCCGCATGATGCGCCAAGAGTCTGGCATGACCACAATCAGGAGCGGTCGTATACCCTTTGAGTGGTCTGCGTCCAACAAGGGCTTTCAGGTCAGACGACACTGTGAGTGTGGTAGCTCACTGTGCTATCTGTGTGGACAGCTAGGATTAGGTTTAGGGCTAGCCAGAGCAGAGTTTTATGATAAAGGCGCTAGTGCACCATTGGCAAGCTTCGAGGGGGGGGGGGGGGGGGGGCGCTCATGGCTCATGTGCTACCCAGCAGCAGTACATCCAGCTTTGAGCGCCTCTCTGGCGCATAAACCTGCAATATGGTTTTGGTGCATGCTAAGAATTATGTACATGCCTTGACAGGGAGTGCTGGTGATGGCAACACACAGCCAGGTTGTGGCCTACTAGGCCACTGAAGCGGCTGCAGCGACGGCACACATTGCTACAGTGTATACGCATGCGATCAGCAACTGCACCTGCCCTTCATGTGGCCTGCGCAGTTCACATCTGTGCAGCAGTTTGGCATCAAATGGTGTGAACCATATACAGTAGGTATGTCAACTTGGAAATAGCAAGCTTTGAATTTGGCTTAATAGAGATGTTTAGTTGTGATGACACCAAATTGGTGAAACATGGAGCGGACTGGTGAAACATGGAGCGGACAACTTCAACGTCAACTACATGAGTTTGAAGCTTGTGTTGACGCTGCATCCCGTGCAAGAACTTTGCGTGATCAGACCTGGAGCACACTCGCAGGCCTTTCAATGCACTACGGCTTGCGCTGTAAACTCAGCACCACCAAAGCCATGCACTGAAGGATGCAAACCTCCAATGCGCCTTGCCCATGGGCAGGTAGAGGTCACCCGGTTAAGCTGAGATCGGCCTATAGCTTTCAAAGTCTGTAGAGTCTGTCGTCGTATACTTTCCTGGGTGCTTACCTGCATGCTGAGTCTGCAATGACATGTCCATGAACATCTCGTTTGTCATGCTCATGGCCTCCGAAGTGCACCACATGACTTCACTGACTCGCATGCTGCAGCGGCCATGCGGCACAATAACTTGAACTCTGCTGTGCAGATGTGCAGCGACCTTTGCCACCTTCAAATTGCCGCAAGTTGCGCTGACTAACAGAATGTATGCATGCACAAACAACACAACACCATGTGACACATGCCTGCCCCAGAATCAAGACATAGCATGGCCTGACTGTGTCATAATTTAAGCAATTGCTTGCAATTCCCATGTGCAGGCACTGGCGGCGTTCATCACGTCGCCACCCGCGGCCCTTGGCTACAACCTGACTGTCATACCACGCGCGCTCAAGCTCCACGACGGCCGTGAACTCAAAGGTTTCACTCCGCTGGCGTATGTGGACCACGACGGTTGTCCTGTAACTGCCGTGTACCAGACACACCTGCAGGACAAGGAGACAGGGGAGTGGCAGACTGTGGCCCTGAAGATTGCGCCTGAGGCGCTGGCAGAGAATGAGGTGGGTACATATCTACCCTACATACACTTCGCCTACCCTGCATACCTACCCTACATGCCTACATAGCCACCCTACATACCTACATACCCTGATCTTGCTCGTGTACGCGGGCCTTAGCCATTGTACACAAGTACTTGGATACACAAGTTAATGAGTCTATCAGCTGAGCAATGTTTATTCAACATGCAGTTTGGCGCGATATCGACGCTTGCATGCAGGCCATGTGCGTTACAGCTGCTACAGAGTGGGGAGTATCTATGTTGTAGTTTGAATTTGGCAGTTTGAATACATGTTGGAATGCTTGAACCAGGTACTACAAAGTATATGCTGTTGAACTAGCCCTTCACTGAGCAGAATACTGCCATGCAGGTCAAAGTAAGCCTCAGGTGTCCACTGCTGCAACGCTGCTCTTCTTTACTGTTTAATGAACAAGTTTGTGCTATGGTGAAATATAGTCTACAACACTGCTCACCATGGCAGTTTGCAGAGCTTCTCATTGCTGTCACCATGCACGGCGCAGTTGAATCCCTTCAGTACCGCCGTTGCTGCTCATGTGTGGTGTGCTCTTGAAGAAATATGACAGCATCACTTGAGGGGCATTTGGCAGCTCTGTCTTGATGTCATCGCTTCACGTCACCGATTTGATAATCAGCTATTACTACAAAAATGCACCACATACGCAACGAAAACAATGCATGCACTTCAGTGTTTACACAGGCTCAAAGAGGTGCTAGCGGCACACGCAATGCAGCAACTCAAGCATCATTACTGAGTGAAGTATATACAATGTATCACTGCCTGTGTAGTACCAAGCATGCATATGCCATGGTGCCTTCTGCAGGGTTGTTGGGGGGCATACTCAAACTCAAAGAGTTTTGCAACAAGCGACTGGGCAACCGCATACCTCAAAATATATGTCCCCACTTCCTTTTTTTCAGTACAGGGGGTCAGTGCGTGGCCGGGCCACATACCGTTTGGTCTGCATTCTCCACCGCCATTGCGGCCGCTGCTAACATATATTTTGAAGTAGGCTCAAGTAGTTATCACTGCGCATTCAGGCACTCTATGTCATATGAAATGCATCTACTCTATGTCATACATTGAATGCACATTCTGGCAGCAAGGTCGACATAAGCCAACTGGGCAGTTCACGTCCTGAGTGACAACGCACACACTGTCGGGTCAAGACCCCCAAGTTTTTTCTGTGTTCTGCGGTTGGGCGCCTCTGCGTGCAATCACCTCACCCCGAAATGGCCCGTGCTGTGTGCTGCCCCGGCTCAGCCCATGTACCTTCATATCCTCAATGGGCATGGCATGAAGCACATCCCCCAGGTGCTCGGCCACGGCAGAATGCCCGACGGCGACGACGTCATGGCCTATCTGGTGACGTCCCCTGTAGGGCACCACATCGGCAAGGGTGCCGATCACCGCCTGATCCTACAGGTCGACCGTGACGTTGCATCTGTCATCGGCGCGATGGAGTCTGTTGGCTATGTGCACAGGCAAGTGGCCGCTGTGAAAAACCCGACCTCAGTTTATTTCAATTAATCAACATGCTGAAGCTTCAGTAGACAAACCACCCGATGGCAAGGCGACTCACAATGACTTCAGCTGATTTTTAAGGGGCCGTGTGTGCTTCCGCAAGGCAAGCACTGCTGCATAGCTTTTTATGGCCCAACGTATACTGTAACAGCCGCTGCGCACGCGTTGCGCACAGCTGCGCTCCAGGTTGCAAAAAATCACTCTCGACGTCAGCAAATGTCAGCCTGCAGCACTCATGCACTGCGACATATGCAGCCTCGTGAATGCTGCTGGAATACTGATGTAGGCATTTTGTCAGGGATTGTGGACTATGGCGCAAGCGCCGCTGTGGCCTGTGCACATGTGTCGCTTGGTGCACAAATACGGCAGTACCCGCTGCCTTAGCACAGGCCGTAAACTGCAAGTATGACGCAGTTTGACGCTTGCATGCGCGCTGCTTGCCATGAGGATGTAAGGGGCCACTAATCTCATACTTCAAGTGCTTGACCCAGTGCATATGCCACATGCTGAAATGGTGCTAAAGTTTGTTGTGCAGCCGCACGTTGTGCGAGCAGGCTGCCAACACGTCTACACGTTAAAAGCACACAGTTCAGTCTACCTGCCACTGGTCAGTCAGTGCTACATATGAGCTGCAACTGACAAGCTTGCTATAGCTGCGCATTCTGTCATGTACTTGAAACTTTTGCACGGCATGATGCTACCATATCATAGATTGCGTGCGTATAGATCATGACATGGGTTACATGTGTGACCCGCCAACACTGCTTGCCCTGCAGGGACATATCGCCGTGCAATGTCATCATCCACAGCGGCCGCGGCATTCTCATTGACTTCCACGCGGCGATCAGCATCTCCAAAACCCCCCGAGTCGGCGGCAAATACGTCTACAATGCGCTGTCGCTGCACTATGGGTTTTGGTCGGGGGAGGTCGCCCGGTGTCACTGCACCGCAACCGACCTGGAGTCGCTGTTCTACACGCTGCTGCACTTTGCGAGCGGCGGCGGCGCGGTGCGCTGGCGGCACATGGGAGACCTCACAATGCAGGGCACCAAGTGGGCGAGCATGACGAATCAGGCGCTGTGGCAGGCGAAGGTGCTGGACCGCTGCCAGCCAGAGCTGAGGCCCGTAGTACAGGAGCTGCACGAGCTGTTTTTTGAGCCATTTGCCGGCGGCGCTGCGGTGAGGTACCGCGGCCCGGAGGCCACATTCGAGAAGTTCAACACTGTGCTCGAGAAGCACGGGGCGGAATGGATGCTGAGGGAGCCCAACACAGCGCTCACAGATGCTGAATACTGGCGGAGTCTGACGGCGGCGTCACGGTAGACCTGCACTTGGAGCTTTCACTCGCACCCCGATGAGGCTGCAAGTCGTCAATGACACTTGCAACAGCAGCAGCAGCGTCACAGCAGTGGGGCTGGAAAGAAGCTCACAACTATTCAACCAAGTTTGTGCACATAAGCCATGTTTTGGCAATTGAAGCTTTTTATAAAACTCTGGTGCCGCTCCGTTGGTGCTTTGAACTTCAAGGTGAACTTGTTTGGCAATTGAAGCTTTTTATAAAACTCTGGTGCCGCTCCGTTGGTGCTTTGAACTTCAAGGTGAACTTGTCATTGTTTTGTTTCCTGTGGACAGCTCTGATACCAGCATGATGTGAACACCAGATACGGTACATCTAAAACTGTGCATTGCGTACTCAACGGCTTTCTGCCAGCACTTATAGCAGGCACGTGCTATTGCACCAGCTGGTTGAACAATCCATTCTAGTCAGAAGACAATGCTCTCAGCTAAGTGCATGCATTCATGATTTGGAACCACAAATATGGTGTCTGCGTGCGCAACCCTCCCTTATTGTACGCTTCTCTGTACGCTTTTCAGTCATTTCACATCTCCTTCCACCGTGCACAAATCAGTTTGTGAAGACATGTCATGCACAGCCAACGCCATGGCAGTCTCAGAAAGTTTACAACATGTATGTCACACACGGTGACAACACCCACAGTAAGTGACTGTGTCAGGTCTTGCACTTCAAGAGACATTACACTGAAGTATATGCAGCACGTTCGAGCACAATTGAACTTTGCTCTTAGGTTCAATGAAGTTTTGTTACTGCAGTGCCTGGACGCAGTGATCCTTACATCAGACACGCATGCTACTTTGAAGTATCACATTACCAATTGGCAATATATCCGTGAGGCCACTGACAGAACGGGGGTCACGATCGCAATTGATTCATTGACATCATCATGATTACAGCGGTGTCCGAGCTCTTGAACAATTGTATACATGTGCAACATTTTCTTTGCCGAGCGCAGGCTGCAGTGTGACAGGCAACTTCAGCTTCGGCAACCTCTGCATAGTGGTCCATGTACGTATCAGCACCTCAATGGTAAGCCCAACAGGTTGAGGCTGTCAGGGGTTATATGCTAATTGAGTTGCTGCAGCAGGCAATTGCCGCTCTAATGTTCAGACACAGTGACACTGACGTGGTTTGCTTGTTGAAGGGAAGCACTAGTGAGTGCGCGACGGAGGACCTGCGGGAGGAATGGCTCGCCTGTGAGCCTCTCTGCAGGTCCGCACATGCACGAGACAGATCTGAGGGGGTCAGGAGCCTGAGGGATGAGAAGGAAGCCGTAGGACTCCACTGTAGAGCAGTACCTTGGAGGCAGCACCGCAACAAGATGCTCACCATGGGTCTATTAAGGTAGATTATGAGACATTGTTGCCGTCAGCTGCAGGTGCAAACCATTGCTATTTTGGAAGAAGTGCTCAACACCGGTCATGCGCGCTGAGCTTCTGATACATTCGTTAAGCTTGCCACCCTCGGAAACTGACATTATCGTGCAGTATCTGTCTCCCAGCTTGGAGAAGCGCTCATCACGCGCGGTTGTACGCTGTGATTATGCCAGTAGCATACATGTATACTCGGCCAAGCAAACGATATCACGCCACTGGCACACACCAGGTCATGCATGGTGCGTTACCTGCCAGACCACCTTTTCTGAGTGCACCATGATGGTGCTGCAGTGACAGCCGCTGTGGCAGTGCTCATAGTCTGATTCTGAGCACTGGGCAATTGACGCGCTTCGCACGATTGCCCACACTGAGTGCCCCTACGCCACACAGCATTGCTACTGAGTGAGTGTTGCTGCAACAGCAGTGCTCATCACCTGCTTGTGAGCGCTCAGCATCTGGACCAGGTGTGCGACGCTCGTGTCCATGTGGCACACCAGCACGCCGCACACTGTGGCATGATGTTCGATGGTTGAGAGTTGCCTTGGGTGCCCATCACCTGCAGGTGAGCACCGAGCATAGTATCATCACGATGTCGTTCTGTACGCCTGTTCTCGCAGCGTGCAGCCAAGGTGCACAACATGATGTCTTGCAGCTGCCAGAGCATTGCCCACTGGATGCCTTTGCATCCAGATCATATAAAGATAAGACTCCTCCACCTGCTACGCTACTGCTCGTAAGTGAGGAAATGAGAACGCTACGGATAGTTCAAGGTAAACAGCCTGGAGCCTTCGTCTCGCCGCACGTTGGTTCAAACCCGCTCACCACCTTTCACTACGCGCATTCAAGAGTACTGTGAGTAGCTGCTGCACCTCCTGTGTTGGGCTACCAGCTGGAGCTGGCCTACCGAACACGTGAGACCTTTTCATACTGAATACCCATGCCCTCGAACGCTAAACAGCTTGCACACAGAAGTCTTTTCACTACTGTGGATATGATGGCTTTGTTTGACTCGTGGCCAATGACTGCAACAGCGGCAACCACATATTGGTGGCAGGCACTTGCGGCTACCCACTCCTTGTCACCTAGAGCTCTACGATCTTTGGATTCGTTTCCATGTTTCCATAAATGTGGTGTAAGCGCATTGCGCACGTCTCAATTGACCGGACGTTGGGACCATCACCCATTGTTGCACGCCAAATGCCACCGAGGCTGCACCACAACAAGCTCAAAGATGCCATGTGGGGCAGAAAGTCAGCTGTCACAACGGTTCTTGCAGCAACAACCTTAAGGGCACGATTGCGTGCATGCTACACTCGCCACTGGCATCGCCTCAAGTAACAAACTGAGGGCTGCTGGTACTTCAACAGCAACTTCAACTTTTGGAGAAACTGTGAAAAAGCTGTTGCAACGGTGGTGCCGATGGCAGAGCTACGAATTGGCAAGGCCAGGCGCACAGGACGCAGCGCTGCTGCAGCACATCCAGTCCTTACGCTGGCTTCGCACATCCTTGTCTTCCTGAATCCCTCAGTTATGATCAGGTGCGCCTGCCGCTGTTTTCATGGCACTATAGAGGAAATTTACGAGGCCAAGAAGCGACACTTGACCGTGGCAGCGGATGCTGTCGCCAGCGTCAGCCTGCTTGGGTGGGCCGTAGAGGAAGATTTGCAGCCCGAAATGGCCTTGAAGTCCTGCATCCGTACCGGCGAGCTTACGGGCCTGCGTCTGGTCCACAGCACATACGGTGTGCCTCTGACAACGTATCATTGTGATTTAGCAGCTCGCAAAGGGCACCTCGGGGTAGTACAATGGCTGCGGGGCCATGGTTGTCCATGGGACACTTTCACGTGCTCTAGCGCTGCGGACTGCGGGCACCTAGAGCTGTTGCAGTGGGCACGAGCCAATTGCTGCCCATGGGACACGTACACCTGCTCCAGCGCTGCGCGGCATGGACATCTTCAGTTGCTGCAGTGGGCACACGCAAACGGGTGCCCGGGGAACGACAGCATTTGCAATGCTGCTGCAAATGGCGGGCAGCTGCACATCCTGCAGTGGGCACGGGATAGTAATCTCCCTTGGAGCCGTACCACGTGCGCTGCGGCCGCCACATACGGGCACCTCGAGGTGCTCCGGTGGCTGCATGCCAATGGGTGCCCCTGGGACAGCCGCACCTGCAGAGGTGCTGCCCGCAGCGGCAACCTGGAGATGCTGCAGTGGGCCCGCGAACGCGGATGCCCCTGGGACGCGGATACCTGCGCCTACGCCGCCGTCGATGGTCACCTCGAGGTGCTGCAGTGGGCGCGCGCAAACGGGTGCCCCTGGGACAGGCGCACCCGCAGCTGGGCTGCGCTCGGCAGGCATGAAGAGATGCTGGAGTGGGCGCGCGCGCAAGGATGCCCGGAGTAACGGATGCTAGCCGCTCCAGAGGGGGCGGCGGGGCGGTGGGGGGGGGGGGGCGCATTGAGGAGCGCAAAGTGGAGCACGCAGCTGCGGCGGCAGCGAACGGCAGTCAGGAGGCTCAGGGCAAAATAGCTGAAGGCTGCCGGTACAGGTATGGTAAACTGTCTATCTTTCTAGCTGATTGAACAAGGGGGCGTAAGCCTCCGCACAGTGTGCAGCACGCATACTATTAGCTGCTGTAGGAGAGACTGGTACAAGGCCTTTGGGCCGTCATTGTAGGCCTATATTAACTGTCACACACCGTGGCCCCTTGCCAAGCTTCACAGCTGCGGTTAGCGCTGAGTTTGAATGCACATGCACTCAGCGGATGACCTTGGTGCAATGTTGGCTTCCGGTGTCTCTGTCCGCTGTTGGACGTTGGCGTTTGTGCTGAGATGCATGCAGTAATGCTAGAACATGATACCTGATAGTACCATACCAATACACATGGCGCACGCACCACAGCGCAGCTGCATGCTTTACTGTTGTGTCTCTCGCGCACCATAATTTCTCGAAGCGTGGCCAAAGCGCATGCATCCACTTGCTCTTGCGCTTGAGTGCGCGAGCAGAACATTGACTGTTGCATGCACACTTGCACTTTTGCGACCACCACAGCGCTGCAACGAAGGTGACGGCGCTGTTCCGCAGCCGATACTTGTCATGCTGCCGAATGCATGACACATGACACAAAGCTCTGCATTACATGATCCCAACACAATGGCACAGGCGTCGCCGTCTTGACATGAATGACACAGTATAAAGCGCTCAATTACGCTTTCATGTGGTTTTGGTGCAGCGGCTTGCTTGCCGCAAGTGCCTTTGTCCTCGTGTCTACACCCTGCTGGCTATGCTATGCGCGGTTTTGGCCGCAGTTGAAGGATGCCATGTATATAGGGTGCTGCACTTGGAGCTTAGTGTACGAAAGAAGAATCATAATCATTGCTGCTAATTGAGGTATATAGCCTTTAATACAACGTACATCCACACATGTAGCCTGCATGATGGTTGATGAGTGGATATTTGCATTCGATCTTTCGCAGAGCGCGAGGCCTACACATCAAACCTCAAACTGCTGCCGTGCAACGGTTTGCTACGTAGTGTTTGTCCGTCTGGCACAGCGAGTTACAATTTTTACAGATTACCAAGGCATGATGATCCTACGCGCTTTACCAACGAAGCTTGTTCACACGTACCGTGCTCCATGAAGCGATTCACAAGCATAAAAGGTTCAATTACAACACACCAAGAGGCCACTCAACAACACATCCAGGTATGGGCGATGCATCAAAGCTGATCAATGCCGTGCTCGATCAGCGAGAATAGGCAAACTGTGTGTTACCATGGTTGCACGCGCTACCCTGCCCACTTGCGCCTATCTGGAATGTTTTACCCCACTTATTTTATAACACCACTAGTGCCACTACTGTCCTGCTGCTGTCGCTGTCGCTGTCGCTGTCAGTGAATTAATTAGTTTCGTCTGCACTTTAAGTACTTGAAGTGCAACAAATCTTTTCCCGACGTAAGCAGATCGAAAGGATGGTAGAGCTGCCTGGTGGCAAGGCGAAGCGCACGGCAAGCAGCACAGCAGAATATGCAGTGCTCACGCTGGCTTCGCACGTCCTTGCCTACCTGGCTCCCTCGGTCATGATCAGGTGCGCCTGCCGTGGCTTCCATGACATGATAGAGCAGATTCACGATGCCAAGAGGCGACACAGGACCGTGGCAGCGGAAGCTGCCGCCAGCGCCAGCCTGCTTCGGTGGGCCGTGGAGGAAATCTTAGGTTTGCAGCCCGAAATGGCCTTCAGGTCCTGCATCCGTAGCGGCGAGCTATCGGGCCTGCGTCTGGTTCACAGCACATACGAACTGCCCCTGCAACAGTTCCACTGTGATTCAGCAGCAAACAGAAGGCACCTCGAGGTAATACAGTGGCTGCGGGGCCACGCTTGTCCGTGGGACACTCCTACGTGCTCAAGCGCTGCGGGCTGCGGACACCTGGAGCTCTTGCAGTGGGCGCGAGCCAATGGCTGCCCATGGGACGCAGGCACCTGCTACGGCGCCACGCTGCATGGACATCTGGAGGTGCTGCAGTGGGCCCACGCAACGGGTGCCCAGGAAGCGATTTCATTTGCAGCACTGCTGCAGGGAGTGGGCAGCTGCACATCCTGCAGTGGGCACGGGCTAATGATTTCTCGTGGAGCAGTGCCACGTGCGCTGGCGCCGCCACATGGGGGCGCCTTGAGGTGCTGCGGTGGCTGCACGCCAATGGGTGCCCTTGGGATGAGGAGACCTGCTCTGGCGCTGCCGCTGGCGGGAACCTCGAGGTGCTGCAGTGGGCACACACTACTGGGTGCCCCTAGGACAGCAGCACCTGCAGCGGCGCTGCCCGCAGCGGGAAACTGGAGATGCTGCAGTGCGCACGCGACCACGGATGTCCATGGGACGAGGAGACCTGCTTTAGGGCTGCCGCTCGCGGGGACCTCGAGATGCCGCAGTGGGCACGTGCAAATGGGTGCCCCTGGGATGGGGAGACCTGCAGCGGCGCTGCCTGCAGCGGAAACCTCGAGATGCTGCAGTGGGCCCGCGAACACGGATGTCCGTGGGGCGAGGACACCTGCGCCAGCGCCGCACTAAATTGTCATCTTGAGGTGCTGCAGTGGGCACACGCAAACGGGTGCCCCTGGGACAGGCGCACCTGTAGCTTGGCTGCGCTGTACGGGCATCAGAAGGTGCTGGAGTGGGCGCGCGCGCATGGATGCCCGGAGTGACTAATGCAACATAGCGGCGTTGGAGGGGGGGGGGGGGGGGTCGGAAGGGCGGGGGGGGGGGGGCTGCGGTGAGGGGCGGAAAAGAGGAGCACGCTGCTACGGCGGCAGCAACGACGGTCAGGAGGCTCAGGGCATAATAGCTGAGGGCTGCCGGTACAGGCACAGGTATGATTACTGTGTCTGCTAGTATCTTTCTGCTTAACTGATGCGTGGGGTGGAAGCTTGTGCCTCGGGCCAGTGCACAGCGTGCATAGGCGTTGTAGAAGAGACTGGCAAGATGCCGTCGCACTGAATCATTGCATTTTAATAGCTATCATACCTCTGTCCCCTGCTTCACATGGGGCAGCTTTTTTTGTTGAGTGCAAAGAACCTGCACACGGCGGATGAGCTTGGTTTTACTTCCCACTTCTCCTGTATGTTGTTGTATGTTGATGTCTGTGCTGAGAGAGTACACAAGCTGTCCGCGTGCACATGGCTCGGCACCACGAGGTTCACTGTTGTGTCATGCACGCATCAGAAAGTTGGCCAGCGTGCGAGACACGCATCCGCTTGCGTGCGCTACATCACATGTGTCATGCAGGCCTGCAAGTACTTTATGTTTCAACATCTTGGTGAGGGCGTAAAAAGCTCACATGATTGATGTCAGGCTTGCTACGAGGTCTGCATATATACCCTTGTCACGAAGTGTCTCAGTGTGCAGTGAGGATTACTACACGACACCGCATATGGCATCTCCACTGGCATGCATGCCTGTGCTTCACTTTGAGGTACTTCCTTTTGCGACCACCACAGCGCTGCAGTTTAGTTGACATTGCTGTGCCGCAGACCATACTTGTCATGCTATCGGTCGAGGTGATGGTCCCTGCGCATTCGCGTCCAACCCGGAGTCCGCTAATGAGTGTGCCATGTGGAGTGCTAGCAGCTGCACCTGGAGCATAGTATACCCAACTCGAATCGTGCATGGCTTGCTTGATGGTAGATGAATAACTCTCTGCGCGCGGTTTTTAAAATTGGCAACGCACATCTGTGAGATTCTGAAGCAGGTTTGTTAGTCGCAGCATCGAGGTAGTTGCTTACGCGTAACTAGATGCGTCACTCTGTAAGCCTTACCTATGGCATGACAACTACGGCCAAACCTCAAAAGCAACCTTTGTTGAAGTTGAGCTACACACCCAAAAAACTTTGATGGAGTTTGACTTCAACACCTTCAATTTCAAATATTTATAAAACGTCAAACTGTATTTTTTGTGGCGGTGGTCTCGCTATCGCGCCCTCCAACAACAGCAGCTTGTCTGCCGATAGCAATCAATATATGTATATACTTTATGGACTATATGTATCTGGCACGAGTCACTGTGACTGTACTTGCCACTGGCGTGGAGAAGTGCCAGAATGGAACGGTTCTGTGCAAACACGGAGTTGGGCTGGGCATGATGGTTGCGCACCTCGCCAAGGTGGCTTGCGCAATTTGCAACAATGCCCTTTCTGCAGAGGTGCAGAGACCTTCTGCATGGCGCCAAACTGGCAAAGCGCAGCAAGACCGCAGCCGTGCGTGCACACTTAGTGTAGTATCTGCCACTGCTAGGCAGGCGCATTGCATTGCACGTTTTGCATTTCAAATTCTCGCTTGGGGGACGCGAAAAAAGCCCAGATGGTACAGATGTCCAGCTTGCTACCAGAATCCCACACCTGTCTTGTGGAAACTCAAAAGTGTCTCATTGCGCATTGTCGATCACTTGTAAACGACATTGCTTTATGACTTCTCTCACCCCATTGTACGTGTATGAAATGCATGCATTATGCAACAACCCAAGCTGATGTTGAAGTATGTGAAAGCTCAGCTTGAAGTCTGCCATCATTTGCCCGGACTTCAGGAATTTGCAGTAGCTTACTAATAATACTTACTAATAATACTTACTGCTGGTTTTGACGTAATTGGCACCATTCAAATGCATCAACACTAAATGCATCAACACTAATACTTACTGCTGGTTTTGACGTAATTGGCACCATTCAAATCATCAACACATGTGAGGGGAGTGCAATTATGCCAACAGGTTTGAGAACACATGTCAAATTATGTGTTACCGGTTGTGGTTGTATGCGTTTAACGCCTAGGCCCGCGCACGCGTGCACACAGCAATAAAAAAACTGGACCCACTTCAACGAGAAGTCCGCATACTTTCAAAGAAGCTTGCGCTCGCAGCCCCACAAGGGTACAGTACAAATCAACAGGGTACAGTGCAAGCTCCGAGTTCTGGCTCGGGAGTTTCAGGAAGAGTTCAAGTAGTTCGGGGCCGTGACTGGGTTGTAGCCGTAACCTCCGGAACTGAAAACGCTCGCAACGTCACAAGGTAGCACCGTAAGCCTGCTGCAGCAGCTCACACGCCTGTGAAGCCAATCAAGGCTTGAAAGTAGGTGGGGTAGGGTTGAACTACTTACTCAGCGTCAACAACTTCAAAGTTGACGTGCAGTTCAGGGATAGCAAACTCGAAATCACTCAGGATCACCCACACTGCAGATCAAAAGCATGGTAGAGTCACTTATTGGCAAGGCCAGGCGCACCGCCGGCAGCGCAGAACATCCAGTGCTCACGCTGGGTTCGCATATCCTTGCCTTCCTGGAGCCCTCGGTCATGATCAGGAGCGCCTGCCGCAGCTTTCACAGCATCATACAGCAGACTCACGAGGCCAAGAGGCGGCACAAGACCGTGGCAGCGGAAGCTGTCGCCAGCGCCAGGCTGCTTGGGTGGGCCGTCAAGGGAGGATTGCAGCCCGAAGTAGCTCTCATAGCGTGCGTACACAGTGGCGAGCTCAAGGGCCTGCGTCTGGTCTACAGTACATACAGACTGCCCCTGAAACAGCTCCACTGCAACGCAGCAGCTTGCGCCGGGCACCTCGACGTAATGCAGTGGCTGCGGGGGCACGGTTGCCCATGGGATAGTTCCACGTGCTCTGACGCTGCGCGCCTCGGGCGTTTAGAGCTGTTGCAGTGGGCGCGAGCCAATGGCTGCCCATGGGACGAGCGCACCTGTTCAAGAGCAGCACTCGATGGACATCTCGAGCTGCTGCAGTGGGCCTACGCAAATGGGTGCCCAGCTGACGACAGCACTTGTAACGCTGCTGCGGAGGGCGGGCACCTGCGCATCCTGCAGTGGGCACAGGCTAATGCCATCCCCTGGAGCAGTGCCGCGTGCACTGGCGCAGCCAGATTTGGGCACGACGACGTGCTGCGGTGGCTGCATGCCAATGGGTGCCCCTGGGACGAGGAGACCTGCTGCAGCATTGCCCTTGGCGGGGACCTCGAACTGCTTCAGTGGGCACTTACCAATGAGTGCCCATGGGATGAGGAGACCTGCGCCAACGCTGCCTTTGGTGACAGCCTCGAAATGCTGCAGTGGCTGCGTGCCGCTGGGTGCCCATGGGACGAGGACACCTGCTCTAGCGCTGCCAGTAGCGGAAACCTCGAGCTGCTGCAGTGGGCACGCTCAAATGGGTGCCCCTGGGACAGCGGCACCTGCAGCGACGCTGCCGGTAGCGGGAGCCTGGAGATGCTTCAGTGGGCCCGTAAACACGGATGCCCATGGAACGAGAAGACCTGCGCCAGCGCCGCAGAGGACGGTCATCTCGAGGTGCTGCAGTGGGCACGCTCAAATGGGTGCGCCTGGGATAGCCGCACCTGCAGCGGCGCTGCCCAATGCGGGAACCTGGAGATGCTGCAGTGGGCCCGCCACCACGGATGTCCGTGGGACGAGGAGACCTGCGCCAGCGCCGCAGGGAGAGGTAATCTCGAGGTGCTGCAGTGGGCGCGCGCGAATGGCTGCCCCTGGGACAGTCGCACCTGCAGGGGCGCTGCGGGTTGGGGACACTTGGAGGTGCTGGAGTGGGCGCGCGCGCATGGATGCCCGGAGTGACCATTCATGCTAGCTGCGTTGGGGGGAGCGGGGAGGGGCGGGTGGGGGGCGGGGGTGCAGTGAGGGGCGGAAAAGAGGAGCACGCAGCTGCAGCGGCAGCAATGACGGTCAGGAGCTGAGGGCATAATAGCTGAGGGCTGCCAACGCAGGTACCATTGATTTGTCTCCTACTGTAGTACCTTTCCGGTTGGTTGACCAGTGGGCTGCGAGCTGGTGCGCAGTGCGCAGCACGCATGGCCTGTGTAGAAGAGACTGGTACTATGCCTTTGCACTGAGTCATTGCGTTCAATAGCTACAAGACCCTTTTCCCCTGCTTCACATGGGGCAGCTGTTAGCCCTGAGTTTAAATACACATGCGCTCAGCGGACGATCTTGGTTCAAGGACTTCCGTGTGTCCTGTCCGTTGTTGGAAATTGTGCTGAGAAGTGTGCAGCACATGCTAGTACATGATAGTGCATGCCGGTACACGTGCGCCCCCACGGTGCAGCACTGTATGCTTCATTGTTGTGTGATGCACTCACCAGCGCTTTTTGATTGAAGGTTGCCCAATGCGCAACGCATGCATCCACTTGCTCGTGCTTGAGTGCGCGAGCAATGCATCAACTGTTGCATGCACACTTGCACTTGTGCAAGCACCACAGCGCCACGACCAAAGGTGACAGCGCTGTGTCGCAGTTTATACTTGTCTTGCTGTCAAGCGAATCGTTAGTGTGCACTCACATCCGCTCCTATGCATATGCACGACACAGAGCGCAGTATACATGATCAATGCAATGCTAGAGGATTTGCCATGTCATCACGGAAAACTGACATGGTCGATGCAAAATGCTCCATCAGGCTGCCATGTCACGCTGAAACAGCGCCTCGCCTGCCGCAACAGCTTCTGTTTTACTATGCCAAGCAGGTTCTTGCCCGCAAATATAGAGTACTTCGAAGTATATATATATGCCATGTGGAGCGCTGCAGCTGGAGCGTAGTGTATGCAAGGCGAATCATCATGACCATAGCTGCCAGTAAAGGTGCGTGGCCTGCTTGATGGATGGTTTTCCGATGTCTGCATACGAGTTGGCAACGGAGCTCTGCGAGGAAATACAGGTTTGTCAACAGATCCGATTGTTGCCCAACTCATAATCATCGTCATGGGTGGTTGCAGTAACTGAGAGTTTCAGAAAATATGGGGCATATCATATGCTGCATATGGATCTTCAGCCTGTTGTCGTCGAGATTTTCAACTGATATGTTACAAGGTGAGGGCAAACCTCCATTTGTCAAATGTCCAAGCGTCGCCGTGACGCCTAACATGTGGCTGCTTGACATGCTGTGTGCAGCACTTCTGCCTGGCACAGCAACTTGCAGTTTACACTGAGACAAGACACTGAGGTCCCCACGCGGTCACCACCAGACCTCTTGCCAACGGTGTTTTTGATGCACATCAAGCACCACGGTGCAACACACATTCAAAGCGTGAACAATTTATCTGTATGTTCTACTTCTAGTTCTACAATGCGACCAAAGCCTACCCAATGGACTTGATGTCATCATGACGAGAAGTGCAAGAAAATGTGCTGCGCGTTCAAAATGGCTTCGGAGTTGTTGGCAGTGTGCACCCAGGCATTGTTGGGCTACAGACCAGCCTCTCAAACCCGTAATCCAGCTGTAAAACAATCCCGCATGTAGATGAATGATAGTTTGTACCTGGCTTCATTGACGAAAATCTTCATCATCAAGCCACCAAAAATGAGCAAGTCAAGACCGCAAATGGCAACAATGTGGATATCATGTATTCAAATACACCACTGCAGCAGTTCTCAGGCTGTGTGCAGGGGATCCTTGACCAGGCACAAGGTGCGCAACGTGTCACATGCAACTTCAACTTCAGCAGCCTCAGCACCAGCACCCTCCAGGCATGCCATTAACGCTTCAACAGCGACAGCAACAGGCTGGGGAAGGCTGTCAACGAGGTGCCGAAGCAGCAGGCGATCACCCGACAGGCCTTTGGGCACTGTCACGATGGCGTGGTTTGCCTGCTGAAAGAGGGCAGTGAGTGCCAGTCGCAGAACTTGTGGGGGGGATCGCTCCTCCTTGAGTCGCTCTGCAAGCCTCTGCATGAGGGGAAGGGGGGGGGGGGAGAGGGGAGGGGGGGGGGGGGGGGGGTCATATCAAAGACCTGTGATGAGGGGCGAAAATGCGCAACAAACGACAGGCAGCCAACTTTAAATGCATGCAGGTACATGGGCGATCAGAGTCAGGCGCTTCCCTGCTGCGGGCGTACAGACGTATCTGCAGTCAAACCGGAGTAAAACAACGCACATGCACATGCACAGTGAGCATGCGACATGCTGCACGCCTGTCTGTTCAGCCTGCCACCAACAGACGATGTGAGCATTTCTGTCGTTGCCTTCAAAAGTACTGCTGGCCTGCGTGCTTGTGGGCACCAAACTTATGATGCTTGCGCACACTGCTGCGCATTGCGCCACACATCGAACCTGCAGCTCACCGTGCGCCAGTTCCCAACCACTGCTCTCAATAGCGCATAGCATCTGCTGCGCCGTGCAAATGACCGCACAGCACGCCACTACGGCGCACATCACAACTTCTGAGCGTTGCCATGACAGCAGTGCTCATCAGTGCCTGTATCTGACCGTGCGGCATCTGACGCTCTGCACGCTTGTCCACATGGTGTGCAACCACACAGCTCATCACCGTTCCTGAGCATTGCCATGGCAAAGCAGTGCTCAACAGCTCTTAAGTCTGAGCACTGATCACCTGATGCTCTGTGCGCTGGTCGACACGGCGCGCCGCGACAGCGCCAATCATCACTCCTCAGCATTGCCATGACAAATGAGATTAGCATCACCTGTTTCTCGGCAGCGAGCATCTGCCGCTCGGCGCGTTTGTCGATACGGTGCGCCACCACGCCACATGCCGGCAGCGCCTTCGTCTCCGCATGCGACAGGAAGGCGGGCACATCCGGGTGTTCTGACTGCACCATGCGCCTGCCAGCAGAAGCGATGTGTTCGAAACCATTGCTAAGTGTCTGCAACTGGTGCGCATCTGGTAGTAGTACAGCTGCAGTGCGCTATGGGGGACAGCTCAACATGTGCAGATGCAGCCGTACAACACATTATACAAGCACTGACTGCATCACGCGCCTGCCAGCAGATGCGATGCGTTCGAAACCAGTACGTGAGTGTCTGAAATTGGTGGGTGTCTGGTAATAGTAGGGCTGCAGTGCGTGCTATGGGGGTCGGTGTGGTTCCAGAGCAGAGTGCAGCGAGGGCAACTGTGGACTCAGAAACCTTCCTATGCGGGCGTACATCACACTATACGAGTTCTGACTGCACCGTGCGCCTGCCAGCAGATGTGATGTTTACGGCATTGGTGCATGGGTGTCTGCAGATGGCGGGCGGCGGGTGTCGGGTAGCAGCGGAGCGGCAGTGCGTTGCCAGGTCAGTGCTCCCAGGCAGCGAGCAGTGGAGGCTAGCGTGGGCGCAAATGTGCGAATGCGCACGTACAGCACACAGCGCAGGGGCTACCAGTAGCCAGGGTGTTGTGGCATGCGCACTGGCGAGGGGCATGAAGTGCGGAGGCGACAAGGTAGGTCAACTTCACCCTCACCCTAACCCTGACACTAACCGTGACAAAAAAAAAGAAAAAAAGGCTCATGCATCAGTCACCTCTTTGATGAAGCCATTTCTGAAAGGTCACTCTCTCGTGTGCGCACACGGCATGGCGAAGCTCGTGCAGCCACATACCGGCGCAAGCCTAACCCTAACCCCTGGGTGCATCGCGCTTATTCTGCACGAGCAAGCCGCAGTGGCACTGTGAGGCAGAGCGCCTGAGCCTGGATTGACCACATAGGTGCAAATGCGCTGCACAGACAAATCTGACTGCATTAGTGTCATGTGCCTGACATGACAGGAGGTCGGTGTTGACAACGTACGAGCCAGCTATGGGGTGAACAACAAGGACAGAGCGGAAGCCCGCTGCGGCTGTGGCGATGCAATGTCAGTACTTCATGTCAGTGCCGTTGGAGATCAGATTTCATGACAATCTGTTTTGTCATGAGCTGGTTTTCTATCAACATGTCGACTTGAGCCGAAGTAAGGCGGCGAAAACGGGTACAACGGCAGCGTTTTTCTCGTAATCACTCTCAGCAACCAACTGATGTTGGGGCCTCAAGTGTCAGTTGTGATGAACGTAAACAGCGACATGTAAACTTCAAATGTCAACTTCAACTCACCATGCTTCAGCCAGCGGTGGGCCGACGTCCCATGCCAGTTCCTTCTGAATGTATTGCAGCACCGCGTCGCTGCATTGTGGGCAGGTTCAAAGGAAGTGGACAGCAAGTTGGTTGAGCAAGTTGGTTGAGAAACTGCACATAAGTTTTGATCTAGAAGTATGTCAATTTGAGTTTGATGATGCCGACAACACACTGCCCCTACCAATGCGTTACACTTCAAGTTCACTCCTTCCCGCAGTGCTCATCACCTGACAGTTAGGGTCTCCGCCTGCTCTGCGCCGCCTTCCCACGCCCAGTCCACTTCCGCATCCAGGAACGCGCGTTCCGTGAGAGAACGCGCCAGGCGCGCGCCGCAGCTGCGCAAGAGGTGCCTGTTGACAGCCAAGAGGTCATCTGCGTGCTCATCGCTCGCTGCACTGTCTGCAGAAGAGCGTCTGCGCAGGTGATGGTGACGGGTGCCGGGGTCGCTGCCGCCGATGCACGCTGCGCCTTTCGCCAGTAGCTGGGGGGCGAGGGTGGGGTAGGTACAGAAATGGTGAGAAAGTATAGTTGAGGTTGGGTCAAAACACTCCTCAGTGTAAGAGCTTGAGGCAGCTGAACGGTTTCTGTGGGGGGGGGGGGGGGGGGGGCGGGGGGATACGTACAGCAGAGAGAAAGAATGAAGTGGGTGAGAGTTGCATCAAAAGTGGGCACTTGTCAGCGTGAAAGCTTCAGGCAGCTAAACAGGTTTCTGTCTATCTGACAGGTGATAAGGTTGGTAATACGATGGCAGTATTCATCTGCACGAGGATCGCAGGGGTTAACTAACAGGGGGTGCACAGAGAATGCGAATCATGATGCTGCAACACTGTATTCGCAACGGTGCACGAACTTATGTAAGGAATGGCTTCAACAGCACGCAGGGCCATCAGCCCAGAACTTCCGCGAAACGTCAAGCAGTGACACACCTACTGTGAGAAGCTCGTGTAAATGATGCTTACATACAACTAAACCTCCAGAGTCACCTCAACCCTGAAGTCCACCAGAAGATTTGGCTACTGCTCAAATGGTTTGCCTAGGCGCCTGCTTTGGTGGTGTCGATGGTGAGTTGCCAGTGCTTCAAATGCAAATAACACTAATGTATTTACATGAGGAAAACTTGCTTCAAACTACCTCTATTTTTTAAAACGGTGCTTCCAAGTATCTCTGTTTCTTGTGTGCTTTAAGGATTTGCTGCACTGCACACAGCTCATTTGCAGACTGCTCGGAAGCTCACCTACCCCTGCTATCCTCTATACGTTAAGTACTTAAAACTACAGAACACGCAGCGATGTACTTCGGCGTACTTCGAAAGCGCCAGTCCTGCAAACGCATTGACGCGACTTGAGTACTCAGAGGCATGCATAGCTAGCCTTACGTGTAGCATTGCCCACTGCTGCAGCACAGACTTCTCGAATGCCTCCTGGGCTCTGTGGTGTGCTGCCAGTTCTCCATCAAATACAGTAGTGGTGGTGGCAGCGGCGGCAGCGGCTGCCTCCATGTGCGCTTCCAAAACTGGCCTGCAGTCAGCAAGGTGCGCAGAGAGGGGGCAACTGGTCACTACAACTACATTACTGGTTGCGTGTCCCACTGATGGTGGTCCTAGTAGTTGTGGCATTTACAGCCTGAGCAAAGCAGAGAGGGACAACTGATCACTACATCTAAATTCTTGGTCGTGAGCCTCATGCAAGCTCCCACTCATGTTGCTGACACTAGTGGCGGCAGCTTGTGTTGCCGGTACTGGTGGTGGCCGTTACAGCTGACCCTAACCCTAACCCTAACCCTAACTCTAACCCTAAGTGCTGAATGAACTCCTGTACACCACCGATGTTATGAGTTCAATAACTTACTTACTCCACAGGCGACGCCAGGGTTGATGGAAGCAACAGCAGCTGCCTCCGTGCGCACGTAATAAGTTGGCCCGAGAAATCAAGAGCTTACACGCTACATACCACCGAACAAGCCCCAATGGTGTGTCCCCCACACTACTCAACAGCATAGAGCGTACCTATGTAGGTAAGCAGCGAGGGCCTCAGAGAGGTCAGGGAGCTCCTGCAAGTCCGGGTAATCTTCTTGCAGCTGCAAGCAGATGTCAGCGGCTGAAATGTGTGCTTCCTCCACCGTCGAGGCCTGCAGGGCGGCAATTGCGACGGCACCATCATTGCATTACTACACATAGAGCAATACCGATGGTAAAGTATTCTGGGATGAAACATTGAAAGTGGCATGGCTACTTCAGGAACAGGTTGCCTTGCGTGTTGCACAGTGTGTAAACCATGGTTGCTTGACAGATGACTTCAACCAGCAGTGCACACCGAAGCTAAGTGCCCGCGTTGCCTTGTACGTGGATGGAAGCAGTGCATAAGCTGTATGAATGAGCTACGATTAAACTACAAACAGATACTTTTAATTTTAAGCATGTGATGATTATCAGCAGAAGCAGCGCAGTCCTCAGGAATGTTAGGGTAGGTACGCAAGTATCGTGGCCTGGCTTGAATGGCAAGTGCTTTATGCAAGGCACGCTGCAAAACGGATAGTAAGCGCCCTCTTTGCCCTGTACTTCAACTGCACATAGTACTTGTGATTTGCCCACACTTGGGTAGCAGGCCATACAGCCACAGAGCTGCTCAGGTGCTGAAGTACACAGAGCACTGATCCCGAGTATGTGATAGTTTTCAGCAAAGAGGCAGCATTTTCTTCAGCAACTAAGGACAGTTGCATTCTTCATGAACACTTAGAGAATAGAAGTACATGCATCTGTGGCACCTTTCAAAAGAGAAGCAGAGGTCGCTAGTGTATAAACACGGCAGTGGACCACCAAGCATTACACAATGTCATTTGCAACGGCCAAATTTTTTGCTACAAAGAACAGCATCGCTTACTTACACATGCAACTTCAATATCTGCACCAGCAGCCAACGCTCTGCTAGCAACCAGCTTTGCCAGTGTCAGGCTGCTCTTCTGACCTGCTGAAGCCGACAAATCGCACTGCTATGCCCGCCATGCAAATGCGCTGAGGAGGCACTTCAACATTAAAGCTGCCTTTCTCACCTTCTTGCTGCCTTTTCGCGCCCTCTCCTCTTTCTTGCTCTTGGCAGAACTGTACAGCACGATGATCACAGAGCAGGCATGCCACACTTAAATTGCTGCCGCCAAACCTTCAAGAGCAGCTCATGACGTGCTTGCGGCTTGGCTTTGCCCCGTTGGACTCCTTGAGATTTTCTCAAATTGATTTGTTTGTGTAGAAGCATTTGGCAGTTACATCCTCATTCCTAAGGTTAGGGTCAGCCCTAAGTACATATCACTAGACAGACAACACTACATTCACTTCTAGCAGCCCACGACTGGCGTCGGTCTTCTGTTGCATTGATCACCATGATATCTGCCTCTGCCAGTGTGGAGCAACAGGGTAGTGAGCAACAGCACTCTACGTTGACTCAGTTTGAAAGCGACTATTTATGAGTGCACTTGCTTGTAGAGTAAGTGCAGGCCTACTAAGATATCACCATGATGGACACTTGCGTATCTTGCACCATAGATTTGGGATGGAGCTAGCCATTGAGCACGTGATGGTCAACTTGTTAACATGGATGCGGACTAGACTGTGAATTGCAACACACATACTGATATGCTGACGACTCGCACAACGCACGGTTCACGGAATTGCGGCGGTGTGCCAAATCTTAGGGTTAGGGTTAGGTTCAGAAAATGACGCGGGGTGCAGTAGCTGTTCCACGCACCTGGTACTCTGCGCTGTATTCTTGGGGGCAGTTGCGCTGGCGACAGCATTCCTGGTGACACTCTTGACCTGCATGCATGCACGCAAAGCACAAAGCTGGCATGGGTCAACGTGCCTCAAAATGTTCATGAAAGTATATGAGTGCGTATGATTGCTGTGGCGCTTAGTCTGCCCTTGGTGCATCAACAAGCAGCGCATACCAACTTCTGCCATATGGTAACTGATGTGCGGATGGCAGATATGCTCCGCACGCTTTTCACAAAAGCAACCTTTTCAAAGAATATGACACCCCTGTTTATTTCCCTGCTTTCATAGGACACATCACCCGTGACCGCCTGTGCATGCCTTTGGACCACCCCCTTTGAGCCGCCACCACCAGCATCTTCTCTCACCGACCGCTCTGGCGGATCAGAAACACGCTGAGAAGGTGGTGGAGGCTCATTATATGACTGGATAGGTGATGGGGAAGACACTCGCACTGACGGCAGATGCCTACAAGAGCCCCTAGCCCTAACCTAAACGCCAGCAGCGCAGGCGCATAACAGCTCCCGTTCGCACTTTCTCCGCCTACCAGTGCTTCTCAATACTCACCTTAAAGGTGCACCACCTCATCACCAGCCAGACACCGATGCGGACATATTGCACAAATCACAGCCAAGGTGATTGAAGTACCTCAGCAAGAGCGTCTTCCAGAAAATTCTTGCTGACGCCATACACCTCCGCCATCGCGACAGCCACAACGGCAGCGCACGAGCGTTCCAGCAACGCCCCCACAACCTCCGTCGGCAACGCGGGCGGCAGCGACTCCGTGGCGTCGCACCACCAGCGTCGCTGTGCGGCCTCTTCGAGCGCTGCCGCGACCGCTGCTGGCAGCGGCGGCGCTATGTAGTAGCTGGCCACAAGTTGTGTGCCGGGGCACCTTGCGAGGATGGCGTCTTGTGTAAGGCCCCACTGCGCGTCGTGTCGCGTGCGGCGGCGGCAGAGGGAGATGCATGTTGCACGATGACCGCCAGTCGAGGCAGATTTTTGAGATGTGTGGCGGTGTTGGGCCGCATCATGTAGCGTACGGCGAGAAAGGAAGACAAGTAGTGCGCAATGTCTGTGTGTATGTATGTAATATGCAATCGTGTGGGGTGCTGGCGCCACTACCGTAGCTACAGCTCGCGAGATGCAACAGTGTCCCAAGTAGGCATGATGCTCTCGAGCACGTTGAGGAGAGTGAATACCCAAGCTGCAAAGATGTGCACAGTGGAGAAGTGCAGTAGTACCAACTGTGCAACATAGCCTCAACACGCGCGTGTGCATAGAGCGCTGGACGATACTATGATGATGTGCCACTCGGAATATCCCGCAAGAGATGAGGTCCTCAGTCAGGCAGCACTGCGCAATTGTGGGACCCAGCAATGACAGAAAATACTAGTAGGGTTTCAGGACCCTGACCCTCCAACGCCAACCAAAATTGGTACTGTTCATGTTCACACTCATCTGATGTACTTTCTGGAGGTTATTGGTTTACTTTGAGGCATATCGCGCAGATGAGGCTGCAGATTATGTGAGCGCAGCTGCAGCTGCTGTAGTCATGTTGAGTCTGGGGCCTGTTGAGCACTGACGCGGCTGTTGATGTTTGCCTTCTAGTTCTCAGGTGCCACCTCTATGTAGTGACACATGCACTTGCCGCGAGTCTTGTGTCTGCTTGAGTCCCTTGATTGTCCATATCTGGCACAGTGGTGAACTATACGCTTTTACTGAGCACTGCTGCTACTGCTGCAGTCACAGCTGGCTTTCGTCTCCTGACGCTCCCCTCTACATACCCCCCTCTCAAGGTTCGCAAAAAGGGGGGAGGGGAGCGGTCACGGGGACAAAGCTGGCAAATTGCACTTGCCATCAGGATTCAACTCCAAACTAAATTACCTTGGCAGCTCGAGCTTGGTCCAAGTAGTTGTTTGCTGACAGGAATGCAATGGCAGCCTCCTGCTGTGCCTCCTTGTACGCGTCCGGCACGTACTCCCTTGAAGTTACGGTTCCGCTGACAAGCTTTTGCGCCACGAGCGCTCGGAGCACCTGAGAAGAGCAGCAGGGCATCAAGACCTACTGTAATCAGTTTCTCTGTTGCGTGCACACAAGCAGGGACATGTGCCACAGGGTTACATTTAGGGTGAGGGTTACGGCTAAGTTGTATATGACAAGCACAGTACGGTTGGGGTTACTGTTAGTCAGAGGGGGGACAATTGCATGCACGTGTAAACCAGTTCTAACTCTAACCCTAATGCACAGGAGCAGTGCATCTGCTGTTTTTTTATACAACAAGGAGGGAGGGGCGGAAGCGCGGTACTCATTTCCGGGGAAAACCAAGCCTCTCTGCTGATCTTAACCCTAACCCCAACCCCAACCCTAACCCTAACCCTTAACCCCTCCATCCATCACGTACGACTTTGGTACTTGACCAGCAAGATCGTCTCTAATGCACATGTGCTGAACATGTTCGATGTGTTTTTGTGATAAAAAATACAAGGGTTATGGCTAGGGGTAGGCTGACATCAAATGTTAGACACGACGTGTGGTCTCACAAGGTGCTTCAGGGAGTAAAGCGCCTTGCAAAAACTGGAGGCCCGCTTGCTCAATGATACGGGGGGCGGGGGAGAGCAGGAGCATCACACACGCCTTTGATCACAGATGGCATTGCTGATGGACCAACGAGGCAGTGTAGAACAACATTTTGTGTGTGTGCGGTGTCTGGCCGTCAGGCGCGGAAGCGCAAATGAGACCATGCACGACGGCAAACGAAGGTGTGAGCGTCGGGTGCGGAAGCGCAACTGAGACACTGCAACTGGGAGCTCACCCCCGCAGCGGCTGATGTTGAGCGTGCTGGCAAGAGGGCCAGGGGCAGTAGCGAGGCCCAGGGCGTGCCAGTTGCTGCATCTACGGGAAGCTCTGTCATGAGTGCGCTACTCACGCGCAGCGGTGAGGCAGCAAGCGCAGACAACGTGGCGGCTTTATTCATTGGCAAGCAGGCCGCGCGGAGAAGCAGGTGCCGCACCCAAAAAAGTGGCAGAGGCTGCCACAGAAATTGAAACGAAAGCACAAGCAGCAGCAGCAACAGCAGCAGCAGCAGCAGCAGCAGCAGCAGCAGCAGCTTGCCGTTGGTGCTGCTGCTTCTGCTTTCATTTCAGCATCTGTGGCTGCTGCTTTTTCTGCTGCGGCACCTGCTTCTCCTTCGCGCCCGCTTGACGTGGAGCCGCCACGTCACAGTCTTCTGCGCTTGCTGTCTCATCGATGCGCATGCCGCGGCGCACTCATGGCAGAGCTTCTGGATGATGAAGTGGCTAGCGCGCCCTGGGCCTTGCCACTCATCCTGGCCCTCTTGCCAGCACGCTCAACACCAGCCGCGGGGGGGTGAGCTCCCACTTGCGGTGGTGTCATGTGCGCTTCCGCGCCCAAAAACAACACCTTCGTCTGCCATCGTGCGTGCTCGCAGAGGCACGATTCACAGGGTGCAGCTTTGTTCGGCGCCTGTGTAAGCGAGGCTATAATCTTGCAAGTATTTCTGCACTCAAACGCATGAGCCCCAGTTTTCTGCCATTACAGCCATGATTCAGTCCGAAAATAGCACAGACGCCAAGCATCAAGGCCGCCGTGCATAGCATGCCACCTCCTGCCTTTGATGCAGCATCCGCTATCCAGGTCAGCACCAACGGAGACATCAATGCAGGGCAGATTGAACAGGCCAAGACCACGTACATCATGTTTCATCGGAACAACTCTTTAGCTGGAGCACACGCAAATGACTTGTTGCTTCATTGCATCAGCCATATAATAGAGACTCCTTCAGCAGTCATGCCTTCGCACACATGCGCGCAACAGTCGGTGAAGGGCCATGCGTGTCATGTTTCATTACCCTGCTCCTGCACTGTCACCGACATAGTCTACGACTGTTGCAGCCCCTGCCGTGCTTGCTGCTCCGCTAGTCTTCATACTGAACTTCCCAATCGGTACATGTACTACAGTCAGGCAAGCTGTATAAATCACATACTTCGAGTACATTGCTACGACAGGGTTTTGCTGCTCAGAAAGGAAGTGCTTGGCCACGAGGTGATGTCGTTCAGAAGTGATCGTCAATGCACGTTGAGACACTTTACTGTTGTTGCAAGCTAGCTGCATGCAGATTCTGGTAGCAGGCTTGACAGTAACCGTGTCCATGCTTTTCGCGCCACAAGCAAGAATCAGTAAACAAGTATATCAAGGACCAACAGACATAGTATCATCAAACATGTCCGCAACAAAACAAGTTGAAGATGTTGCGTACCTCAACTAGTCGCCTGTCGTCGACGCCATGCGCTGCGGCAAGATCCGAAACAGCCAGGACACTTGATGTCGCTGAGCACTGCTGCTGCAAAGCCTGGCTGAGCTGCTGCTGATACTGGTCCGTCTCGATGGCCCCGCGGCACAGCGTGGCAGCGATCCGACCATCCGCCAGCCATGCTGTGACGCACTCCTCGATGACCTGAAGGTGGGGACAAGAGGGTTAGGGTTAATAATGAAGTTGGGGGTTAACCTTCCCTTAACCCTAACCCTATGCTAACCCCTAACGCTAACCCTTGCCCTAATCCTGATCCTAAGACAGTCGCTACGCTTAATGATATACTCTATGCGAAGGCGATGCTTGCAGAGGCGCGAGAGTGCGGTAGTCAGGGTTAGGGTTAGGGTCTGGGATCATGATGGTACAGGGAATGGCGCAACAGTGGTACGTGCCCTAAGAGCATGCAGGCGCTGAGCGTAAAGGGCTTAGGGTTAGGGGTAGATCTGAGGTTAGGTCATATTGGTGACGCGACCCTTCATAACCTGCAGTCGACGAAAGCCAGCCACAGATGATGTGTGTTGATGTCGGTGTATGTTTGCAACGCAATTGTGCGGTACTGGCAAGCACCAGTGTGTTCGTGTGCTGGTGGTGGAGCGGCTGCACGTGCGCCATTAAACCTGCAGCAAGCGCAATCTAACCCTAATACTAACTGTGGCAACGTAGAGAGCGACATACCCTGTTGCACCACACCGGCAGAGGCCGACATCAAGGTGACCAATGCAACAGACGACCGACGCCAGTCGTGTGCTGCTAGAAGTGAATGTTTTGTAGTCTGTCTAGCAGTACGTACCTAGGGATAACCCTAACCCTAGTATTGAGCATGTTACTGCCATATGCTCCAACACTAACTTTACCCCGAAACTCGCATCCGAAGGCGCAACATCTGATTCAACAAACCAGCATGCTTCCATACATACATATATGCATGTGTGACACCAGGCCTCAACAAAAGTGTGGAGGATCTTGTCCGCTTCTTCCCTCGGCCAAAAGCATCGTTGTTGCGGCCAAGCGAAACTGCAGAGCGCATTCAGCTGCAGCCAGTGCGCCAAGCAGTAGGTCTGATGTGGCAAACCCGCCTTGGGCCCCGGTGCCGTTGGTGGTTATCCAGCAGCACTTGTGGTGTGTGCTTTGTACTCATGCAGTAATTCTGGCTTGCAGCGCCAATAGACCCAGATGATCACCATGACGCTTGCTTCGAGTGAAGCCAATGTCGTCTCCCGCGTAACACAAGCATCAAACTCGCTTTGCAGATGAATTTGAGTTACTAAGGTCGGCAGTGCTCACGCCGGGTGCGAGCCGCTGTGCACCTGCGGCTTAGGACAAGAGTCGGGGTTAGAGCTGGGGTCAACTGTTGCAGTGATGAAGTTCGTGCATCCCACGGGTTACACAAAGGCATGTATGAGAAAAGAAACGGATTAACTATGCAATAATGGTGAACACGTAGAAGCACTACAGTACATAGAGCATTGTTATCAAGCATAGCGCGTGCGTCAGTTGTTGCACTCGTGCTGAGCTCGGTGTCCCAGGAAACTAGGGGGAAAATGATATTTCTCAGTCATTGATAATAAGGAAAGGCACGCACTTTACAACTTCAATATGTGACGCACCTCGAGGGGCAGGTCGTGCTCGCTGGCCAGTCCCGCAACTGTGAGCCTTCCCAGTTGCGAGAGCTTCTCCTGTGTGCTGCTGCCCAACCCATCCAGATATGTCTGAGTGATGAGCTCGCCTTTTATGAGCCGCACCTGCAGTTCTCAGCAGCAGCAGAAAGGGAACTTCACCATTACTTTACCACGGAGTTCCAGTGTGTGACTTTAACCCTCACCCCCTGACATTGTAGGTGGAGAACAGCTCGAGCTCTGACTGGCCCTAACCCTGGCCCTCGCCAAGCGCATACAGCTGATGCGAGAGCGACCCCAGGTGCAACTAGCTTGGACACATAAATACCACTTGATTCAAGAATGAGACACGATCACAGACGAAGCGCCCTTTTTTGTACAGATTTGATTCGATTGTGAATGCACGAGTTCACAACTGCTGCCGCTGCAATTCTCCTGAAGTCAACCTCTTCACCCAAGTCCGCAGCCACAGGTGCAGCCATGGTCTCTACATGTTCATAGGCAAATCGTACTGCATTGTGCCCCTGTTTCTGCAGCCATGACCTCTACTGTAGATGGTCACGTGCCACACCTACTGCATCGCGCGAACGCTGTAGTGAGGCATGCTTTGTCAACGCGTTTATGAGGCAAATATCCCTTCAGCCAGCTACTACTTGACATGTATACTTCTATATATATCAAAAGGAGCCGTCAGCAGTTACTACCATGTATTTAGAATTACATGGTAGGTGCCAGCAGTATACTACCAGCCTACACATACGAAAGTATTTAGTACATGCCAGCAGTGCCTGTGCCCCTGGCTCTGCAGCCACAGCTGCAGTGCAGCTCTCGACATGTTCACGGGCCATGCCTACTGCATCACCCGACTGCCGCATAAAGTGAGACCTGATTCACTCATGTACGAATGAGTGTGATATCGCTACGGAACAGCAGATGCCCGGCAGTCACCTGTGCGCCCGGCTCTGCAGCCACAGCTGCAGCGCACGTCTGGACATGATCATGTGCCGCATATACTGCATTGCTCAATCGCTGTAGTGAGGCATGCTTTGCTCATGAATGGACGAGTCAAGTACACCTTCAGCCAGTTACTGTTACTACTTTACACATGTACTTCTATACAGTAGATGCCAGCAGTACCTGTGCCCCCGCCACCGCAGCCACAGCTGCAGCGCAGGTCTGGACATGTTCACGAGCCACGCCTACAGCATCGCTCAGGTGCTCAAGAGAGGCGCGTCCGGAAGCGTTGTTGAGCGCTGCTTTGATGTCAGCGCTCAGGCGCTGCTCCGTGACAAACTCGCCCTCGGGATGCTGCGTGGGCACCGCCTGAGTACAGTTACGCAGCGAATGAGTGAGTGAGTTAAGTGAAGTCGCTCGAGTACAGTTGTGAAGCGCAACGTGCACGGTGCAACCAGGAACCAAGAGATTGAATGAGGGAGTGAATGAGTGAGTGAGTAAGTGAGTGTTCCAACATCAGCGCTTCGACAAAGGCGCATGCTCTTGTGGGGGTGAAAGCGCTTTTCACAGCAGTGCCTGAGACAGGTAGCATACAGACAGATGATTTCATACATCAAGAGGTACACATATTCAGAGGTATGTTGCAGCAATACATGTAGGGCCAGCGCAACGGGTGCAGAAAGCGGTTAGCTGGGCCTCTGCTTGTGCGGAGCACCGCCTTAACGTCAGAGCGCACCTGCTGCTTTATTTGTAGGCAGACCAGCTGATGGCTGGGGGGCCCTGCATGGGAGCCTTTTAAAGAATTGTTTCGTTGCAAAAGGTATGCCAGAGACAAATGGGCATGACGCACGCGCAACTATGCCAGAACCGCAAGGGCACAACAACAAATTGAATGGAGCGCTGCCATGCATCGTCCATACTGGAGTTGGTCCCAGGAGGACAGCAACGCGAATATAGAAATATGCAGAACACATGGGCTCCAGCAGGGCTCAGCAAGAACTGTGCTGAGGGGCATGCTTTGTGTCACGAATGCGGTACTGGCTACCCCCTTTCTGCTCCTCCACTCAGCATATACTTTGAGGCATCTACTGGTACAGTGTATGCTTGTTCATCGCAGCGACAACCCTTAACTTCATGAACGCAGATATGCACCAGGATGTGAATTATAATGGCAGCGGCTCACCTTCACCAGGCCACGCCTGATGAGCTCCGCCATGATGTGCTGAGCATCCAACACACTGTACTGTGCAGCAGCGCCATCCTGACAATCGCCACCACCGTCAGCGCATTCGACGTCCACCATTGGCGTATTCCTGCAGATGAACTCCGACCCTGCCCCCCCCGCCTTTGCCGTGCAACATCAAAGCCCCGGTAAAGTGCGGCGCAGAAAGGAGACAGGTGATAACGTCAACGTCTGAGGAAGAGGGCCGTGGGGAGAAGGAATTTTGGTGTTGAGGTTGGGATGAACTTGCTGAACGTGCACGTCTACGCATTTGTATCAGTAGCAATAGACTTATTTGTGTATGAATCAGAGCATGTAGTCATGGGTCCACTGACGGTAATTGTGACGGCGCAGGGCGCAGAGTGCAGACCAGGTGCTGTCAAAATTGTGCCATGAGGGAGCGGGACGGAGATACTGACCTAAGCGATTATCTGGTATGCTGAAGCAGTTCTGACCGAGACTGGGTAAGCCTAGAGGCAACTCAACGACATCCATTCCAACTGTCGTGGGCTAGCTGCAGCCTTCAACAGTTATTTTCAATCAACTCAACTATGTACTTCTTTGTACGGCCAACTTGAAGTATGTGATGTTTACTGCGCTGAACAAATGTGTAACGCTATGAATCCGTTTGAAAAAGAATCAATACATTGTCTCAAGGTGAACTGCTGCAGAAGATGTACTGCTGGCTGATAGGCAGCGGCACATCGGCTACGACAGAAGGCCGAAGATAGCGTCATGAGGCACATGATTAAATCTGACGTCTGGTAGAATGAACGCGATCTTCACACGCGATGATTACCTGTGCACAATCCAAAGCTCCACTACACTGCTGTCTTCGCCACACCAAAGCTCTCGCTTGACCTCGACCTTCGCTGAAATCCTCCAGTGTGAGCGTGTTGCGCCGTGGCAGTATGAAATTGCGTCCACCTTTGTCGTGCTGAGGAAAGCACTGAGCGCTAAACTGCCCTGGCTCCAGCTCTCATTCGTTGGTGGTGCGTGCGCTCTCTTGATCGACTATGTGTGGATCTTGAAGGCAGCCAAGATCTTGTCTTGCGATTGAGAATGCAGAGACTGTATGGCACGGCTTTGGCTGTAGCGGTAGCTTGGCTAAGCGTGGAGATGATGCATCTCCAGCTATGCTTGCCACTACAGCAGCAAAGGTAGTTCTCCCTCTCAATTGCAGAACTTAAATTGCGGGAGAGGACCCACTGCGAGTGGGTCGAGTCCTGGGTACGTGAACGGACGTGAACGTGCAAGATGGAACAACAGTTCTCTTTCTCTGATCTTCACTTACCAATGTGATTACGCTTGGGTGATGTACACAGCAGATTCATTCGCTCACGTCATTGAGTCACCGTAAACTCGTGATTTAAATTGCAGCGTCTGCCCGCTGGTGCCCCCCCCCCCCCCCCCCTCCGGACGGGGGGGGGGAACGTTCACGTAGCTCGCCTGCGCTTTACCTGAACCTTTAGATATACTATCCACCAATCAGCTGTCAAGAATTAGGTTTGGCCTGTACAACAGCAGCACCTGCTCTTATCCACCAAAACAGATTGCAAACGAATGCGTATTTGACCGTTCAAAAGTTTAGCCGCCTTGAAGTCAGATGTGCTGTTGATACAAGTTCTCTGTTTTATGCTACAAGTAGCATGAAATGCCAGGAGCTCTGGAAGGGGGAGACCGTTCTCTGGACCGGTACTTCAACTTCAAGCCCTGTGCCAGCAACTAGGAGGAAGGCTCTTTTTCGCTTCAACAACAAGTGCTCAAGGCACCTACAAGGCAAGCAACAAGAGGCCATCCTGGCTGGGAGACAGCAAGACCTCTGGAGCTGAGCCATATCCATTGGGCTCACTCTCCTTCTTCAGTCATGTCTACACAGGTGTGTCTTTGTTTGCCCCACTGATGTTTGCCCTGCAAGTTGGTTGCACTTTGATGTCACTAGCAGCTCAGCAGCTCTATTGCTCAAGAACATAGACTCCAGGCTGCTTTGCTGTATCATGGCTCAGCTCCACTTGCCGGCGACAACATCGGTGCTAGACTTTGAAGACTCTGTCGATTACTCCGACACAGTTTAATGCCGTGCACTTAGGCCACGAAGGTGTTCTGAAGTACTGCGTCCGCGACGGGGTCGCGTTGGCGGTGCAACAGACACATAGGGACGCTGCTATGTACTAAGACTGCCCAGCGTCTATCAGTTGCTCGCATGCTATGGCAAGTCCGTGCTGTTTAGTCCTGCAGACGACAGCATGCGATCAACGAAGCTCACGGTGTTTCCCTTCCAGCACACGGCTGCTAGGCACAACTGGCTATACTGTCAGACTAGGTGCTCCAGCTACTTTGAGGAATCCGTGAGCATGGACACGCAACCATGCAACAGCGTTTTCCGTCAGTTAGTGTGAGCGCCGCTAACTGATTCGTGCACCTCGGCACAATGTTGCGTGCAGCGTGAAAACTCATGTATGCAACGGGACTGATCACCCCGACGCATTTTGAGTTGACAATGTGGAGTTGTCCACACGCTGGCTAGACTCGCCTAGGCCGACCCTGGCACGCTTTTTCAAGTGGAAAGGGGAATTATCGGCTTCTGCATAACCTCTGAGCAGATTGCATAAACTTTGAGCACTTTGAAAATCTTGAGCGCTCTGGCACGCCGTCGACGCGCACATTTTGAGCGTTTGCCCGCTCTACACAGAAGTGCGTACTAGCGACGAGTTGCCAACTTTGTCGTGTGTCTCAGGGAGGAAGTGCTATCCACACTGGCAACGCCGAACAGCCTGCGACGGCCTTAGCCTCCGTTGGGGAAACGGGTGGCGCGGGAACCGGCGGTGAGAGTAGCGGTGGCGGTGCGGATCCGCAGGCACAGCCCCCCCCTGTGCACCCTGTGTCGGCGCCTCCTGCCGATCAGGGCGGCATGTCGGCTGCGGTCGCCTCGATCCCCGCGAGCGCTGGGACTGCACCGACTGCCACTCCGCCTGTCACTGCCGCTCAAGCTCAAGGTCCCCCCGCGTCCTCCGGAAACCTGCCGGTCGCGACATCCGCCGCACCTGCCCCGGCTTCCGGTGATGGTCGAGAGCAGATGGACGACATTGTTCGAGGACTTCGCGCTGCTCTCCCCGCTATAAGCGACGAGGCTCTGCGCCGTGCTGCAGAGCGCGTGAGCGCTTCGGTGCGTCCAGCTGCTAGTACCACTGCTAGCCTCGACCCAGCCATACTCTTCAGCGCCGGCACCGCTGCAACTCCAAGCGTCGCCGCCGTCCCCCCGACCTCTTCTGGGGACGTCGAACGCGTCGCCCTCCAACCGCATGACGCAGCCCCTTCGCCAAGACTTCCGCAAGGAGCGCCTTATACTTGAAGACTGGAACGCCATGGTCGACCGCACCGAGGACTTTTACAAAGCCATGCGTCCCCAACAGCTCGCAGACTTCAAGCGCAACCTCAAAGAGGCAGCTGAGCGGCAGGGCATGGCGCTCGCTATCGTCAACGAGGGCGCCAAGGCCAAGACTAGCGCCATGCGCGGCAGCGCCGCTATGGACACTTCGGACGAGGGCCACCCTAGGGCTGCGGCGATGGCTCCCGCCAAGCCTGCCAAGCAGCCGGCCAAGCCCAAGAGCGACAAGGCCAGGGCTTCCAGCAGCGACGAGTGCTTCGGGTGCCACAAGCACTTTGGTGGAGAGAACAAGCTCCGGGAGCACTGCCAAGAGTGCCCGGAATGGTACGAGCACCGCATCGAGCGCCTGAAGGCCGCCAAGAGGCCCCACGACAAGCTGGAGAAGCGCCGCGACGAGCTGCGCGCCAAGCGCGCCAAGACAAGTGAGTGTTCGCTCACCGCTTTCCACACCTTGCCTAGTGCACTCATGGATGTTGACGCGCCAGTGCAACTTGGGCACAGCGGTCATTGCACTAGCTCCACGCAAGATGTGCTAGAAGCGCTAGATGTGCAACCAGCGGCGACTGAGGCCGGCACACAAGTCACTACACGCATGCTTGACAAGACCGTTGGCACTTGCATGTTAGCCACATTCTTGTATGCGCATAGTGAGCTAGCAGTACGCGCACTTGACACCAGCGCACCTTTGACTGCTCCAGATGCCAGTGACGCTCCAGCAGTATGCGCACCTGACACTAGCGCACCCTTGACTGCTTTGGGCACCAGTGACACAACCAGTTGCGCGCCGCTTGCAGCGCAAGATGTCGCTCATGATGTTGCTACTCCGCAGCCAGGTAAGACCGACGTTTCTGACTCTGACCCCAGATGCGTTGCACCTACTTCCACCACTTCGCCCGTGTCATATCCGCAGACTAAGGAGGCGTCTGATGCCGACGCGGGGCGTTCGGACAGAAGGCGGCTGCGGGTGGCAGAGTTGTGCTGTGGAATAGGGGGTGTACATAGGGGGTTGCAGGAGTTCGCACGTGCAGCAGACGTTGACGTGCAGGTGGTCTTAGCGGTAGACAACTGCAAGCGTACATGTGAGGAGTACAGCAAACTCTTCCCTGACACCGAGGTCATATGTGCAGATGTATCTAGCCCCCAAGTTCGCGAGAGGCTCAAGCACCTCAAGCCAGACGCGATTTGGAATACATCTTCTTGTGTTGAGTTTTCCCCTGCGGGAATGGGGATTGAAGGCGATGCAGCACGCACGCTTGTACATGTTGCGGAGATTGCTGCCGATTGCCTGCCAGCTCTAGTCATCAACGAAAACGTGCCTAGGATGCTCCTATCAAGCTCATGGCGTGACTTCTGCCGCGTCGTGGGTACAAAGGGGTACTCCACCTATGAGGTGCAGTTTCGTGGGACCGACGTCAATGGTGCATCTTCACGCGAGCGCATCTATACTGTGTCAGCTGCAAATGCTGCTCGGTTGCCTGAACGATTTGCACGCTTGAATGCAATTCTCAATGAGCGCTTTCGCACCAGCAAGCCACGTACGGTCCGTGAACATCTTGGTTGCTCCCATGACACGTTTTATTGGGACCCGAGGCAACCCACGACGCAAGGCGTGCTGTCTACTGACATGCCGCTCCCTAGCCCTGTTACTCGCCAGCCTGGGCGGGGCCCCTCCTCGTCTTATCAGCCACGTGAGAAAGACGCGGGACCGGTTAATAAGGCCCTTGTCTTGACTGTTGATCAGGTCATGAACTTGCTGGGCTACTTTGAGCCACATCCTTCCGGGACCATCACTCAGATGAAGCGCTGGGCTGCAAACTTAGTGCAACCCAATTGCGTGTCAGCGCTCATGCTTGCCTTGCACGCGGTCGCCGCCTTGCCGGAGGAGTGGCCAAGCCCTCGTGATGCCACTGGCGTCTCACCAGGTGAGGTTGTAGTGCATGATCGCACTTCTCCCCCGCCAGAATGGATGGTAGACTCCAGCCCTGATCTGCCTGTAATACTGCGCCTAGCTAGTACTTGCGTGCGGAACTTCCAGCGTTTTACACGCAATGTAGGCCAAGCCATACTTGCATCATTTCGGCCTGGAAGTGATGCACCGGTTTCGCAGACGCCTTGGACGTACGGTGAAGATGAGGAAGAGCCTTTGACTCCTCATGCTTCTCATGCGCCGCATGTCGAGACGCCACGTGCTGTTGCAATGCGAGAAATGAGCGACATTGACAGCGATGCAGATGCTCAGCAGCCTAGTGCTAGTAGCATTGCTACCGATGTTTTCAAGGCTCAACCCAGGCGCATAGCACGTGACAAGCCTCCCAAGATTCTACATAGGGCACGTGCAGTCGGCAGACCTAAGAAGAATGGCTTTGTGCACATGCCAATACGCACACAAGTTGGTAACGGCATACAAGAACTGGTACTTGACGCGTTAGTGGACAACGGCGCCGAGGCCGAGTTCATTAACACAGAACGCGCACACCAGTTGCCGCCGGGTTCAATTTGCCCGCTGTCCGAGGGTGATTTTACCACGGTTGAACTTGCAGACGCCAAGAAGTCTGTGCCAATTTCAGGTGTAGTGCACGCCCAGGTGCGCTTCAAAGACACCATATTCACACACGCTTTTTACGTGGTGGACCTGCCTTACGAGGCAATCTTGGGGTCACATTTCTTTGGCAAATTTGGCTCGTCCATCACCTATGAACATGGCATGCGATTCCACCCCGCTGGATCCGCTGGACCTGCCGTTGCCATGCATGAACAAGCTAAGTTGGGGACTCTAGACCCCCCAGCTGCCAACACGATCAAGGTGGGTGTTACAAGAGCCAAGTCTTCTCAGAGGCCCACTTTGCCTAGTCGCACTTATTTGCTGCGTACAACGTGTGACCAGGTGCTTAAAGCTGACACCGCTAAAACCATTGAAGTAGTGTCACATCCACCAGTACAGTGCACAGGCCCTGTTGAAGTGCTACTCACCCCTGACGCGCCAGAGGCGTCAGTGATGGCAAACAGGCTGGCCGCCAGAGGTGCCGTTCTCATGGATACGGTGGGCTTTGTAGCACCTAACAAGCCACTAGGGATGTTAGTCGAGAACACTTCCACTGCGCCAGTGTTTGTGCCTAGAGGTGCAGTGCTAGGCGTCATTGAGGCCCCTGACATGATCTGCAGCCTAGACATTGGCAAAGAGGAGCTTGTGGCTAACTTGACAAGAATTGCGTTGAGACACCTTGGGCAAAACGCACCAGATACACCTGCTGTAAACAGATCAAGACCTGTGCAGCAGCCAGACCCCTCGTGTGTGCCAGAACACGACTCGCCAAGACCAGACCCTGCCATGCGCGCTGAGGCGGAACGAGCCGCATTCAGACACAAGGTGGCAGAGGAGCACAATGCCTCGCTGGGAACTTGCACAGACGAGGAGCTACGTGAAGTGCTGTGTGACAAGAACGGGGAGATCTTCAACATCCTCAAGCAACGCGATCGACACGGCGTCACCTATTATGACCGCGCCATGGAGGTGCTTCGCCGGCGACGAGGCGCCTTTGCCAAGGACCCCAAGAACCCCAAGGTGACGGACCGTTTTGACGTGGACATTGACACAGGCGACGCAGCGCCCATCGCCGACAGGGCACGCAGGTGGGCTGAACGCGAAGCTAAAATCATATTTGAAGCCATTGAAAATGAGCGCAAACGCGGACAGATCAGACCTGCCAATGGTCCTTGGGCTAGCAATCCAGTGCTGGTGACTCAGAAGGACAAGGTCCGTTTCTGCGTTGACTATAGGCCGCTCAACAGAGTTACACGCCGTGATGAGTATGGGCTTGGCAATATGGACGACTTGGTTCAGAAATGCTCGGGCTCACGCATATTCTCGGCACTAGACTTTGCTTCTGGTTACAGGCAAATACCTATGACTAGAGAATCAACCTGCAAGACGGCATTCCGGGCACCTGATGGCTCACTCTGGGAGTACAAGGTCGCGCCGTTTGGGTTGGTGTGCCTGCCAAGTATATTCACCAGATGCATGCATGAGCTCCTAGGCTCAGCCAGGCAAACGCATGCGTGCGTGTACGTTGATGATGTGCTCGTACACAGCAAGAATCTAGAAGACCATATAGCTCACTTGGACGATGTACTTCGACGCGTGGAAGAGTACGGCATGAGTGTGTCTAGACACAAGTGCCAACTCTTTGCCGAAGAAGTTACATACCTAGGCCACAAGGTGGGCAAGTATGGAATCAAGCCATGTGAGGACAAAGTAAAAGCCATGGTCGACATGATGCCACCCGTAGGCAAGGACGGCAAGGTAGATAAACGGCTAATGCAAGTCCTCATGGGGTGCTTCAATTACTATAGGCGCTACATACATCGGTTCGCGCATATTGCAGCTCCCCTAGTCGAGTGTACGCGTGATGGCGCTGACATGTCGTGGACCAAACGCCGCCAAGAGGCGCTGGCCAAACTCAAGCACACCATGTCAAACGCTCCTGTGATCATGCACCCAGACTTTGACCTACCTTTTATAGTACATACAGACGCAAGCAAGCTAGCCGTTGCTGGTGTTCTATCTCAATTCGTGCCACTAGACAAATTACGTGAACGGCACAAGGACTTCCCCTGGGCCAGCACGCGCCGTGTCAACACAGTTGACGGCAAACCTGCCAGAGAGGTAGTTGTGGCATTTTTCAGCAAGATTAACTCAGTGCAGGACGCAAAACTTGGTGCTACTGCACTAGAGTGTCTGGCTGTAGTGCTAGCTTTGAACAACTTCCGCGGTTACATTTGGGGCAGACCTGTAACCGTCGTAACCGACGCGTCTGCGCTTCGCTGGCTCTTGACCTTGAACAATCACAATAGCAAGCTGCTACATTGGGCCATGCGTCTCCAGGAATACGACATCATGGTCGTACACAGGCCTGGCAAAGACAATGGCAATGCAGACTGCCCTTCACGCATGCCTCAGATGACGGAGATCATCGGACCTAGGCAGTACGAGCACGCCGACGAGCAGTGGCCCGACTGCACCGATGCTGGACCTGCACCTCCGTCTGGGGTACGTTTTGATGATGAACAACTGCAAGACTCACCAGCATTTCTAGGCCGTATAGGTGCTTATACGGCATCCCCAGGAGCCACGGCTTTTAAATTTAACAAACCTGCACAAATATCTACAAAACTGAGCAACTGCATGGGTACATTGACACCTCAGGAGGTACATGACCTCAGTGATACCATGCACGAGAGCGCGTGCGTGCACACCGCGCTTTTCAAAGAAGAGGGAGGTGAACCAGAACTAGAAAACACTCCCCTCGTTTCCATGCTTTGCAGCATGAAATTGGGCTCGTATTCTGAGCACATTTGGGACAGCTGCGCTGCGATACTCTCGCCGCTTAGAGATGCAACTGCTCCAACCGAAACTAGCGAAATCACTGACCTTGCCCTTGGAGCTGAAGACGCTGAAGCAGATACTTCAGATGACAATATGTCAACCCAGACTGGAGAGTCTGACTCACGCCTAGAGTCTTCACCTGCTATGCTGGAACGCAAAAACTTTGTGCGTTGGCAGGAAAGTGACCATTTCTGTTCATCTGTGAAGCACTATCTGGAAACACAAGGCCAGACCCCTGACCCTAGCCTTGCCAAATTTGTCAGCCAGAACCAAGAGTTTTTCACAGTTGAACCTGACGGTTTACTCGTGCACTTCATGGCAAGTCGGTCAAAGAAGGGCACCTTAATTACTCAGTGGGTGGTCCCCGACGCTTTGAAGCCACTTGTGCTCCGTCTTTGCCATAATGATGGCAGTGCTCAACACCCCTCGACTGCTGCCACGCACGCCAAGGTGCTGGAACGCATGTATTGGAGAGGGTTAGGCGCTGACGTCCGAGACTACGTACGCTCATGCGTCCCTTGTCAACAAACCAAACCGCAGTCCACTGCCAGGTACAAGCAAGCACTGATGCCATCTACACACATGTGGCAACGCTTGCATGTGGACTACACCGAAGTCGGCGTCCTTTCCTCAGAAGGGCATCGATACTTGCTCATCATCACTGAAGCTAGGTCAGGCTACTGTTGGCTTTTCCCCGTAAAGACACGATCAGCAGCTGAGGCCGCACCCCTACTGGCAAGAGTGCTCTTTGAGTGCGGCGCGCTTGTGGAAGAGCTGATGTCTGACAGAGCCGCAGAATTCATGAGTGCGCTGATAACCACGCTCTGCACCTTCTTTAAAGTGCACAAGATTGAAACCAGCGCATATCACCCCCAGTCTAACGGCGTCGTTGAGAACATGAATGGGCGCGTCAAGCGAGCGCTTGCTAGACTCTGTTCTCGCTACCAGGCACGCTGGCATGTATACCTTGATGCCGTGCAATTTGCGCTCAGGAACACGCCTAGGGAGGAGACGGGTCTGACCCCATTCTTCTGTGTTTATGGTCGCGAAGCACGCTTCCCTCTTGACGCTTTGACCTCTGAGGTTGCAAGTCCACAAGACCTACATGCTGAGGTAAAGCGTCTGCAAGAAAATCTTAAACTTGCTGAGGAGGCGGTTGGCGAGGCGCTGCAGCAACGTGCTGAGCGCATTCAAGCTCGCAATGACCAAATCCAACGCACTGTACACTTGGAGGTCGGTGACTATGTGTGGATCAAGAAACCACCTTCACGCGGCCGCGCAAGTGCCATTGAGGAGCATTTCACTGGCCCCTGGAAGCTAGTAGCTCCGTACGGTGACTCAGGGCTTTCTTTTCAATGCCAACTCATGGGCACGCGCATACGCGAGACCACCGCGCATGTTGAAAACATGAAGCCATATCACCCCAGACCCGCGCGACTTGACATTGAGGGAGTACATGCCCTCCTGGACTCCGCGCAACTGCAAGAGCTGGACCCTGACCAGCAATTGTGCCAGATACTGGACCGCAGAGCTGACGAGGACGGCGGCTGGTCATACAAGTGGCTGGCGCGCGACGGCACTACTTCAGAGTGGGTGCGCGAGAAAGAGCTTGTAGAACTGGTGTTCATACCACCATGGGTACTGGACACTTTTCATGCTTTGTATGAGCTCAAGCACCAAGGTAACGTTCCCCCATACGCTGAACGTCACCTTCCTCGCGAAGATTGCACGCTGTCCAAAGATGCTGCATTGCTGCGATACCCTTGCGGCACGCAAGTGGTCCGGCAAGTCAATGATGTGCCGAACTCGACTGACTACTTGTGGGGCCAGGTACGTGACTTCGCGCTGTCCCGCTGGCGTGTACGCTACTCTGATGGCACGTGGGAGGACTTAACGTCTTCTCAGGTACGGGCTGCTAAGCTCATGGCCGAAGGCGTGCGCGACAGACTGCGTAGGTTAGCGCGTCAGCGCAACGAGCCAGAACCTACCTTTGACTCCAGCCTTACGGCTGACCCGCCTGCTAATGTAAGAGTGACTGTGAGTCCATGCTTGCCAACTGACTTTGGACCACTCTACGTTGGCCAAGTTCTCCGCTACCGGTTCCCTTCCGGATGGAGCCGCGGCGTCTTGCTTAGGCTTGTGTCCGCCAAGCGCGATCGTGGAGAATTCACTTTTGATGTGGAGTTCCCCAACACGCGAGGACAAAAGCCTCTAGAGAAGCGTTTGAAGCTCAGAGCCGAATATTACCGTGATGACGCTCGAGCTGAACCTTCATCTTGGAACCTCATGCTGGCACGCGAGCTCGCCGAGGAGCCGCTCAAGGCCGACATACAAATTGATTTGCCAGCTGCAAGTCACGAGACCGGGGATACTAGACCCCAGAAACGCCTGCGCAAATGTTGAATCGCGTTGAACTCGCACGCGTGGTGCGAAGGAGCGGTGAAGCATCGGTGTTGACCCTGAAGCCGTGTTGAGCTCACGCGCTTGGCGTGAAGGAACGGTGAACGGTGACGCACCCTAGACCTAGACAAGACAAGAACCTGGCTATGATGCGACAGAGCAGGCGGATTGCTGAATATCAAGTATCATAAAACGTCGACTTCCGCGCACCAGTCTAGTGGGCGCCGCGGACGGCGGCCCTTTCAAAGAAGAGGGATTATACAAGTTCTCTGTTTTATGCTACAAGTAGCATGAAATGCCAGGAGCTCTGGAAGGGGGAGACCGTTCTCTGGACCGGTACTTCAACTTCAAGCCCTGTGCCAGCAACTAGGAGGAAGGCTCTTTTTCGCTTCAACAACAAGTGCTCAAGGCACCTACAAGGCAAGCAACAAGAGGCCATCCTGGCTGGGAGACAGCAAGACCTCTGGAGCTGAGCCATATCCATTGGGCTCACTCTCCTTCTTCAGTCATGTCTACACAGGTGTGTCTTTGTTTGCCCCACTGATGTTTGCCCTGCAAGTTGGTTGCACTTTGATGTCACTAGCAGCTCAGCAGCTCTATTGCTCAAGAACATAGACTCCAGGCTGCTTTGCTGTATCACTGTGCCAGGGCCTGCCTACTAGGTTTGCCCCCCCCTTTCCCCCCCCTCCGGAACGGTGGGGGGGAAGGGGTCTCGCATCGCACGCAGACATGGTCTCACAGACTGCGCCTGACAACCAGGTCTGCACTGAGATGTCTCAGAGGAGACTCCTGACGGTCATGCGGCAGCAGGGAACTTCATTTGTATACTGGTACTTCATTTGTATACTGCAGCAACCATGGTGAAATTACTTCGGGATTAGCTAATTTACCGATGTGTTGTTTGCTGAATATATATTAAAACAGCCATTTCATTCGTCCATGAAGATGGACATCGGAAAATGCGTGGTGAACAGCACCTGCCGATTACTTCCCCCCCCCCGGCGCGCTGTACCTACTTCAAGAACCTGACCGTCCAGCCATAGTTGTCGCTAAAATAACTCAAAGTTTGCAGAATATCCCCAAGACAAGATGTACAGAAATCAGCACCTGCTGTCGTCCACAAACATACACGCAATGCGTGCGAAAAAAGTTGGCCAACCAACGTTCGGAAGTTGGCCAACATGCCCCCCAATCCGGGGGCTCCGTCTCGCTGACAGCCAGCCACGCTCACACAGACTGCGCCTGACACACACTGAAATGAGGTGCCTGACGGTGCAGAGGGGAGCTGTACCGCTCGTTGCATTGACTGCTAGAAGGGCGCGCCCGTGCGTGCAGCGATACGCCGGGCGCTGCTCATTTACTGAGCAAACAGCGTTTTTTCTTGGGCAAGTCAATTTTCTTGAGGCCCCATGGTCAGCGCCCTAGTCACAACACAGTGGCGGCATCAGCTGCTTGTCAGACTCATTCGTTAGCAGCAGAACACACGCAAGGGGCCTAAGGTCAGGTAACGGGCAAGTTTGCGGAGCGGTAGCGTGACAAAACTCGCAGTTTTTTCTCACAGGCCATGTACGTTGCCTGAGGACCTGTCGGGACAGCGCGGCGGCTACAGCGACGCGCGTGGCGGCATTCGTGATGCGTCAACTAGCAACCAATACAAGCTACATGCAACAGTCAGCTCGCTCGCGCGTGCAGCATACACGTCGCAATTCGCAAGAGACGGCGTGAGGTGGCGTTTTTTGCGGGCATGACAATTTTCTTGGGGCCCTATGGTCAGCGCCCTAGTCACAGCACAGGGGCGGCAATGGCTGCTTGTCAGGGTCAATAGTTAGCAGCAGAATACACGCATGGGGTCCACGGCCAGGTAATAGGCAAGTTTGCGGAGCGGTAGCGTGACAAAACTCGCAGTTTTTTCTCACAGGCCATGTACGTTGCCTGAGGACTTATCGGGACAGCGCGGCGGCTACAGCGACGCGCGTGCCGCCGCTTGTGGAGCTTAAATTAGCAACCAATACAAGCTACATGCACCAGTCAGCTCGCTCGCGGGTGCAGTATGCACGTCACAATTCGCTCGAGACGGCGTGAGGTGGCGTCTATTGATCTTGGGGTACTAACGTACCCAGGAACTTCTGCATGATCCAACTTCAACTTCAAGTGGAGGCATCAACACTCGCACATCATCGAAGTGTGTATCGAACGATACATCGTTGCAGTAGCAAGTCTGGGCCTAGTTGTCTATGATTATTAATAGCGTGTGGATGAACCGAGCATTCATGGCGGGTGCTGCATGACTTGTGTGTGCCACACGCCAAGGGGAGCGAAACACTCCTCAAATTGTAGTCGCGCAGCAAAACAATCACTGCTGTTTTTTTCGACAGAGCGCAGCGCGACATTGACATGGTGCACACGGTCTCGTTGCAGCTTGCGCAAGGTGCACAATGGGAGCTCAACAGCAACATGACAAGCAGGCGTCGAAAAGGCACCAAGCGCCCAGAGCAGGGATTACATTGCATTGACCGGAGCGTAGTGTGTCACGCAGAAAGGGGGGTGGGCAACCACGTTGCAGCACACGCACAGGCCCCGCTGCGCAGGCGGCCACAATACAGCAGCGGATAATGGGATGAAACTTTGAAGACGAGAGAGAGTGCACGCCGCTTTGGGGCCAGCGCAAGAACAGAGGCCTGGTCGGGAGAGATCAGCAAGCGGTGCAGCTCGCCCCCCGTGGCCAATAAATGTACAGTCGGCAGCGCAACATTGAAGCAGAGGCGCATGCCGATCAGGGGCGGTTTTCAGCACGCGCGCCCCGTCACGCCCCCCTACTCGCAGTGGGCTAGACGCACTGGCGGGGCGAGGGCACGGGGCCAATAGGCACTTGGGTAGGTAGGTAGCAACGTAAAACGGGCAATCGCCGCAGTGCACCAGCGCACGAGCGGCTGCCAGGCTGCCTCTTGCGCAATACTGTGCCCCCAGGCACCGCATAAGCATGCTTCTGCGTGCGGGGCGCGTCACCCAGCCGGCAACTTCAACTTTGGAAAAATATACAATAGCGGAACCTGCCAGCTGCAGCCGATCGTCTGCTGCTATGCCTGCTGCTCCGGGCACTGCGCACATCGAAAAGAGGCAGATGTGCGCAGTACCCACTCCTTGCAGCAGCAGGGGGGCGGAAGGGGGGGGGGGGGGGGCGGCGCCGCAGCATCGTGTCCTGCCGCGCTGGCGTGTCGTTGAGGAGCACTGCCATCATTCCTCTGTGTCATCGACGGCGGCATCGAAGCGCCAGCCGCGCACGGTGCGCTCCACGAATGCGCGCAGCTGCATGCGCAAAAAAAGGGGCGGGGTGGGTTGGGGGGGGGGGGGGGGGGGGGGGCAGCTCAGTACAGGCAGGTGAATTCGGCTTAGCACTCAATCACATACGACAAGCTCAGCGCGGATATGAGGGCATTGTGTGACAGCTACCATAGTGTAATTGGCATTTTGTGCACATGGCAGCTGGAGCGCCACTGCGCAGAGGCCGCCACGGTGGTGACATAGCACAGTGGGGCACTTAACCCTACCCTAACTCTAAATCTAACTAGCATATGGAGAACGGACATCTCAGGTGACCGGGCACCACCAAAGCACATGCACTTTGTGCGACACAGAACAATAGTGTGCTGCATACTCTGCATGCCAAGAAATCCTAATCCTAACCCTAACCCTAAGACCATGACTTGAGGCCAACATGACATACCAGTGATGAATGAAACTCACCCCTAGCCTTTCTTTGCATTGCCGACCACAACTGCCACGATGCCCAGGATGCAACCACATGCACAAATACTTGCGTTTGCGAAGAGGCCTTTGAACCGAGGCTCACCGACAAGTCAACATTGACCGACTGTAAAAGACGATCACAAAGGTGACATAGCAGTATATACTTTTCAAGTATATGTATTAGTGAAGAGGCCTGTTAACGGATGCTCGCCAACGGGTCCACATGCACTGTGTTCCAGCTGTAGAAGACTAAAACAAGGTTGACGTACAGATATATTTATATTCACGGAGAGGCCTTTTAATAAATACTCACCGACGGGTCCACGTGCACTGTGTACCGGCTGTAGAAGACGATGACAAAGGTGACCCCCTTGCGGCTGACCACGGGGACGCCAAAAGTGGTCCTGATGCCAGTCTACAAGGCGCGCAATTTAATCAAGAGAGCATGGCTGTTGAGTTGATCTATCAGTGAACAGGTGCTGGCACTGATGTGAAGCATGCAGCAGCGGTTACAAGTGCAGCAACAAATCAACCTTGCACAGAGTGCAGCAGGCTCTCAGTAGCTTGTCGCCTTGTTTGTGTTGAGCACGCAAAGTATTTCCTTGTAGCAAACAACATGCCTTGTCACGTGTGTATGCTCAAATCATCTCTTGCGGCTGGTGCTGCTGTAAACAACAGTTGATCGTGCAGAGGCAACACGTTGATATGAACTTGCCTTGACAGCACCATCTAGCCTCAGGAATAGGTTGTGACTCTGCGCGTGTACGTCCTCAGTGTCACTCAACTCCGCTCAGAGCTTTGGCAAACATGTCGCTTTCACCTCCTCTGATAATCACAGCTCGCCACCGAGCTGGTGCTTCACATTTTAACCTTCAAAAGAGGAATCGCTGCAAGAAAGCACTTGTTAAGAAACAAAATTCGCCTTGACAGCGTCATTCAGCCTCAGAAACATTCAGCCTCAGGAACATGTTGTGGACAGACGTGTGCACGTCCTCCTGCCACCTGACTTGTTCCATGCTGTGGCATACGTGCTTATGTATTGAATTTCATTTGGATAAAACACGCCGCTTAAGGCACTCGCGCAATCGAAAAATTTAACTCACCTTGACAGCGCCATTCAGCCTGAGGAACATGTTGTGGCCTAACGTATGTACGTCCTCCTGCCACTCGCTCGTGTTGGAGCCAAACACGCGCCCGGGGAGACCCTCCCCCCTCTCAAAGCTGAAGTTTGTGCTGTATTCGCCCCATTCTTCCAGCTCCTGCGGTATACGTACAAAAAAACGGCGCGTGAATATGGCGGCTGTGATACTTCAAGTTCAGAGCGTATGTACGCACAATTCCAGCATGGTATATTTACTGTATTTGCTTCATTCTACTAGCTCTGCGGCATACGCACAAAAGTGGCGTGTGAACGTGGCAGCTGCGATAGTTGAGCCAACCCGTACATGGCCCATTTGTGCATGTGTATTTGTGCTGTACTCGCTGCTGCAGTAGCATACGCCCAATACCAGCGTGTGAATATGAAGCTGCAACAGTAAATGCTTGCACTTATAAACGCCACATCAGGTGTGGCCCATGGTGTGCGCACCTTGAAGTAGCGCGCGTCGAACAGGTCCCCTAGCACCAAGGCACAGGCAGGCACGCATTGTTTTGGAACTTCAACATGAACTAAATGTGGCAACGCACCTCCTTGGTGGTGAAGTAGCCCGCATGGAACAGGTCCACATGGCACCAAGGCACACATTTTTAACACTTCAACTTGAAATAGGTGTGGCGACGCACCTTCTTGTTGGTGAAGTAGCCCGCGCAAGACAGGTCCCCTAGCATCATGACACATTTTCCCAAAGTTCAAGTTGAACTACGTGCGGCGACGTACCTTCTTGTTGGTGAAGTAGCCCGCGTGGAACAGCATGACCCTGCCCCCCGTCTCCTGCCTTGCCAGGGGGACCCACACGTCAACCGCCTCAAATGGTATCTGCTCAGACGCGGAGAGACGCGCAAGTGTCAGCAGAACTACAAGTTGAAGTACACTGAAGTACACGTTGCCAGGGGCACCCACACGTCCACGGCCTCGAATGGCACCTGCTCAGGCGCAGAACGACGCGAAGCGTCAGCGGGACGAGCCAAGGTGCATAACTTCAACATTGAAGTATAGGTGATGAAGCAAAGCGAAAGGTGTGCAACACTGCAATTTGAAGTACACATCATATACTTTGACAAAGCTAAGCTTCATGCAGAGCGTCAAGGGAACCAGCCGCAGACACAGGTGCTCGACAGATTCGCACTGACGCGCCTGAGCTTCGCTGCGCATGCTTCGCAGGGTTCACCCACTTGCCAACAGCCCCCCATTTATCCACACCTTTGAGCTGCTTGCCTCTGGAAGACGAGCTCGTGACAGGAACCCATGACACAGGCTTATCGACAGCGCCAAAGGAACGCAAAGAAGCGATCGACCAGCGCTAAGCAATACCACTCCGCCTCACCTGGTCCAGGAACTTTCCGACAAATTCCTGAAACGGAGCGTTGCTGCTCTCGTCGTCATCGCCATCTTCACTGCGGTCACCATCGTCCATCGCCGCATTGCCGCCAGCGGCAGCGGCTGCGCTGCCGATCACAGGCTTCGACTCCTCCTCTCTGGGGCTGTGGGGGAGGGGGAGGGGGGGCAATGCGCTTGAGCACTGCTGGTCACTGCTGAGCACTGAGATCAGATAGATTGCAAGATTTGAGGTTCTGATGTTTAAGTGTGCTACAGTGCTCACACTGTGCTTTTCCAAAGTAAGAAATAGACACAGCGGTATTGTCGGTGTGCGCCCGCACGGTGTCAAGCACACTTCTGATGTTGAATGCTGCGGTGCAATAATAAGATGCAGTGCTCAGCAACAATGCAAGTTCACCAGTCCAAGTTTCAAGACACAAAGAACTGTCATAGAGTAAATCATGAACAGCCCTGTCATTTGAAACCGACCAAAAAAATGCAGACGCGTGCGATGCAACAAGGGCTGCACAAAAGGTGCATTTCGACATCACAACTTCCTCACCTGTTGCTGGCGGGCTGGAGCGGAGGGCGTGCAACCTGCGCAAACGAAGGCACATCAAGCGCACACAGTCAGTGGTTTTCAGACGGGGTTGAACTGGCTCCCTGACAAAGCGGTACATCTGGGGTACCGCCGATCCAATGCCGTAGTTGCTGGACACAGGTTGAAGTGTCATGGTTCTGCGAGTGTTGACTTGACAAGTTGTCAACGTACACTTCGGCGGATGCAAATGAATTTGGTCTAGCGAGCCAGATAGTTGAACATGAAGTTGTGCTAGGCGCAACAACACAATGTTACCGGCCAGTGTAGTTGGGCATTTGGTATGTGTGTATGCACTTGCAGTATCAGCACCCAGTGCACCCAGGTCAATGCTGAGCACTGCGCACATGACAGCCCTACAGGGACAACATTACACCAATCCGACTTCAATCATGACCCTAGGCTTACGGATTGTACCTCAGGCGCAGGGGCCTGCAGCGTCAGCAGCCCTGCTCTTTTATTTTCGCCGTACGGCTGCTTGCTGATCGTAGGGTTAGGGTTGGGATTAGGATTATTCTTCCTTGACTGAATTGCCGACAGAGATGTCGAATGGCTACACCTCCCATGTACTCCATTGCTATGCACTGACGCTCTCTTGATTCCAAAACAAGGCCTTTCTCCCCGCTATTCATGAGTGGCCATACCTCCCTACTCAATTGCTGGGCACTGACACTCTCTTGGGTACAAGGCCTTTCTCTCCATTATGTCTAGAGATGTCCACCTCCCTAGCCATAACCCCAAGTGTGGGGATTTCAACCCTAAGGTTAGGGTTTGTACCTCAGGCGCCGGCGCCTGCAGCGTCAGCAGCCCTGCTCCCAGGCCATCGCCTAGCGCTGCGCTGTTCTGGTACCCCAGAGACGCCAGGTTGTCGCCCAAGCTGCATCGATATCAAGCAAGGCAGGCACGGTGACAAGCGCAAGTGAGACTGTGAAGTTGGCGGGCGGCACAGTGTTGACGCTTGCGCCCCGGAGCGCTGCAACACGGAGCAGGAAGCGCGCTACAGCGGAACTGGCGGAACTGCCAGGGCGTCGCCGAGCGCTTGCGCTGTTCTGATACCTCAAAGATGCCAGGTTGTCCCCCAGGCTGCGATACATACCTAGCCGCCGTGTCCATGCCCTCGTCGCTCGCCTCTGGATTCAGCACCTTAAATTCAAAACATACTTGCGAGTCCAGATATGCATACGCAAAACGACTAATAATACATAATTGGCCCAGCCCATTGATCGTCTCCTATCGCAGCGCCTTCAGAAGTGAAAAAAAAGGGTCAAAGTATTGGCACATACATGCTAGCAATACATACCTAGCCCTCATGTCCAAACCCCCATTGCTCATCTCCTCATTCACGTCTTTAACTTCAACATACTTCAACATATACATACATACATGCTAGCGATACATACCTAGCCCACATGTCCATGCCTTCGTCGCTCGTCTCCGGATTCAGCGCCTTGAACTCAAACTCGTTGCCCATGTTAGGGTCCCCCAGGCCCCCTATGAACCAGTTGTTGCCGGCACCGCCTCCGCCACCGAAGCTCATCGGGCTCTGCAGCGTCACAACATACACGCATACATAACGCTATGAGATTACGTGGCTGAAGTGTGTGGGTAATGTATGCTCGAGTGCAGAGCGCGCTTGTTGCGAGCATGAGGGTGGGTGGCGATCTACGTAGAGTTAGGGTCAGGGCCAGGTTTGGGTTCGCGAGAGGCTGCGAACTGAAGGCTGAAGGAGACAAGTTCTCTCCTGATTGAGCGCACGACTGAAGCATTTGCTTCAGCCAACGCCTATACTCCGCATTCAGCTGACCCAAACCTCAACTAGCACCTTGACGCTCCAGTGCGCCACAAGGCTTTCAGGTACTTGATTGTAGATGCATGGTTTTTGCGGAAAGATGCACAGGATATCGACAAAAGCATTGGGGCACAGCGCATGCTTGTATGGGTGGGGCGGAGAGCACGGACGTGAAATGTGGGGCGCAGCACGTGGAATTTGTGATCGTGCCATGAATTCATGGATATGACTGAGGCACGCAGCGTGCAAGCGATGTGACGTGCTGGCGGTAGCCGTGGCTGCAGTACACGAAAGAGGTACACAACGCACATTCACGAGTGTGAACGGTGGCCCGCAACACACGTGCTCAGGACGCAGCGCATGAACAAGTCTGTGGGGCATGGCACATGAATTCATGAACACACTCATGAACACACATGATACATGTGTTGGCGCGCAGCGTACCGGTGACGTGACGTGCTGGTGGTAGCCGTGGCTGTAGTACTCTGCCATGTGCGCCATCTGAGGGGTAGGATGGTATAGGCGCATGTGGTGCGTGCCGTCGTTTGTGCTGACAAGGTTGTTGCCGCCCGCGCCGGCGGCGCCGTTTGCGCCTTCCGGTGTGTGCTGTGGCGGCGACAATTGCATTAATAAGAGGAAGTGGTTTTGAGTTTCATAGAGGCACCGTTTGCGCCTTCCGGCGTGCGCTGCGGCGGCAAGCATTGGCAGTTGCAGTGTCTATGACAGTTACAGTTTTCACATACGCTGAGAATGTGAGTCGTATTGCACAGTGGATCCAGTCTATGTAAGAGGATACGATGGCTGTTTGCGCCCTCCAGCGTGCTCTGCGGCGACGACAAGTGCATTACTAAGAGGCAGCGGTACTGAGTTCCATAAAGGCGAGAACACCGCGACAAGTACAGTTTTCGAAGCAAGATCTTTTGATCAATGGAGGCGCCGTTTGCGCCCTCCGGCGTGTGCTGCGGCAACAAGCACCGACCGTTACAGCTTCCAGGTTCACGGAAAATATCACCATGTGGAAGTCTTCAGGAAGTCTTCACACAATCGCTGAATGCATCAGTGCTGAGCATGCAGGAGGTAGAGCGCGCAATGGACGCGCAAAGCGCAAGTCACGACGTACTAGTACAAGGACAGCGGCGCCATGGGCGACACAGAGAAGTCAAATAAAATAAGCTGAGCGCTGCCAATACTCAACCTTTGAATCACCAGCTTTTTTTCTTGACAGACCTCAATACAGCAAGGTTGTGTCGGCTGCTTGCTGACTTTCTGGGGTGCGGTGGGGCCAAGAGGATGTCTCCCCCAAGCGGAGGAGCGTCATGGCGGTTGCTAAGCTGTGCCCTGTCACAATAATTAACTGTACAAGAAGGCCCCATGGGCGAGACAGAGAAGTCCCCGCCGCCAGTGCTGTTGCTGCTTAACACGGCTCACTGACAACCAACGTATGATGTGTACTAAATGTAGCACACCTATCAGAAGGCATACAATCTGTACAAAGACCAACGGCGCCATGAGCAACACAAAGAAGTCCCCGCCGCCGGTGCTGTTGCTGCTGGAAACGGCTCACTGACAACTGACGTACAATGTGCTGGATGTAGCGCAACTATGAAAAGGTAGAAATCAAAAAACAATTACCTGTACAAGAAACAGCGGCGCCATGGGAGAGACAGAGAAGTCTCCGCCGCCGGTGCTGTTGCTGCTGGAGGTTGGCGCGATCGAGCTCAGCAGTTTGTTGATGGCGGCAGAGGTGTTGGTGGTGCTCTGCAGGGGGCACAAAACGCAGATGATTCGCTGAGCACTGATACAGTTGCGTCTGAGGAATGAGCTCAGCTGCTGCTTCAAAATGTGTAGAGCTGGGGTGGTATTTGAGCACGGACACAATTGCAATTGGGTGGTACTCTGCAGGGGACACAACAACGCAGTTGCATTTGAGCACTGATACAACCGCACATGTGAAGTTGAGCTCAGCACCTGCAGAGGCGGTGAAGGTCGTCGAAGAGCACTGACACGATGACATTTCAAGGAGCAGTGACACAATGACGATTTCGCAAATGAGCGCAGCAGGTTATTGATGGCCGCAGATGTGTTGGTGGTGCTCTGCAGGGGACAGAAAACGCATTTGATGTCATTGAGCACTGACACAAGTACGTGTACGCATTCGAGCTCGGCAGCGTGCTGATAGCCGCAGAGTTGTGTGGGATTGAGCACTGACACAGTTGCGTGCATGCAATCGAGCTCCGCAGCTTGTTGGTGTATGCGTAGAGGTGGTGATAGTTGCTGAGCGAAGACACACATACATATTCGCAAATGAGCTCAGCAGGCAGGGTATGGCCACAGAGGCGGCGGTGGTGCTGCAACGATGTTGAGCACCGATGTGAACACAAAGTGTGCGCGCAATCGCAAAAGGCAGCCTACAGCACAATCCAACAACCGCTTACACCAAGTGCGTGCGGCTGGTTTGATGGTATGCGTGTGCCGTTTGTCAACGCTGGGTCACGCCGTCCGGTTGAAGTTGAAGTTCTCCAACGACACTGCGTGCGCGCGCCAGCCACGCACTCACCCGCCGTTTTGAGTTGCGCACATGCAACGGCCGTGGCACAATGGACCTGATGACACAGTAGCAGAAAATGTACGTCTTGCACTACCCACAGCTAACACCCTGCGCTCAGTTGAAGTACAAGATCACTTACCCGCCGTTTTGAGTTCCAGCTCCAGGCGTCCTTGAGCTTCTGGTTCATGCTGTGCGCGTGCCCTACAAACCGTTCGCGCCACTCCGTCTGCACGGCGGCAATGCAACAGTGCTCGTCAGTCTAACCCTAACCCTAACTGTGACAGGTTTGCGCCACTCCATCTGCACGGCAGCAACGCAACAACATGACGGGATATCAGCGCAGCCCTAATTCTCTGCTTCGTGCAGTGCTCAACAGCCTCACCCTATCTGTAACCCTAACTGTAGCTGTGCGCGTGCCCCACGAACCGTTTGCGCTAACTCCGTCTGCGCGGCTGCAATACGACAAGTGCTCGTCAGTCTAGCTCTAACCCTTACTGTGACGCGATGTGGTACATTCGCGCTACTCCGTCTGCGCGGCGGCAACGCAATGCCATGGCGAGATGTCAGTGCTCGCATGCATACAACTGCAATTGTTTGCATTCATTGGTTCATTCATTCACACATGAATTCACCTGTATTGTTTCGCTGAGGACCGGCGTCGTCAGAGCTCCGCGCGCCGTCTCCGCCTCCGCCATCACCATACGATCGTGAATTCATTCATTAATACATTGAACTTTGAGGTAAATATTCTCACCTGCATGTTTTCGCTGAGGCCCGGCGCCGTCAGCGCTCCGCGCGCTGTCTGCACCTCCTCCACACCATAGAGTCATTGGCTCATTCACTCACACATGCACTCACCTGCACTGGTTCATTCATTCATGAATTCATTCACCTGCAATCTGTTCGCTGAGGCCCGGTGTCGTCAGCGCTCAGCGCGCCATCTCGGCCTCCGCCATTGCCAGACATTCATTGGCTCATACCTCACATATGATTCATTCATTTTCATTTCATTTTGCATTTCATTGTTCCGTTCATGTTTGCATACATGAATCCATTCACCTGCATTTTTTTCGCTTAGGCCCGGCGTCGTCAGCGCTCCGCGCGCCGTCTGAGTCTCCTCGTTCACCAGTCATTGTGCCATTCATGATTTCACTCATGAATTCATTCACCTGCATTTTTTCGCTGAGTCCCGGCGTCGTCAGCGCTCCGCGCGCCGTCTGCGCCTCCGCCATGAGGAACATCTCCTCGAGCTCGCTGATGCGACGCTGCCGCACGCTGTGCGCCGCGATAGCTTCGGGCGTCCGGATGCGCGTGGGGCCGTGCGCATAGAAGCGCTTGCCTATCTTCAACTTCTTGCTGAGCCGCGTCTGGTTGCAGTTCAGCTGGGGGGGGGGGGCGGCGGCTCAGAATGAGGTGACTGCGTTGTAATCAGCTTCCACAGGTAACGATTGCAGATGCAACTTAGGGGATTCATGACTTGAAGTAGAATGCGCATGCGCTTGTGCAGTGGCGCTGGCGAAATGACTTTGTCTGCCGAACCAGCATGGTCATGGGCAAGTCGCGGCAGTGCCGCACGTACGAGTGCGAGTTGGAAGAGCGATGTTGAATGCAGTTTAAGAATGCTGCATCAGCACAACGGGGTCTGCCTTGTGATGAGCGCTGACTTGCTTTGCAGCCCCTCGCCGCACACCGAGAAGGCATGTGCTGAGAGTTGCAGATCAGCTGTGACTGCGCCATGAGAATGAACTGTATCAGAATACCTTTTGATTTGAAAAGCCTGATACATTGAGGAGCCCTAACCCTAACCCTGTTGCCAGACTGCCAACGCATAGTGTACATGCCAGCAGCTAACGCTGATAGCAGTCATGAGGCTTTCAAGATTGCTCTCTAGGGTGCCAAGTACATGCATGTGAGACTGTCCTGCTGATGCTGCTTCAAATTGCAGGTGGCTGATATGAGAGTTGAAGTTAATAATCAGTATTCTTACGCGTGAGAAAAGCTTTGTACAAAGCATGTGGAGAGCCTTCCATTACCAACACACATCGGCATTTCATTGCCTTGAACATTACTACAGTATTGTGTACTTCAAGTACTTGAAGTATGTGCTCGTCTGCCCAGGCCGCCTTAAATGTGGCAGCACGTAGTGACAAAAATGCCAGTATCGTCTGCATGTACAGTTAGCCTTACGTGTGTAGGTACGGCTATCAGTTGCCAGCTGAGGGTGCCGTGAAGAATTTTTCTTGCTGTTGATTAAGTCGCTCAGCATGCTTCCTACCGCTAGACTGCTGCACATTTGTATGTGTCTCTGCTGGTCAAGCTTTGGTACCAGCATGCAGCGGTATCAAGTAACTGCCGTGTGATGAGCTGACATTACCGCACCTCTCAACGATACGCCAGCCCCCTGGCGCATTCATCTCACTTCCACCCCTAGGGTTAGGGTCAGGGTTGTGCCTTCCGGCCCATCTCTATGACTTCACCTCCACATCGCTTGCGAGGATCGTCATGACACTGTACCTTCGCAAGGTGCGGCAAGACTGTTCCAAAGAACTTCCCCGTGCATGCCAGACCTCCTAAGTAGAAGATGAGTATTACTGCCCATGCCGTCCCAGCTGCGTCCGTTGCGGAAAAAAACTGCATATGCGATCCCCACGACCATACTTGTCAGCTCACGTCACCATATCCTCAATGAGAGCGGCAATATGTATGCACCTCTGTAAAACGACACCTGCAAGGCGCCTAAACGAGTCCGCCGCTTGATCTATCCTCACTCACAGGGCCCATACCTACGCACCACCCTGAGTGATTCAGTCACTCATTGACTGACTCATTGACTCACTCACCATGCGGCACAGCGGCTCCGTCCCCTCCCTTTTGCCACACGCGTGAAATGTTCACAATCCATTTCATTCACTCACCAAGCGGCACAGCAGCGTCGCCTGCTTTGTCCCCACACGTCCCTTTACATGTCGACCTCTGACACTACCTTCACTCACGGGAGGTGGCGCTATGATACCCTTAATACCCATACCTCCTTACGCCCATCACTCACCAGACGGCACAGCAGCGTCGCCAGCTTTGTCCCCTCCCCAATCGGCAGCGTACCCGCCTCAAAGTCCTCCATCAGGTGCTGCGCGTACTGCGTTTCGTAGTGGTGCCACCGCCCCGTCCTGAGCTCCGTGTCCGCGTTCTCCGCGGGTTCGTTGTTGTGCGGCTCCACGGGCAGCACCTGCAGCCCCTCGCTGCGCGCGGCCGCATCAGCGATCAGCAGCACGCGGAATGCAGCGTCAGCAAGCTGCAAAGTCTGGTTGTTTGCGCGCAGCCGCGTCAGCGTTCGGCACGCGAGTACACGGGGTAAGCGTGCAGCAACGACTGGTGTGACGACTAGGCTGCGTGCAGCCGCGTCAGCGATCAGCAGCACGGCGAACACGGTGTCAGCGCGCAGCAAAGACTGGTGTGACGAGCACGCTACGCGCAGAGCAGCCGCGTCAGCGCTCAGCATGCGGGGACGCAGCATCAGCGCGCAGCAAAGACAGGTGTGTCGAGCAGGCTGCGCGCGGCCGCATCAGCGCTCAGCGCGCGGAAACACGCCGTCAGCGAGCGGCAGGGACAGTGTGACGGCCAGAGACGGTGCCGCGTCAGCGCTCGGCACGCGAAAACACGGCGTCAGCGCGCAGCAAGACTGGTTGTGGCAGCCGGAGAGGAGCTGGGTAAACCATGCAGCGGCGGGAGCGCGCAGCTCGCGGAGTTGGCGTCGGTGTACCGAGGCAGCTATGACTATGGTTACAGTGCAGAAAGAGAGCTACACCCGTGTGCGTGTGTCATGGTGAAACGCCTTCAATGCTGGGCTGCTCCTGACCGCAACTGACTGCAACAACGCGGACACCTACCACCTTAATTTTGCGTCCTGGCAGGTTAACAAAGATGATGATCATGAAGTTGCACGACAGGTGTGGTCCAGCACGTACAACAACCGAACTGCAGAACGCTGCAGCTCTCAAGTTGTTTCTCAATAATTGTATGGGCTCTGTCTTTTGCCACCAAGCGTGAGCTGGGAGCGATGAGCTCAGTAACCATATGTCAGACCACGGCTTCCACAAAAGCAGTAACATCAAAAGATCTTGTAATCAATGCATGACGTTGCCTTGGCATCCATAGTTAGTCGAGATTTAAAAAGAGCTTCAAGTAGTACACACTTGAAAATGTCAATACCTGCCCAACACCTGTCCATTTGTGAGGCTTCCAAGATGCAGTTGTCAGCTTTGTCATTCCATATGTCTTTTGTTGCGCACACCGCATCTGACAAACAGCCCTCATGCGGCAGTGTTGAAGTTGAGCTGAAGCATCGACTGCTGCATCAGTAACCCAATGACGTTAACGCAGGAACAGCAGGTTAAGGTCAAAGACGGTGCCCCACTCTACATCTGCGCTAATCAGAAACACGGCAAGGGGTGCAGCCTGCACGTTACTGCTGGAAGTAGTGACACACAGAGTTCACTTACAAGCTCCTGAAATCGCCAGCAGTCTCGTTGCACAGGAATAATAAGGATGTACTAGATTTACAAAGCATTTTTCTCTACATGGCCTTTATGATTTTTTTTGGCCATGTCACAGTTGCAAAACTTGAGGAAGCACACGTTGCCTGCAATGCGATTTGCTCCTGAGCGAAATAGGTAGCAGTTCCAAGTGGTAACGACTTCCGAAACCACAGGTAGTGCAACGTGAGCGTGTTGGTGCGCCTCTGGATGTAATGGAGATCGACGGTTCGACACAAGCGTTCAAACCAAAGGGTCGACACCGATCAGGACATCATCACGACGCAGCCATCTGCGGTTGCGTTCTGATGGAACCGACTCACCTTTGTGTCATGTCGGCGCGGCACACAGGGCACTCCGACAGCGGCAGCTGGTAAATGCACCGAGCGTGCAGAGCATGACCGCAGGGGGTTCTCACGTCCGCCCTCCTGATCGAGCACAGATCGCACACCACCCTCTCCTCTCCCAGCTGCTGAGATTTCGCCAACACTGCAAGCATATCGGCAGTTGGACTGAGAGCATTGGACGGGTCGGTGCCAGCAAGCGTGGGAGAGCTCGCGGCAGCCACCCCTGCTTCTCCCAACGGCAAATTGCCGAACATGCTGGCATGCGGCTGGGCGAATAGATGCTGGTGGAGATCCTGCTGCAGGTCCATGGTTCACGCCCACTCGCTGGCTGCAGCTGGCGGCAGCCCCCGCGCCCGCCGCCGCTGTCTGCTAACAAGCCACACTCAGATAATCCAGTACGTGCACTTTGGCTGGCCACTCCTTCCTCCCACACCTTCTGGCAGCAAACAACGGCGCGTCGCTGTTGACGTAAGAGAGCGCTGTGCGCCTTCGACCTCCTCTCTGGCTGCTGTTGCACAGCGGCCACTAAGGACAATTACAAATGATGTCTACTGATCGAGTAGCAAGGCCCCCAGCGAGTGAGTGGTAGGCGAGTCTTGGCGAGTCTTGATCTCTCATCTGAAAGTGTGAAGTATACCTTGTAGGACGCCGGTGATGCAGTGAGCTGGTGAGGCGGGTCATAGCTTCAGGAAAGGGCGTCAGCCCAGCCTCGTGCTGCCGTCGATCCCAAACAGAAGCTCAGAAAGGTGTGAAGTGAAGTGATCTTTCACTTCAATTTCACTCAACTCAGGTGTGTCGGCTGACCCCCTTCTGCCCTACTCATGGTATAGGCCTCAGGGAAGCAATGTGGCACCAGCAGCCTTGACTGGTTCTCTCCGTCGTCGAATATAGCAGCAGCCGTCGCTCTCGGGACTTGGCTGCTGGTTCAACTTCGAAGCTCGCGGGCAAAGGGCCTGATGACACCAGCGGAGGACGATCCCCAACACTTGCAGCGCAATGGGTTCCATGAACTCACACGCAGCGCTTCTGGCCACAGTCTGCCCTCAGGCTCCCTCCACGTGAACGGCTTGAATGGCAGCAGTAACAGCAGCCTGTACTCCTCGCCAGGTCCAGAGCCTGCGCTGCACCAACGCCGCCCTGTGCGTTGGGCAGCAGACATGCCCGGTCCTCAACAGACACAGCAGCAGCAGTCGCAGCAGCCGCAGCCGCCGCGATGGGAGTGTGGGGGATGCTCCATGTGCCAGGGGGCTCCGGCCGCTGCCGCCGCGGTGTCGTCGCTGTGTGGGATCGCGCGGGCGCCGCTGGCGATGGTCGGGGGTGTGCTGCTGGTGGTGGCGATTGCGGGAGCAGCACTTCTAGCACTGTGTTTCCGGGTGGCGGTGGCGCCGTTCAGCAGGGCGTATGCGCGTCGCCTGCAGTGCGAGTATGCCGCGGCACCGCTGCTGGACGCTGCGGCCCTGATTCTACCCAGGTATGTATGTATGCACTCATTGCGCCTGCCCGACGTTACACAGTCATGTACATCACAGTGCTGATGACACTGGGAAGCTTTATGTTTACGCAAGCGCACGCATCTTGTGTGTTGGTGGCACGTCACCACAGCTGCAGGCGTCGTCCCAGCGCTATCATGATGGCAGCACCAGACATGCAGAGAAAGCGAGGCTCCGCTGGTGTCATGCACAGGACACCGACGTCAACATTGACTGCAATGTCGTCCCTCAACGAAACATCGCGTGCCTGTGCATTCGCTGACCGCCCCAGTGGTGCGATCGCCGCAGCACAGCTTAGGCAGCAGCCCTCTCGCCGTTGTCGCCCTGCTCCCCATGCGTGCGCGTGCCTGCGCGCCGCCGTCATCCTTACAAACCCGCACATATCCACCCATCGATCGGAAACATACTTACCCCTATCCTCCAGCAGCGCTCACCCCCCCCCCCCCCCCCCCTTCTAAACCACAGGGCCCAAGTCCACATGACAGGCGATCTGGAAGTGCTCAGGGGGCCCTCCCCGGGCTACGCCCTGCTGAACACTGACGACATGGAGAATGGAGGTCTGTTACCGTGGTGGGCGCTGCTGGTGGCACTGAGGCACGTGGGGATTCACGGAATGGCAAAGGTGCCGCTGCCGGCGTCGGCGCTGGGGCTGCCGCTGGCGGGCTGGCTGCTGAGCCTGCTGGAGTTCCCCGCGCTGGTACGTGCCACTGCTGCGCCTGCTGCTGCTGCGCGTCGAAACGCGTGGTAGTGATCTTCGTAAGCATATGGGTAGGCATGATCGGCGCCCGTTGCGACTTAAGGCGCTCCGCGCAAGTACGTGCGGCTGCTGCTGCTGCTGCGCGCTGAGGCGTGTAGCCGTTGTCTGTGTAATGCTGTCGAAAATGCGCCATGGAGCATGGAGCGGACTGGGTAGAGCGAGCCACGCAGCAAGCGCCAACGTGCTGCCAGTTCACTCGAAGTGCAGTGTCTTGCACCCAGACGCATCCACAGACTGTATTTTTGATTCTACTGTAGTGAGATTTCTAGGCCTCTTAACGGCCTCAATGAGCTGAACCGGACTTCATAGCGCGGGCGTTTCATTGCTTGCTATGGAGTGCCATGTCTGATGTTCAAGATGCATCATGGCTTCATACATGTTTGCAGAAATCGCTCTGGCACATGTAGGCTGTTTTGTGTGCAGCACACTCACACAGTGCTCACTTTCCGTCCATACGATGACGCAGCTTCCACAAAGTCAAGCTCCACGTCCGTGTGACCGCAGCTGGCCTGATGCTCAAAGTTGAAGTGGAGCTCTCATCAGCAGCGCAGTGGTTGGCGATTTTAGCTGACGACCGCATCGCGCATGCCAATGTGCCCCACCTTACTGTCTTTAACTTCCGATAGGATCATGGAGCTTGCATCAGGAACTGCATGGAGTCATTTGCAGAGGATAGCGCGGCCACAGGGGACCCCTATCTGTTCATCGTGGAGCATTCCGCCGCTCGATACCATGCGCACAAGTGAGTGACTTACTCAATCGCTTACCCACTGACTCATGCACTTCTTCAGTCATTAGCTCTGGCATCGGGGGACCCACATCTGTTCAGGGTGGAGCACTGCGTCACTCGGTCCCACGTGCACGAGTGAGTGAGCCTAGCATTGACTCACTCGTTCACTCACTCGCCTACTCACTCGCTCACTGACTGGTTCCTGGTGGAGCCTCGTGCTGCTTGGTCCTATGCACAACCGGGTTTGAAACTCCCCAGCTTTGCTGTGGGCAGGCAATGACTGTCTTGATGCAGTCCATACATACTGTATGCATGGCTGCCAGCATACCCTGTACCCTGTCCTCCCCCGCGCTCTGCAGGCTGGGTCTGTCGCATGCCTGCAGGCGCTTACCGTACATACCGTATGCACGGCTACCAACATACCGTGCACCCTTTGTGCCCCCCTTGCTTGCTCAGGCTGGGGCTGTCGCTCATCACCTCTGCAGGTTGGGCCTGTCACCATGCCTGCCACGCGGTTACGGTATATACCGTATGCATGGCTGCCAACATACCCTGTACCCTTTGTCCCCCCCCTTGCTTGCTCTGCTGGGCCTGTCGCGCGCTTACCGCACATACCGTATGCACGGCTACCAACATATGCTGTACCCCTTTGTCCCCTCCTTGCTTGCTCTGCAGCCTGGGCCTCTCGCCGTGCCTGCACGCGCTTACCGTACATACCGTATGCACGGTTACCAACATACCCTGTACCCCTTTGTCCCCCCTTGCTTGCTCCGCAGGCTGGGTCTGTCGCCATGCCTGCACGCGCTCAGAGCGGCCCATCCGTCCGTCTACGACATCACCGTGGCACCGCTCCGCAGCAGGTGATGACGCAAACGTCAATGAACTGCAGCAGAACTTGGATGTCACCGTATATGACATCACCGTGGCGCTGCAGCAGGTGATGTTGACCCGCACAATTCGAACTAGAATTTCAATGTCACCGCACGTGGCGCCGCTCCGCAGAAGGTGATGATGATGCTCAACGACGACCACAAGACCCAGGACAGTGGGGACTACCATGTTAGACATCAGTAATAGATATTTAAGGTCCCTGGTTCTTCAGGGCCAACTTTAATTTGGTGCATAACGCATATGTACTAGACTACACATTAATGTCTTTCCTCGCGGCATGTCTTTGCAATTCCACACCTGTGCCGTGAACAGGGGAGGTCGCTCAGGCGCTGGCAGCAGCAAGTGGGCGCGCCTGCGGTCCCTCATGGCATCACCCTGTCAGGTACTTCACTCTGACTGCAATTTTATACCCCAACTTGAAGTTCTACCTCAACTTGCACTTCAACAAGAAGTTTTCTGCGCACTGCGCAGCGTGTGACCTAAATCAAATTAAAGGGCGGGACGAATCAGGTACTTAACTTTATTTCAACTTTTAATGCCTTTTATTTCAACTTTTTTAATGAAGTGTCCCCCCAGAGACACATTGCCAGGCACACTCAAACTCTATCGTGCCCCTCCCTCCCCTCTCACCACCGCTGCCGCCTGTTCAAAATTCCACCTCAACTGCAGAATTCTAACTTACATACTTGTCAACATAAAGGTCTCCCCGTACTGCGCACAACTCAGGGTACTTTAAACTCTTGCCTCATCTTTCCATCTCAACTTGAAGTTCTGCCGCAAACATACACATCAACAAGAAGATCTCCCCGGGCTGCGCAGCATGTGACCTTAGATCGAATTAAACTGTGAAATCAGAGAGCCACGCTCAAGCTTCAGCTGATCGACTGGTCGCTCGTGGTGCGTCAACTTGCCAGGTACTTCAACATATACTTCGTTAGGTATTCAACATACAATTTCCAGAAAAAGTGCTCCGCTTTTTCAGCTAAAAAGACTCTGTGACAAGAGCTGTCTGTCAGTGCCTGGGGTTCAGGAGGGCAGCTGCTTCAATGGGTGACACAAAATCTAACGCAACTCATACGCTGAGATGATTGTCGACTTCGTTGACTGAAGTTCAACATTCGGCCGGCATCGCATGCCACACACGCCGCCCGCCTCTGCGCTTTGGACTTCTTGTGGGCATCTGCCACTCCTGAGTAGGAGGGGGTGGACGTGCCCCTTCTGCTTTGGTTGAAAGCGAGGGTTAGGGTTAGGGTTTAGGGTTTGTTTGAAGCATGACAGCAACACCTCCAGTACGCATTAATGGAAACGAATCAAAATATCATAGAGCTCTAGGTGACAAAGGATGGTTAGCCGCAAGTGCCTTCCACCAATAACCGTGGTCGCCGCTGTTGCAGTCATTGGCCACGAGTCAAACAGTGCCATCATATCCACAGGTCAAAAGACTTCTGTGTGCGAGCTTTGTAGCGTTCGAGGGCATGGGTGTTCAGTATGGAAAGGTCTCACGTGTTCGGTAGGCCATTAATACATTGCCTGGGCTTGCTCAGCCCTCACATTGATGCATCGCTTGAGCTGTTTTAGCCTACCTTCAGTATACATTGACGCATTGCCTGTGCTTGTTCAGCCCTCACATTGATGCACCGTCTGAGCTGTTTCAACCCCTACGCGACACTACCTATGAAGTGTTTAGGGCAAGACACGCTTGTATGGCCTAAAGTATACTCTAACTCTAACCCTAACCCTAATCATCTCACCTCGTGTGCTTTGTTTTTCCTCTCTTTTCTCGTGGGGCGCAGGTTCACATGCGCCTCTCGTGCCACGGCGCGGAGGAGGTGCTGCAAAACCCGCACTGGCTGGAAGAGAGGTATGTATGCATCGCATGGCATGCAACTTCAACTTCAATTGTCCAAGGGGGTTCTGCAACTTGCAGCGGTGTGATAAGAGGTACCTGCATTGGGTTGCGTGTAGGGCAGATCCCACTGGCCGGGAGCAAGAGACTGTGCGTTGGCCGCTATCATTCGCCTGCGTTGGTGCAGTTGTTCATGTTTTCAGTTGGACAAAGGTGTTTGCCACTGTCATACTACAATCAACAGCGTTTGATGCTGCGAAACACGCCAGGGACGACAGCGTTAGGGTAACGATTAGGGTTAGGTTAGGGTAAGGAATAGAGCACTGCGCACACGGGCGAGAATAGCATGCTGTCCTATGTATCGTGCGCCGCCATGTGCTGCCATGGCACAGGTGGCGCGCGCACTTTGCACGGCACGGCACCCTCTCTGTTGATTGCAGCAACAAAGCAGGCGCACTCAAATTCAAATTCTGTGGTGAAACCACACTATGCCGCGAACAAAAGCGTCACATAATCGTGCCGTCGAACAGGCAAGCGGCGGCGCCGCGCGCGCGCGCGCGCGCTTTGCGCGGCACGACACCCTCCCTGTTGACAGCCCGCAATGCACACACCACATCAAAAGAAGTACTTCATATGAGAGCTTTGTTGCGCGACCGTATTATAGCACCAGTCCACGTCATTCCATGAACACAAGTTCACGAAACGTGTGCTGCCATTGGCCAGGCAAGCAGCAGCGGCGGCGCGGCGCGCGCGCGCGCAATCATCGCAGCACGGCACCCTCCCTGTTGACAGCCTGCAGCGCACATGCCTGTAGCAAAGAAGGTTCACTCAATTCAAAATCATCTGGCGCAACCACACTTTGCCATAAACAAACGCTCAGATAATAGCGCCGTCGAACAGGCAAGCGGCGGCGGTGCGCGCGCGGGCGCACTATGCGCGGCACGGCAACCTCTCCGTCGACAGCCCACAGAACACACGCCTGCGACCTCAAACATGTACTCTGCATGAACCGTTGTCGCAAAACCGCATCATAGCACCATTCCACGCCATTCCATGTGTGCTGCCATTGACCAGGCAAGCCGCGGCGGCGCGCGCGCGCGCGCATTTTGCGCGGCACGGCACCCTCCCCGTTGACAGTCCGCGGCGCGCGGGGGGGTTCCAGACGTCTGCGGCGGCGGTGTGCTTCACTGCCGATACGCGCGCGCCACACAGGATGGAGGCGGGCGCGCTTGCGCTGGCACGCCTGGTGCTGGTGCCGCTTGTGCTGCCGCCGCTGCTGCTGGCGAGCCTGCCGGTGAGTGTTGAAGTTTGGGAGTGCATTGCTCAGCGGGCCGTGCTTTAACGTGATAGTGCGCTGCTCATGCGGCGCTAGTGTGAGCGTAGTGTGTCATTTGTGCGGTGTTGGTGCCGCTGGTGCTGCCGCAGCTGCTGCTGGCGAGTCTTCCACTGCAAGGGCGTGACCGTGATGAGAGGACTAAGAGCAACCACGTGCGCCTCACAGATCCGAATGTGCCCCTTGTGAAGGAAATCCGATGATGAGGAGAGACGCCATCAAGAGTTTCGATGACACAGAGGCCCGCTGACAGGAGGCTGCGAAGATCCTGGCCGTGAGCATCTTCGGCTCTATGGGCTCTTTGCATGGCATTTCTGCGGGCGATGCCATGTGCAGCGGCTGTGACGTGTCTCGGCAGGTGATACAATCGTTCCATATGTCAGGCATGGGTGCCTCAGTCCGCTCTATGTCTGTCGATTTCCGTGCTTGCAGGCGCTGCTGCTGGTGGCGGTGGTGGTGATCATGTGGCACGCCATGTGCAGGTAAGGCTGAACCCTACCTTTGAATATACTTCAGCTTTGAGGCATGCGCCAGTTTGCAATGCATCAGTGCTTAGCAGTACAGCGCAGAACAGGGCTGAAGGCGCGTCGTTCACGACTTTGAAGTGTACTTCAAGTTCAAGGCATGCTTATGCTCAGGAGTGCACAGCGTTAACAGCGTTATGTGATGTGCTCGCAGTGCAAATTGAGGAGACAGTGACAACTTATAGAGAGCTGCAAACCTGGCCCGATGGGATACAAGTTTGAGCAAGATTGAATGCGAAGAGAAATGTGAACTTCAACTTTGAGGTGTGCTTGTGCTCAGCGCGTATCTGGGGGAGAGTGAACACAATAGTAACGCTGCAAACCGATCCAATCGGATACATTCCTGGGCACGATTCGATGTTCACACAAAGGTAAAGTGGCGCCTTCAGCTTACAAGACAGAAAGGTGAAGGTGTGCTTTCAGGAAGCATCTTTTGATACCTACACTTGCACTGAGACAAACTTGAGTGAAGTGAAACCTGCCACGACTGCCCTACACCGCAAGTACCAAGTGGCGCAGCTTGAACTGTACATTCAGGAGCAAGGGTTGCTGCCAGCCAACCATGCTGGCACCACCATGCTCTCGCGTGAGAACTTGGCTTGCCCTATGCGTCCCACCCTTATACAAGCATCATTCACATTGATTCATCCCCTCAGCACTGCTGACCCCCTAAACTTCCCCACTGCCCCCCCCCCCCCCCTTGCAATCCCCAATCTCCACCTTGCCAGGGCGGTGAGGACCCTCTGGGGTGCAGTCTCCCCCTGGCAGCCCTCCCCGCGCATCCCCAACTCCTCTGCTCACGGGACGGAAGACGACGACTGTCCGTCGCGCTCCGCGACCCCCTGGTGGTTGGGCCCCCTCACCCCCCTCAACACCCCCGCCCCCTTCCTCGTGAACCCCTGCGCGCCGCCGCCGGCCGCGCGCAGGCAGCCCAGCGGCGGTGGCAGCGGCGGCGCGCGCCAGTAGGTGGCCAGCGCCGCTGCAGCAGCAGTGCTTAGCTTCAATGATGTTATGTGTGACCAGCAGCGCTCACCGGTGCGCGCGCCGAGCGCTGCTGCAGCTGTGCTCAGCGCCACGAATGCGCGCACGCGCACGCGCGGGGCCGGAATGAGGCAGCGACGCGGCGGCGTGTGCGCACGCGCGCGCGCAACGAGAGCCTGAGCGCTGCTGACGCGCTACGGCCGCAGCAGCAGCGTTCGGCGCCCTGCACGCGTGCAGCACTAGCGCTCCACCCATTCTCTCGACTACTTAGTGCTTGCGGTGCATCCTCACCGGCTTCCCGATAGGAGGAGCAGCAGCAGAGGCAGCAGCAGCAGCAGCAGCAGCAGCGCTCATACCGGCTTTCCGCGCCTGCGCACCGCGCACGTGCTAGGCCGCGCTGCCGCTTTGGCGTCAGCTTCCCTGACCGTGCGGCTTTCTGGCTGCCACTCAGCCGCAGTGGCGCAGCGTGTGCATCTCTGCGGTTGCGCGGCGGCGGCGTTCACATGCATGGCGCGCTCCGCTTGCACGCGCTGCGCCCTCCCTCGCGCTGCGCCCTCCCCGGTGGCCTCCCCCAATTAGGGTTAGGGCTAGGGCTAGGGAGTAGCGCCCACTTGCTTGTCCGCGCGCGAGTGGCGCTTCGCCTGGGCTGCGCGGCTAATTTTGTAGGTTACCTTTCCTCTGCGCAAGAGCGCAGCAGCAGCGGCGGCGGCGGCGGCGGCGGCGCAGTTTTGCACACGACACCAGTTCAAAGTGCAGGAGACACATAGGGGGAAGTACAGGATGAAGGGGACGGGTCCACCAGGGGTGCTTTTTGCTTTTTGCGCACGTGGAGAAGGGGGGGGGGGGGGGGCAGGGGGAGACAGGGGGCGCTGCTGCTGCTCGCTGCTGCGCAACGCGTCAGCGCTCAGGCCAACGGCTGTGCGCGTTCCACGGGCGCGCGCGCATGCGGCAACCCCCTTTGCTGCAGAGTGTAGGGTTAGGGTTAGGGTTGGCCTCGCAGCCCTTGGCGCAGGTAGCCCTGTACTCTTTGGTTCTCCGAGAGGGAGTGTATGTCTGTGTGTGCGGTGGCGGGCGGCAGGCCTCTTGTGTGGGTTAGGGTAGGGCGCGGCGCGGCGCTGCTTGTTTGTGGTGCGTCTTCGTGTGGTGCACTAAGCGTGATGAATGAGGAAGCATGTGCGCATGGCCCTGCTTTGTGTGTGTGTGCATTGCAAATGTTGTTGCCGTTGTGTTTTGCTCGAGTGCTGGTACCTGAGCGGCGGCGGTGTTTGAGTGGTTGTCGTTACGACACTCAAGAAATTCCAGACTGTCATACGACATGCATGTAAATTCCGTACAGCTAGATGCCAATCATCTGGGCTTTTTCGCGCCCTGAGCGAGAATCAATAAAAAGTACCTTAGCATCGTAGAGCGTTCCTGGCAGCTTGCAACTGCGATGAAAGCACCACAACCTGCCAGTGCTACCATCGCCCCGTCGACACCAAATTTTTTTTAAAGGCTGCCAGCATCATTTGAATGCAAAAAATCATGAACGATTCATAGTGTGTGCTTCGAAAATAAGAACGATTCATCGGGGCGTGCTATTAAAAAAGTAAGTGGGGCTTCGACTCCAATGGACCGCACACATTACCCACTGCAAACAGCACCGCGTCGTCCTCCTTCCCATCAAGCACAATGATCGTCTACACAGATATGGTGACTGGCGATGAGATGATGACAGATGCCTTCAAGAAGCTGCCTGTGCTGGACGACGAGGGCAACCCGGTAGAGGGCCTGTTTGAGGTTAGTGATGTGTGTGTGTCGCTACAGTGAGTGCAGCCGTCGCTGCGGCGCTGGTCTGGTCTAAAGCACATACTCGCGAAAATAACCAGCTCATCGGCTTGAGCATCAGCTCGATCACCTTGGTCAAGCTTTGTCAAAGGCTGTGTGTGAGTGATGAATGTTGTGCTCGGACAGAAAATGTCAGGTGTTGGCCCACCTTGCGAGTTAATGCGCGTCGCAGTGCCCTCTTAATGTCGCGAACGTCTCTGGTTGTGCGAAGCTATTTCTTGCCAATCAAGGTTGATTCAGCTTCCAGGTTCGCTTTCATTACCATAGAAGTTGAAGAAAGGCTGATCGGTGACTCAAATGAGTTTTTGCCTGCTTTCAAGATTGTCCTTGCACTGCAGTGGCCATGCTTATGATATGAAACAATGACTTTTTGTACGTAACATTACTGACATGTAGTTGTGTGCTTAGCACTCAGTAGCGGCAGCGGCCGCGTTCTCCACCGACATGGCCGGAATTTTGTCACATGCTGCTTCTGATGTGTGGGTTTGCGCTGCGCTGGCTGAATTAGACCTCTCACACGAATGATATTGGATGCACGCTAGTGTGTGCCATTCAAACTAGGGTCACTCACATTTAGGCATGGCTTTTGTGACCTGCATTGTACAGTGGAGTTTTGTAATTGTGCTATTAGATCGGGCTCTCATAAATTCTGCTTGTTTTATTTATTTTTTCCCGAACCTGACTCGCCACCTGCTGTGCAAGTGGCACTGCGTACCTTTTTCCAATTTTGTTGTTGTAGTAGAAAAAAAATTCAGGTAATGTGTTTGGTGGCTCCCATTGCGTGGACATGAACAATCAGGGGACTGCAAAAGGAGGGGGTCGATTATGTACATTTGCCTTCAATTGCATTCAGGTATGGACAACTACCTCAAGTCGTGGATGCGCGCGCGCGCACACATGTAATGCTCAAGTGTAACCTCAATTGCAAATCTTTTTCATTGTGCTACTTCAACTGTCTCAGGTGGAGTCTCAGGTGATCGTCAAGGGCTCCACGGAGGTGGACATTGGGTGCGGGAACTCATTCGGCGGCGGCGGCGACGACGAGGCGGTGGATGATGCGGTTGAGAAGGTCAACAACGTCATTGACAGCTTCAACTTTTCGGAGTGTCCCTTTGGCTCCAAGACGGAGTTCAAGGAGTATTTGAAGGAGTACGTGGTGAAGCTGCGGGGTATGTTCAAGGAGGCCGGCAAGCCGCAGCCAGAGGTGAGCAGCACACACAATTGAAGTTGTGGTTGAAGTTGTGCAAACACTTCCGTGTGCGGGTTGAGATGCAAATAACACAGAGGTGAGCGCGCTGATTCGAGCTGCACGTGAGAGGTTGAAGTGCCAAGAATTTGCTGAAGAAAGTGAATGTCAACAGCTATCTTGGGATCACTCATGGAAGAGTACTCCTTGGGACCGTTGAAGCAAGTCTCCAAGGTTTCGCAAAGTATGTCATCATTGACCATCACTGAGTGCGCTGGATTCAAGTCTTATCACTCTTCAAGTCGTGCAAGTCGTACCCCTCTGTGAACTTTTTAAACTTGGAGGGTGCATGAGTCGACGGCCGCAAGCCCCCTTGCCGGTGCTGCCAAGATTTTCATTGCAGTCCACACACACAGTCCCCTTGCCAGGGCTGCCAGGGGGGTGTCTCTTTCTGTGGCAGTCCACAGTTCACTTAAGAGTACAGCGCAGTACTGAAGCAGTTCACAGTGTGCTGCGGAGTACACGTTGTCAGAGGTCGGCGCGCCGAGGGCGTGTACCGGCACTACACGGATCATTGCGGAGTATTCTCTCCATGGTGCGCGGTTGCGAGAAGCGGCTGTGCACAGTTCACTTGCAGTCCAGTGCACGCTCACCATGGTGCGCGCTTGCGAGAAGCGGCTTGTGTGAGTCAGCCCAGTGCGCACGCACTGCGTAGCACCTCCCGCGGCAGGTGAAAACGGAGACAAGGCAAGTGTGCAGTGCACGCGCAGTACTCTGCGCTTTTGAAGCACAGGCGGCGTCAGTACAGTACACAGTGTGTACCCACTGTGAACTGCACCTTGAGCACTGCTTTGTCGATCGCTCAGCATCGAGTGATTTCACAAGAAAGATAGGTTCCTCTGCCATTTGCTGAGCAACGCCGCCTGTAGAGTGTCCCTCGTCCCGAGGGCATCGCGTGCCCCAAGCAACACGTACCAGCTTGTGGAAGGTGTGACTATGCTTTGGCAACACCGGCTGCGCATTCCTCCCCGCTCAATGCAAGGGACTTTAGTTTGACGCGGCTAGCTGTCAGTTGACGCATAGCAAGAGATGCGTGAGTAATGTCTGCACAATACTTGAAGCGCGGTGACCGGAGTTGAGCGCCGTGCCACGGTGAAGAATAAATGCGCTCAGCATCCCGCACTCAGGAGCTCCTTAGCCCAGCGTCACCCAGATGACCTGCTGGTGCAGGCATGGGCAGCACCGTACTCTACGCAGTTTACTGGAGTGCAAAGCGGCCACCTTTGGCTCAAGAACCAGTGGTGACCTAGTGAGGTGTTCCCTTCGTACCAGCCAAAGACTGTGCTCATGACGTGAGAGGGGTTGTCTTTATATACATGTTGAAGTTCGGTTTGGTGATTGTTGCTGCGAGCTCAAAGTCCAGGAAGTCCTTTTGAATTCATCCATCTCATGTATGGCACTAGTACTTGAAGTCAATCCACTTCAACTAAGCATATTGAAGGTACACAGACAAAGAGCGTCACTATTTCTGCCAACATCTGGGGCGTTGTCGCTGTTGTACCTGCAGTGCGGTGCACTTCAACTTGAACTTCAGAGGATGCATCTGGTTGTCTGACGACCCATGTTTATGTGCATGCATGTTTTTTTCGCCTAATGTACACTTTGCACATGTTGCTGAGCATCACCCTCACTATCTGAAGTCGCCTGATGAGAATTACCTCCATTGCACTACCTGCACTTGGGATCGCTTCGTAGCGAGCCGAAGTAGATGCTCAAAAGGAGGGTCGCCGTTAAAATTCATTGATGTGGTGCTCTACACCAGAGTGACAACAGTGACAAGGGTTGCAAAAAAACGTATTTGGCCACACAAATACGGCGTATTTGGGGCTTATTTGGCAACCAGGAATATGTCGCGAGCAAACTTCAACATGATAGTATGCTGCGGGAAGGGCGTATTTGTGGGGCATGCGGTGAGTTTGCTCAATTCCGGGCATATAGTCTGCCACAAAAGGGGCACTTGAACTCCGAAATAAACTTCAAAATACGCTTTTTTGCAACCCTCACAGTGACCAACAGCTTCTTGAGACAAACCAGTCACAACCTTGCACAGCTGTCTACCACTGCAGTGGGGCAGAAGACATGTTTACGATTATGTGCACTTAACTCTGAGCTGCGTCTCGAGCTGAGGAATTTACTGTTCTTGGCCGAACCTCTGATGAAAAGTGCACCACGTGGTGTGTCTTGATGTGTACTATAGCTTATTTGAGACTGTTGGTACCAGATGCTGCGCGATGGTCTGCTCGCCAGCTTCACCGCACATACACTTTCAAACATGTGTCAACTGTTACTTTGCACACATTGTGCACACACAGGCGCCGTGAGCACGTCTGCCAACATACACTTGGCACTCTCTCCCTCAAGCTTTCGAATGCCGATGCACTACCCGCGTAAAGTCAAGCATTTATCCCCCTTGTCACTTGTAAACGACCGTTGAGCTCACCTACATACCCTTCCATACCCGCTGTGCACTGCCACCGCCCGCGCAGATCAAGGCGTTCATGGCAACAGCGCCCGGAATCGTCAAATTCCTTCTCAGCAAGTACAACGACCTTCAGTTCTACGTCGGGGCCTCGTACGACCCCCAAGGCGCCATGTCATTTTCCTACTACAAGGAGGGCGCCACAACCCCCAACTTTATGTTTATCGAGGGGGGTCTGAAAGTGGAGAAGTTCTGAGCCGCCAGTGTCTGTGTGTGCGGGGGGGGGGGGGGGGGGGGGGGGTGGCCTGTGTGCGTAACAGAAATAACTGAATTCACGCTGCGCGCTCGCGTGTGTTTGTGTGCTTGCTGCGGTGTGCAAGATCAGTGCGTGTGCGTCGGTTGCGACAGTTTACTCCCCACATCTGTTGCACACGCTGCAGCAGGAACAGTCTGCGCCTTGAAGTATGCATGATGTTTCCAACGATCACCGCGTGTTTGCACGTAGGCACGCCGTGTAGAAGCTCGCGATGCCTGAGTATCATGATGGTGACCTGGTGCTGTCACTTCAAGTGAGAGGCACTGCAGCATACAGGCACTGCCAGAATACATGCATATGGTACGTCTATAGAGGTCACGGATGTGCGTTCTCCTTGGCTGAGCTGTGTCACACAGCCTAAGTGGGAGCAGTTCAACCAGTGACCAAGCATCACGTGGTCCGCAGCTGCGTCAACTTGAAGTTGCCAGGGGTGGATGAATTATTGTATACCTCAAGTGTGATTGTTGCTGCGATTGCTTTGGTGTTGGAGGCAGACGGAAACAGTGGTTGACAAACTGTGTCCGCTTGCCGAGTCGGACTTTGGTGGCAAGTAATCCAGCACTGTCAAGAGTCAATGTTAGGGCGCCATTAAGTTCTGTTATGTTCAGCAGTTGACCTTTAGAAGGTGACTTGACAGCAACTATGGTAGTGAAATGGCACATGATATATACATACATATGTCAGTTGACTCAGAATGTACGCAATAAAAGCAATGACAATGACGCCGGTGCACAGAGCACAATGATGCCAGCACATAAATATGTGTCAACAATGTTGGTCATGTCCCAACGCGCGTGCACGTGCACAAAGCGACATCAACCTTGCTGAGCTGTGACTTGCACAATGGTGACTCGTCGGACAGTGGTGGTATGTAAACCATTGAAAACCTGGCAGATTTTTATGGCGCCACCCAGTGCCACAATGGTTACCCCATCATGTAGGCTTTGGGTGAAGGAGTGCTGACAGTGTCACGTCGAACACGAACTCTAGTAATTTCAGTTCAGCAGCACGTGGCAAGTGGAGTTGACGTGTAGACAGCAGGTGTGTTGACCTTCTGTCAATTCCAGGGGTCTGCTGCTAATAAGTCACTTGGACGAAAGCAATGCAGTGGTCATGCTATGCATCGCTGGCGTGAGCAGCTGCGCAGACGTGCCAGTCATGACCGCTCCGTCACGACAGGACATCGACTGGAACCACGCTTACGCTTCCGACTTTTGTATGTAGCTTCATGCCATGGGGTTGGGGCTTCTGGGGTTGGGCTTCGTGCTTCGTGCTTGCGGGATGAGGTCATCGCACGTGGACGAGCTCACGGTGCTGCCAAAGACTTTCGCATCTGCTTGAGGCGCACTGCGCTGCCTCACATGCCCTCCCCTACGCATTGACAAGGGAAAAATCGTCATGATGGCGATGGAGGAGACATCTTGGCGTCACAATCGGCTTTGACGATTGCGGGATCATGCGCGACATGCGGAATCCGACTTCGTGCGGAGGCAGCTTTCATAGCTGCGGGGCGGCCCCGCAGTCAGTCAACACAGACAAGATCGCCTGGCAGCCTACTTGGCAACGTGAAGCATATTTTGCACTCAAGTGCTTCTCACCTCGGGTGGTGTCGGGACAACCCTTAAAGGCAAAAGTTCAAGCAGTTGTTGACGCTGTGTGTGTAAAGGCTGCGGGGCGAGGACAGTAGCAGCGCAAACGAAGGAGACTGCAGCAGCGAGCTGGATCCGGTTGTCGTGCACTGCTTGGTGAGTGTCGACTGCATCATCATCACTCAAATGTGTCGAGACCTCGACCCAACCCGCAATTTTTTTTTGCTGTTTGGTTCTATCGCCGCGCGTAGCTGTGAGGCAGGGCCGTGCGGGACGGTGAATTGAGAGCAGCACCACCCTAGCGGGGATGCCTGCCTGCTGCACTGTCAAACTTCGTGTTCCATCAGTGCGCATAACGGCGGACTGATTTTCTGCTCTTTCTGTGTTATAGGGGAGCAAAAGTGCGTAGCGAGCTCAGACACACAGCGGCAAGGCGGCGTTGCCTGGAACTGCAGACGGCTGCAGCAGCAGCGCTGAAGCGGGCATGAGCTTTCCGCGGGAGCCCGTGGCGGTGGGGCAGAGCAGCACAGATGTGCTCCCCACGTTTCAGCCAGACTTGGTGATGATTGGGAGTTCGAGCATGTCGCAAGACAGAGGCAGCAGCTCTCAAAGTCAGAGCCAGAGCGACAGCAGCGATGAGGAGCATCAGCATACTGCAGGCGGCCCCAAGGTCAAGCGCCGCCGCAAGAGGCAGGTTGGCACCGCTGGGGAGGGCAGGGGGGAGTGGAATCTGAGGACGACCTGCGATGGCTGCACTGTGAGCAAGGTCAGGTGCAACGGCAAGAAGCCCTGCGCCAGATGCGAGAGGAGGAACGAGGAGTGCGTGTACAGCGAGAAGCGCAGGCAAGTTGGGGGTGTCGTTTAATCACAAAGGCGGACCTTTACAGAGGCGGAGCCTCTGTATGTGAAGTTGCAGTTTCTCAAGCAATGCGTGTTGGCACCGTTGCGATGCGCGAGTGCACGTGCTATGCCATTCAAAATCGTTGTTCTGTCTTGTTGACCGCAGTTGCCGGCTGCGTAGGCGTCGCCTTCACGCCAATTGAACTTGACTGTCAAAAACCTCGAGCACGGCCCAATCGTCACGTTACGCCGCTTGACTATCAGCAACAGGGCCATGCCAGCAGAGCGCCGCCAACAGCGAAAGCAATTCCTCATTGTGTCATTTTCTCCGGTGCCCCTTGTCTTTCATGTGCCTGTGTGCGCAGATGCGGGCCCAAACGCCGCAAGCAGAAGCCGGCAGGCGCGCCCCGCGTCCCCGTGGTGGTCACCGTCCCTCCGAGTAAGCCAAAACCCAACACCATTCCACTCTCCCACGTGTATGCCCCGTCCGCGAGCGCCCCTGCACCTGCTTACTCCGTGCCCCTTCTCAATGCCCCAACAGTCGGGGCCGTCGGAGGCGAGTCAACCAAATATGCAGATCGTCGGCCGTCGTCCGAAGATGGTGCGCCCGCCGTCACGGTTTCCGCGCCCTACCCATCTGTGCACATCAATGGAGCAGCACACGGGCAGATACCGGCGGTGGCGGGGACGCCTTCGCCGCAGACGGTCCCGTCGCAGCAGTCCGCAGCGGCGGTGGTGCTGTCGGCTGACGAGCAGCGGTTCCTGTCAGCCTTTCTGTCCACGATAAACAGTTTCATGCGCGTGGCGAGCGCCGCGACGCTGCGCGAGGCGATGCTGCCGGCGCCGCTGCTGGACGTAACGGCGCTGGCCATGGGGCAGACGGCGCCACGGGAGAGGGAGATCTCGCGCTTTCACGCGTGCAAGGTGAGCGGCGCTGCATTCACGCCGTGAATTCACCCGCGATTCATTCATTGTATACTCGTGGTGGCGTGAGTGGCTGTTGTGCGGTGCAGCGCGTGCGCTGACAGCTGATGAGCGCTGATGCGCAGCGCAGCGCGGCTGCAGAGCTCGGCGCCCTGTGTAGGTGCTGCATGCGCTATGGACACGGCTTATGTCACCGCTGGCAGTGCCGGACGCGTCAAGTACACATGGAGCAGTGCTCTACTTTAGAGCGCCAGCAGTGGGCTGCAGACTTGATACAGCCCAAGGTAGCTGATGCAAAAAGTCGTGGCTTGGGTATGATCACTGCACGGCTCCTTCACCAGTAGCTGCGGCTTTGAAGGTCAGCGTGCACATAGTTGATGTTGGCAACTGGCAGTTGAGGTTTACAGTTTTACACAGGGTGCGCTGCGTTTGCGATGTTGTGCGCCGCCAGCGTAGACCATCCAGACAAACGTGCGCAGCAGACACCAAGGCTACATGCATTTGACTCAGCTGCTAATAGTTCTTGATAGCTCTTGACAGCACACGGCGTGCCACTGCACCGCTTGCTTGCGGTGGACTTGCTGCTCGCTGCGCTGCCAGCGGGGGCACACATGGTCAGTACCTGATCAGCGTTCACCGCAAGGAATACGGGCGTAACACTCTGTCTTTCGCCGTAAAGTCGCGAGCTAGTTCCAATGTGGATGCATGCAGTTAAAACAATGCTCTGTCAGTGCTCATGTTCCGAGGGGTGTGCAGTCGGGGCCCGCTGATAGCGGCAGTTGATGACAGGGTATGTATGTAGCTGACCCTCGCAACAGGCGCGAGCTGAAGGGTAAGGGGGGGAGGGGGTGTATGGTATTGTCATGACTCACAACTAACAGCCCGCCTGCCCGCCAATGGTACGCGCGCCCTCTGCAGGCGGCGCCACTTGGCAGCATCCACGCACCCCACAATGGCATGGCACCCGGAACACATGCGCCCACGAGTCTCTGCGTGTGTCAACATGCGCTGTCTGACACCGCCGTTGCCACGCACGCGCACAACTTCATTTCTTGCGCCTCCAGCTCTCGTGTCGACATGTATACGCTGTCTCACACCGCCATGCACGTGCGCGCTCTCTGGTGCTGCTGGGCAGCGTCGCGCTGGGCGCCATGTACTGCAGCAATACTACCTGATACCCTACGACTGCATGCACTCAGTAGTACGGTATGTTTGCACGAGTCACTCCTTGCGGCACTTGTTCTCATGTTGACGCTGTCTCACACCGCCCTTGCCTCACGCGCGCCCTCTGGCCAGGCGGTGCTGCTGGGAAGCGTGGCACTGGGCGCCATGTACTGCGGCGAGGCGGCGGCAGGGGCACGCTACATGGAGGAGGCGCGCGCGCACCTGCGCGACTGCTTCGATGCGGTGATACCAGAGACGGCGGCGTGCTACCTGCTGCTGGTGCTGTATCACGTGCACGTGCTCGACAGCGCACGCATGTTCCGCTACATGGGCTTCGCGCAGCAGTCCTTCGCGGAGCTGTCGCTGCAGGTGTGTGCGTATGTATGTATGGGGGGGGGAGGGGGTGATGCTGTGTGCATACCCTGTGTATGTGTGAGTATGCTTGTAGTACATGCGTACTCTGTGTATGTTGCCTTGATACAGTTGTTGCCGCAGAGCTGACTGCAACAGTTGTTCCTGAAACTTACTCCTGAAACTCCTGGCGTGTGGAACAGCGGTATGGAATGCTCAAGCATACTGCATCATATACAGCCTGTGCAGAGCAGTGGTGATGTGCATGCTTTCAGCAGCTCAAGTCAATGTGCACCCGTACAGCGGCCGGCCTCCAAGCGGACAATGGACGACCAGATGTAAGGTGCAAATGATGCTTGGCTTGTTCCCTGCAATCATCCGCGGCAATGCAAGTGTGTGCTGCGGGGCATGCAGGTGGCCCCCCACTTAGGGTTAGATTAGGGTTAGGTTTGAAGGCAAGGGTTGGGGTTGGGGTTACCCCACCCTCCCTACTATGACCATGCTCCAGGCCGCCCGAAGGGCAACCCTGAGCGTCACCGCCGCTCACCTCCCCATCGCCCTCCGCAAAACTCCAATAGCTGAAGACTGAGTTGACTGCGCCCCCTCTTCCCCTCATCCCAACCCCCTCCGCCACCAAATAATATTCTACAAGCAACATGACATTGACCACCGCGCCTGACACGAACTCCCCCCCGCTCCCTTCCCCCCCCCCCCCCCCCCCCCCCCCGCTTGGCGCTGCAGGTCCAAGCCGCCAACTGCGAGATCTCCGCGGCGATCGCGCTCCTCAGCGCGCTGCTACACGTCTCCTGCGACAGCGCCATCTCCCTAGACCCCGTCGCGGACGCCGCGAGCGCCTTTCCGCGCGGAAAGCAGCGCTCAGCATCGGCCGGCGGCCCCTGCGGCGCCGGCGGCGGGCCGTGCGGGCTGGGCGCGGCGTGCAGCGGCGGCGCGTGCTGCGGCAAGGGCGGCGGCGGCAGCACGCTGGATGACTACAGCACAGGCAGCAACAGCCGCGTGCTCACGATCCTCGCGCGCGCGCTGGTGCACATTGACAACACGAGCCGCGGCGAGGTGAGCTCAAAGAGGTCTTGAAGTTGAAGGTGTGACAAGAGCTGCCGTGAGGCGACTCGACAAGGTCTTGAGGTTGAACTGCACCAATTTCAGTATCTGTTCATCGTTACATCTCGCTGTTCAGACAGTTGAGTGGTCACTCACCCTGTCTGCGCCAACATGAACGCCAGTTTTGATTTCTGACCTACGCTGATGCAGTCGATAGCTTAGGGTTAGGGTTAGGATTAGCTAACCCTACACTTCGATAGTCACGAGATGTTATGCTCACGGCGTTGATGTTTTCAAATCACTGCGTCTCGCTGTGCAGGCGAATGGTCACTGCACGAACCTCAACTGCATCACCACATCGCTACCCCCTGACTTCTAACCCCAACCCTAACTCTAACCTCGTTCTGCAGACCGACGGCCAATCGGAAGAGGCCATGCTCGAAGCGCTCTGCGAGGCGGATCAGCTCGTGTCCAGGGCGCTGGCGCGCTCGCAGACGGGCGCACCTGACGCGCCACCGCCGCCTTCCGATCTTGCCATCCTCGCCGTGAAGGTCATGGCAGGTGAGCAGAATGGTGACCCTTTTTTTTCAAATGATGAATTCATTCATATCATGTGTCGGCCATGAACGCCGCCACCGCCATCGGATCTCGCCATCCTTGCTGCGAAGGTCAAGGCAGGTGAGCATCGTGGTTAACCTTGTTTGCGATCTCATTGTTCACAACATGCTTTTGAGGTGTCGGATGTCGCCGTTGTCGCTGTGAAGGTCATGGCAGAGCATAATTCATGAATGTGAACACACAGGCGGTCTATTCACACTCTTGTTGCGCTGTTGGATATGGCCGTGTGCGCACTGGCTACTGCAGTCTATCTCCGTTGCAAGTGGCGTGCAGATAAGTCCGATAGCACAGCCCGACAATCAAAACCCGCCAACAAGCCTTCATTGCTGCACAAAAGTCAGGCATCGTGCGCACAAGACGCACAATTTTGAAGGTGCTCACACGCCGCTCCCCCCGCCCCCTATGCGCGCTGGAAACTGCAGGCTACTTCCGGCTTCAAACGGGCGGCCTGAGCAAGGCCGACATGCTGTCGCAGGTGGCTGCACCGTGCCTGGATGCCGTGCGGCGCACACCCATGCTGCTCAACTTCCCCATGGGCTGGCACCTCGCGCGCTGCGTGCGCACCATGCTCATGCAGCACGGCGACGCTACGGAGCTGCAGGTGGGCTGAGCACTGCGCTCTCATTTCTGTACATCATGAGTACCACTGCACGACACAATCATGTGAAAAGCTTTTGTGTAAGGAGTTGTGGTGGTGGCAGCGTAAACGGCAGCACCATGCTCATGCAGCACGGCGACGCTACGGAGCTGCAGGTGCGTTGAGCAGTGCCATTGACCATTTTCGTGCATGCGCATTACCACCATACGACGAGTACTATCTGCTGCATGACACGATCGTAAGAAAAGAAGTAGTGTTGGCAGCGCAAGCGGCAGCACCGTGCTCATGCAGCACGGCGACGCGACGGAGCTGCAGGTCTGTTGAGCACTGTCACACAAGCGCATTGGGCGCGCTGAGCATTGTCATTGCAGGCAGTGTCACTCAGTCTGACGTGTCCACGGAAGCATCCCACCAACGCGCGCCCCTCCCTGTTGTGTA